>OY728137.1:384059129-385309129 GCA_963277665.1 Viscum album
TTAGGGTTCGGTCAAACCTTATTGGGTGATAGATAGGCCAAACTGAATCTATAAAAGAAGAGAAATAGGAGCACAAGGCCTTAACTTGGAGATTTAGAGAATAAATCATGAGAAACCAGCGGAAGAATCTCGATCCGAGAGGAGGCCGAAAGGGAGGTAGAGTGTGAGACCAGGGGAGATCAACCCCTATATTGTATCCCAATTTGAGTTGATATGGGTGAGGGAAATGATATATTTTTATTTTTATTTTATTTTATTTTAATTTTAGTCAATTTCTTAAAACAGACCCTACCACACGGTTTGACCCACATGGTTTTTGAAACTGTGCACAAACTATGCGGGTTAGGCACACAGTTTGGAAAACCATGTGCAACCAATGATAAACACCTATATCTCTACTATACAAGGCCACATGATTTCATGTAGTGGGCATCATGGTTTCAGAAAAACAGTGTGTCCTCTACAGGCTTTTAAAAACTTGATTTTTCTGGGTCTGGCCTTCCCGACACTCCTCGATCCACCTGGGAAACTCATTGAGCATTTCCCCAATCCGAAAATACCACATTGATAAGTTCCAAATCTCAAAAACAAATTATGAATATTAGTTTTAAATTCATATTATCCACTAATGGTCAAGAATTCAAAAACCCACCAAAAAAATACCAGATCCAAAAGAACTAGAACTTACAATGTCCCAACCTTAAAACTTCTCATCATTGAGAAGCCATCAGTAAAAAAACATCACCTAGAACATAAGGACCATGAAGTATCATTCAAATGGACACATTCCATTTTCCCAATAACAAATTAACATAAGATAATTTTCATAATACCAAGGAATTTATGCCATCAAAACTCGAGTTGAAGCTCAATTTCCAACCAAAATATCAAAGGGTGCATAACTGATCCTACACAACTAGATCCATGATCTCATCTTCTCTTATTTAAACATCTTACCATTTTTTATTTCTATATAGGATCTTAGAATTTAACGACCAATTCCAAACCATGAATTTTTTAAAATTAAAATTTCTAAAAAGGGAATGTCCTATGTGTTATAGCGACACTTATCACAGGTATTCCTCATCTCGGTGAACCTTATTGTAGATGAGGCCATAACAAAGACCTCATCAAAGGGAAACATTTGAATCTCATCCTACCAAAAAAAATGGCTTCACATTCTCTCATCAAAGACATCACTGACTAATAAACCACACTCACCCTTAAACTGACAACATTATCTTAAAATAGTTTCATCACCAACCATAAACATTGAAAAAGATGGATAACATGTTGAGACACTCTGATCAACTTAAATCACAACTTCCTAGATGAAATGGCTGACACATTTCAAGATAAAACACAATAACTTTCCCCACAACATCCTGAAGTTTACACAAGCGCATACACCGATGTCCTTACCTGACTTTTCATGACATTCCTAGATCAATCCATCACTAAGCCATTTTAAAACTCTGGTTACTCAACATGAATAAAGGTATAACCCATATATAGATAACTAAAATTAATTAACCTTTCTAAATAACCTACGAGCCCGATGAAAAGTCTGGGATAACCTTAGATTCATTGAACTGAACTCCAGGGAACTAACCTAGCCACAAAAAAACATTCCATTCAGCGTAAAACACAAATAGAGATCTCAAAATAGCCTTAGGAATTTTTAACATTATCACTGTGTGAAACTGATGCTCTCTTAGTGCATCACAGAAAATTTCAAGATAGGGGAAATGATCATCTTATTCAGAAGAGTACACTAAAAGTAAAAAAAAGGGAAATAGTTGAACCACTACTGGGCGATTGTTTTTTAAAGAAGCTATGCTTTACCCTGCCGATGCATCTCCAACAGAACCACAATGCCTATACTACATGAGGAATCTGTTTTTATTCAAAATATACCACTATAAATATTTTAAGAGTAACAAAGTTGCTAAAGGGATTTTACACAACCATCTTCATCATATTCAAGCTTCTATGAGAGCACCAACACATAAACCAAAACTGACATGACTCTCTCTTCCTTAGGAGTGTCATAGTCATCAAAAAGAAGGAAAGACTAGTCACTCAAAAGCACTCTAGTTCATGAACACCTCAAAATCATGTGTGATGTTTGACAACCCATGATCACCATGTAAATAAAACTAGCATACAAGATGAAATAAATCCGACTAGCATGTCCAAGCACCCTAGTCCTAGATAGCCCTCCCGAATAGTGGGGTAAACTTTTTTTATTAACACCATAATCACTCTACTCCTAATTTTACTAGAGAACTTCCTCAAAATCACATGGATTAATAATCTCACTAAAATAAGCCCATTCATAACCTATTTTAAAACTTGGTGGGTACCACATACTCCAACACATACTACCCCGAGTTTACAATACAAAACAACACATCTTGAGTACAATCAATTGATTTTCTGCCCTATGAAATCATGTATTAGATGGATCACATAGAAATAGGATCAAAATAACATCATCCCAAACAACCATAACTTGGATTATGAAGAACCAAGTTATCCATCACTGAAGAAAAGAGAGGTTCAAATTACGTCCTTAGTAGCCTACAATGCATGAGGCATGTCCAACCTTATGAACCGAGCAATCCATGATGTTCATTACCATATCATGAGTCAAGATGCACTTACCACCCATCTGAACAAGGGTATTATTTTAAAAACCAAACTTCCTACTAGGGAAAACCACACATGAATGGATCCAAACATCAAAAGATCACAATAGAAAGAAAGGAATTTCAAGATCTAAGGATGCTAAGAAGTACCTACCATGGC
Organism: Viscum album; assembly: GCA_963277665.1. NCBI lineage: Eukaryota > Viridiplantae > Streptophyta > Magnoliopsida > Santalales > Viscaceae > Viscum > Viscum album. The sequence continues at coordinate 384,061,941 of OY728137.1, forward strand.
TACCCCCTCATAAAGCCTAATCATCGACTCCATATCTAAGTCATGAAATAGATTCCACTAGACTCAAGATTTCCTTTCATTCTAGACATTTATAAAAAGAATCAGGCTACAGATAAATGCACATGTATCCTTTCCAAGGATTATCGCAAGAAACATTAAAACTACCCTTCAACAAGGGGATTAATCAAAGGGAACCCTTTCAGGTTCCTTTTAAAAATCATTAATTCAAATTTAAATATTTAAAAATATAAAAGATTAAATTTCAAAACATCATGTCCCATTTCAAAAATAAACATTAAGTACCATATTTTTAACTAGCATCCAAATGGAAAAAGGAAAGTTATATCAAACATCCTTTTAGACATTCAAAATTCATTGAAATTCTATCATAAAAAGAAAATTTAGAATCTAAATTCATTTGAACAAATAAGGAAATCTAAAGGGGTCCCATTAATCCAACCTGAGTTCTTTAAAAAGAAACCCCAAAAGCAGTCGTTAAACTTAAAAATCTTTAAAACAACCTCACAGGGTTATCCCAGAAAGACATTCCCCAACTAACCTATTTGGTTCTGGTTAAGAATTTTTAAATTTAACCAATTCAATTACATTAAAAAGTTATAATCTTTCACATTGCACCAATTCAAAAACATCACACCTTTATATTTAATATGGGTTTCCATTTCCTAATTCATGAAGTTCCCATACAATTCAAAAAGTAAAAATTGGATCCAGTTAATCAAAATCAATGAAATTTTACATTTTAAATTTATCAACCCTTTTTATAATTATTTGTATACATGGGTTACCCTTTCCTAGTTATAAGGCACTGATACACCTTATACCCAAAATTGATTCCCATCGTAAAGAAAAACCAATTTTTTCCCATGCATCCATTTACACATCAAAACATCTTTATTTTTTATCATAAGTGGTAACACATAAACCTGATATAACACAAAAGAATTTATGAATAAGAAAACATGCTAAAATAAGTAGAAATATGGAACATAATCATCTAAACATGTTATAAAAGCAGACATGCTAAAGAAAATCAAGGGCATGAAGTTACACCCCAGGAACACAACCAAAATTAAAAAGAAACCTACTAATGCAACTACATGGAATGGGATAAGCATGAAATTTAAATTTAGATGTGCTTGATATAATGAAAGTAATTATTAATCCTTTCTATACTAGGCCAAAGGAAAATTTAAAAAATAATTAAAATCAATAAGAAGCAGAAAAAAAATACCAATCACCCATGGTGAAATCATATCAAATGTAACATCGAATAATATAAATCACAACTCCAAAACCTGTCTATTTGGTTATTTTGCATATGTGGGGTGATCAATCCCTATAAAGAATATTTACCAAGACCTCATATATTCCTAATCACCTTTCTACCATACTAAAAAATTAATTTAAAGGAAAACTTACCCTTTGATACTACTTTTTAATATCTCATTCTGGCTTACCATCGAACTAGTAATCGTACCGGTGGGTCACATGACCTGAAGCTCATATCTCTATATGCTAGAGGATATAGAAAATCAATAAGGGATTTTAGGAAGTTCAGTGGGGATATTATACTATCATACTCAGAGTGCACATCGGTAAAAAAAATAGTAAAACATAGATATCAGTAAAAGTAGCATAAAGAAATATTAAAAAAAATGGAAGACAATTGTAATAACAAATGAATATAAGATATGGAAAATGACAAATTATAAATTGTATGCATTCTATATGATGAAACATAAGATAAAAGAGTAACATAAAAAATGATTCACATTTCAGTACAGAAATAATGAAATGAAAACAAATCCCCAAGGGATATCTCCATGAGCATCCTGAGCTCCTGGACGATCCTTTTCTTTTAACTCCCAAGTAAAAGAAAAACATCACGAGAAATGTTGAACAGCTTGAAAACAAGAAGGGTTCACTCGATCACCAATGGTAACTGATTAGGATGGGATATCACATCTTAGTAGGCTAGAACCCAAGGTGTCAAGCCCATCCAATTTGTCTAAAATGTAAAACAGACAGTGTGTAGGTAAATATGTAAGCGGTAAATTCATGTAGGAAATTCCCAAGGCATGTAAAATGCTAAAACAGTGTTACCAAAATAGACCCTCAAGCCTTTAAAAACAAAATAGACTAACTTATATAATAAGGAAACTACAAATAATATAGAAATAAACAACTTGGACTTCTTGTTCATTCAAAAAATGTCAAACCATCAAAACCTTTCCATATACCCCACGTGTAATACCAATCACAACCTTTCCATACAACCAGAAAAGTAAGAGCATCCATGTCCGAGTTATTTAAACACATGTCACAATTACCACAACCAATCGATATATTAGAATGTATCATATACCTCAAGGGTGTTCCATACATCAAGACTCAGTCCACGAAGGGCCCGATCCAGGGTGCCAAAGACCAATGCATCCTCATCATGTCCCATGATCATCTCAGTGGAAACGCAGTAAAGTAACTGTTTGGAGTCTTACGAGCATGTGTACCAAGATTTCCTACATGAGTCAAAGAAAGCAGGATCCAAGGCGTAGAAAGTCCCAAGGCATCCCACAGAATCAAGACCCAATGGGAATACTCAACCTAAGGTATCTACGACCATGTTAAATATCCATAGAGATCTATCAATGGAAACTATAGAAACATTCATACATTTCATATAAGCTAATTCTCATCACCATATGGGTATACCCACCCATATATGAACATTTAATTTAAAACATACTATTATTATACCCATTCATTAATCACAATTCATAACCAACACATCTCACAAGTCTTCCCACTCATGTATTCCAACTCATTAACAAATAAATTATATGTAAACTAATGATCATACCCACTTATGTTGAAATTTGACATTTAAATACATTCTATGATTTTATCATCTCATTTATTAATTCCCATTCAAGGAATATAATGAGTATTCCCACTCATTATCCATCATTTTTATCAAAATAAATCAATTTTTATAATGAGTATACCCACTAAGTATTCTCATTCACAACCCCAAGCAACCAAAGAGTATACACACTCATTTCTAAAAGAGGTGTGAAACAATGAATTGGAAGGAAAACCTTACTAATAAATATTGGTTGTGAACCAAAGCACACCGAACTATGATGCCATCTACAGCGGTTTCTAGAGCACACATCAGCACACCCTAGGAGACCATTTATATGCGGTAATACATGAGAATAAATAGAAAATCTGGTTAGCCCTAACCCTATAGTTCAGAAAAACCTTATTTGGGGATGGATAGGTTGAACCAAAGCTGTAAATGAAGAGAAAGATGAGTGGAGGGCCTGAAAATAGAGATTCAGTGAAGAAATCATGAGAAACCAATAGATAAAACTTGATCTAAGAGGAGGATGGAAGGGGGTCGAGTAGGTAGATAGGGGATCTCCCCCCAGGGTCCATTGTGATTCGAGGGTAGATGGGTTAGAGTAATGTAATTTTTTTATTTTTATTTTAATTTAATTCAATTTAATTCAATTTCATAAAAAAGACCCATCCATACGGTTTGACCTGCACGGTTTTCCAAACCACATACAAACCGCACAATATATAGTGCGAGGATACTACCTCCAAAATAACATCATAAAGTCTAGGAACGCAGTTTGGATACCCATGTGTAGCCCATGAGAAATGCCTCTTGATCTCCTACACATGGTTGCACGGTTTTCTGTAGTGGGATGCACAATTTCAGATGAACTGTACAACCTATGTAGCCTTTTAAAAACATGATTCTTCTAGGTCTGGTGCTCGTAAAACTCCTAGATCCACACAAGAAACTCTTAGAGACTATACCCAAGTCCAAAAACACCTCTTTGAAACGTTCCAACTCTTATAGGATCATTCCAAAACATTATTTTAAATTCGTCTCATCCAGTAATTTCCGAAAAATAAAAAACCTTCAGAAAGCCACCCTATCCAAAAGAAAAGAATCTTAAATAATTAGTATTTAAGATGATATTTAATGCATGAACCACTAAAAAAATTTCTAATAGATAATATAGTCCATAAATAGGAAACAAGTTATTTCTCCTCTATACATATATTAACCAAAGTTAGAATGGTGTGTACAAGGTAATTTAATATCCAAAATTCATAAATCTTCATATGAATAAATAATAAATTTAAATTTGAAATTTCCATAATAAAATAATGGTTAAACTTAGATCATTCACAACTTAAATTACCTTATATCCCAAATAAACTCAATGACCTCCTTTTTAAAAAAAGTTTTAACCTCAAAGGTAATCTAAAACATTTCATCTTACACCACAAAAAAATTTAATAACTTTCTTCCAAAATAATACTTCATGTTAAACCTAAGTGTAATATATACCTCAACCCAATGAAACATCTCCAAAAAATATCTTCAATCATCTTAAAATACCATCACTTAAAATGTTCAAAGTTGGTGTATATTTCTTTGAACTTATGAACAACCTTAAAATTATCAATCTATTATGTTATCAATAACTATTAAGTTAACCTCAAATGAAAATATCATAATCTCAAAATTTATGTAAACATTTTTTTTGATACTAACTATATCGTCCACCAACCAACACTCCCAGATCTGATCCCAATAAAATGATTGTTTCATTTCTGGATTTGATACCAATAAACATGACCTAATTTAAACCATAGAAAACTTACAAAATCAAAATGAAATATTGGATCATTGAAGTTCCAAAGGATATTTTAAGATTAAAGTTTTATATAATTTGGAAAAAAATTTATATAACAATAACCATTTTTCTTTTAACACTTGATTTACCTGTGGAAATGTAACAAGTTCCATGAAAATCTCTTTTAAAACATCCAAATCCATATAGATAAAAATAATGGTGGTATTATTAAAAGATATCCCTAGTGGATCATAAGTAACATAAATAAATTTTTTATTAATATAAATACCATGAAAATATCACTAAAAACATTCTTGATGATAATAACCTTTCCAATTTGAAAATTATATTTAAAAATTTAAAATTTATAAAAAATTATGAAATTCATTTTCTTTGAAAATAAAATTTTAAAATTATAAAAGCTTCTCCAAATAAAATAATGGTCATAATAGTGGGAAAAAACCTTGATGATGTAAACATTAAAAATAAACATTCTTTTAAAACTTTTGAAAAAAGTGTCAAAAGTAGCCCATACAGAGAACGTTAAGAAATTACATTTTATTTTTTAAAACTAAGGTCAAATAATATGTAAGATAGATTTATTAAATAATTTATATCAATTACATATATGTTTTTAAAATATTTTAGAAAACATGAATATGTAAGGGATAGATTCCTAATCTAAAAGAAGATACATTATTGATATCACTTAAAAAAAACATTATTGATGTGTCATTAATTAATAAGGTAGGAAAAGGAAAGTAAAAATATAACCCAAACTAATAACCAGTGGTGAATAAAAGATATTTTGTTCTAGAAAATAATATAATATTATTTTCCCTTATAGGAATATTGAGCATAAACAATCCTCGATATAAAAGAGGTTGTAACATAAAACTCTTACCGCTTTGGTAAATTTAAAAATATAAAATCACATTAAAATAAATAATATGATATATATATATAATAAATTTAATAAATTAATCTATAATAATTAAATAATGGGGTAGTAAGTAAACTATTCAAAGAAATCATGGTTCTTGACATGAATTATGTCTTTAGAAAATGAGTTTAAGGAAATGAAACACCATACAAAGATCATAATCTTATAAGTGATAATTAATCCATGAAGGGGTTATATGAACATATAAAAATATAGATAAAATAAGTAAAAATATATCATAAATGAATGTAGAGATTATTTCGTAGTTAATCATTGAACAAAAATGACAGTGAAGAAGGTTTATCACACAATGAAAGGAAATTGAGTTAAAAACCCCTTGCGACATAGAAACTTTCATGTAAAATTCATTTGGATGAAATAATTTGATCTATAAGTTAAAACACTATTAACTAAATGGATTTATAATAAAAAATTTAAAATATTTAAAATGCACTAAATTTTAAAAAAATTGGGGCATTATATAAAAATTTACCTCAATGAAGAGAAATTGATATGAAATGCCTTACTATGAGTCCCAAAAATACATTTATATCCATTATCTCTTGGATAATAAAATTATATAAAATTTATTATTTCTTAATAAAATTTTCATGTTTTAATAACTTATCACTGATTAAATTATTTTACTAGTTAAAATGAAATATTTAATTACTTAATTAGTTAAGTTCACATCGGGTGTTTTGAGAATGTTTGATTCATAACATCAAAATGACTTTGTTATGTTGACCGTGGTCAAAGGGAAATTTATTCCATAAAATCCTAAATTAAAATTATGACATAATTATAATTTTTAAACATTAATTATAATTTTAAAACTAATCATTAATAATGATTAAGTAAATTCATTACATTACAATTATCGAGATGGTGGGCCATATGTACACATGAGTGACGTTTCCATTTTTCATGGAACATGAGAGAATGAAGGTATGTATTATTTTATCATTACATAATAATTATTAATTAATATATTGCATATTATTTATTTATCTAATTTGTTTTTACCATCGATGTGATGTGATAATGAAAAATGAACCACATCACTCCATAGAGGTGGTAATCCACACGAACACATGAAAGAAGCTAACTTTTTTCAATGGACGAGAAAGTAATAAAATAGATTATATATTACAATAATAGAATGAAAATTATATTTTTAGTATCCTATTAATATATATACATCAAATCTGTAATTAAAACTAGCTATGATAGTAGGTGAAGGAAAATTAATTACATTGGTTCGTGAGGCGGTAGTCCTCCGTACACTCAAATGATGGTTTCATTTCCCTTTTAATGGAAGTAAGAGATATATTAAGGATAATAAATTAAAATAATAACATATAATTATATGTTAGATACTGATTTTATCATATCTAAAGGGTTATAATAGTTTTTAGGGGGGAGAAGAAGAAATAAAACTAAAAAATAATATTTAAAGATTTACCTCTTCTTTGGAAAACCTCATTTTCTTTATACTTTAAGCCGTATAAGGTCAGTATTATTCCAAAAATAATTCCAATAAGAATTTTTTAGGGATTTTAGTAAGGTATATCTTCATTTCATGTATGAATCATAAGGATCTTATAGCATGGAGATGATTGGAGAGGGGGATCCCTTTTATTAGTGAGGGTAAGGGATCTTTTTGAAATACAAAAAAAATTATAATGTAATATGTGTCTAAATCTTGTAAAATGGTTCAAAAATTACATATATTAGGATATAATGAGGATATGGTCTTGATATAGCAATCTAATAAAATTTTTATATGTTTAGATATGATTTTAAAACCTCATATTTTGGAAAAACAATTTCGTTAACCATTTTTAATCTTAACCATGAATACAATGTTTTCAACATAAAATGGTTATAAATTTACTAATAAGTAAAATTATTTAAATTAAAAGGAGAAGGGACTAAATTTATGACAATTTATTACAATAATTTCAGTATTCTATTATTTTTATGATTATTAATAATATAATAAAATATATTTTATATAAAATACTATTAATGCAATTTTAAGAAATATTGACGAAATTTGACTTTGAAAAAACATAAGTGTAGTGGAATTGAAAAATAAAAAATTGAAAAATAAATAATAAATTATTATTAACTATAATTTTTTTACTTCACCATAACTCATACAAAAAATTCCTTCTTTTATTCTCTTTCAATTCAATTAATTTACTTTTCTACTACTTACACAAACACCATGTCGGCATTACATAATAATTTAAGGTGATTATTTCATATCTAAAAATTAGAAAATTACTATCATAAAAAATTTACTTATGATCAAAATGAAATTTAAAATTCATTCACCTGTTATTTATATCCATATCTGAACATACAATATAAATTATAAATCATGATATTTATATTTTACTTTTCATTACATAAAAAAATATTTTATTCATTTAAAAAAAAGAAGTTTTTTTCATAAATTGGATTCTTGGATGGAGATGGTAAAAGAACTCATAATATATAATAAAGGTAAGTTTTAGGGTTATTTTTACTCTATATCATAATATTTATAACCAAAATTACGTATTTTACCCTTAATAAGGTGAGAGATATTTATTACAATTACCATTCACAACGAAGAAAAATAAAAGGGAATTATTTTAAAAAAATTAACCTCTTAATTAAAAATATTGAATCAATTATTCAAGATTCAATTAATATCTATGGTTTAAATAAGTTTAAGATAAAAAAAATACAAAGATATGGTTTTAAAAAAATGCATTCTAGAGCCCAAAATGAACTTATACAAATACCAAGAATACAGATGATTAAAATGTTATTTATGATAATATGATTTAATAAATAATAATTTTCTTAGTTTTATGTTAAATTAAATGTGTAATGAAACTTTTTTATGAAATAAAGGACAATTTTACAAAAAATTAGTATTTTATCATGTCAATGCAAAATCAAATATTTCAGAAAAATCCTAAAAGTTAACTAAAAGATAATTTTGATATGATAATTAAAAAAACCATATCATTTTAATCAAATAATATTTCTAAAATTTTTAGAAAATCATTAAAATATTTTATCATGAATATTAAAAGAAACCATATTTGAAGAAAACATACTTTTTAAGTATAAAATGTTTTTACTAAAAATTATGTCCTTATTTATCAAGAATTTATCTTTAATATTTTATTTATTAGGACCCTTATTTATATATATATATTTCATTATCTGGTTAATTCAATTCATGCTTTATAATTTAATTGATATGTTAAATTTTTCATATTTAAATAATAACATTTTATGGTTCGTTTAGGCTCAATGTTTTGTGTCTTTTACGCTATCAAACATAGTCTTATTTTAAAATTACTAGGTGTTATAGTTCTCCATAAATTTAATTCCCTTGATTACCATTTATTACTATGATACAAATAATTGTTCATTATTATCCCATGATTGAGACTTAGAATATTTCTTATAGCTTTATAATTGATGAGTCCTACCATTTATTTTTTCCATATATTAACATATATTTAATACCATTACTTATTTTCTTCTTTCAAAATTAAATAAAAAACATATCTTTCTATATGATTTAAAATAGTTATTTATTTATCCTCATAACATTCATAATCAACATTTTGTAACATATTCTCATAACGAAAAATCCACCATTTAAGAAGTCATCCCATTCTCATTACCACAAAGTTTAAAAACACTCAATAGTTTTTTTGTACCCATTAATAATGTAAGAATCACATGATGGAAAATTATTATAACCAATTTTTGTGATTCATTTTACTTTAAAAATTGTAGAAAGATCATTAATATAAATTAAAACACCTTCACCATATTTTTGAATATATTTTATAAAAATTTATTTCTAATCAATTATAAATTGAAAACATTATCCAAGATCCAAGGTTTTGTTTCTTGTTATGTATTTATATGCACACATAAATCACATCACATGATCTTTTTCACCATTTATCACCATTTATTTGGATTAACATTTTTAATGTAGTTTCTTTAGTTGTAGTGTAAGAAACATATTGTATATATCCCCTTGGTGACCCCACATACTATAATTTTCATCAAGAATATATAAGATGATTCTAAATTATAAATTTATTTATATACTGTTTCTTTAGTTTTTATCATTTAATTTTATTAAATATGTACCTAAAACTTTATCCTATATTGTATTTAGTGGAATATATATTTTACAAAAAAATATATTGTCTGTCCATACACAAAAAAATCATAAACATTTCCTAAAAATGTAATCCCTTAAGTAGTTTAAGAATTATTTTCCTTTAAACCAAGTTGTTAATTTTTATTTGATTGAGAAATATATTTTTTTTTCTTTAATCTATGAATTAATAAAATTTCTTTCTGTCGTAAATTATTTTCTTATATAATTAGTCTCTAACTCATTTTTTTATACATCTCATTTTTTTTGATTTCCAAAAAAAATAACTTACACTAATAATGGACGCATTACCATTTTTAGGTGTCACTAAAACTTTTATACCATTATTTTAATGAATACCATTTATTTAATTTAAATCCTTATGTATCTAAATAAACTGATATTTGATTCATATTAATATCATTATGTTACTTTAAATCAGTAATGATATTCTATGGTGATTTTTCAAATTATCAAACTTATTAAACATAATTTTAAAACTAAAATTCAAATTTATGAAAGAAATAATCAACATTAAAATATTACACCTCAAAAAACTCAACCTTATATTTTTTTACATCAAATTTGGAAATTTTGATATTATGAAATTTATCACTTTCTTAAAGAATATAATTCAGAACCTAAATTTTATTAAAAAAATACACCTTGTTTTTTAGCATCAACCACGACATTTAATGTTTTAGGGACTTCCCGAATGATTCAATCACCTTATTTAAGTATTATTTTTTTCTTTAATGATTTTTTTATATTTAATATAGCCAAAATATCTATTTACTTTTGGAATTCCTTTAGTGTTTCTTCATCCATGCTATAATCATAAAAAAATCCTCTACAGTAGTGGATTCATGAGGGTGATTTTATTATTGAATGAATGTATGATCAAATTAATCCTCATTGTATTATTAGTTTTAACATTAATAATGATAAGATTATATAACATGTTTAGATTTGTAATTTCTATTCTTCGTAGAATCTTTTTCCCATTCATTTACTAAACATACTCACCTTGATTCAACTTTTCACCTTGTTATTTAACCTGGATTATATTTTGAATTGATCATAGAAAAAATCATATTTATTTTTTTTACATAAAATTAATGAAAAGTGAAAAATATTTCAATATTTAAAACATTTTAATTAAATTTTTACATTATACTTATTGTTTCCTCTTTAAAATGATTTTAAAAATAATAACTAAAATTTATTTAAGATTATTACATCATCTAGAGAGTAATAATATTCTTCATGTGACTTTTTAGAATAATTTATTTTTAAAAACATTCAAGGATTTAATAGATTTCTATCTTATATTTTATTTACTATTTAATTTAGGTCTATTTTTCATCTAATATTCATTAAATTTTATAAGTTTATTAATTATAAATACATCCATGTTTTAATACTCTAATGTATAATTTTTTATTTAATTGATCAGTAGAATCTAAATCTACATATATACATTGGTCAAATATTCAATATATCTCAAAAACATTGAATGAACCTAGTTATTTTTAATATAAAAAATATTTCATTCTTTGATTCAGTTTTAGCTATCCATATATAGTCAAATTTTTCTCAATATGTCTCTATTCATATATCAAGACTTCCTATAATTTTGATAAATTTCATCAATATTCCTCCATATGGGATTCATTTTTTTTGAAATCCATAATTCATGTAAATTCCTCGAAAGAATAAGAATTTAGTAACACATTATACACTCTCTAATTGGCCATAATATCATTCTTATGATACAAATTCAATGTTTCTCTAACTATTGGAAGATAACTATAATTCTCCATGATTTTAAGAACATCTAACCCAAATGATATAAAATATATAGCCATATCCTATCTTCATGTGCGAGATAATTTTCTATCATGATTTGGAAATTCAATTGTTGTTGATGGAATTAATTTTCTCCCTGGTGATTCACCAACCAGAATATATAAGTTGTGATAAAACATATATGTACTGTAATAACCTATATATGATCCAACTGATTTAACCTATGAATTAAATGATAAAATTATTATATTGAGAATGATTCATTGTGACCAAACAAAACATTCCATAGATTTCACGAATTTCCTCATGTCTGTTAGTGTGTAGGTTCTATAAGTAACCATGAAGAAAATATAAATAATAGTTTGATATAGAGAGAAATAAAAATACAAAATAAAATATATTTATAATAAATACTATCTATTTTAATAGAGTGGATATGTAATTAGTTCTCATATCTCATTCTTCTTCTTAAAAAATTCCATTTTAACAAAGAGTAGAGAAATTAGTGTAGGAATATAATCTTCAACTGCTAAAAATTAGAAATAATAAATACTTGGAATATAGATTTTCAAGAAATATTAAGGGTTTCCATCCAAACCCACACCCGAACAAGCCTATGACATGGCCCTAGGGGAATGTTTTATACCCATGGGATAGAAACAAGTTCATGGGAATCAAACATCACACTTGGGAAGGATTTCTCCCATAATAAACACATATAAACATCTCACAAGAATAAAGCATCACCATGTAATAAATAAACATAACCAAAATGAATACCACTATCACAAGTTAAAATATTTACATCTTAATAAACTAAAAAAAATAAAAATGAGGAGGGTAACCATATAGAATCTCGTCTTTTTATAACATAACTTTCATTCCATTACACGGAACTGGGGATCTTTAAGGTTTAGTGTCTTGGAAACAAGGAACATAAAACATGAAACAAAAAAAACATTCTTCTTAAACACTTTAAAGGCTTCTCCTCATGTTCACCCTAGGCTCATTACTGCATCTCATAACCTGGGGACATACATCAAAAGAAAGGGTGAGCAGAAGGCCCAGCAAGGGAAACAAGTGAAACATTTTACATATGAACTTGAGATACATGAATAAAGTCATGAAAAGAACTTTAAGCCATAAAAATGAAATCATGAGGCATATCATAATAAAAATAAAACTTTTTCATAATTTGAAGATGTGGCTACATCATTTAACATAGACAATCATGAACATATCACCAAGGTCCATCCCCAATGTGTCATTTGAAAATTACCAAGGTTATTCACCAAGGTATCGTGAAAATTGTAATCTCTAGTGGTTACATCATTACCCAATGCATTGGAGCACTATCTGGGTGCACCCTTGACATGTATTTATTATCATGTGAGCCACATATATCATCATCAAACATTTCATAAAGAACCCATATAGTACAAAATAAATGGGTTTCATTTCATAATCATAACATTTTAAAAACTACTTTAAAGACATGATTATTACGTCACTTTGAAACCCACAGAAAAGGAAGGTGGGTCTCATGTATGTAAATCCCATAATTTAAAATAGAACATTTTGGTATATATGTGAATACCCATTTAGAAGAAAGAGCTTTGAGTATTCACTTAATAATATAAAAGAACTTTAGAAAAAGAGAGAGACATTTTGAGACAGAAATTTTGCAGCATAACGGCTATGTTATGAGGTTTTAGAAGACATTAAAAAGAGATGGAAAATGGGTCAAACGTTCATAAATGACCCATAAACAGTATATGGACAGAATAAGAAGGATAAATAATCATGGTAATGAAATTTAAAGGACATACCATTTGAAATGAAAAACATGGAAGGAAGACAAAAATTAGATTTCTCATATGAAAGTTCGGCAGGCTAACGGCGTTACTTAAAATTCAAACAAAATGATTTGAAAATATCAAATAGGGTCTCTCATCATGTGAACATAAGAGTTCAATATGATAGATATATAGATAATTCCCCAACATAATTAAAAAGGAACTTGATAGACTTGACATGAAAGTAGAACTTTGAAAAGAATGAGAAGGGTGAAATAATCCCGTAAAAATTCGGCAGCCTAACGACGCCACTTAAAACTTCAAAATACTAAATTGAATAGATCAAATGGGGTCTCTCATCATATGAACATAAGAGTCCAGTATGATAGATAAAGAGATCATACCCCAACATAACAAAAAGAAACTTGAAATAATTGACATTAAAGTAGAACTTCAAAACGAGAAGGGTGAAGAACCACTTAAAAATTCGGCAGCCTAACGGCGCCACTTAAAACTTCAAAATACTGAATTGAAGAGATCAAATGGGGTCTCTCGTCATATGATCATAAAAGATCAGTATGACAAATTTAGAGATCATACCCCAACATAATAAAAAGGAACTTGAAATAATTGACATGAAAGTAGAATTTCAAAACGAGAAGGGTGAAGAACCACTTAAAAATTCGGCAGCCTAACGACGCCACTTAAAACTTCAAAATACTGAATTGAAGAGATAAAATGGGGTCTCTCATCATATGATCATAAAGGATCAGTATGATAAATTTAGAGATCATACCCCAACATAATAAAAAGGAAATTGAAATACTTTACATGAAAATAGATCCTGAAAAATGAGAAGGGAGAAAGAATCTGTTACAAAACTTTCGGCATCCTAACGACGCCACTTAAAACTTCATAAAACGAAATAATGAGAGTAAGAGGGGATATATCATTATATGAACATGAAAAGGGAAGTAAGAGGAGTATAAAAGAACATCCTCCAACATATGAACATGGAGTATAAAAGGAGTGACATAAAAGAGATTACTTGAAATTAAAGAGAGAGGTCGGATCCCTTACCTTAAAATGTAACTCTTAAAACTCAAAGGTTTGGACCTTGAGGTCTTGGTGGCACCTTGGGAGGACTCCTTGGGAGGTAAGGAGACCAGAAATTCGTTGGGGGAGAGTGTGGAGTCGAATGGAAGAGAGGATGGCTTGGTATTTATAGGGAAAGTGAGGGGAAAAGGCATTAATGGCCAAGGGACACCTCATTAGTGGTTTTGGCAAAACCATGGGCTTGCCCATGGTATTTTCCCATGGTATTGGCCACTTGGGACACCTCATAACTTATCTTACTATTCAGAATTCGACCATATTGATTACATACTTAATACATCATTTAATGATGTCATTAAACACCCGTAACTTAAAAACTGTATTTTCACTATTCATCGAAAATTCAACTTTCTTAGAATAGTCCCAAAATTTCACCTTAACCAAATATCAATGCTCTGATTTCAAAAATGAAATCCATTTTATAAAAATAATTTTCTAAATATTTTTAATTAAATTTTTAATTAAAAACACTATTCATCGAAAATTTATTTTTTTCAGAAAAATCCCCAAAAATTACCTTAACATAATATTGATGCTCTGAGTTCAAAAATGAAGTCCATTTTATAAAAATAATTTTCTAAATATTTTTAATTAAAATTTTAATTAAAAAACACTATTCATCCGAAAAAACTAATACTTGAATAATAATTTATGAAACCGTTGTTTAACCATTTTATTGAATCACATTACTTAATCAAAGTGCCTAGATTATTTTAATACTTTCTTTAAGTGAGATTACTAATCCATTTGGACACCTTATTAATCCTAATCATAAAATCACTATTCATAATTTACTATTCATCAAAAAATCAAGTTGATCTTATTAGACTCTAAATTTCGTACTGAACATAATTGTAGAAGAACATTTTTTTAAAATCATTACACATTTTTAATTATTTAGGGTGTACATAAACATATTTAAAATATCCTTTTTCTAAAATTCATCAAAAATATGCATACTATATTTATCCGGTCATTTGAAAATTCATAAAAGAAATCAAAATTTTTATTTAAAACAAAGGATTACACAAGACAGTTACGGTCTCCTTACATAGCTCTTTATCACACCAGCATAGGACCTAAGTGTAAGGTGTGATAAGGTGAGAGAATCCGAGGGAGGCTTAGCCAACATCGCACGAGTAGTAATTTCTATCAGTTTAAACTTCTCGCGAAGGCGATCCTGTTCTAGATTTATACGATGAATTTCAGCTTGGGTTTGGTCCAGAGCAAAGCCCAGTGGTGCTACCTCCTTCCCAAGTTCTGTTAGATGGGCTTCAATCGGTCCAAGACTACTGGGTGAGGCCATCGAATCTTTTTTCTATAATAATTAACCAAGATTTCTTGTATTTAGAGACAATAGTCAAAACGTTTAGTTTCTGGCGGTCATATTGACCAATGGTCAAATAACAATCAAAACCCAACAGTCTCGTTTTAATTATACTCATGTTATCAAATGAAACATTTTTGTTGAGTATAAAAATAAAATAAAACAACACATAAAATTAGGAAACAATATTTATTTAAAATTTCAGGTCGTTACAATCTTCCCCCCTTAAGAAATTGCGTCCTCGCAATTTTTTTTAAAAATTGGGTATTGAAATTTCATTGAAAGTCCCACATCGGAAAAGGAGTCAGTTAAACTATTACTTTAAAAGAAATAAAGGGAAGTACAAAGGTCACCCGAGTTAACCCACACTAGGATTCCATGTAGGAAAACATGGACATGGAGGAGAAAACCAAGGGTCAAGTTCTGAGGGAGAGTGATAGAGAACATGATTAGGAGAAAGATAACTATAAGAAAATCCCAAACTTATGATGTGTGTAAACGGTCTTTGATTACCTAGTAGGAAACGTAAACCAACAACATTTTTTTTACGTTTCTTTTCATAATTTTGAGGAATTCATTTACTACATAGAACAAAAACATAAGAAAATATACCTACCTTCAAGTAGAGTTTCATCCTTTAATAAGTCCCTACCAACACTAATCTTTTCTACAAATGATGAGACTTCAAAAACACTTGGTCTCATAAAAGCACAAGAATCATATTCTAGAGAATCACATAATCTACAAAAGATTAACTATCTATTTCTTCTATCATTAAACATTATCCCAAAAACAGAAAGGTTAAGGTAAAACAACTCTTCAAAAAGAAAGAATCCGATAGGAATGGAAACTACTTTTAAATCTCCAATGTTCCATGGTACTACCCAAAGTTCATCATATACCATTCCATAAATAACGGTCCTTAAAATTCCTCAAAATAAACCAAACTAAGATTGAAACCCAAATACAAGAAGGATTTGATAACATAGTCTTCCAAAACAACTTCATTGTTCATCTCCAGATAACATCAACCACTCCTAACATCTTATAACAAAAGTATCTAACCTAAACATATTTTACCCAAGATAGGTTAATCATTCCCATAAGTAACCTAAATTACTATAAGTCCACCTTAAATTCATCAATTCTTCAAAATATAAGTCAACCTTACTCCTCAATGAAAATACTATAGTAATCTATTTACCTCGATCATATAGGGTCCCCAAAATAGTGAACGTCTTCCAAAATAATAATCATGTTTTAATCCCCTAATCATCTCTGTCATATTTATACGGAAATTGTCGCATTTCCTATCACATTGGTTGTTGGGACACGTTATTCCATTTCCCACCATTATCTAAGAAGAGAAAGTATAATTAGTGGCTTAAATACTTAACCAATAATCATGAAAAGGAACTTAAAGCATATAAAGATAACTTGTAGAAGAAAATTATACCCTAACTTGTGATCCCCTATGTTCCCATCTAGGTTATCCATGATCATATATTCTTATGTGAATCTTTATTTTATTTTATCTTTGTTCCTTTAACAATGGTTCATACCAACCTTATGAATTTACCGAAGCATATCCCCCGGGAGTGTCGTAACCAAGAGTGCAGCAGGGCCTGTTGTCGTTTACCAGTTCCCGTTCGAGTCTAGCTCAAAGCGGTGTTTTCGGGTTTTACCGCTATGTACATATGTGCCAGAGCCACCTCTACCTACTCGTATCCAGACAGGGATGTATTTTCTTGGAAACCCCTTACTCAATACTCACCAAAATACCAGGAAGATTTCCTATATTTAAACTTTTATATAGGGTTCTTCCTAGAGTTTTCATATCCTAATTTCCACAAATAACTAAACCATCCTTTGATAACAACTATAGCATCCCATATTTTTATAACATAACATTCATTCCATTACACAGAACTGAGGATCTTTAAGGTTTAGTGTCTTGGAAACAAGGAACATAAAACATGAAACATAAAAAAACATTCTTCTTAAACACTTTAAAGTCTTCTCCTCATGTTCACCCTAGGCTCATTACTACATCTCATAACCTAGGGAGATACATCAAAAGAAAGGGTGAGCAGAAGGCCCAGCAAGGGAAACAAGTGAAACATTTTACATATGAACTTGAGATAAATCAATAAAGTCATGAAAAGAACTTTAAGGCATAAAAATGAAATCATGAGGCATATCATAATAAAAATAAAACATTTTCATAACTTGAATATGTGGCTACATCATTTAACATAGACAATCATTAACATATCACCAAGGTCCATTCCCAAGGTGTCATTTGAAAATTACCAAGGTTATTCACCAAGGTATCGTGAAAATTGTAATATCTATTGGTTATATCATTACCCAATGCATTGGAGCACTATCTGGGTGCACCCTTGACATGTATTTATTATCATGTGATCCACATATATCATCATCAAACATTTCATAAAGAACCCATATAGCACAAAATAAATGGGTTTCATTTCATAATCATAACGTTTTAAAAACTGTTTTAAAGACATGATCTTTACGTCACTTTGAAACCCACAGAAAAGGAAGGTGGTTCTCATGTATGTAAATCCCATAATTTAAAATAGAAAATTTTGGTATATATGTGAATACCCCTTTAGAAGAAAGAGCTTTGAGTATTCACTTAATAATATAAAAGAACTTTAGAAAAAGAGAGAGACATTTTGAGACGGAAATTTTGCAGCATAACGGCTATGTTACGAGTCTTTAGAAGACATTAAAAAGAGAGGGAAAATGGTTCAAACGTTCATAAATGACCCATAAACAGTATATGGACAGAATAAGAAGGATACATGATCATGGTAATGAAATTTCAAGGACATACCATTTGAAATGAAAAACATGGAAGGAAGAAAAAAATTAGATTTCTCATATGAAAGTTCGGCAGCCTAACGGCGTTACTTAAACTTCAAACAAAATGATTTGAAAATATCAAATAGGGTATCAAATCATGTGAACATAAGAGTTCAATATGATATATATAGAGATAATTCCCCAACATAATTAAAAAGGAACTTGATAGACTTGACATGAAAGTAGAACTTTGAAAAGAATGAGAAGGGTGAAAGAATCCCCTAAAAATTCGCCAGCCTAACGGCGCCACTTAAAACATCAAAATACTGAATTGAATAGATCAAATGGGGTCTCTCATCATATGAAAATAAGAGTCCAGTATTATACATATAGAGATCATACCCAAACATAACAAAAAGGAACTTGAAATAATTGACATGAAAGTAGAACTTCAAAACGAGAAGGGTGAAGAACCACTTAAAAATTCGGCAGCCTAACGTCGCCACTTAAAACATCAAAATACTGAATTGAAGAGATCAAATGGGGTATCTCATCATATTATTATAAAAGATCAGTATGACAAATTTAGATATCATACCCCAACATAATAAAAAGGAACTTGAAATAATTGACATGAAAGTAGAACTTCAAAACGAGAAGGGTGAAGAACCACTTAAAAATTTGGCAGCCTAACGGCGCCACTTAAAACATCAAAATACTGAATTAAAGAGATAAAATGGGGTATATCATCATATGATCATAAAATATCAGTATGATAAATTTAGAGATCAAAACCCAACATAATAAAAAGTAACTTGAAATACTTTACATGAAAATAGATCTTGAAAAATGAGAAGGGAGAAAGAATCTGTTACAAAAATTTCGGCAGCCTAATGGCGGCACTTAAAACTTCATAAAACTAAATAATGAGAGTAAGAGGAGATATCTCATTATATGAAAATGAAAAGGGAAGTAACAGGAGTATAAAATAACATCCTCCAACATATTAACATGGATCATAAAAGGAATGACATAAAAGAGATTACTTGAAATTAAAGAGAGAGGTCGGATCCCTTACCTTAAAACGTAACTCTTAAAACTCAAAGGTTTGGACCTTGAGAGATTGGTGGCACCTTGGGAGGACTCCTTGGGAGGTAAGGAGACCATAACTTTGTTGGGGGAGAGTGGGGAGTCGAATGGATGAGAGGATGGCTTGGTATTTATAGGTAAAGTGAGGGGACAAGGCATTAATGGCCAAGGGACACCTCATTAGTGGTTTTGGCAAAACCATGGGCTTTCCCATGGTATTTGCCCATGGTATTGGACACTTGAGACACCTCATACCTTATCTTACCATTCATAAGTCGAACATATTGATTACATACTTAATACATCATTTAATGATGTCATTAAACACCCGTAACTTAAAAACTGTATTTTCACTATTCATCGAAAATTCAACTTTCTCAGAATAGTCCCAAAATTTCACCTTAACCAAATATCAATGCTCTGATTTAAAAAATGAAATCCATTTTATAAAAATAATTGTCTAAATATTTTTAATTAAATTTTTAATTAAAAACACTATTCATCAAAAATTTATTTTTTTCCGAAAATTCCCCAAAACTTACCTTAACATAATATCGATGCTCTGAGTTCAAAAATGAAGTCCATTTTATAAAAAGAATTTCCTAAATATTTTTAATTAAAATTTTAATTAAAAAACACTATTCATCTGAAAAAACTAATACTTGAATAATAATTTATGAAACCGATGTTTGACCATTTTATTGAATCACATTACTTAATCAAAGTGCCTAGATTATTTTAATACTTTATTTAAGTGAGATTAATAATCCATTTGGACACCTTATTAATCCTAATCATAAAATCACTGTTCATAATTTACTATTCATCAAAAAATCAAGTTGATCTTATTAGACTCTAAATTTTGTACTGAACATAATTGTAGAAGAACATTTTTTTTTGAAAATCATTACACATTTTTAATTATTTAGGGTTTACATAAAAATATTTAAAATATCCTTTTTCTAAAATTCATCAAAAATATGCATACTATATTAATCCGGTCATTTGAAAATTCATAAAAGAAATCGAAATTTTTATTTAAAACAAAGGATTACACAAGACAGTTACGGTCTCCTTACACAGCCCCTTATCACACCAGCATAAGACATAAGTGTAAGGTGTGCTAAGGTGAGAGAATCCGAGGGAGGCTCGGCCAACATCGCACAAGTAGTAATTTCTATCAGTTTGAACTTCTCGCGAAGGCGATCCAGTTCTAGCTTTATACGATGAAGTTCAGCTTGGGTTTGGTCCAGAGCAAAGCCCAGTGGTGCAACCTCCTTCCCAAGTTCTGTTAGATGGGCTTTGATCGGTCCAAGACTACTGGGTGAGGCCATAGAATCTTCTTTCTATAATAATTAACCAATATTGCTTGTATTTAGAGACAATAGTCAAAACGTTTAGTTTCCAGTGGTCATATTGACCAATGATCAAATAACATTCAAAACCCAACAGTCTAATTTTAATTATACTAATGTTATCAAATGAAAAATTTTTGTTGAGTATAAAAATTAAATAAAATAACACATAAAATTAGGAAACAATATTTATTTAAAATTTTGGGTCGTTACAAACCAACTGCATTACCAAAAACCTCCATGAAACTAGAGGTACAACACCCTCATGCCACCTCGACTAACACCTAAAATGAGAAATACTCTGGAAACCAGATCCACCATCACCACTATTGAACACATTTCCATTACCTGGGTCAAAGATAACAATGTATACATACACTAGAGGCTGTAGGTAGGGTGTGAGACACTACCCTATAGGATATCCCCAAAAAATGAGGATTCCATGAAAAAACAATTACGAGACAAATAAACATCCATGTTTTATGAAAAACATGGAAAATAGTTTTAGTAAAGAATTATAAATAAAATTTTTTTAAGGGAAAAAATTAAGGAAAAAATTTGAAGGAGGAAATAGGAGGAAACCATACATTGAGAATATCATGAAAGTTAAATTACACTATATGATGACAATAAGCACAATGTCACAAGAGCACCATAGGTAATACCTAAAGGTAGTAAAAGTAGTTGGAGAATAAGAACCTCGTATCCTAGTCATATGGTATAGAAATGAAGACCCACATCACTCTCATGAAAAAGACACTAGAGAAGAATCCATCCAACATTTTAGTGGTCTCCAATCCTCATTATATTTTAGATAGTCTTATAGGATCAATAATTCTAGAGGGAACCAATCCTTGGCCCCGTCGATCAACTAGAACACTAGTCTCTGTCCACCCACCTTATCATCTAGTATTTCATATATGATCGATTTCATTTCCTATGTCACATAAACCACCATTTTCATAAACAAAATTCTATCATTTAAAACAAAAAAATTATTTTGAAAACTCATATTTAACCCATACTCAACTTAAAACATTTACATAAAATTTTTCCAAACATTTTAAAAAAATGTGAAACTCATTCAAGAGGAAATTTATCTACACTAAAATCATCAAATAATGCTAAATCATGGAATCACCTACCTCAAGGATTCAAAAATCTAATAAATGTTGGAAAAATACAACCGCAATACATGAGGTTCCTATAAAAAAATATTATACAATAACATCATGATTAAACCCTAAGATATAATATTCAACCCAAATTATTGATACAAACATGTTAGAGAAGGATGAACCCAAGAAAAAAGGGAGGAGAAACCATGAAGAAGGATGAAATGAAAAATGGAAGGACTTACTTGATGATTCTTTGAATATCCACACAAAAAAACCAATATTTGTGGGTCCAAGGGAGCCGAGAGGAGATAGAGAGGATCCTAGGGTGAATAATCCAGAATGAGATGAATTAGTGTGTGGTTGGGGGTGAATTTGAAGATAAAAAAAGGTAATTTCAACACATTGAAAGACCTAGACATGCCTCATGGTTTTGTAGTATGTTTTTCCAAATCTTGTGGAAACCATATGTCCCTCTCCATAGAAAGAAAAATGAGGCCTTATGGTTACCTAGATGTGGGACCACACCTGTTTGATTGATCATGAGCCTCACGTAGGCACACTAGTCTGGGCACATATAGATCCGCACACCCATGCGGCATGGCATGCATCCTTGTTAATGCCATAGGCCAGGGAACATGGTCTCTCCTAGGCTAACATATGGTTTCTACTAACCATGCACCACCCATGTTGCACATGTTATCGGGATCAAAAACCCTACTTCTCACAAATAACTCCCAGTAATGCTATGGGACCAAGATAATACCAAAATAAAAGTGAAAATACCACAAAAGAAACCATGGATGTGACTGAGATAAATAATAAGTTAAAATGACAATGAAAAATATCTACTAATAGTTTTCAAGTTCCTCTAATGATAAATGAGATTTGAACTTTCTTATTTTAATGAAATTAAAACCATAATGTTCTTTAAGTTCCCTCATGTAAGTGTGGTCAAATCTCAAAAATTTATTTCACAATTTTCTATGTGAAAAATTATATTGTTAAATGGAAAATTAAAATATGATGGATTGATATGTATTACTGCATAAATAATAGTAGAACTATGATCCAAACAACAGGTATCATAGAAAATCAAAGGCTACTCGAAATATTAAACTATAACTATAAAATTTTCACAAATATCTCAGGTATTTAGTAATAATTAATCACGTCACAACATAATTATTTTGAAATTTATAATTATAAAAATAAATAAAAAATTCATTATAGAATGAGATAATATTATGGTCACATGATTCTTCATCCGAAAAATTCTGGAAGCAACAATAAATTTTTGTGTCTTAATAATTATAGTGTAGTTTTGAAAATAATAACACAATGTATGAAATTATTAAGAAACATTCTCCTATTAAAAATTAGTGATGTACTTAAATCAATTATGAAGATACACTGAAATCATTAAAAAATATTATATCATAATAAAATATTTTATTCTATTATCTTTATAACTTTAGAGTAGCACTAAAAATTTAATATATTTTTATTAAGACTCTTGTGTCTTTGATATTTCTAAAATTCCTATGTTAATATGAACAAACCACCACCTTATATTGTTTTATAAAATTATTATTCGTAATATGTGTGAAATTTCAAACATATCATGAAAAGATAATGGTGGATCAAATATAAAGTATCATGTGATTTCAATATATAAATGAACTTAGTTTTTCAAACATTCATTATAATATATTGAATATACACCAAAGTAATATTTCTTAATAGATGGTTTTTATTCATTTTATTTCCCGACGATATTAATAAATATATAAATCATCCATGATATTTTCTAAAATAAATACAATAATAAATCCCCTTTAATTATCATTAATTGCAATCGAAATAAATTTGTTACATTATTATCCTAATATGAGAGTTATTTAAATCCCAAAAAGCATCATTGAATATTGTTCCAAAGATAACTCCATTATTTGAGGATAATATTATTAGATTACTGACCAAGCCTTAATTCAAATCCTTTGAACTCTCACATTTACATCTCATTTTATGATGGCTCTTCATAGATGACCTAGTAGGGAAATTTCATCCTAATGTTCCAATTGACCCACCTGAGTAGTTGGTAGGGAATAGACTCTCTTCCCAGTATACTTGGAGAAATCCATATGTAGATTATCATCCTAACATTGTTTTGACTATAGATTATGGATGTGTCCCACTTTCTTTCCCCTAAAATGTTTCCATGTGACATTGAACTTGTTTTCTAAATGGATCAGTAAGAAAGGCAGTCCCCCCCCTCAAAAAAAACCTTTGATCAAAGGTTCTCTTATATCAACCCCCACTTTCTATCTTCATACCTTAATATCTATTCGTAGAATCAATTATCTATCATGTCTATAAATTAATTCCAATTAAAAAAATAACATTGTATAATAACTACCTTCTTATTATTCCACAACTACTTATAAAACCATTAGTAATGAATATATAGAATTATTTTGCATCCGAATAACATACATATAGATTTAGTGGAAAATAATGAATACTAAACCAGCATTTTCACCTCCACCATACTCTAATGTCTAGTCTCTTCGCTAGTTGTTATTGTTGTTTAAGGATGAACTATACAAGACCAAGATATTGGTTTATGTCTAGTTAATGTGACATCCCAGAATTAATTATGCATTTTAATTCCCTAGGTTACTTGATTTATAATTCTTAATGAATAGATACTTCACCCAAAAAAAATCAAAAAATACTCGAATCAAAATAAAAAAACATTATTCAATCATAATGATGTATTAATAAGAAGGTACACATTAAGAGGTATTTAGTAGAATGTACTCTTATGTACCATGGATTATTATAACACATAAAAGTGAATAAATTAAAATTGGTCAATAAAAAGAAAATAATAATATCATTATAATTGGGAAATCTCCTACATATTCTTCAATCATGAAAATTAAAACTGGTGAAATTAGAAAAAAACAAGAAAGAACATCAATAAATGAGAATAAATATTATAAAATCCAAAATAAAAAGTACAGGAATGAGAAGTATTATTTTTGAAGTTTGAATTAAATGAAATTATAGGAGCCAATGGGGGTAATTTAGACATTATTTGGATAGTATAATAGCATATATAACCATTGGTAAAATAATTGTAAATCATTTAGTATTATAGAATTAATGGTATGTAGTTAATATAAAAATATTATTTAGATGATAGATAATATAAATTATCATTCTAAATAATTTATATATAATAAAATAAATGATTTGGGAATATAATAATGAAATAGAAATCCATATTTTGAAAAAAAAAACATTTTATTTTAACGAATATTTTACTATAAAATATGATTTTTTAATTAAATTTTTACTTTTAATTAATGATTTAAATGAAGTATGTTGAAAAAAATGAATCATTAGGAAATTAAATATGTAAGTACCATGAAATAATTAAGGAATCATAAGGAATATTAATTTAAGTATTTATTTCCAAAGTAATATCTTTTCCTTGAACTCTTTTTATTATATATTTGATTATTTTATATAAAATCAAAGTTCATCATATTTGGGATTTTTAATATAATATAATGCGTTGTTATATATTAAAAAATGATTTATAATTCATACACTTATAAATAATTTGATAAAAATAAAGGTAAAATCATTAAATCGTAAAAGAGATTTTTTAAGGAACCATTTTTCAATATATTGTGTATTTTAACCTTTAAAAATTGAATTTATCATTAATCTAGAATAATTTTAATATATATATATATATGAAAATTTACATTTTTATTCTATTAAATCTTATTATTTGTTAAGGAATACAAATAAATTTTATCTTATGATTAAAAATTCATTTTCCCTTAAAATAATTTTTTATGCTTTACTAACATTATAATTAATTTTTTAAACCATTAAAAATTAAATATTATTGAATAGATTTACTATTTTAAATCATTAGTTAATAATTATTTAATATGTTATTCTTGATTAATAGGTATTAAAATATGTTATCCGAGAAAAATTGGGTTAACAAAGTAAAGGTATAATATTGTAAAAATGTTAAATTATGGGGTAGAATACTTAAATATAAAAAATATATCAATTTATTTTTTAGATGATGTAATATTTTACCTCCCTTTATCTTATCTCAAATACCATTTCAACTTTAATCCACATTCAATGAGAAATTACATGACATATTATTTGAGAAGTGGGTATTTATGAAAATAACACTCACACTCACCTATAAAAGAACCATCCTATACACATATAAAATAACCCCTTTCCTTAATATTACTCATGAATAACATCCCATATTATCTTTGAAATAATCCTATAATATGTTTTTTAACCTCTGGTCACCAGAAGGAGTCACAAATCTTTAATTTCAAAGAGGCTTTTTGTTAAAGGATTAAACAATCCAACATACGAAATATACACTCCATAATAATTTCTTCATTATCATTTTCACCCAAATCTTATCCAATCAAATTTATTGCATTAATAAAATGAATTATAAGACACTCTTATTTTATAAGGTAGATATTAAATCAATAAAATTTTCTTATTCATTCATTTTTACTATTTTATTATTTGGGATGGTTTTACCACCTAAATGAATGATGTTATAATGTTTTTAACATAAATTATAAAAAAAATAAATACTGAAAATATGAAAAATAATTATGAATTTATGAGTTTTTAATGGTAATATATATAAATATATTCCTAGATAATGTCAATTATTTTTATTGGATCAGACTCCACAGAAATATATTATTATAGTTCATTATGAACTATCACCATAACTTTTTAAAAATGAATATTGGACCTCAAAAATATTTCAAACAGATCTATGAAAATTCCATAACTAGTATATATTTTGTTTAAATACATTAAATAACAAGGTACACAAACCTCTAATAGAAGCTAGCATATAATTAATAGGATTGTTAACAACAAAATTATAATTTTAGTAGAAAAATGATCACTAAATGCATAATAAGAAATTATAAACGAATGAACTAAATTAAAATAATTATCAATATGGTTTTTATATAGATTATTAATAATCAAAAAATGGATTATGAATGTGAATGAGCATGCCCGACCAAGTGGGAATCCAAGGTAAGATTTTTGTTGACCGAATTTCAATTTCCTTTGGTCATAATATTTCTTCAATGGCTGTGTTATTTTTGATATATTATATAATAAAATTTTTCTATCTCATATGATATTTTTCAATACCTTTTTTTGAATAAAATTTTCATTTAAAAATATCATTTATTGATGGATTTAAATTTTAAAAAAAATTAATGTAGTTGTGAATAATTTGCATCCTTTCTATTAGACATTTCTCCCCTATGTCCATATTCCTTGAAAACAATGATGTATTATTTTCTGATTATGAAATAATTATGTGTTTAATCTTATGAAATAATCATATTTATATTCAAATCATTTAAAAATAAAATTGAATAAATCTTCATTAAATATTTTTTTTTCAAAAAACTTCCTAAAAAGTGTAAAAAATTATTACATTAATTTTCATAAATTTTTTATCTTCCACATTAAATTTTTTTAATTGAAATTAATTTATTTTAAGAAAATTTTATAGGTTACCTTTAGATTAATGGTTTTAAAAATTTCTATGTTAACCTTCTCAAAAAATATTTTTGAAAGTTACTAGTAACTTTTTTTAATGATAAGGTAAACAATGTATAATGAACACTTTTTTTTACAGTTTCTCTTCAATTTTCACTAGTATGTCAATATGTATTATTTTATATGGGGATATGTTTAATTAATCAAACTTTAATTTATCTTATGATATAATAGTGATTGATATATTTGTATTATCTAAAAAAATTCTTGATTTCATATTATGTGGTATCATTTAAAAATGTTATATATAAAATATTCATTCCATGGGTGTATTTATTGGTAATATATATAATTTATTTCTTATGTCACAAATATGTATGTCTTATAATTAAGAGATAAGTGATAATTATATATCCCTTTAATTTAATTTATAAGGATTTATATCTTATGTGATAAATAATTTTATGCATAAAGGTGATTACGATTTGATTTTTTTAAAATTTATGCCTGAGAATGACTATAGTTGGAATATCTCATAGTAAATTATCTTGATTATTTTTCTCTTACATCATGAATATTTACATAAATAATATTTTAGAAGATGCATTCACATTGTTAACATTTCAAACTATCATGATCATGTCATATTTTTTTTGTTCTACATGGATATGTTTTTCTCCAAGGCCCATGACTATTGTCTATTGTCTCAAAATTCTTATTACATGATATATATATGATTATTTGAGTTTATATATCCATCATTCAAGACCTAAGGATAAATATTACGAACCCATGCTCTATTTAATCACATATTTCTCCAATATTCATGTTTCCTTTCAAGATTATGATTTAACCATCTATAAATCATTGATATATTTTCCCCTTACTTAGAATTTTACTTCACTCCTTATTATTCCAATTTCCATGAGGATTTACATACATGATTATTTTTATAAGTATTGTGGGGATAATATAATGGTATATATTCAATAAATAATGTCCAATATAAAATTTATGTAACTAATCTTCAATGACACTAAACCTATGGATTCTAGGATTATGTAATTATTTGTGAGATATAAATTTTATATTGTTGAATTGATGGTAAATATATACCATTTAGTGTTGTGTTATCTTAGTTGGTATTGGAGTGTGACTACGTTATTTATAGGGATTTTGTTAATGATATTTGGAGGAGACAAATTATCAAAAACTAGGTTAAACTGAAAGGGTTTTAGGTCGATACAATTGTATCAAGTTTCAGCAAAACATGTAATAGGTTGAAATAATGATGTTATACGATAATAAATATTATGAATATTATATCATATTAATATGATGATTTAATTTTATTAAAAATGATATTATCATGATTATATAAAAAATATTATTTTTTTTGTAAATGAGATCTTTAAAATGAAGCTATGAAAGGTATTAAAATAGATATACATATGTCTTATTACCAACTAAAGAGGAATATTTTTCACAAATGGTTAAAAATAATGAAAATATAACTATTTGGATATTTTTATGGAAAATATGAATTTCTTATCCTTACCTATATAATGAGGGTAATATATCATTGATAACTATATCTCATGTCATATTCATGTTATTGATACCCATAGATATTTTCACTAGTGGGTTATAATTAAATTTGAAATGATGAAATTTATTTAAGGGAAGGAGTATGTGACATACCAGATTTAAGAATTTTTTATTTTTCAGAGTTAATTATTTTATTCATTACTTTGAATAGAAATATCACTCATAATAAATCATACATGGCATAAATCAATATGAAAACTCTATATTCGATCATAATAATACATTGAAAAAACTATACATGATACCAAGTATTTTATACCATGTACTATTATACACCATGGATGATTGCATACCTTAAAATTTAATCAATTAAAATGGGTTAGTATGTTAAAAGTTTATTATCTTCGCAATAAGGATATACATTTAATCATATTCACCCTTGAAATTTGGTATGAGTGACACAAAATCATTAGTGTGAATGCACATCATGAATGGATAAATCATGTAAGAAAATTAAAAAAATAAAAACTATACTGATTAGAAGAGTGATTTGTGAAATAGAAATGGAATAAATTTAAAGGCTATAATGGGGATATTAAAGAAATTATTTTCCTGTCACAATAGGGTATATATTTTTATATATAATATGAGTAAAAATATTACCAATTTAGAATTGCTAATATATAGTTAATATATATATATATATATATTATTTACATAATAGAAAATATAAATTTTCATGATAAATAACTTATTGGAAATAAAATAAATGATTTTTGTAGAATAAGATACTAATAATTGTTTTGAAAATATATTTTATTCTAATTGTTTTATAAAATATAAATTTTTGTTAAAATTATACTTTTTATTAAGTGATTTCAATAAAATGGATTAAAAAAATAAATGATTAGTAAGGTATATAAATAACATCAATTAAATAATTGAAAAATGAAACTAAATAGAAATGTAATTTTTCATTGGAAAATATTATGTTTTATTTAGAAACATTATATTTATTTTATTATAGAAATTCCTTGATATGGGAAAAATGGATGATCTCCCCTTAAAATTCCATGGAATTCCTTCATTAAATGGTAGAATTAAAGAACGATACCTTAAGGTAACTACATAAGGAATTACATCCCAATATAGTAGCTAGAAGGGGACATTTTTTTTCTTATACTAGGTATATTTTTTTGTTCAATAGAATTTATAAATCAAAGACTTTGTGTTATTTTAATGTCAAAAATTGCATAGAAAAATGAAAAAAACTTGATAAATTGATCATCAATTTCATTTGGATGGCCTCAATTCATTAGAATAAAATATTTAATATGGTATGGATAAAATTCACTAATACCATTTCTTTTAGTGGAACTATAATTAAAAAACTATACCTTTTCCTTTTATTAATAACATCACATCGGATATTCTAAGTGATAAAAATTCCTCTATGGAGTTAATCTAAAGAAGGATTACTAAAATATCACATAGGAGAACACTTTCTACCATTTCTATTATTTTTAGTCTTCTATAATAGATTTATGTGAGGTTATGTTTCACAAACCCTTCCCCACAAAGATACTGCAATGAGGGGAGAGAGATGATGGCTATCTATGTTTCACCTCCTGTAGTCCCCGTGTTGGCAACTAGCACCGAGGGTATGGTAAACCTGGAAATGGGAGGCATTACCTTCTAAGAGAAACATGTGGAAGAGAGAAAAAATAATGATAAAACAAACAAAACTCACTTTAAAATATATATAGAAAGAAGAACCACATGAAACCATGTAATTTCAAACAATACTAAACAATTGAAATAAAAACTACAAGTACCAACAAGGTAAAGATGATAGTGACCACAGGCACAAATAAATAATGTTAAACATAGAGCTAGTAATATCCATCCCGATAACCAACCTACTCCAACATTACATAATTTTTTTTTATTTATACATAGGTTGGTTATAATATTATTCTCAATAGGATACTTCCTAGAGCAACTCAAGTAATAGATAAAGATAGAATTCTAAAGAAAAGTGAACAACAATGGAACTAAATCATAAACGAAACATGTATACTCTATTCCCAATCTCACCATGACTATATCTTACATAGTATTTAATACAAGGTAACACATAATATAGTAATAAAACATCAATTGTACCTCAATATTTCTTCCCAAATAGTTTGTTGCTCTTCCCCAATGTCATACGTCCTGAGCATCTCTCTCTAACAGTTAGCCATCTCGAAAAAACCTAGGCTAGGTATCACAATATCCACATAGTGCATCACATAAATTCACCAAAACATATCAAAAATAAAATATTAATTAATTAATTTATGGGATCCACCACTTCTTGTATGACATATATCCAATATATAATTGTATATCTCAAGCCATTACATCCCCTGCACCAAGTAAGTGCCCACTACCATCATAGCCTATACACATCATGAATATAATAATAATATGGGTAATATATTTAGTTCTATGTTTGTGTGAAATAGATTTAATATATCATATCCATCTACACACATAT
The DNA here is from genome assembly GCA_963277665.1 of Viscum album. NCBI lineage: Eukaryota > Viridiplantae > Streptophyta > Magnoliopsida > Santalales > Viscaceae > Viscum > Viscum album. The sequence continues at coordinate 384,093,888 of OY728137.1, forward strand.
ACGGGAAAAATAACTACCTTTAATACCAAAACAAGTATCTACCAGGAGAATAGAGCAGTGTCAGAGGGTGTACTCGACCATCCATCCTACCATTGGGATGTTAGGGAAAACAAACTCTCGAAGTCCAATGGGTGTTAGTTTCCCAACCAACATGGGTAGGGAAGAATATAAAATCATAAAATATATATGTTATAATATATATCACATCCACACTATGGAAATAAACTAGTCTTAGACTCAACGGTATCTAATTTTAGCAGACTCGCATTTACCAATGCTAAGACCAAATATCCTATAAGCACACAAGCATATAAATGAGATACACAAATTTCATCTTTATTTTAATCATTTACTTACATTAATTATTTTATTATATATTAATTAACCATTTTAAATTATCTATGTTATATTACATTGAATTACATTACATTAAGTCATTCCCTCTATGTGTAATCTAAACCAGAGACTTGGCTTATCAAGATTAACATATTTTTAGCACTTGAATTCCATCATCAACCATCCCTCTGAACTAAAAAATTATTTAATTCATTATTAGAATCATTCTATATCTAGGTAATTTAGGAAAACCCATCCTAAGTGACCATAAGAAGAAAAAATGAGATCAAGAAACTCTAGCTACCTCAAGTAGTAGAAAAAGGAATGAAGATAAATAAGAAACCTTTCTGTCATCCATTAAACATATTCAAGTGAGTATTCCATATCTCAACATATCGTCAATGGGAAAGCCCAAATTTAACTCATTTCATATGTACCAATTTCATCCCTGAAATCCATATGCATATACCGATGCATCTCGCTATCACAGGCATCAACTGCTACCATGTCAACCGTCAGCCATCCCAGGCTCAGCCATGCCCGAATCACAACACATCCAAGATGCACCATCCTATAATAAAAATCAACCCTTGATCATATATACATGGATCATAACACATTAATTATATCCACATGACACTACAGGTATTCGGAACAAATAAGAAATCAATTGGACAATTGGGTCCTCAAAACAATGCATTTAGCCTTCTCATGCAAATGAGGTCTCACAGATCCAAAAAGAGGCATTCAGCCTTCCCAGGAAAATGGGATACTCGGGGCTTATAAAACCATTATTTATCAAAAAAATGGTTCTTATTCAATATTTAATTAACTATGTCTTTTATTAATAGGTTTCAACTATAATAAAAATTAGGTATCAAGCTATAATAAGTTATCAATGGAAAAACATGATCTTCTTATTTATTCCATTTTCAAATAAACTTGACAAGAAACATTCTCAATTTACAATAATTTTCAATTATTATCAACATGATTTACATTATTTATCAACTACATTAATCATATAAAATATCATTTCAATTAAACATGCACATTGCCTCAATTTGATCAACATAAAATTACATTAACCACTATATTACAAACATGCCTTTTAATTATATTAATCTAATTAAATATAAATTCATATTGTATTTATATTAATTAACAATTACATCAACATAATCATGATAAAAAGTCATATAATATATATCCTATTATCTAAAAAATCGTGAGGAAAACCGCTACCATGGTACAAAGTAACAACATCTGATCACAATCCAATTCCATTAATCTGTTTCAATAATTATTAGGTTAATTTCATTAGCTTTAAAAGGGTTAAATCATGATCAATTTAACATTTCATGTAAATAAATCAATAAAATAAACAAATCCCCTACCTTAATATCCATCAATATTCCTTGTTGGGAATAGACCATGTCGCGGATCTCCAATCAATTCTTCTGTAAGAACTACATCCATCTAAGGACGCCTCAACATAATTTCACCAAAATAAAATAAGAAAACCCCCATTAGAAACATGGGTGATTAAACACCATATCATGGTAAGAAGAATTATAAGGAAATGAGATCACATAGAGAGAAGTCAGTAGAAAATTAAAGAAGAACACAACTTGGATCACCATACATTGAATAAAAAATCGCAAGGATTGATCCCTATCAAATAGATCTTGAAACACCATGGGGAGGGATTATCCATTTCATGGAACAAGGGTGAAAGATTTGTTTTCCATAGGTTTATTGAAAATCATTAGAGGCTGAAAAAATTTAAAGATATACAATATATGGGATTTACACAATGTGTAATACCTTTACACATCATGTAAATTTCAGGAATTGGTTATCACTAGAAACATGTCTCATTTTTAATATTTATCCAAGAAAACATACATTTCATGACACTTGACTAAATTTTTTTTGAACCTCACTTACATGGCATGTAGTTTAACAACTTCTATTATTTTACTTCGAAATCCCTCCAGACCACTTCCAAGCAACATCCAAGCTCCAATAGCCTCAAGAACACACAAATGGCCCAGATCCATGGATCTGAGACATTACATTATATACCCCTAAAACAATTATTATAATAGAGAATACAAACAAAAACAAATAGAAAAAAAAGTGGTTACTCAAATTTCCACCTCGTGAGATTCTTCTCAAATATGTTGCCACCCCAGGATCTCAACGACCACATTAAGAATAATACCAGCTCAAAAACATGAAACAACCATAAATATATCCTAAACACTATCCTGGGGAAAATACATCTAAAATGATATTGATTTCACAAAAAATATTTATAGGAAACCCTCTCATAAAATATAAAGTTCCACATCAACAAAATAACATAGTTACAAGAGAAGATCTAAAAAACAAAAAGATCAGGGTATTGAGTGTGCATCTACGACTAATGTTCCCAAATACCCTCTTGAATGTGAACATGTGTCCATAAGTGATGAACCCATGTAACAACATTCACACACAACACCTTCTCTTGGTAGTCTGGGATATTCACGGGAAACTCCTTGAATGTCGCATCATCATCAACATTAATTTTAGCCCAATTGATGACATGAAAGTCATCATGAAGTAAACGACAGAGCTACAACATGTGAAAAATATTATTTATCCTTCTCATCTATGGGGGAAGTACTATCTGATACTAAATGTATCTAACATGATCCAAAACCTCAAAAGGCCAAACAAATTGGGGATATTTCTTACCCCAAAACCAGAAAATCACTTCCCATGGTGAAGAGTCACCATCTGGAACACATAATCCTCAATTCCAAACTCTATAGGTCTCCTCTTATTATTATAATAGGATTTCTAATGATCCATCACTACCTTTATCTTCTCATAAAAGACCTAAACCATCTATGTCATACTATGTACATGTTTCAGCTTGATAATTTTAGCCTCTCCTACCCCAGTCCAGCCCAATAGGGAATGGGAATGTAAGACGTACAAAGATTCAAATGACGCCATTCCAAAGGTGGAGTGGATACTATTATTTTAATAAAATATGATAAAGGGATGGTGAATCATCCATGAAATTCCAAATTTTTGACACTGGAGAAAAATAGTTCTTCAAGAGTTTGGATGTTCCACTCTGTCTAACCATCAAGCTGTGGATGAAAAGCAGTACTAAGGCATAGATGATAACCCAAAGAATGTTGGCTACCTCTCCACACCCTAGAGGTAAAATGAGGATCCTGATCAAATGTTTTCATCCCCGAGACTCCATGGAGTTTCACCACCTCCTCTAGATATTGCACTGACAAGACCTCCACTAATATCTAGTCATTGATCGCTATAGAGTGGGATGATTTCATGAAATGATCAACTATCACCCCTATAAAATCATAACCTCCATGAGCATGAGTAAAATCAGTAACAATGTTTATCGATATGTCATCCAACATCCATGTGGGGAAGTCTAATGGATAGATCATGACAAAAGAAACATAGTGTCAGGATTTTACCTTCGGTTGGCCAAACATCAATAATAAACTCCATAAATACATGATTTAACCCAAGCCACCAAAAAAGATATCTCAAAGCTTGGTACATCTTTTTCAAACTGGGATGTATCTACAAAAGGGTATTATGGAAATAAAATTGATCTATATCACACATTCCTAAAGGAATGAAAATCTTTCCATAAAAGAACATTCGATGTTATCCATCCTCAAACCAACCATCTGGGGCATTACAAAAAAACTCAGTCTCTCTAGACCGCCACCTCCGAATCCACCTGCATGGACTCCTCCACCGTCCACACCAAATATGAATACATTATCTTATAGAAAAGACAACCTCACCCCAACCTATCCCATATCTAGATGCATCTCTGATATTTCCTCCCCCAGTCTCTTGTAATCCCCAGATTCATGATCGACAACACTATGTGAATTCCTTCTTAGCGCATTGGATACAACAGTAACCTTTCCTGGTGTATATAAAATTTCAAATTAATAATCCAAGAATAATTCCACCCACTAATGAAACTTATTTCCACAAAGGTAGAAGATATACCTTAGGATCTTATGGTCAATAAAAACCACAAAATTCTCATTCATGAGGCAATATCTCCAAAACCTCAAAGTAAACACCACTTCCACGAACTCAGGATCCTGGGTGGAAATGATCCATAAGAAACAACTGATCACTACTGTATCAAAACACAACCCAATCCAAGATGCAAAGTGTCACATAAAACCTGAAATTGAACTCCCTCACCTAGAAAAAAAATAATTGGGGCACTGATGAACATTTCCTTCAAGTAAACAAAATATTGATAACGGTGGTAATTCTATTGGAACACTTGATCCTTATGAGTCAATTTTGAAAATGGAGTTGACACCAAAGATAAATCAGCTAAGAACCTAATGTAATGGACCAAAAAAACAAGTAAAATCCACACCTCAGCCAATATCATGGTGGATGACCAAGAAATAAATCCCTTTATCTTATAAGGATCCATAGATTCTCTATTTTGGAAAACTACATGCCCTAAGTAATAGACTTCATGACCCCAAAACTCATACGTCAACCACTTCCAAAATAGCAGCTCAAAATGAAGAACTCCAAAAATATCATTCAGATGCTCTTCATGCTCCTCCTTGGATGCAGAGTTCACAAGGATGTGATCAATTAAAAGTACAATGAAATAATCCAAGTAATCTCTAAAAACTAAATCCATCAACCCCATGACTAGATATGGAGCATTTTTTCACAGAGAAAGACATCATAATGAACTCATTATTCTCGTGCTGACAAAAAAACCATATTCTAAACATCCCCATACTTCAACCACATTTCATGATATCCATACTACAAATTAATAATCAAGAACCAATTTTCACCATTTAGATGATAGAAGAAATCGCCAATCCATGGAAGAGGATTGTAGTTCTTCAACATCACTTGGTTTAAGCGACGATAGTCTATAAAAATAAGAAAATTGACATCAACCTTCCTCATGAAAAACATTTTTGCACCCCATGGAGACACACTTGGATGAAAAAAACCTCACTATAACAAATCATCGAGCTGTACACATAGTTCTCATAGATTATAAGGCACCATCCTATATGGTGTAATAGAGATATGATACAATACTGAATATATATCAATCCAAAACTCGATCTCCCATCGAGGTGTTAATACGAAAACTACCTCTAGAAATACAACATGGTACTCTTCCACAATAGTGGGAATAAAAAAATAATGAACCTACAAAAAACTCAACATTAGCTCAGTAATCAAGGATATAAAGGATAGAACATGCCTCTGACCTATAAGATGGTATCCATAAAAAACAATTCTTGCTCTCCATCAGCATCATAGATCACATCCTACCTCTTGAATAAATCCACGATAACCTAAAATGAATACAACAAATCCATGATGAGGATGATATCATATAGATTTATCTATAACGATTTTATGTCTCTCCAATAGAATTTCTTCCCCAACACAAGCTAATAGTATCTACATTCTTCATTCAAGTCATCTCAACCTCCAACTAGTGTAGATAACCCCACAGGTTCTAGAATCATCTCTACCTCAAGTGAAAAATCATGGAAAATGGTAAGTGATATAAAGGAGCGTGTCTCTCCTGAATAAAAAAAAGAATCCACCCAAGTATAAAACAAGAAAAGGGTACCTCGAATGATGTTTGTCTCACCCAACGTTAGCAACGCTAAAGCCTAAAGCTAACCATGACCTGCTCCACAGCCTATATAACCATACTAAATGTAACATCCCAAGTAATTAATGAATAATTGATATTTTTATCTATGTCTATTAATGAATTAGATAGTGTTTTAGAGGCTTAAAATAAAAATAAATTCAATCTTAAGCATGGAATACACTAATATTTTTAAAAGATTGTTTTACTGCCTTTTGATGGAAAACCATTTTTTAAATCTATATTTTGACAATTTTATAAGCTATGTCTGTCAAAATAAACTTATTCTTTATGATTGGGACATCAAAATTTACTTTGTGTGAAGTTTTGGTATTTTTCTAACAATGTTCATTTTTTATGAATAGTGAAAAACACTGCATTTTACATCAAAAATAATTTTTAATCTAATTTATTTATATTATTAGATTATCTTTTGAATTGGTTTTAAAGTGAAATTAGAATATATTTTTACCATTTAATCCAATAGTAGTCATTGGAATTAATTTCACTTTGAAATTGGACTTAAACTAGTGTCAATCTTTTGATACTTATTGTTTCATAAAAACACGCTATTTGCTCTGACAGCGGGAATTAATTATTAAATTAATTAATGAAACTTATATGTTTTGAATTTTATAAAATAGAAAACATTTTTGAATTCTGAATATCAAATATAGCTTAGGGTGAAGTTTTGGTATTTTTCTGAAAAACTTCAATTTTTGATGAATAGTGAAACCACTAAGTGGTAGTTAAAGAAACTGTTTTTTCGTTTAAATGAAACTTTGCCACTTCTGTGATTTGAATTTCAAAAATCCGACATACATGGTTGTCATTAAGAAGTAAAATGTGGTTCAACGGGATTAAAATAATTTTCTTGGTGAATAGTAACTTATTAAGTTTTTAATCGCGATTAGAGGTAATTAGTGTAGTTTAAGGTAAAAATAATGTTTTAATAATATGATATGAGCTTGACACATGACCTACCCTCATTTTATGTGTCATGGCCGACCAAGACAATCAATGGGTCAACTTGGGGACCCCATGGAGCCACTTTGTTTGGGAAATGACATAAATAACTTTTTATTTAATGTTAAAATTAAAATGACACAAACATAAGTTGTTTTAGTAAAACAATTTTCAAATGGGGTTATACAAGTCAGATTTTTGACTATAAATATTCATTAGAAATATAAAAATATTTCCTACATCATGATATTTGTTTTATAATTTTTAGACTTTAAATAAATTAAATTATTTATGACATCATGATGATGCAGCGATTACCTCATTAATAAAAGATTTAAATAAAATGAAATGATAATGTAACATATATGACCTACACATGTCCAAAACCTATTGGATGGGTGGGTTTCGAAACCTTATCACCTTACCCTCGAATTATATCAATGTGAGACCTTTTGAATCCGAAAATCATTTCAAAATAAAGTAACATTTCTTTACTTTCCTAGAGTGCCCCTCCTCTCCTCTTATAAAAGGCCCCCACCTCTACCTCTTTACCCACACTTCCAAAGCCTTTGGCTCGGCCAACACCTGCCCATTTTGTCTCTCCAAATCCCTCTCTTACTCCTTGAAGCCTCACATTGGGCATAAGTCTTCCCAAGGAATCCTTTGAGCTCAAACCAAAGGGAGTTACCCGATTTTAAGGTAATGTCTTCACTTGAGTCCTTTTGTTTTATTTTACTTCTCCAAGCCCCTAAAATCATTTTATTCATTTCTTTTGTAACAACTAAAGTATCTTCAATAAACTAGTCTGTTGTTATAAGAAGTATTAGAGCTTTACTTATACACACCTACATCTAATGGTTAAAGAACATACTGTTTCCGTGGATGACGAATTTCGGCCTCCTGAAACGATGATTGTTCAACATTCTTTTAACACCTTCAAAAGTGGCCATTAAGATGACACTATATTTATATATGATATATAATATGTTTATGTTTTCCTTAAGCTTCTGTATTTTTCATTTTGGTCATACCTTTATGGATCCCATTATGGGTAAACGTGATATCTTCATTTAAGGAAGTGCGGACTACCGCCCCCTCAAAGTGATTTGATTCGTTAAATACCATATGTGGGATGTATAAAGGACGAAGTTATGATATTATATATGATATTACACTGGAATTATAATATACCTTTATATCATTATGATTCCATTCTATAAAATACGAAATAGAAATGAAAGTAGCGTTCATGCGTACGTACGGCTTACCGTCTCCATGAACGGTGCATTTCATTTCTTACCTCTAAATGATTATGTAATATTATAAATGCATGTATATACTAGATATATATGATATATATTATATATACATCATGATTATAATTCTGGATATAATGGATAAATGAACAACTTGTAATTATAAAGGGTTTATTTTTTACTCAAGTACCAATGATCGTTAAAACGACCGTTATTAACTTAAATAATTACATAGTGTTCATGACATGGCAATAAGGGATATAAAAGGAATAATGAACTTGAAAAAGGTTCTTAAATAATTAGAAATTAACTCAAGTTTATTATTCAGGAGATTAAATAATGACCGAGTCAAGTCGGACCCGAGGTATGGGACGTCGTCTCAATCTCCTTTCATTGAGGCATATTTTGTTTTATACACAACCTTATTTTATACGGTGTATAAACCCCTTTGACTTTTACGTTTATCCAAAAGAAATATTTTTTATACGAAGCATTTTACTAAATGACAAAAGGGAATGTTTTTGTCGTACGTATGCTGCGACAACAAATTCTTCACCGCCGTGACCATTATTTGAGTTTCGGCTTCCTCTACAAGCCATTCCTTTTTTTTAAAGAAAAATAAATACCATGTTTTACTTTTCTTTTATTTTGGTATTGAAAATGGTTTTCATAATGTTTTTATATCAATGTGTTGTATTGATATCTTGTGATTGAAAGGTGGAAATGTTATGTTTCCTTTATGCATGTTTTATGTGATACGATTATGTTGAGGTTCTTGGGCATTATTATGAAGACGGGTGGTTCCGTGATAAACTAAGGGCGGGTGAGCCCGATATAGCTCTCCAATGCATTGGGTAACGCAAAGGAGTGAAAATTTAAGGTTTCTCCAAAGAGATTTAGGGAATATACTGTGATGGGTATTCCAAATATAACCAAGAGGGTTACTCCCTATGTAAGAATGTTATGAATGCCTCAAGTTACCTTTATGTCTTATGATTTCTATGATTTATTCATGATTTGATGACGTATGTTAATGTTCTTATGTTTTATGGGTAAAGTATGATTTCATTATTATGTATATATGAACTCATGTTTCCTTTCCATATTTTTATAACCCATAATGAGCTTTTTATGCTCATCCCATGTTTTTTTGTAATGTTTTTCACAGGTCAAGGGAAAGGTACATGATATGATGATAGTGTCAAGGAAGTGTCAAGAATTAATCCATGTTTTTTTAATATGTTCCGTTGATTGGAAAAAATGAATACTATCTTTATGTAACCACTTTGTTTAAATGTGGAATGTAATGCAAGTTTTATGATCTAATTCTCTAAAACTCTAAACCCAAAAAGATCCTCAATGTGTAATCTTGTAATAACTCAAGATTAAGTAAGGATTAAGGCTGGGGCCTTATAGTTGGTATCATAGGTCGGTTTAGATAACATTAGGAGTTAGATTTCTATTAAATGATTATACATTTTTTTTGAAATGATATAGCATTTGAAGATTACCATGTTGCTTCATCTAAGACATGTTTGTTCAGAATGGTTTTCCACAGAGGAAAGAGGGAAGTATTTCTAGGAAGGCATATAGAAGGAAATAACCTTCCGAATCAGCATCCTGAGATGGTCAGAATTGGAACTGAATAGTTTGTTACAGTAATGGCGCAGTTGACTCAAGCGATAAATGGTGGTGGTATCCATGCACGAGATCAGCCAGATCAACCGCAGAGGAACATGTCAGTGGTGGAACATTTCATGAGGCAACATCCCCCATCATTCAGAGGATCATCTGACCCTGTGCTAACTGAAGGGTGGATTAAAGCACTAGAGACGATTTTTGATGTCATGGGGTGTTCAGACAATCAAAAGGTTATTCTTGCTATTTTCCATTTGGAGGGTGAGGCAGATTAGTGGTGGTCAATGGTTAAAAATATAAGGGACGCTGATGAGATTGATGCTCTTGACTGGGATGAATTCAAAGGTATATTTCTTGAGAAGTATTTTCCTAAGGCTGTTCGACTTAGGAAGGAAAAACAATTCTTGGAATTGACACAAGAGGAAGACTCAGTGGCTACCTATGAAGAAAGGTTCACTCGATTGGAAAGGTATGCTCCATATTTTATCCGAGACCTTGAAAGTAAAATCAATCATTTTTACTCATGATTAAAGCCAAAATATCGAAGGGCATTAGCTTCTCGTGAGTTTAGAAGTTATGAAAAGCTTTTTCGATGTACTGAGAAGGTGGAAATGGAGTTTGCTGATGATCAAGTGTTCTATAACAACCAATAGAAGAAGAGACCGAGGTGGCAGGAGAAAGGGAAGAATTATTCAAAAAAGTCTGATGGTAAGACAACTAAGTTTCCAGTTTGTGATAAATGTGGGAAAAGGCATGCTGGGGAATGTCTCTTGAATTCTGGAAAGTGCTACCGATGCGGTAAGATGGGACATAAGGCTCGTGATTTCACTGAAAAAGAGCAGGGTGATGGTAAGACCAAAATTGATTTACAGTTAGTGAAATGTTTTAAGTGAAATGAGATGGGTCACTATGAAAAAGAGTGTTCGACAAAGAGCTTGAGTGATGGGAAGCAGTTAGACTACAAGCAGAAAGGGGTGGTGAAATCCTTTCCAACTACTTCAGCAGATGTCGGGCCATCAAATGAATTTTTATCAGGTACTTTGTTTGTTTTTTCAGATTATGCCAGTGTGTTGTTTGATTCGGGGTCTACACATTATTTCATCCTTAAAAACGTTTCTAGTAAAATGGGAATACCATCTCAAGAAATGACTCCTGAACTTTTGGTAAAAACACCTGGGGGAAATGTTGAGGCAAACAGAATTTATAAGAACCTTCCTATCATTATCTGTGGAAAGAACCTACTTGAAAACCTTATTGTTCTACCTCTAGTAGAGTTTGATGTTATCCTAGTTATGGATTGGCTCTCTATTTACCATGCTAAGATTGACTGTAGAGCTAAAGAAGTTTCTTTTCAGAAAGACTTTCAGTTTGTGTACAAGAATGAACCCTTACTGTTGATAACATATCAAGAGGCCGAGAAACATGTAAAAGATGGAAATGAATGTTACCTTGTACAAATCATTGAAAATAATGGAACTGTTCAGATTAATGATGTGCCAGTGGTAAATGAGTATCCTGATGTTTTTCCTGATGAGTTTCCTGGAATAATACCAGATCGGGAAGTTGAGTTTACTGTTGACTTAGTTCCTGATCCTAAGCCAATTTCAAAACCCCCTTATCGAATGGCTCAAATTGAACTTTTAGAGTTGAAGGAGAAATTGAATGATTTATTAGAGAAAGGCTTCATTCGACCTAGCACATCACCATGGGGTGCTTATGTTTTAAAGAAATATGGTTCTATGAGACTTTGAATTGATTATAAAGCCTTGAATAACATCACTGTTAAGAAGAAAAATCCTTTGACTCATATCGATGATTTGTTTGATCAGCTCCAGGGAGCTCAGTTTTTTTCAAAGATTAAACAGAGATCGGGGTACCATCAGCTGAAGGTAAAAGAAGAAGATGTTCCGAAGACTATGTTTCGTACAAGATATGGCCATTATGAATTTGTAGTAATGCCTTTTGGGCTAACCAATGCACCTACTGTATTCATGGACTTAATGAATATAATTTTCCATGAGTTCTTGGATAAGTTTGTGGTGATTTTAATTGATGATATTTTGGTGTTTTCTAAAAGTAAAGAGGAGCATGAAAGACATTTAAGGCTTATTTTGCAAACCTTAAAAGACAAGAAATTGTATGGGAAATTCAGCAAGTGTGAGTTTTGGTTACAACAAATTTCTTTCTTTGGTCACATTGTTTCTAAAGATGGGATAACCGTTGATCCTGCAAAAACAAAGGTTGTTGAAGAATGGCCAAGACCCACAAATGTAGAAGAGATTCGTAGTTTCCTTGGTTTGGAAGGCTATTACCGAAGGTTTGTTAGAAATTTTTCATGGTTATCTAGTCCAATGACTAAGCTAACTCAGAAGGGTGTTAAGTTTATCTAGATAAAATAATGTGATGAATGTTTTCAAGAACTAAAAAGAAGATTGGTGAATGCTCCAGTTTTGGAACTACCTTCCAGGAATGGTGAGTTTGTTATCTACAGTGATGCTTCATTGAAAGGACTTGGTTGTGTCCTAATGAAGAATGATCAGGTAATTGCTTATGCTTCATGAAAGTTGAAAACTCATGAGGTAAATTACCCTACACATGATTTGGAATTAGCTGCTGTTGCTTTCGCTTTAAAAATTTGGAGGCATCATTTGTATAGAGTAAAGTGTGAAATATATACCGATCACAAAAGTTTAAAGTATATATTCACTCAGAAAGAATTGAACATGAGACAGAGGAGATGGCTAGAATTAATTAAGGATTATGATTATACAATTCATTACCATCCAGGAAAAGAAAATAAAGTGGCTGATGCTTTGAGTCGAAAAAGTAATGCTTCATTACCAATGTTGCATTTGGAACGTGATCCTTTGGTTAAGGATTTGATGAACTTTGGCAGAGAAGTTGTTGGTGCAGGTTGTTCTTCTGTTTTGTTTCAGGTATCAGTGAAATATTCTCTATCAGACAGAATCAAGCAAGCACAAAAGCAAGACAGTGAGTTACAGAAAAAGGTAGAGATGGTTCAGAAAGGTAAGTTGCCTGAATTAAACATTGATAATGATTTCATTCTGAGATTTGGGAAGAGATTGTGTGTGCCTTGTGATTCACAGTTGAAGAGATAATTGTTATGTGAAGCTCATAGTTCTCCGTTTTCAGTTCATCCTGGCAGTACTAAGATGTACAGAGATCAGCGAGAGTATTACTGGTGGGATGGAATGAAAAGAGATATTGCTGATTTTACTGTGAAGTGATTGACATGTCAATAGGTTAAAGCAGAGTGAAAGTTACCGAAAGGGATGCTTCAGCCTTTACCAGTGCCAGATTGGAAATGGGAGAATATATCCATGGACTTCGTTGTGGGATTGCCGAAGACCCCTCATGGTAATAATGCAATCTGGGTTATTGTTGATCGCTTGACTAAATCTTCTCATTTCCTTGCTATACGAGATACTTTTTCCCAATATCAGCATTCCCGTTTGTATCTTAATGATATAATCAGGTTAAATGGAGTTCCTCTCTCCATTGTATCCGATCGTGATCCCAGGTTTACTTCTAACTTTTGAAAGGGCCTTCAGAAGTCGTTGGGTACTGAATTAAATTTTAGTATAGCTTTTCATCCTCAATCAGATGGGAAGTCAGAACGAACAATTTAGACCTTGGAGGATATGCTACGAGCTTGTTCGATGGATTATCAGGGAAGTTGGGACCAACATATTTCTTTGGTTGAATTTTTATATAATAACAGTTTTCATTCCAGTATACAGATGGCACCATATCAGGCATTATATGGGAAGCGGTGTCGAACTCTAGCTTTCTGGGATGAAGTGGGTGAAAGGAAGTTGATAGGACCAGAATTGGTAGAAGAGATGGTATAAAAAGTTTAGCTGATTCAGAAACATATGAGAATAGCTCAGAGTAGGTAGAAGAGTTATGCGGACAACAGGAGGAAGGATCTCTTTTTTGAGGTAGGTGATCATGTTTTTCTCAAAGTATCACCATGGAAAAGTGTGATGCGATTTGGTAAGAAAGGAAAGATAAGTCCAAGGTTCATTGGACCATATGAAATTCTAGAGAGAGTTGGATCAGTTGCTTACCGAGTGACTTTACCTCCGAGTTTATCTCAGGTACACAATGTTTTTCATGTTTCGATGTTGAGAAAGTACATGCCAGATCCATCTCATGTTTTGAGTCCAGAGGTAGTTTAGCTGGAAGAGAACCTATCTTATGAGGAACAACCAGTTCAGATTTCTGACCACAGGGAGCAAGTGTTACGGAATAAGGTGATTAATCAGGTAAAGGTTTTGTGTAAAAACCACATGATGGAAGAGGCAACATGGGAATCTGAAAATGAAATGAGGGATAAGTACCCACATCTATTCGATAAGTAAATAAATTGTGGGGACACAATTTTCTAAAGGGGGGAAGGATGTAATATCCCAAGTAAGTAATGAATAATAGATATTTTTATCTATGTCTATTAATGAATTAGATAGTGTTTTAGAGGCTTAAAATGAAAATAAATCCAATCTTAAGCATGGAATACCCTAATATTTTTAAAAGATTGTTTTACTGCCTTTTGATGGAAAACCATTTTTTAAATCTATATTTGGACAATTTTATATGATATGTTTGTCAAAATAAACTTATTCTTTATGATTGGGACATCAAAATTTACTTTGTGTGGATTTTTGGTATTTTTCTCACAATGTTCATTTTTTTATGAATAGTGAAAAATACTGCATTTTACATCAAAACTGCTTTTTAATCTAATTTATTTATATTATTATATTATCTTTTGAATTGGTTTTAAAGTGAAATTAGAATATATTTTTACCATTTAATCCAATAGTGGTCATTGGAATTAATTTCACTTTGAAATTAGACTTAAACTAGTGTCAAATTTTTGATACTTATTGTTTCATAAAAACACGCTATTTGCTCTGACAGCGGGAATTAATTATTAAATTAATTAATGCAACTTATATGTTTTGAATTTTTTAAAATAAACAACATTTTTGAATTCAGAATATCAAATATAGCTTAGGGTGAAGTTTTGGTATTTTTCTGAAAAACTTCAATTTTTGATGAATAGTGAAACCACTAAGTGGTAGTTAAAGAAACTGATTTTTCATTTAAATGAAACTTTGCCACTTCTGTGATTTGAATTTCAAAAATATGACATACATGGTTGTCATTAAGAAGTAAGATGTGGTTCAATAAGATTAAAATAAATTTTTTGGTGAATAGTAACTTATTAAGTTTTTAATCGCGATTAGAGGTAATTAGTGTAGTTTAAGGTAAAAATAATGTTTTAATAATATGAGATGAGCTTGACACATGTCCTACCCTAATTGGATGTGTCATGGATGACCAAGACAATCCATGGGTCTACTTGGGAACCCCATGGAGCCACTTTGGTTGGGAAATGACATAAATAACTTTTTATTTAATGTTAAAATTAAAATGACACAAACATAAGTTGTTTTACTAAAATAATTTTTAAATGGGGTTATACAAGTCATATTTATGACTATAAATATTCATTAGAAATATAAAATGATTTCCTACATCATGATAGTTTTTTTATAATTTTTATACTTTAAATTAATTAAATTATTTATGACATCATGATGATGCAGCGATTACCTCATTAATTAGGATTTAAATAAAATGAAATGATAATGTAAAATATATGACATACACATGTCCAAAACCTATTGGATGGGTGGATTTCGAACCCTTATCACCTTACCCTCGAATTATATCAATGTGGGACCTTTTGAATCCTAAAATTATTTCAAAATAAAGTTACATTTCTTTACTTTCCAAGAGTGCCCCTCCTCTCCTCTTATAAAAGGCCCCCACCTCTACCTCCTTACCCACACTTCCAAAGCCTTTGGCTCGGCCAAACCCTGCCCATTTTGTCTCTCCAAATCCCTATATTACTCCTTGAAGCCTCACTTTGGACAGAGGTCTTCCCAAGGAAGCCTTTGAGCTCAAACCAAAGGGAGTTACCCGATTTTAAGGTAATGTCTTCACTTGAGTCCTTTTGTTTTATTTTACTTCTCCAACCCCCTAAACTCTTTTTATTCATTTCTTTTGTAACAACTCCAGTATATTAAATATACTAGGCTGTTGGTATAATTAGGATTCGAGCTATACTTACACACAACTACATCTAATTGTTAAAGAACATACTGTTTCCGTGGATGGAGAATTTCGGCCTCCCGAAATGATGATTGTTCAACATTCTTTTAACACCTTCAAATGTGGACATTAAGATGACACTATATTTATATATGATATATAATATGTTTATGTTTTCCTTAAGCTTATATATTTTTCATTTTGGGAATACCTTTATGGTTTCCATTATGGGTAAACGCGATATCTTCATTTAAGGAAGTGCGGACTACCGCCCCCTCAAAGTGATTTGATTCGTTAAATACCATATGTGGGACGTATAAAGACTGGATTTATGATATTATATATGATATTACACTGGAATTATAATATAACTTTATATCATTATGATTCCATTATATAAAATATGAAATAGAAATGAAAGTAGCGTTCATGCGTACGTACGGCTTACCGTTTCCATGAACGGTGCATTTCATTTATTACCTCTAAATGATTATGTAATATATAAATTCATGTATATACTGGATATATATGATATATTTGATATATACACCATGATTATAATTCTGGATATAATGGATACATGAACAAATTGTAATTATAGAGGGTTTATTTTTGACTCAAGTACCAATGATCTTTAAAACGACTATTATTAACTTAAATAATTACATAGTGTTCATGACATGGAAATAAGTGATATAAAAGGAATAATGAACATGAAAAATGTTCTTAAATAAGTAGAAATTACCTCAAGTTTATTATTCAGGAGATTAAATAACGACCGAGTCAAGTCGGACCCGAGGTATGGGACATCGTCTCAATCTCCTTTAATTGAGGCATATTTTGTTTTATACACAACCTTCTTTTATACAGTGTATAAACCCCTTTGACTTTTACGTTTATCCAAAAGGAATATTTTTTATAGGAAGCGTTTTACTAAATGACAAAAGGGAATGTTTTTGTCGTACGTATGCGGCGACAACGACTTCTCCGCCGCCGTGACCATTATTTGAGTTTCGGCTTCCTCTACAAACCATAACTTTTTTTAAAAGAAAAATAAATACCATGTTTTACTTTTCTTTTATTTTGGTATTGAAAATGGTTTTCATAACTTTTTTATATCAATGTGTTGTATTGATATCTTGTGATTGAAAGGTGGAAATTTTATGTTTCCTTTATGCATGTTTTATGTGATACGATTATGTTGAGGTTCTTGGACATTATTATGAAGACGGGCGGTTCTGTGATAAACTAAGGGCGGGTGAGCCCGATATAGCTCTCCAATGCATTGGGTAATATGAACGAGTGAAACGTTAAGGTTTCTCCGAAGATATTTAGGGAAGATACTGTGATGAGTATTCTAAACGTAACCAAGAGGGTTACTCCCTACGTAAGAATGTTATGAATGCCTCAAGTTACCTTTATGTCTTATGATTTCTATCATTTATTCATGATTTGATGAGGTATGTTAAAGTGATTATGTTTTATGGGTAAAGTATGATTTCATTCTTATGTATATATGAAATCATGTTTCCTTTCCATATTTTTATAACCCATACTGAGATTTTTATGCTCATCCCAAGTTTTTTTGAAATGTTTTTCACAGGTCAAGGGATAGATACATGATATGATGATAGTGTCAAGTAAGTTTCATGAAAGAATCCATGTTTTATTTTAAATATGTTCCGTTGATGGGAAAAAATGAATACTATCTTTATGTAACCACTTTGTTTAAATGTGGAATGTAATGCAAGTTTTATGATCTAATTCTCTAAAACTCTAAACCCGAAAAGATCCTCAATGTGTAATATTGTAATAACTCAAGATTAAGTAAGGTTTAAGGCTGGGGCCTTATACTAAATACCCCCTCCATTTCCACACTCTACTCTCTGAGAACAAAAAGAATATTAGGGTTTCCAATTCCTTCCCCATATCCTCTCTTCTCAAACAAAATTGGACCACCCTATTTATGTTGCCTCAGCTGGAACTACCTTAATAAAGGAAATAAAAGAAAACATGTAGAACCTAATGACTACTCATAATGGTCATCCACTCACCCCACTGATGACCTTGAAATCCACATGAAAATCACACATATGATTCTTGGGAATAAGTATGAGAGCTACCTCCCATGGAGAAATTAGATTATGATGGATGTGGACTACCCACGATTGACCGAAAAATATTTTTTCCTAACCACTAAGAACCCCAAGACATATCTCTTATTCATGAGGAATCTTGACAAGAAACCTCTCATGATAGCCCAATTTTATCCATTTTCATCTCAATAACCTATGTTCTGACTAGTAGTTCAAGATACATGTATATCATAAAAAGGGTGAACTAGCACTAGATCTCTAATTAAAAATCCTCTTTGAAGTGCCTTACCTTGACCTCCTCATCTAGAAATAGTTCTGAAGTATATCACAGAAGGTATGAAAAAGCTATCCTAAGATATCTCACACAAGAGACCTTCTACAAAATTGTATATAGATTATAGAGACAACACAAATTCAAAGTAGAAGAAATAAATACTGCTCTAAATTGGTCTCGTGAATTCTCCCATGAGACTTCCAACTCCTCACAAAACCTGAAGAATAGGAACCACCACTTACTTATAGATCAATGTAGCGTCATCATAGACAATGAAACTCAGTGCTCCAACTGAGAAAAAATAAATCTAAAGTCTATCTTAACCTCCTATAAATATTCTTTCATGACTTCATCTGAAATAGAGACCTCATACATCCAAAACTTTAGTGCATAAACTCTCAAAGTGTCCTCCTCTAAGTGTCATAGTGGTCGAACTCTACTCTGCAGTGATATGATAGAACATCATGCTGAACATATTTAGTGTATACCTGATGTGAGCATCGAATTGGATTCATGGCTATAGAATAAATTTTTTAGAACCCTTAAACATGGAATATGTAATAGTGAATATTAATTAATTATTTAATTTTTCTATTACGGTTTTAACCAATCCCTTGTTCTACCCATTTTAGAAAAAGGCACAAATAAAAATGATGCATGATCCTTTCCTTATTTTCTACCCTACATCAAGTACCACTTAGTTTAGTAGGATTAGTAAAATTAATGGGCCATGAATTAGATAAAAGGAGGAACAAAATACCCAAGTCTCAGTTGGTCTCCAATGTTTACATCACTTACAAAAATTAGCTGACATCGTCACCCTACAAACCCATGCAACCTCACATGTGCCTAACTCCAAACTCTATAATATCCCTCAAACATGAATATCTAATACCTCTCTATCAAGACCCCCTCCCCAGAAAGATACCTCAATGAGGAGAGATAGATAATGACCGCCAATGTCCTATATCCAGTAGTCCCTGGGATGGCGACTAGCACAAAGGGTATAGTAAACATGCAAATGGAAGACATTACCCTATAAGAGAAACATGCAGAAGAGAGAGATAAGAAGGTTCAAATAACCAATACCTTCTTATACATATATGTAGAAATAAAACTCAATAGAATCAAAGAAATGTGTTATAGTACTAAACAACTGAAAATAAAAAAAGTACTACAAAGTAGTGATGACAATAACCACGAAGCCCGAACAGCTCTTGCTACACCCTGATCTAGTAATATCCAGCCCAATCACCAACCTTCTTCTACTAACCTGAAAAATATTATATATATATATAGTGTAAGTATAATAGTATACTCAATAGAATCCTCCCAGGATCTTCTTGTAAAAAAGGTAATGAAATTATGATAAAGAACAGTAGACAATAGTGAAAATAACTCATCACTTAAACATGTATAAAAAGATCCCAAACTCACCATGGATATCTCTCACCAAGTATTATATACAAGAGAGAATATAATATAATAATAAAATATAATGGTTACCCTGGTCTAGATTATCTACTGGTTTGCAACTCTACCCCAATGTCGCACATCCAGAACATCTCTCTCCAAAAGTAATCCATCCCAAAACCACAACAAATGGGAATCACAAAATGCGCCTCATGAATCACGTAACAACACCATTCCATATCAAAAACCAAATAGTAAAAAAGTAGTTTTCGAGATAAACCATAACCCATATGACGTATATCATACATCAAGTATTATACCTCAATCCATTATAGCTTATACATCGAGTAATAACCTTGGCCCATCAAATCCGATACATGTCATAAATATAATAATTATTTGGATACTATATCTGATAATACATGCATTTGAAATAACCACAGGCCATAAAATACCTCTAAAAACATATATTAGAAAACTAACAACTATTCATACTAGCACAAGTAACAACCATGAAAATAGAGTAAGGGCATAGGTGGTAGTCAACCATCCAACCTCCCATGAGGATGTTTTTAAAAAAAAACCTTACTAGTGTCCATTTGGTGTCTGATTCCCAACCTAAATAGGCCATGGAAAGTAGGAAGTCATAGAATATAAATGATATAATATATAATACAATCACACAATGGGTATTTATTAGTTTAATACTCAACTCCATCTAATGTCACTCAGACTCATGGATACCACTGCTTAGACTAGATATCCAATAAGCACACAACCATATAATGGATCTAAAACAATTAATTCATTGTTGTAATCATTTCCATCCATTATTTTAGTAATTATACATTAGTTAACCATTTACAATTATCCAACTTAAATTAAATTTCACTACATTACATTAGTGCATTAGAATAAAGGTATTCCCTCCAAGCATAATCCAAACCATGGACTCAGTATATCAATATTGACATCTTTTTATCATTTTCAAACCATTATTAACCAACTGAGGGGGTTAAACACTTATTTAATTCATTATTACAATCATTCCCTATAAAGGTACTCTAGGACACCAATAATAATCTATCATCATGAGAAAATATGTAATAAAGCACCTCCATCTGCCCTAATTAGTGGGGAAAGGAATATAGATAAACAAGAAATTTGACCATCGATCATTAAACAGATTCAAGTGATTATACAAGTTATCTACTTCTCATCAAAGGGTAAGTTCATATTTAACCCTTTCCATATTATTTGGTGTCACCTTCTAAACCTATATGCATATACCATTTCATATCTTCATCACAAGAGTCAACTGCTACCATGTCAACCATCAACTATCCCAGGCTTAGCCATACCTGGCTAACAACACATATGAGACTCCCCACCCCGTATCACCCATCATCCCTCTAGGATCACACATAATAGGCTTCCAACAAAATTCTCATATCTAGATCAAACCATAAGTAGAAAGAAAAAATAATCAAGAAACACGACATTTGGTCACTCAAAATAAGGCACTCAACCTTCTCATTTAAATGAGTACTCACAAATCGAATACAAGGAATTCAGCCTTCTCAAGAAAAGGGGCTACTCAAGTCATAGGAAAGTATTTTTATCACGCAACCTATTCTTATTCCATCATGAATTCACCCATTAATTTATTATAAGGTTTCAACTATAGGTATCTGAATGCATTATGCTATAACATGCTTTCAAAAGAAAAATATGATCTTAGTATTTATTATGGTTTAAAAAAACCTACATAAGTTATATTATCAATTAAAACACCTTTTTAGTTTTTAATAATAATAATCATCATCTTGATTAACATTATTTATAAATTCCATTAATCATAGGGAAGATCATTTCAATTAAACATTCTCATTGCATCATTTTTTTCAACATCAAACTATATTAACCACTGGATTACAAACATGCCTATTTAGTTATATTATTCCAATTAATTATCAATTAATTCTATATTTATGTTATTTACCAATTATATCAAGAAAAATATGATAACAAAGCCTAGAAAAAATACCACACCTTCTAGAAAATCATGAGGCAATTTGTTATCACTGAAAAAGGAAACAACTTATGGTCTTTATCCACTTCCTTTAGTCAGGTTCAATAATTATTAGGTTAATTTAATTTCCATACAAGGGGATAAATCATAATCAATATAGTATTTCATGTAAATAATGTATACGAAACTACGAATCCCCAACCTTAATATCCTTCATGGTTCTTTGCATGGGAGTGTACCACATTACTGATACTTGATCACCTATTCTGTATGAACTACATCCATCCAAGGTCACCACATCACAACCGCATCAACAACCAATAGGAAAACCACCATTAGAAATATGGGTGTTCAAACTCCATAACATGGAGAGAATAAGAGGGGTAAACAATATCAAATTGAGAGAAACTTTTAGAAAAAAAAGAAGAATACACCTTTGATCACCATAGATCGAAGACGAAAACACAATGATCTATCCCCATTGAACAGGTCTTGAAGAACCAAGGGGAGGGTTATTAAATTGACTAGAATGAGAGGGAGAGAGCTATTAAATATAGAATTTATGAAAAACATGAGCATCAAAAACCATTTAAGAATGTAAAATATTGGAGATTTAAATGGAATGTAATATATTTACACATCCTGTAAATGACAGGCATTCGTTCTCACCAAAAAACATGTTAACTTTTTATTATTTAACCTTAAAAACCTAAATGTCTTAAAACTACACTCCACAAGTCATCAAACTCACTCACACATCATTTATGGGTTATATAGTGTGTAATCTCATTACTTCTAGTATTTTATAGCCAAACCCCTCGAGACCACTTCTAATCCTCCTACAAGATCCTCTAAACTCATGAAAACACAAAGGGTTTGGATATATAGATCTTAATATCAAATTAATCTCCCATAGAAACTCAAACATATGTTTTTTTAGTTCACTTTGACTTGAATCATGATATTGAAAAGGTTGTACGCCCCCTTGTATACTGTAGTCTGGTCAATATCTAATAAACTGATCAATACTACAGACAATTAATTTATGATTCTAAAACATATTTTTAAGCTTATCTAAGAATTAAAATTTTAAGATTCATATTTTACTCTATATTTCCCATCTCATTTTCATATTTTATCAACCAAGATACACTATAAAAAATATTTGGAGTTGAAATCAGGACATTTTGAATGATAAATATTTTTAAGAGGGTCTTTATCATTCCTTCAAGATCTCGCATGAAATAAAATATTTTTATAATTAGATTGAAAGAAGTTGAAATTCTTATAGCCATTATAAATCAGTCATTCTCCATCTTCATGCTCTATGGGGAATACCATGAATCATTCATGTACATCTTATTTGGATTTTTTTTCAATCATTATATATAAATATAAGACATTTTCATTCTACATTGACCCATATTCCATAAATTACATAACATTTTTCATGAAACGAAATGGTTACCATCTTATTAGTGGGAATAATTTTAATATACTATTTATTTTCATTGTGTCAAGATTTAAGATAATATGGAGAAGTAGGAATGAACTCAGTGATAAAGGGTTACCCTATGAATGGAAAAATATTTTCTGTAGTATCTTAATGGATATAAAACAACCTTAATTTCTATAAGTTCTCTTTATGGGTAATAACCCTGATTATCTCATCATCACTAGGATACTTCATGTGTCTCCCATTCTAATAAGACTAGAGAAGATAAAATTAGTAAGATGGACTCCACCCTTACCAACATGGATTAATGTAAATATTTATTGTCTTGATATTAGATCTCTTAGAAAGTTGTCTATTGTGGTATATTTATAACATACAGTGGCTTTTTGAAAGGATAATTTTCCCAATATTTTGGAACATTATTTCTCTTGATGTGGTAAATTGGGAGGTTAAACTTTTGATTAAGTGAAGTAAAGAATAAGGATGGTCAAGGATTTGGATATATAGTTACCTATAAACTATAGTAGAAATTATTAACATATGAATTTAAATTTTATCATGGATAATATACTTTAATGGTATTTATTTTCAAAATATTTATATATAATTATAACTAATGTTGGACAATACTTATTGAGTGAGAAACATGGTAGCCAATTCTCTATTGTAGGATGTATATGGGGAAAGTGACTCCTTTTAATCCTTAAAATATTTGATGTTTATTATTTATATGCTTTAATCATTGTAGTAGATTCTTATAAAAACATTTATATCTCTCCATTTCAATCCTTTTTCTGGTTTAAACAAATTGAGGGTGGGGAGAATAATCATGTATCCTTATCTACACTATCATTTATTATATATTATATGATTTAATTTAAATTATATATTTATTTTATTTTTATTTTTAAATTTAATTTATTTTTTATAAATTTGAATTTTTAAAAGAATTAAAACATTTCTAATCAATATTTTATAAATTTTTATAAACTCATTTATTGGTAAATAATTTAGTTTTTAAAGAATTATTTTTTCAATATCTTTTTATATTATAAATAATAATAAATTAAATTGATCTCTAATATAGAATGATTTTAGTGATATATATATGATAAAATAAATTATAATTAATACAAATATTATAAGTTATAAATGACAAATAAGATAATCATTTTTTATTCTTAAAAATTCATTTTCCTAATTGTTTTTAGGATTTATGTGTTTTAAGAAGAGAATATTTTGTTATAACTGTTAGAAGTTGAATTTAATAAAATATATATCAATTTTTAATTAGTATTTAAAAATTACTTAAAAATGTTAAATTAATTTTAAAACATAATAATAATTGATTGAGGTAAAACTTGAGTGATCACGCCAAATTCAAAATAATATAAAATTGTTAAATTAATGGATAAAGCCCTTAAATATAGTGAAATATAATATATAAATGGATGGATAAGTGTATTTTCTACCTTAAATTATCTTCTTATCATAATATTTCCACCTTGGATCCACAATCCATGACTGATTACCTTACTTTTTCATTATGGGATGGGTATTTGAAAAAATTCCACTCAAGACCACCTATAAAAAGAACCACTCTTCTACCCATATCAAAGTACACCATTCCATAGGATTTCTCTCATATCACTACCCATATTCTCTCCCTAATTATTATATCTTTTATTTGGTATTATTATCGATAAGAAAGAGTCCCAAATCCTTTATTTGTATGGGTGTGACACCCTGACTCGAACCACTGGGTCCGAGCTAGAGGGTATCATGATTTCATACATGCCTCATCAAATAAAGGAGGCTTCTGACTAGTAGTGTGGGTATTTTTATATCAATTTGGAGACTATACCCTTAGTACTATATCATGGAGGGAAAATTTTGGATAATAAATAAAATAATGATCAGAGTATCATTTAGAAACTATAAAGGGAACACATGTCATATAAATCATCAACGAGATCTAGAAGTGGTAGGCCCCACTAGAGTATAAATTTTAATAGGTAAATAAATAAATAAAATTATGGTGATCTCCAGAATCAATTTCATTCCAACCTCTAACTTCACACAGTATGGATAATCCATCTTCCATGGCCCCTTGGCCTTGGTTGAATCCCTATTCAAGAAAATTACCAGCGTACTGAAATACCTGAGTAGGCTTTGAGTAAAATAGTTAGTAGGACACCACCAAATATGTCATTAAAGGGTGTTATCAATTTTAATAGGTGTATTACATGATAATAATAATTATTCTGTAATAGGAATAATAAGATAAAATAAAAAATCGAGCTTTTGTTAGAAAAATAAGTTGCCAAAAACACTCTATTGTGCCTACTGTAAAAATATATTGGAAGTTTAATCAAAGGATATAAAAAATTAAAAAACAATCCACTTAAATACTAATACATATCTTAGTGGTCTTAACTAATTGATTAAAATTAGGATCCTTTACAATTGTATCCTAATTCCATAATGGGACAGGACTCCGAGTCTTTGTAAACCATCTATGCCTCAGGTCAACCCCCTAGGATATCAGGCCCTTAAAACATAGCCTTAGGTAAGGACCCCAGACCTTAATGACTCTACCTTGTGCACAAATCCATCATAATCATCATCATAAACCATTCACACTCCCCCTTTATGTGATAAACAACACACTATGGTCCACCTATCTCAAGTACTAATGAAAACTTCCAAGGTATGTTAACAAACACAACATGGTTCAACATAATAAGAAAGCACAACATTTCATCATGTGAAATAATTCATAAGAAAATATGATCAAAATATGACATAGATACAAGAAAATCTATCAATACACATGGAATCAAATATTATAATGGGTCTCAAGAGATACACATGAACACATACACACTTACATGAGATTAAAATCAAGCAAGATGAATCAAATAATTCCAACACAAGAATATTATCAAGGTAACACGAGTTAATAAGAGACCCAAGTGTTAAGGAACTTTAAACCTCAATTCATTACTTAATAATCTTAGGTTTCTTCAAGGTAACATCTTCCAATCCACATCCACATACTCATCAACTCAATATTATTTTTATGTATTCCAAAATCTGAAACCTACATTTTTATTTATAAAAATAAATAAAATATCACATGAAATAAAAGTTTCACTACCCTAGATAATCTTCAAATTATCTAGTTTTCTAGTGTATTTTCTTGAAATTTATCCTTAATGTATAATAACAAAGAACATGCTATAATATATAATCTCTCTAGAATAATATATGCGTGATTATCCTTTATTATTATTCTTTCTTATTTTAGGGTAATAATTATTATAATTCTTTGATAATATAGCATAATAACTCAATTATTATCCTTATATTACCAATTATAATACCAAAATTATAATCCATTTATAATTTACAGATTATCATAAATTAATAATTATTTATCTCTAACATTCTAGAAGGCATTAGGAGGAATAAAATTCCAAAAAAAACACAAATTGAATAATTGTAAATTTACCCCTATAGAATATATCACTAATAGTCAAATTGGTTGATATGGAAACTTATATGCCTGAAAACTAGAATAAATTCTATGTATGATCAAGGAAGACTTCAAAGATCTCAAGTAAGAAATTTATCCTTTGCTTGAAAAAAAGGATCAACCAAAATAAATCCCTCAGCGGTTCATATGTTCTTATGGTAGAACTCATATACAAATTTTTAAAATTAATCCCCCCAACTAAGTTATCAAGTTAATTTATATCACAAATATTTCTTAGCATTAGAGTTTTTAATCCTTAATTTATGTTTGACATAATGGAAAAACATCAAAGGATTTTAATCACTTGTTTTTTAGCATTTGAACTCATAAAAAAGGAGTTACATGGTGAGATTGGGAAGAAGAAATGCATAAAGGGATATAAAAAAAATATAATTTTACTAGATTGGGTGCTGTATAAAGGAAAAAAGGCTTTATCCTTACTCATCTTCCATCCCTTACATAAGGGAAATGATTTTTACCCTTACACACACCCTGGATTACCCTTATATAAGATTTAGAAAAACTTGTTTACCTTGATGAATAGTCTGGATACCATTTCAAAATAATTTAAACCCTTATATAGAATCCATATTACATTTACACAGTACCCTTATTCTAGCTACTACCCTTACACAAATACCACTATTCAAGTCGATACCCTTATGCAAGACCTGGATAACCCTTATAATCTCCATATAAAATACATTATACCCTTACATAATGAATGGTTACCATTATGTTGAGGGTATTCAGACTTACAATGTGTTGTGGTAACCCTTAATTAGTGCATATAATTAGGGGGTTACCCATAAGCAGTGCTGAGATGACCCCTACATTGCACATATAATTTGAGGGTTACCCTTACACAATGCATGGAATTTCCATTAACCTTTCACAGTGACACTATTATCATTATACATCACATTCCAAATGGTATTTACCCTTAAATAAAGATTAAATGGGATTTCACACATGAAAAACCCTTTAAAAACACGAGTAACCCTTATATAAAACCTTAAGAAAAAATTAATGTAATATTTTATTAAAATTTTTTATTTTAAAATAAAAAAAAACTTATTAATTAAAAATAAAATAGGGTTCTTGGATCATTTAAAAACAAATATTTTTTCAATTACCCTTTTGTAAAGGCCTCACATCTGAGGGAAGTATCTCTAGGGGACCTGCGCAAACAAATTAGGACACTAATCTTGGAATATAGAATCCCACTCCCATAACTCCACTTCAATCCATATATGCTACCATTGAATCTGGATAAGTGGTACCGACATTACCCTCAATAAATTCTCACTTAGGTCTATAATCTTCATTGGAAAATCGTTGTATGATGCGTCAGAATCCATATCAATATAATAATAGTTTATTACCCATTCAATATTAGTAATTTACCTCCATAAATATTACATAAGATACACATTGTTCATACCTTATTGGTGAAGAATAATATATATATGATTCACTCCTATCCAAACTTTACTGGTGATCTCGAGTATTGTAACAAAACACACAGATAACTTGCCTTTATTCCTCAGATATCATTATCCTAACTAAAGATTCGATCTTAAGAAAACCCTATAGACCATTGAGAACTCTAAATGTATCCTCATACAAACATCATATGATCACTCCCATCTCTAAGTAGTGATCAATATCTATGGAATCAGTTTTACTCTCTCATACCCAAATTAGGACCTACAATCACTTCGTCAGCTTTAACATGCTAATAATGTGATGAATCATAGTATATATTGTGGTATGAGAAATCAACTAAGGCTAGGTGAGCATTAAAAGCTCCATCTATATCTAGGATGTAATCTCAAAGCATATCCTCTAGTATGGATATCATCCACTTCAATTGTCTATCTATATGAGGATGATTGTTATTCTTAATATCAGCTAAGTACCCATGGATTTCTACAATACCAAAAACAACTATGATGTGAGATTTTCATCTCTATCAAATACAATAATAATGTAAATCAATGAAAATATGAAATATCAATGACATATAACTTTCAAATATTATGAATTGAGTGAGACCCTTAAATTGTTAATAATTGATAAACCTTGATCATCATATCAAAAATCACCCATATAGCATCATAGTTTTTCTTGTACCTAGTTAATCTCTTTAAATATTAAATCATGACATCCTCCCACTTTAGAATGGGAACTATAAGTGGCTGAATTAAACCACTAGGATGCTGGTGATCAACATTTACCCTATGGTAGGTAAGAAATTAAGGAATAATCCTAGTAATGTCCCTCTTTATCCCTATCCACTAGAAATTCCTCCAGAAGTAATGGTATATATTTATTTCACATGAATGTACCACCCATATAGTGGTTTAGAATTCCCTACTAATATCCTATTTGATGGAATAATAGACTTCTCTTTAACCATGCATAAGGACCTTATTATCATCCTCATTATCTAATTACAACTTAATTTCTAGAAAACCAACATCTAGTTGTTTCCTAATTGCAACACACATGAGGTCAGTTTTTATGAAGACATTACCCGGTATGTAAGAGAAATATGACCACTAAGGGAGGAAAATTCATTATCATCTAATATTTATAATAATACATCATTCATTCCGACAATAATCCCATCGATTTTTACTACTTTATTGAATGATACTCTCCATTCTCATTCTAAACATGCATCTTAGAGATAAGACCATCCAAAATGGTGTTACCCTTACATAATGCATACAAAATTTCAAAAGAGAACATGTGAGGACACTATACCTACTGCCATTGTCATGGGTTCAGGTATTTGTCTATGAATATATACTAATTTTTCTTAAATACAGTGTAGAGTATAAATCTCTCACCAAAAAGATAGTATAAATAACACTTTAGAACATGGATAATATCTTCCTACTCTAAGTTGTGATTTGGGGAGTTCTTCTCTTGAGGTCACAGTTAAAATGACCCATAAGCCACTACCTACTGCCACCTCATTATCCTCGCTCCCAATAAAACCCACAATGCATCACATTATACACTATTATTGACTTTTATAATGTTAATTATCAACATTGGAGATGTATTTAACCTTTTATTGATCTCCAGGAACACCTCTTCAAACTTGTCTAACCACTTGGACTTCACACATTTATTTCTCAGCACAGTCATTGATCTAGATAAATGGGATAATATTTGGGTAAAATGTTTTTATTAGTATAAACCCTATAATATCGTGATATCAAACATAATATAGGGACCCAACTATGACATAAGTTCCTTTAATTTATCTAGGTTCATGTATATACCTTCCAAAAAAGAAACTTGAACAAAAAAACACCTATAGAATCTAGAAGTTACACTTCGACAACTTAGTAGAAATATTATGTTCTCCAAGTGTAAATATAACTATCTCAAGATGTCCTATATGCTGCTCTAGTGTTTGTTAGTAGACGAAAATTTCACTAAGGAACACCATGATGAATGAGTCTAGAAAAGGTTAAAATATCTTAATCATGAGGTCTATGAGACCTCACAACATATTGGTCAAACCATACTCTATAAAAAAATATTCATATAATTTACAATTACTCTAAATATCCATTTTTGGACTGTCCTCCTCTATAACCTATCGCTGCTGATATCCCACTCAAAGATAAATCTCAAAGAACCACTGGGTTCCCTACAACTGATTGGAAATATCATCGATCATGAAAAATGGTATATGTTCATAACCATCACCATGTTCATCTTTTGGTAATCAATACAAAGTTGAATAATACTATCCCCAATCTTACTGAAAAAAATTGAACCCCATGGAAAATTACTTACCCTAATAATGGATTTCTTCTCAAACTCATTAGGATGTACCTTGATCTCCTTTATATTGTCTAGTTCTATACAATATAGTGCTATCAAATTGGGGGGCTCAACAATAATGAGATCTATATCAAATTCAACTCCTATATCAGGAAGAGGTCCTATGAATTTTTCTAAAAAGGAATCCTTATAGAGATCCATTATTGGGGGAAAAGTCAAGGGGGGTGTTCATGATACTTCAAAAAGAGCCATGAATTCCATATACACTGTGATAATCTAGAACTGACTCCATTCTAGACCAACTCTTATTAAACCTAGTTCTCACTCTATAATAGTAATGAACATCTCCACCTTTAGAGAAATAAATAACACCCATATCCAATAGAAATACGTGTATGCTTAGAAGCTAGTAAGCCAGTCCATATTGAGAATGGAATCAATGATCATTATCTCTAGGATCATGAAGACCAACATATTTCCTTAACTATTGATGAATATAGAAAACATTGGGCATCATTGGAGATCATCCACTTTCATTATGAATGGTGTGTCAAGGTAGAATATGTTATAGGTTAACTTGAAAAGTAGTTAAATCCAAAAAACTACTTTTGTAGATATTAAATAATGGGAAGTACTAATATAAACAAATAATTGATAAAGAAGATGTGATAAAAATATAACCCAAACAGTATATGGACCCTCTGGACCTTCTTCTGAAGTGTAATAGACAATATACACATTACATAACTAAGATCGATGACCTTGCTCATGACATGCCTAACCAATATGATTCATCTCCCATGCCTACTACTGAGGACCCTGATTGGATCTTTAGTTCTCTAGCTACGTCTGTCTTCTACCCTTACAGAACCCTAATTTCAAAAATTGGTAGAAAGACCTCTAAATATTTCATGTGTTGAAACACTTTTATCACCTTGTCTGAGGTGGTGAGTAGGACTAATTATAGTGTCTAATATTCCTATAGTTGAAGCATTGTGGTTCAAATCTTGGAAAACCAATAAAACAAGACTATACTTCACATGTATGATACTTATCTACTAAATGTCATTGGTGTTACTATTCTTAATTTCAGAAAAGGAACTCACTTAAATAGAAGGAGATCCATCCTCTTGAGAACTGATGGGTATATAAAGGTCAACTACTCAACCGTCCTAGATGATACACTCAATGGTAAATTCCTTTCATAGAAGCCCCGAGTATGATTTTAGGATGAAGTATCATATTGAATTTCTTGTCCTTTTGATCCTCCTTCCAAACCCGAAGTGATACAAAGAGGGGAATCTATGTTAAGTTAGTATTGTATGAGGTAACTATCATAGAACAATACTATAGCTCCAATAATTCATGTGATCATATATGATTCAACATATTATGAAATAACTCCCCAATTCAAAGGTCCTTGAAGACCTCCCAAGTGAGTTCTTTATATCGACTTGGATATCCCTTAACTCCCCACCTATTCATAGAGGGCCCCTAAAACATGAATAAAACTAGCCCAAGCATCCTACCTACCCATTTCTTAATGAGTTCAAATATTATCTTAATGATATCCACCCATTACATAACATCATATGGTCCATTGTCTCTAGGAAATGATGGGGGATTCTAGAGTTGGAAATCCCTATTATAATCAACCATGGATTTTGATGAAAATACTCTCAGATAAATTTTTCTTATAGCCTACACCATTAGATCTAGCGCATGAACATTTCCTAGATCACCCCTAATTATCTGGTCATCCCATCTAATGCCTGCAAGGTGATATTTTTTGTAGGAAAAATAATAATTTGTAATAGAAATAGTTCCTATCTGTTTTATGGGATCACACATGGTTCTCCTAGGAGTCTAACTAGAATGGTAGGTAAACCCCAGCTAGTACTAACCTTGGTCTCTATCCCTAAACATTATTCACAATAACCATATATATACTAAGAAAACAACATTTTGGGTTCAGATAATTAATTAAAAATAGACATATATCATAATAGATTGGTAAAATAGAAATATCACAAAATGAAAAAAACTAATGCAAATAGATATCATATATCAAGTAATTAAATTAAAAAATGTTTATGCAGCATAAAAAAGGTATATATATATATATATTAAATGCAAACCAATGTTCCTAATTATGATGCATGAACCACCCAAAATATCATAAAAATATTAATAACACTCCCATATATGTTTATTTAGAGGTATATTACACATGTGTTGTCCAGACAAAAGACAACTCCCCTAACTAAGAATTACATAGATAGGTCATTTCCAACATATGCCATGGTAGCCTGAAAAGAAAAGAAGAAAATTTCCAATGATACTATTTTTTAAAACCCTAATTCGAACCACTTGGTCCATGATAAAGGACCTCATAACATAATGGTCTTTTACCTATATAAAAGAGTATTTCAACTAGAAAATGGGTTTTATGTCTAAAAATGGGGAGACTATACCCTCAATATCATTTCATCAATCAAGTAAATAAATAGGATAATAAATTATATAATGATTACAGTATCATGAAAACACTAAAAAGGGAATACATGTCAAACTGATAATCAAAATTCTCTTAATGTGAAAATCCCAACCAGAGTATAAAGTGATATAAAAAATTAAATAAATAAAATTATGGTGATCCAACCCCATGCTCCACCGATCAACTATATACCACCAACCCCTTTCTCATTCTTGGATCCCTCTTCATGAAATCTATAAGTGCAATAAATTTATCATGTAGAGTGTGAGTAGAAGAATTGATAAGATACCGACAATGAATCCTTAACATTTTTTTCAATTAGAATAGGTGTATTATATAATAATAATAATTGAATGAAAAAATAAGAAGAAAAATAAAACAATTATTTGCAAAGAAAGATTCCAAAACCCCTGGCAATAACTGCTTCAGATATATGTAATATGGGTAATAGTAGGTAGTAAAACATGATAAAGAACATGTTTCTAGTCTCATAACTCATCTTCTAGTGGTCTCAAGGAATCATGTTAGGTCATGACTAAAGACCTTTGTATCCAAGGTCCTTCAGGGGTTTGGCCTCTAGACTATCTTACCCCATCTATTCCTTAGTTCAGGACCCTAGACCATCCTTCCTCGAACACACTACCTCAGGATAAGACACCAGACTATCACGCCCCTACCTTCTGATAAAGACCACCACCATCATTATAGTGATATGTGAAAACTCCACCTTTAAGTTGTAAACCAAATAATATGGTATAACTCTCTTAATCACCAATGACAATATCCAGGGAATATTAATGCACATAACAAGTTAGAGAAAATGAGGGTAGAATAGCATATAATATTGAGAATATAGTAACAATACATAATATCTAGTGATCACAATCAAACATGTAAACAAGATACTCTATCCATAATCATGGAATAAAATATCCTAAGGAGTATCAAAATCTACGTACACCCACACACTCAAATGTAATCACAATCAATCATAATGAATCGAAGTATTCCAAAAAAATAATACTATCAAGGAAAGATGTGTAAATGGTGGCCCCAAATTGTAAGTAACTTCTTAACTCATGTCATTGATTAATAATTTATGGTTTCGTCAAGGTAATTTCTTCCAAGCTACATCCACATACTCATCAGCTTGGAAAACTAACCAAGGATTCCAAAAACTACATCCAACCATTTTATTTCCAAAAGGAAAAAATATGACGTGTGATAAAAGTTTATCTCTCCTTAATAGTTTCAAAAATATCATGTCATTCCAATGTATGTTCTTTTTAATTTCCCTCTCAAAGGATAATAATTAAATACTTGTGATAATAAATTATTTTTCCAAAATAATATGCATGTGATCATCCTTGGTTATTATTCTTCTCTATTATAGTGTAAAAATTATTATCATTTTTTATAATCTTGGATAATAACTCAATAACAACACTTTTATATTATAGTATTATAAATAAATTATCTTCCTCTATTATTTTTTAGATTATCTTTGTTAAAAATTATTTATCCCTTGATTTCTAGAAGGCATTAGGAGGACTAAATTTGAAAAGGCACATAAGTTGAATACCTAGAAATTTTACCCTCTATAACACAACCCTAATAGTGGAAGAGCGAGAAATAGAAATTAAAAAACATTGAAAGTGGAGGAAAAGCTCAGCCTTATTGAAGATAAATTAATAGATCTTATGTTAGGAAATTATGTGAAGATCAGATGCCAAAGGATCAACCAAAATAAAGGCCGAAAGGGTTCTAATATTCTTATAGAATAGACCATACATGTATCCAAAACATTAATGCCACCAACTAACTTATAAATTTAATATTTCTTCTAACTATATACCAGTAGAAGAGAATTTAAGCCTTAGTTTACATTTTTTCATAAGGGAAACATATTAAAGGGATTTAAACCCAATATTTTTGGCATTTTAAATCATTGAAAGGGAGATACATGGAAATATGGGGAAAAACATGTAAAGTGATTTAAATACATAAATTTCTCAAAATGGAAAATGAATAAGGGTAACATGGATTTAAAATGACATATATCTAATTCTTGGAATGAAGGTAAGTAAATATACTATCATGAACACCCTGAAATAACATAGTATTGGCTTTATAAACAAGTATTTCCTCTTACACACAGGCTGACAACCCTTATACAGTACTTGGATACCCATACACAGTTTCCAACATACCTTTATATAACTCCCTTATGAGAGCCAGTACCCCTATGAAACTACCTTCAAGAAATCTAGTACCATTACACACACCCTAGGTTTCTCTTAAGAAGTTCATAGAAAATATTTTATAGACTTACACAATGCATGTATACCCTTACCTAGAAGCTACTAACCGTTACAAAATGTTGGGATGATCCATATAGAATGGATATAACTAAGGTATTAGTCATATGTAGTGTCAGGATGAACCTCATGTGGCACATATAATTAGGTGGTTACCCTTACAAAACACATGGAATTCCCCTTACCCTTACAAAGAACAACTCTTACCTTTATACAATGCATACCAAAATATTTTTACCCTTCCATAAAATATAAAAAGGGATTTCACCCTTATGTATCCCTTGAAAAATAATGGTTACCCTTATATAACACATTAAACCCAAATTAGGGGTTATTTATAATGAAAATATATATTATCACATAAAAAACTTATAAATTTAAAAAAAGAGTAGGCATGGATTAATTAAAAATTAATAATTACCTGAAGGGGATCTATAAGAAAAGATTTCACTTTTAAACATTAGTATTATCATATCCCTAATTATTTATTGTTTATATTGATGATCCAAATATTCTCAAATATGAATTATTAGTTTAATAAGAATAATTTGAAACAAAAAATTATCTATAAAGGTGATGTTATTTTAGTTACATGTTCTTATTCATTCATTCATTACAACATGTTATTATTTCAGTTGGTTTTACCACCTACATGAATGATGTTATAATGTATATATCATTAATTATTAAGTATAATTAAATATAATTAATATGATATAATAATTATAAGGTTAATATCATGGAATAATAATATATAAAATTACATTCATTAATGAATATATTTATTTTTATTGAATCAAAATTCAAAAAATGGATATTTTTCCACTCTTTACAAACCGTCAAAATATCATCAACAAAATTACGATTACGATTTAGAACTATATAAAAATAGATATGAAACCAATATGAGAATTCTGATGGTGATGAAAACATAACCAAGTATAGAGGACCAAATCCTTCATATTGAAGCTAGTATAGAACAAACATGATAATTAGTAACCAAATATCAATTTTCACAATGAATGATTAATAAATATGTAATAAAAATTATGAATGAAAGGTATAATGTAAAATAAATTAAAATATATGTTTAATATAGATTAATAATAACACTAAATTTATTTTTCAGAAGGTTAGTGGGTGTCCAACCACATTATCCTACCAAACATGAATCTATGGTAAGGGTTTTATTGGCTGAATTTCTATTTCATTAGGTTATAATAATCATTATTTTAATATTTATTTCTATTTATGTTACCTTATTCTATTAATATATCTTATATATTATTTTCTCTCTCTATCTTGAAAAATTACATTTTCATGTCAAAATATCCTTCTCTGTTGGAATTCATTCCATATAAAAATATAATTTTGTGAAGAATAATTCTCACCCTCTCTCTTATACTATTATCCTACATGTCAATGATATTTATTAGAATTGATGTTTTATATTCTCATTATAAAATTAAAATATTTTTTATCATCTATTATCTGCATATTTTTCTTTCTCTCTTTAAATAATTAAAATTTCTAACTCATCAATGAATATGGGTTTTGGATAATACTTCCTGAAAAACATAAAATGAAAGTTTTTTTACATTTATATATTTTTTATCCTTTACTATATTTTTCATTACGTGGGATTATTTTATTTTCATGTTGTATTTTTTTGGATTCTCTTCAAAAAATTATTTAAAAAGTATTTTTTTTCTTCTCAATAATGTTGTTTGAAAGTGATTTCTAACTTCATATTTTTAAGGTATTGTAAGATTTTTTAAAATATAGTTTAAAATTTCACATCCATTTTCATCTCTGTCTAAATTTTTTTATCTCCTTTGGGTTTAGGTTTCATTAATAACTATCTAATTTCTCTTATGATGTACATGTTCATGGGGATTAAAAAATGAATAGAAACAAATCCAATTTTATATTTCATTATATGTGATATCATTTGATACTATTATGTAATTGATCTTCCTTCCTTGGTTGTTTTCATGACAAGATGTTTCATTGATATGAAGTGGGACACAAATATAGGGATTATAATTATATGACCTGTGGGGATGATATATCCTTCCAAAGCATAGGGAATGTTTTATAATTCATGCGATAATGAAATTATGGGTAGACCAGATTGTAATGATTATTGATCCCAACATTGTGTAGGGGAATTTTAGTGAATAAGAATTTTTTTATCCCTTTTGAATATTCCAAAGAATATTTTCAGATTAAGGAACAATGCCATTGTGGAATTCCAGGTCCTAGATATCTTAAATGCATAGATATTAAAAATATGAAATATATAATATCATAGATATGATTTTATTTGAAATAATAGAATATCTCCCAAATAGTGTCATATATGATAATTTTCAGAACACCATTAATTCCAATAAATGGGTTTCACCCTACATCTGACATAACCATTGTGGGATTCCAATGTTTGGATTAAGTGTAATCTTTGGTGCATTAATTAATTAATAAATTTATTTATTTATTTACTCACCATGACATAATCTTATCTTATTTAAACCTAGTTAGGGGTAATTCGTAGTTTTACCCACATAAAAAATGGATTACGAGGGAGTCTTAGAGGATTGATTTAGAAAATGATGACAAAATCATTGATCGATGATCGATACCGAGGACTTCATCATCTCCAAAAGAGTTCATGGATCTCACTAATGATAATTATGTAGAATATTTCTTTATAATCTTTGAATATAAACTCATGATATGGAATTTTGTATGATTTTTAACCCCATATTTTTATGTTAAACATCAAACATGAATTAATCACCCAAACAATTGTTTCACGGGTCGAATTTTGATTTACAGTTGATTGATTTTTATCAAATGAATAATATTTTTTGTTGATGTTTATTTATTTATATTCATTCATCATTCCCATTGAAACCAATTAAGTCTAACCCAAACAACATATGAGGTTCACTTCTTATTATAATGTTCAGTGCATTTATACCGTCATTTTTTTCAGTTTCTTCTCCAGCGCATCATTTGTCCATAGGTTGGATAAATTCCCCATAGATGATTGTTAAGAAATTGTTCTTTAGTGCAATAGATCACTTCCATGGTTTTATGTTGGAGATAAAAAATGAGATCAAGGTACGTTGATTACTACATATGATCAAAGATAGATCAGTATGAGATTATTGTTATTCATAAAAAATTGAACATTACGATGATGTGTGATTCTTAAGGCCATGGGTGGACAAAATATTTCCACCGGTGAAAATCGGAAAAAATTACACCTAGATTTAAGTGTTGTGGTGTTTTTTCTGGGTAGTATTTAAGATAGATGTGGTGTGCAGGTGAATATTCATGAATAATTGGGGTTTCTAGGAACATATGAGCTACATCCTATATAGTTTAGAGAAACACATAGTGTATCCCTATTTGTGTGTTGACTAGAGTTTTTATGTGGATTTAAACATCTCATGTCATTTGGTTGACTCAAAAACTATGTTTATTTTAGGTATCTATGTTGATTTGTATAAGAAGTTCACTCTAAGGATTATATGTGGATAAAAACACTATGTGGTGAGTTTAAATGATGTGTAAACCTTATCAAATGGTTAAGTATGTATTGGGAGTACACACCCCAGAGGCTTTGTGGCCCCACAGACTATGCATATAAGTAAAAACACCATCTACTTTAGAAAGTGAATGGGATTGGGAATAGGGATAATGATGAGTGTCAGCCTAACCATTTCATTCCATGTGACATGAAGTGTACCCATTGTACTTCAGAAAGTACAATGACATGGCTAGTGTACATAAGAATTCCTTGAGGACATCAGAATGAGACATAGTATACAACCCAGAACAGATGACAAACCAAGTGATAAAAAAACCTCTAATTTTAATATACCCATAGGGACTCACCATGTATTTTGATTAATTCATGGTATGTGAGAATGAGAAAATTTTAGTTCCCGGTATCATGAGACATATTGTGTTCACCTATGGGACATTCCATTTATAACTTATAGGGAAATTTGGTACCAGTTTATTTTTAGTTTTTCTTGGGTGTGAGGTTGGGTGAGTTCCATCATAACATATCATTATAGACATATCTCCCTAGGGTATGTTCCCTTGGTCTATCCAAATGAGGGTATTATGAGGCATTACATCCCAGAAATTGGATGTGATCCCCTTTATGATATTAGTTTTTGATAGAGTTCTGGGATCACTCATTGAGGCCTATAGTAGAATCCCCTATAATTATACTCTTACCAAGGTGGGATTTTAGTAGTAATCCTAACCAACATAAATTGTCATATAATCCCCGATATATTGGGTTATTTCATATAGGGTCTAGAATAAATCAATTCCCCATACATGATCCCTTATTTGTGTATTCACACATGTTGTCTTTCAGTGAGGTCTAGTATAATCTAGTGTGTCTTTTTAATAATACCTCTAAGTTTCCTTCCTATATCTTCATAAAAGACCATACAATAATGTTTTCTCAGATGAGAGCCCTCAATATAGAAAGACCTAACGAGTGAGTCCTCTCGGATGAGTTCCATCAGTGATCGAAGGACTCTTGGAGCGAGTTCTCCCAAAAATTTGTTTCTTTTAATTCTATAGTAGAATACTAGGATATAATTGACATGTGGTTATAAACTTGAGTCTTAGTTTCTATCTAGATCATATATGGGTTCTTGTTATATATTGTTATCTCTCATATTTTGATTGACATCTAATCGTGGTGATGATCTGAATAGTATCTTTATGCTTTGTGTTTTTTGATTTTGTGGTGTCATACTCGGTATGTTTATATTCATATGTATATGCGATTTACACATATATGTCATGTACTATAAAATTTAAATGGATTTTGATGGATTCTTATGTGGACCAGTAATAGGTAGAGCATAGGTGAGGAAGAAAAACCATGGTTTTTGTTTGGTGTTTCACTTCACAACTATCGCATTCTTATATTAATCTAGAATTATTTGGACCATGGCAGGATTG
The DNA here is from genome assembly GCA_963277665.1 of Viscum album. Taxonomy (NCBI): domain Eukaryota; kingdom Viridiplantae; phylum Streptophyta; class Magnoliopsida; order Santalales; family Viscaceae; genus Viscum; species Viscum album. The sequence continues at coordinate 384,134,379 of OY728137.1, forward strand.
TATACGATCCTTATGATTTCTAGTGAATATGATTTAATCTGATGAGGAATATAGATGGATTCATGCATCATGGAATTATCTATGTTTTACCTTTCAGTGTTGTATGGGTATTGGATGATCTGTGCATGTGTAAATGTACTTTAGGTTAAGACCTCCCATGTAAGAGATATGAAAAAATAGTTCTAGTAACCATTAAATGGACTACTAGAGGTGGTATTGGTTTGTAATTTTCATCTTACCACTGGCCATGTGGGCCCTAGTAGGTTGGTTCATGACATAGTGGAATTAGATCAGTTCATCTTAGGACTGAATTTTGAACATAGTTAAGTTGTGAGGTTTGATTTGGGAATTAGGTAAACAATATTATGGTGTTTTAATTTTGGCTCTACAAATATGGAAAATTGTGTTAGTGTAGTGGAAAGTATATACATTCACCAAGATGATGATAACCTTCGTGTTTACTCAAAACATGTAGGTATTGGTTTTAGAGAAAATATTGGCACATGCATCATATCAGAATTGGTAGTGTTTTCATGTCCTTATTGAATATTCTCTCTAGATAAGTTCTTTTAAATGTGGTGAGTCTCATATATCAATAATTTATTACATGATGAAATCCATCTAGGATTATGTAGCAGAAACATTGTTATGATCCTCCTAGAAATGGGGTTTTAGTTTATGTATATGGGTAGGAGGTGGTTCCTCCGTGTGGATAGTGGGCGATGTCTCCACCCATTAAGCATCATGCTAACCGACCTTTGGTGGTTCATTTGGATATTTCCCATCATCTTGAGTATTATTTGTCCATGATAGTACTAGAATATGATCAACCTATTCTGAGTTCATTTTTTGAATTTTGGAGATAGAGATCACTCTGGTTTCATGGTGAGCCATGCCCCATTCTTAGGTGGTAGAGGACTAGCACAAGCCCGTTTTGTGAAAGTACATCTATGTTAGAACCTTATAAATGGTGGTCCCAGTAGATATAGTTATTCATGGCGAGATATTTCATTAGAAGATCCATGTGTTGGTGATGTTTTCCATGACCTTAGGCATTCACGGAAGATGCACACTTCCCTCTCTAAGACGTCTTCTTATGACATGATTTTAAACCATGAGGAAGATTCAATGATTCCCAAACTAGATAGAGTCAAGGTCTTGTGGATTAGTTCCTTTTAATTATATTATTAGGTATATTTTTATGTACTGAGGTGTTATAATGAGCCTTGGTTGCGGGGAAAAAGACAGAAAGGGAAAGGATAGCTTCAACCAGCAGGGGCTTCTGACCTCGAGGCACCAATTGTGGTTTGAGGTATGATGTCTGTCTTATCTACTATAGTTTTAGTTATAGTACACATTATTAATCTAAATTTAATTAAAATTATCCCTTATTGGAGGCCTAGTAAATTCGTTGGATCCCTTTTTCTCAATCTATGTTCCTGGAGGATCTAATATAGAGGATCGATGATTAGACACTTCTTTTGACAATGTGAGTTAACTCGGGTGGAGAGGGACCCTAACATGGAATATTTCCATAGAATAAGTGATAACCTATGATGTTTTACTTAATATAGACTAGTTTGATACTATCCATTTTTATTTGACTGTTAATAGTGATGATTATAGCATTTTAAATTTGTGGGATGTAATTTTTCATCATTGGTGAGATGGAATGCCAAAAAAGTGTAGGATGAGCTCATGTTTATGAATATAAAAATTATTTCTTATCAGTTGGATTGTGTGACTCTTGGATTAGTTGATTCTATGATCTTTCACTTTCTTGTGATATTAGATATGTTCATGGGAATTTTCTAGGAGGATGTTCCATGATTACCTCCCCATCAAAAGATTTTTGTTTTGCGTAGAACTTCACCTGAAGAAGACCTAATATCATCACTAGCGTGTTAGATGACCACATGTAGCGCTGTGTACTAAAAATGTAAATTGAGGATTTTTAGAGTATGGTATTTTTATACACAATGTGTTTCCCTGGACAACCTATTGTTGTTTACCTAGAATGTGGATGAGAGACTGAGGATAGACATGGACTAGCGTCACAAGAATTAGGTGGATCAAGAATGAGTATCCACCCATGTGAATTGATGAATTATTTAAAGAATGATTATGGGTGAAGTGGTCCTTGGTGTTTTACTTTAAGAGGTATCATCACAATCTTCTTGTTCACAAGGAGGATAGAATGAGGGAGACTTCCTATAGCTTACAATGTTTATTGGAGTTCATAGAGACACCCTTCTACCCGTTGAATTCCCCGACAAGGTTTTTGGGAGTTACAAACCAGATCCTTAACCCTTATTTGATCATTTCATGGTAGTATTATTTGATGACACCCTAATTTAGTTGGTTCCAGTGGTAGATCATACGAGACACTTGAAGATGATTATATACATGCTCTAAGTGTTCCATCCTTATGGGAAGCTCTGAATGGGGATTTAGGACGTCCACTTATTATGATATGTCTTGTCTGACATGCGACAGAATGTTTACCTAACAATAGTTAAATAAGTGATATATTGAGAGCTACCTGAGAATTTGATGGAAGTAGAATATGTTCACAATGAGGTTTTTCATTTGATATTTTTGATTGACATGAAAAATTAGTTTACCCCATCTCATTTGAACCATAAATATAATGATGACACAATATACCTCCATTTGATGGTTTTACACACCTATTATTTAGTGCATCAGGGAGGAACAACTTGATAATATTTATTTCATGATCTTTCAAGACAATATATCCATTAGACATGTTATTCATGGATTTTTATATGGTTTTGAGCATGTTATCCTTGTTTGAGGATGAACAATGACAAAGTTAATGCTAAGAGAGAATATTGTAAGGAGGTATCATAGTATCCCTAATCAGTACATCTAGGAGGGGTGGGGATATATCATTATTCTTTTATATCAGTTTGGGAATCCATAGTTTTATTAGCATGTTGTTGAGCTTAGCTCCTATTGTCCCACCTACTAATAGGAAGGGGATGAGGTACCCAAATAGAAGTTGAAATGGGATAGAATCCTTTCGGGGTTTCATTGTGGGGTCCCAAAACTATTGAGAGATCACGAAACAATTTGAGTGATCGTATATAGGCTCACTAAGTTTGAAAACTTCCTAAAAAACTGATAGCATAGAATAATGGAATGTTTAATATTCTTTTGTACACCAAATGTAGTCTGAATTCATTGAATTCCCTTGATTATTTTTTCAGATCGTTAAGGTCACATCTTATCATAATTATGGAAAGTTTTCCAAAGAATTTGGGACTCTATGCCAATTTATAAAAGTGTTTTTATCCTAGGAATATGGGTAGGTAAAGTAGAAAATTATGTTTTTGGAGAATATGATTCATGTTTTTAGGTGAGTTTTAGGCTATTTCAAGGTGGATAATCTATCATCAATAGAGTAATTATATCAAAATATTTTCCACTCCATCATTGGTGGAGTACTATTATAGGACATATACAGTAGTCCCCACAGATCACTACTTTAATAGTTGAAGCTACTAGGATACAACACATGTGGACCTATAGTTGGTACTAGTGATGGTTGTGAAAGGTGAAATTTATCCATGGGTAGATATGGACATTCTAGGAATGTCAGGAGTCCATTGTGTACTGATAATGGTGGCCTTTGGATTTCAGTATCGAGATCATGTGTTTTGAGAGATCTCCCCATGTGCTGTATTGCATAGATTTGGATGATATATAGGCTATCTATAATGTTCATATGATCTTATTCCGTATTACCATGATTGGTTAATGAGGCGGCGCATTGATTGACACTACGATCATATTTATACAAATTTCTTTGTGGATTCCATGTGGTGAAACTAAAGAGATATGTGCACGACTAGTTTCAAATTATATAAAATGGTGAACCAGAAATCAAAGATGGAATTAGCTTATTAAGGTGCCCAGTGGAATTTGAGAACCAGTGAGAAAATACCCTTCATGTGAAATTGTTTTCCATTAGGTATTTGATTGCTGAGAGTATGGGAACCCCCAAGATATATCTTCAAAGTGGGAGATCAAGATTTGAACTCAGTATCTTCACCTATCTAAGCTAGTTTTTTCATATTTATGGAAAAAAAGTATTTAAGGTGGGTTGAATTTAATGACTCTAAAATTTCAATGTATCATATTTTAATATTCATAGAAATATTTTCAGATAGAGTAATATAGTTAGCATAGATTTCTAGAGTCTAGAGATCCATAATGTGGAGTTATTAAAAATAATAAATAATAAATATCCCATAAATTTAGGTTTTTATAAATATTGAAATATATCTAAAATGGTGTATTAGATCGAAATTTTGAGAGTGCAATTAATATATGGAATATGAGTTTTTCCCTAGGCGAGACATACCCTTTATGTATGTCTGGTGTTTTTCTTAAATGAAATATTGGGAGGATTAATAAATAAATATATTTATTTATTCATTTAATCACAATGACCTAATCATATTATATTTAAACTTATTAGTGGTAAATTCTAATGGTTATCCACATACCTTTGGGATTTTTAGGGAGAGCTTAGATGAGATATTTGGTGAACAATGAACATATCTTTGATTGATGATTAGTTCTTAGGAGTTCATCCTCACCAACAAAGTTCATGGATCTCCCCAATGTGATATGTGTTGGTTCAATCCTGTATTTGTTTATTCCCTATCAAACATGAATCAACTCACTTAAAAAAATTAATTCACATGTAGAATTTTAATTTATGATTAATGAATTTCAATACATGGTTAAGTTTATAATGACATTAATTTATTTATCTTCATTCACAATTCTATCAAAAAATGATTAAGGTCATCCCAAACATTTACTAAGGATTGTTCCTCATGTTAGTGTTTTGTTCATTTCTGCCATCGTTTTACACATCTTCATCATCGATATATATTTTGGCTAGTTGTTCAATAAATGCATGGTAGATAGTAATTGTGCAATCATTCATTTCTGCAACGAATAAGTAAAGTGGATTTGGGATTAGAATTAATAGTGCTATAAAGGTGTGATGATGATAACACATTATCATAGATGAATAAATATTGTATCACTGTTCTTCATACGTGGTTGGGAAATGTAGTAGTGTCTCAGTGTGGTGAGGGGAAATTATTGAGGTCAAGGGTGGCTAGAACTTTTCAATCGATGACTTTCAGGGCCTAGTCAACCTAAATCCAAGAATTGGGCCCATTTCCTGGTAGTTCTAAAGGTATTGGTGGTGTACGGTTGAAGACTTGTGACGAATTAGTGTTTTTGAAAAATTATGAATTAAATGATGCGTAGTTCCTAGGAACACAAACTGTGTATTCAACTCTAAGAACAAGGTATGCATTCATCATGGGGTAAAATATCCCACACCAATTGATTAAATAAAAAACCATCAGACCCTTATCCTATTTACTTGACTTGTATAGAGAGTGAACACCAAGGAACTCACGCGAAGCATCCCACCATGTGGTGAGTTTACCCAATTTGGAAATCTTGATGAATGGATCACCATGAACAAGGAGTAAACACCCTAGAGGTCATGTGTCCCCACATTATATTTATGGTGGGGAACACACTTTATACATTGGAAAGTACATGGGATTGGGAATATGGCACACAAAGGTACTGACTCGACCTCTATATGCTAAGGGATATGAATTATTCCTCATGTACCTCAGAATGTACTCACACACAATGAGTGTATATGATAACACCCTGAGTACACGACCATGGGCCATATTACATGGGATAAACTAGATGAAAAGCCGAGTTACAGACCAACCACAACATACCATGTATCCTTGGGATACACTGTGTATTTTGAGAAATAGCATGTGAGATTGAGACACATGAAATATCAAGAATATTGAGACACACCATATACCCCTATGGTTTATGTAACACACTAATTAAAGGGATGGTTAGTTCCATTATTATTCTTAGTCCAATGCTTGTTGGATCTTGGGTTTGTTTAACCAAATAATTTTAGTATTAACCAATTTCCCTAGGGTTTGTTCCCTTGTCCATCCCCATGAAGGAACTATGAGAAATCTTATCCTATTTATATAACGTGATCCCCTCTATGGGATTTGTGTTGGATAGAATTATGGACTCCATCCATGAGGCTTAGAGTTGGATACCCTATCATTATTTTCTTACCTAGGTGGTATTTTAAGATTTTTCATCATCAACATACATGAGTGTAATATCCCCTACAAAGAGGTATATTCTATATATGAACTTTCACACCACACGGCCCTAAGCATGATCCCCTATCTATTTATAAGAATCAGTTATCATCTAGGGGGCATAGTTTGATCATATTTGTATCTTGGATAATCTCTCTTAGTTTCCTTCACGGTTCAAATTGGAATGACTCAATGATCATGTTCTTTGGGATGACTTCCATTATTATTTTAAGACTCAATGTCATATACCTATTGTATGAGTTCCCTTATTTATTATAACACTCATAGAGTGAGTTCTCCAAGATCAGTATTTCTTTTTATGCTATATTAAAATACTTAGAAGGAAGTGAGGTTGTGACCTCACCCTGTTACATAGTGCTAATCATGATAATATATGGGTTATTGTTATATATTGTTATGTCACAAATTATAATTGACATACATTCATGGTGATGAGATGAAAACACACTTGAAGATGTGTGTTTAGTAATCTCAGGGTGTCCTACTAAGAGTATGCAGAGCATAGTTTATCTAGATAGTCTGTGGTACTTACTGTGTGTCACATTTTACATCATTACCATCAATATAGTATGTTGTAATCTTTTACACTTTGGTGAGATTATACATTTCAATTATTTTTTCCAATACTTGTGTTGTACTTTAATATGGTATATAGATGTATTAAAGAGTTACGATATCAGATGTGTTTTCCATTTCAATAATTTATGGGTAATTGGATATGTGTGTGTGGATACATATACATTATGATAAGAACCCCCATGTGTATGATATGCCTACATAACAATGTTCTCCATCCCTAGTCTCATTTAATGTGGGCTTAAGGTTTTGTTCTCAACTTACTGCGGGACATGTGGATCCCAATGAGTCATGTTATAATAGGCATGTTTATTGTTATATTTTATCACATTTTTACAAGTGTGAATGATTTTGGTAAGACTTTTTCACAATATTCTATATGATTATTATTACATTTATCTATTTTACCCTTTTTATGTTTTTTATTCCTAATAATGTAACACATTTCTATGATATCCTTTATGAAAATGTTTTTATCCAGGGATTATTATTATTGTATTTTTTTACCACATTCTTATATAATTTTATACTTATGAACCTTTGAGGTTATATAACCTTATTTTCTTTATTATAAAAAACACTTTTGATATTATATTCTTCTAAATAAACTATTTCACCCATGTTTATGTTTTTTCTCTTGATTATGATATAATCATTTTTACCCATTAATATTATTTTCTCATAAAGATAATTTGAGTTGAATCCTTCTTATGTTTCTCACTTATCTAGGGAACTAAAAGTATGATTATATTTACTAGGAAGTTATGTTTGACTAATTGTTTTTAATATTTTAATTAAATAATGTAAAATAAAAATTTTCTATAAATAATATCTAAAGACACTAAACAATTATCTTATGGTATTACATGTTTATTTATTAGTTATAATGTTTAAATTATATATATATATTTTTGTAAAATATATGATTCTTATGATTATTACATCTTAGTTGATTAATATATTCTTCCTCATTAATGTTTATTTAAGTTTCTTCTCATTCTATAAATAGTGGTATGGTGTCATTAGTCTCTATAGACATCAGTTATATTATTGATAAGGTATGAACTGTGAACAAAAGTTGAAAAAACTATCTATATTATGTACATGGTTGTAGAAACAATGGAAACAAGTCACATACACAAATAATCCAATTTTACAAGGATGAAACCCATTCAAATGGTTTGACTTGTACCATAACCAAATTTGAAGATAAAGGTCTATGAGGCCACTCCACATATTAAGTGGCCAAAATTTCCCTTAAATACGAATTTCATATAATGATCCCATTCACAACCTATTTTCCCAAAAAAAATTAAGAACTTTTAGTACATCCGTTTACTAATTTTCCATATATAGTTTCAACTAAAATGTCTCCTTTAATACTAATGATTTTATTTACTATAGTAATTCCATTATAGTACCCATTGTGGTACTTATATTTTAATTTTTTTTCAAAAATTCAACCTTGATTTCTCATAGTATATAATACAATCAATACCAACAAATTATAGGTGTTCACACTTTGTGTTTAAAAATAATATAATGTAAAAAAACTTCAATAAATTATTACAGAAGATAATACTTAAAAACGATAAATACCACAAAATGAATCGGTGAAATATCATCTAAAATACTAACCCATAGTGGACTATATTAACTATTTTTATATAGAGGATTTGATATTGATAAGATCAATGACTAATTATTTATTTAAAATCAATTATGTTTCTATAACTAGTGAACGATCCTAAAATAAAATTTTGCCATTATTAAATAAAATACTACATTCTAATAAATACTACACTAATGGGTTCTTAATATAAGTTCCATTTTTTCATGTTACATCCATTTTTTTACAAAAATTAAAACAAATACTCATGAAATTTGATTTTACCCCTTGATTAAATTAAAATATAATCTCCTCCAATTCATCCAAAAATTTCACCTCATGATAAAATTTAATTTTTCAATTCAATGAAACCATTTGAAAAAAAATTATAAAATTATTTATATGGTTAAAATATCCATTATCCCATTAGATATTAAATGAAAAAAGTCTCACCAGACACTTCACAGATAATAATGAAATAATCTTCTGACCATTATAGGAACAACCAATAATTGAGTGAAAATAACCCCAAACAATTTACTATGAACTTTTGAATCCCTTAATAATTTTATAAAGTTACATTTTTAATAATACCTTCATTAATTATTAATTAATTCAATCCAAATGATTGATTGATCTTGTAAGTCCTTTGATTTCGTTAAAATTAATTGAAAAAGTATACAATATTAGGTAAAAGGTATTTTATTTTTATGATGACTTTATTGAACTTATTATATTCAATGAAAAATAATAAAGTATTATAAATCTTTTACACTAAAACACATGTTATTCACTTTCAGAAAACATGATCAAGTAATTAATTTTTTAATATCATCGAAATGTATATTAATTTTTTCTAAATTTTCCTAAGTTATAAGTAAATAAGGTAATAAAAATTAAATAGTCTCTCATAGAAGACCCACTAAATATTCAACATATATTTTTTTAAGAAAATTGGGTTAAAAATATTAAGACAAATATGAGGGTATATATCTAGTAATACATTGAGTTTATACTAAAAATTGAAATCTAAAAATTCCATAACCAATCCCAAAAATTGATGAAATATAAAAAATGTATTCAATTATTAAAAAAACCCTAATAAAATTAATATCACACTCCCTTTGATTAAAACTAATGATATATTATTCTCCATAACCATAGATGGTTATGTTCTGAGAAAAGATATATCTGTTTCCTTCCTCTGGAAACTATCCTTGTGAATATATCCATCGCATGTATTTTTTATATAATACATTATGTAGTAAATTTCATATTCCCCACAAATGTCCATCTAATATCCAAACCACCCTTCCCTTACCTTATAAACAAGACTAAAACGTTAAATGTAAGAGGGATATTTTTACATGACCCATGTGCAAGTGACCCCATCGAATATTCACATTTTAACACCACATATGTTTTGATCCTTTAAACACTCTCCAAACTTATTATATATTGAGTATCCTTTCCTCACTTGGTTTTATTGTGACAATTTTTTGTTACCATATTTGATGGTGGTGAAGCCTTTATGGATGATGGATAAGAACAAACCCCGATGCCTAATCCCGTGCAATGATGAAATCATGGACCATCATGGGGGAGGATATTAATGTTGGTGGTCAATCAACATTTTTGACACTAATAATTTTATAATAATAAAAAATATTATTCATTATGAATAATGAAAATACTATTTTTAATTATATAATGATTATATGGATTGATCTAAATGCATGGAATGAATTAGGAAGTAAATATCAATAATAACACCTAGAGGGGGGAAACCCTAGATCCCTTGATCTACTATAATCATATCCTTCACAAATTTCATTTTAGAGTGTATATTAGCTGGGTGTTCCCATTTATAAGAAAAATTGGCTCTATGGGGTTCCTATGGATATTGAAAACAAGAATAAATTGTAAATAAATAATTTTATAATAGGTAAATTTATACAATTTATATTTAAATCTAAAGCCTAATTGGTAGTATATTTTCATATATCCACTATAAACCTTATTTTTAAAAATTAAAAAATTTATATTTTCTTTATAATATTTTCTTATGGTGTAATTAAAACATAAAAGTGAACTATCACAACACCACTATCTAAAGATACCCCTATAGAGTTGGAAATAGAGAAGTAGAGATAACGACAAGAGACCCTATTGTAGTAGGTAAACACCGTATCCAAAACTATCACATAATGTGCACTATAAGGATAATTTAATCATATATATATTTAAAATTATAATTTCTTATTTTATTATTTTTATTTTATCAAAATAAACTTTATTTTTTAATTTTTTAAAAACATATAGGCTTAATATTATTTTTAAAAAAATTTATAATTTTTTTCCCTGGAATGTTATATTAATTCTATCAATATATAATAATTTTATTTTATTGTGTGGAATTTATTTTTAGAAATATTTGGTTTGAATTATATAACTATTCATATATTATTTTTATTCATTACAAATATATTTTTTGGATAAATATTAATAACCATGTTAAAAGTAAAATGGTTATTTTCATGAAATTAATTTTATAGGGGTTATATAATATTTATCTAAATGAATTTGATAAATATGAATCTAATATGATTTTTAAACAAATAATAAAATATATAAACACTCATTTAAATAATTATTAATGGGAAGTAAGATTAAAAAAACTTAATATACAAAGAAAAACTTTTCTATAAAAACACCTTTTCATATAACTTATATTTTAAATTAAATGTTTTTTTATCATATTTTGAAATTGAATTCGGTTAAATTTATCCCAATTTCAAATTCAAAATTTCGAAACTTGGTAAAGTGGTACATCATAAATTTTTAGAAAAAAATAATTTACATGGTTAATTTATAATCAATAGTGTTAAGTGTAAAATGGTTAAATAAGGTATTTTGAATTTCAAATACATAAAAGGTCATTCTTGCATTGTGCGGACTACCACCTCCATGACACAACTTGTTTTGGTTTAATTATATTCATTACAAGGATGGATATAAGGATAATATTAAAGGATAAAAATTATTTCTTGTGATATCATTAATATTATGGTATGATAAAGTTTATAACACATTGAAGATATTATCAAAAAAACAATCATCACTAATTTAATTGTTTAAAATAAAAATTCTAAGAGTATAATATTTTATTAAGATTGTATAGTGTTTTCATATTTGGTATTTATTATTCTAATTCACTCCAATTCATATATATTACACTAAAAAATCATAAAAATAATTATTCCTATTTTATAATTATGCTACAACAAAACCACCTCATAAACATTCATTAAATTAGGGTATGTTCATGATTGGGGTAGTTTAACCACCTAAATGGAATATAATAAGAATTAATATCATGAATGAATATGAGAAAATAATGAAAAATATAATATGATATAAATTTTAAAATAATGTTTTTTTTGATATTTTATATCAATATTTAATTAATTAATTATGAAAACACCATCCGATTATAAAAAATAAACAAAAAAGTTTAATATTGATTTATTATTCAAGTAAAAAAGATTAAAGAACTCAAGAAAGAATTTAAAATGTAATAAATTATTATAGATAATCCAAAATAGTAACTTTAATGACCTAGTGATGATGAAATTTTTAATAATAATGAATACATACACCACTATTATGAAACTAGTAAACACGAAAAAGACTATAAACACATGATATAAAAAATCAGAAGAATTCTAGTTGAGATATACTATTTATAAAGATAATGAATGAAAATTTATATGGATAAGTTTTAAATTAATTTATTAATATATAAATGTTTATGATACATGAGGTTAATGTATTTTAGTGGTCATTAGGATATGAGGTAAGGGTTTTCTATCTCAAATTCCTCTTTTTGATGCATGTTTTGTATTATATCCTAATTTTCTATATGTGGTGTATGTAATAACTATTTGAGATGTTATATCATTAGATTAATTTAAATATGGATTTTCAAGATCATTCATAATTCATTTGTTTTTAATGGTAATGATTGAACTATTATCAAATTCATAAGTGTTGTTTTCATCTAAATTTTCATTCTTTGGGACTCATGTTATATGCAACAGCTTTTTAGTTTTGTGTGGGGAAAAAAATTTCATGGAATAATTATAACTATAATAATCATTAAATTTAATGGATTTAAAAGTCTATATTTTTATCCCCCTCTCATAATCTTTTGGTTCAAGACTTACAAAAACTTTTGTTAAACTCAATAATTTCCATGTTAGAAAAATAATCCATTGTTTTGGTATATTAAAAATGTGTGTAATTCCATGAAAAATAAATCCCTATCTAGATACTAGAAAGTGGATTTAGTTACGTAATAGATAAAACTAGGTGTATCCACCAAGATAAATATTGGTTGAAAATTTACACAATCAAAACCGTTAAGCATAATGAGTGCACCTAATATTGGACACTTGGAAAGACACAGTCATGGGATATGATTTGGAATACTAACATGATCTTAATAAAAAAGGATGAATTATTTCTCTTACAATTTCCTTGGTCTCCTATCAATGAATAATCTAAAACCAATCACTATGTTCTATTGATTTCCCACCATGTATAATATACTATATCTACTCTATTTCTTTTATAGAAGTACATATTGTAGCCTTGATGATACCTCAAATGTTCCAAGATGATTAAGGGATGTTGTTCTAGATATATAAATTATTCAATTTAAAAGGAAATTATTTATTTATTTGTTTCTCATTATATAGGTAGCCAAGTTTTATTAAGTAAAAAATTCCTTGCAGAATGGTATGAAATGAATTGATGGCACTTATGGTGAATGTATTGAAGATAATCAGGAGGAAGGTCATGCCCAAAAATATATAGCTTCTCAATGCATTGATAGGTCTCACGAAACAAAAAAGTGTTAATTTTGGTGTATTAATTTTCCTTTAATAGGAATGTGTCTTAGAAAAATGTGTTGACAACATGTTTTTATATCTAAAATTATGAATTTCATCATTATAAAATCAAAAATTATTATTTTCTATGTTTTCATTTAATATCATGGATATTGAATTCATTCAGTTTTATCTGATTATGTCTTCATGTTTTCATTTATTTATACTATATCACTCATTTCATGTTTATGTTATGAAATATTCCGGGGAATTATAACCTTTACTTTTCATATGATCTCACCATTATTAATTTTTTTATATTACCTAAGAAACCTGGAGGAGGATTATGAGTAATGTTTTTTTGGGATTTGAAGGAAGGGATAATCTTGTTATTGTAATAGGGTCATGTTGTATCTGATGTTTTGAAATGTATAAAATGTATTTTTTTGGTCTCTTAATTATATTAAACATTAGATCCTACATGAATTATTGTATTTTTTACCAATAACGTAATTTAAATACCAATATTGGGTTTCTATATTTCAAGATTTAAAAGTTGGTATAAAAAAATTAGTTGAAACATTGAAGATTAGATTTAGATGAACCTAGTGAGATAGAAAAAGTTCTATGAACCCCTGGATTTATAGTGTATACTCTTGAAAACGAAATGGAAATTATATTTTACAATTCAATATGATGAATTAATTATGTGTATTTTATTGAATAAATATAGAGACAAATAAGTGTAATGAGAACTGTATCAACCCACATAGTCAATCCAGGGTTATTTCCCCTGATGAATTAAATAAATCAAGAGTAGAGCCTAATCAGTTGAAAACCATATCATTCCAACTTACCCTACTTATGACCTATGATCTCTCTTCTAAAAAACATCCTACTGATCCAAAACATGGTAAAAATTTATTATATTTTTTCAAGCAATAATTTCGGCCAACATATAGTGGAGTTAATAATATATTATTAGCTGAACAACAGTGAAACTATTTAGAGAATATCTTTCTCATTTTGGAAAGTAGTTAAAAGGAAATTTTTTTTAGGGAGATATATTATCCTATAGAAGATACGGACAATTAGTGGTCACTAATTCAAAACACTAATTTAGAATATGAGATTAGTTGTATGGAATGGAGAACTTTTAAGGATGTATTCTATGAAAAATACTTCCCCCATGAGTAGAGAGAAAAATAAGAGGTATGTTGAACATCACAGGTAGAACAAGGAGGAAAAAGGGAATAATGTATAGGTGGTACCTCCAACATGTGATAAATGTTGGAAAACAACCATGGGACTTATAGGAAAGGAACTAGAGTTTCTTACAAGTCTATATTAAATGGTCATCAATATCACCAATGAAAGTGAAATATTTAAGCTCTTGATGATCAATATTTTAAATATATAGAGAAGATAAATTATGTGAACCAATTCCCCAACCATAATGGAAATTTACCTTTGAAAAGGAAAAGATTATGTGATTACAAAAGATGATACAAAAGTAAATAGTGATGTGGTGATAGATACCTTGATCATTTCCTAAAATTTAGAAAACCTTTTATTTCATTGTGGATTTATAAACTCATTTATACTCCCCTTATTTTCAAAAAAACATTATATACTTCTCTAGAACAATATTAATGGAGTCATCAATTAATACACTAAGTGGAAATCATATTTTAACATATATTTGCCTGGAAGTTTCAATTATAATGCATTGGTGTAACTTATTTATAAATAGGCTTATTATGACTATGGTTGAATTTTATATGATACATATTATGAATTATATTTCAAACTATTATGAAAAAAATTATTTTTAAGATAAGGATATTATGATTTGAAAATTTGAAGTGAAATATCTTATCTTTATTGGAGAACCTTAAACCTCAAAATCATGGTTGGATCCTCCCCCAGTATCTCTCCTCAATGAAATTATTGGTTGAGTGCAAGATCAGGTTTGAAGATGAATGTATCTTATGAATAGAGGATGTACCAATAGTTAAAAAATTATATTTTTTCAAAAGAATTACTTATCCACCCACTGAATCATGAAGTTTAGCTTTCCGTTGAACTCCTTACAAATGTGTGAAATATATATTAAACTCACAATAGGATGGTACCAATAGTGTTATTGGAGTTAAATAAACAACTATTTAATTTTAGTGTAAAGGTATTTATATTAGTTTCAGCATGGGAAGCCCTGGTTTTATTTTTTAAAATAGAGGGTGTTTTTATGATACAATTCATCAATTATACCAGAATCAATGAAATTACTATTAATATTATGTATAATTTAATAGTAATTGAATATTGGTTTGATAAAATAAAAGGTGTATAATAATTTTGATAGATATATCCTTACATTTCTTATCATCATTTATGGGTGAATAAAGATGATATACTAAAGAAGTTTTTTCAAACAGGATATGGACATTATGATTTTACAGTAATATCTCTTGGACTGACTAATGAACCTCATGTATTTATATACATATTGAATAGAGTATTGTATAATTCTATTGAGAATATTATGGAGGGTTTCATTTATGATATATTGATATAATATATGAGATATAAATATCATTAGAGCCATCTAAAAATAATTCTAGAGACCCTTAGAGAAATATAATTATATGGGATGTATAGTAAGTTCAAATCTTAGATTAATAAAATTTATTTCCTTGGATATATTGTCTCTAAAGATGAAATAATTATTTATAAATCAATGAAAAAGGTAGTAAAATAATGGAATGCACCAATGAACTTATCTGAGATTTAAATATTCCAGGGTTTAGTAGGTTACTGTTTCTTGTTTGTTAAAGATTTTCCTGGTTTGCTAACTCATTAACCAAGTTATCACTTAAATTAGTTATATTCACATGGTCAAGGGAATGTGAGGAAATTTTTTATGTGATGAATATAAGACATAATAATTCATTATAATTTAATCTATCATTAGGTAAGGAAGGATTTTTAAAATAATTGATGCATCGAAGAATGAAATTGGTTGTGTATTTATGTAGAATAATATGGTGATTTCATATGAATCAAGGAAATTTAAAATCTGTGAAAATAATTATCAAAATCACTCCCTTGATCGTGAAAATTTAATATTTAATTTTACAATATGAAGACAATACCTATATGGAGAAATATGAGATATATATATATATATTGAAAACTATAGTTGGAAGTAAATCTTATTTATGAATGAGCTAAAAATGAGGCACAAAATATAGCTAGAAATACTAAGGTACTATGATTACATGATACAATGAAACTCTAGGAATCAAAACAAGATGGTTTTCTCATTGAGTAGAAGGTATCATGGAGGTCTAACTGTGATGTGGATTAACAAGGGTCATATATACTGAGATCTTGTAAAGATGTATAGGGTGATTTTTTGGCTTGGAGAGTTATCATTAATTTTTTTTTAAAAATTCTAAACCATTATTACTAGAAATAATATAGAAGTTCTAGAGGGATAATGAGGACTTACAAAGGATGATTAAACAACTGAATGGTGATAAATTTATAGCATTAATCTATAGAGAAGGATTGTTGATTTTTGGGAAGTGGTTATATGTTTCATTCATATCGTAATTGAAGAGGCAACTATTAGAAAAAGAATATAACTTAATATTCTCTATATACCTTGGTATAATTAATATGTAAAGGGATATAATGGAAAATTTATGGGGGAATAGAATGAATTGGGAAATTGTATACTATGTTTCTATATTTTCAGTATGCTAGTAGGTAAAGGCTGAAAGAAAACTTCTTAATGGAGTCATCAATCCTTTTCCTATACTTACATGGAAGTGTGGCAATGTTTTAATGGATTTTTTCAGTAGACTCTCAAAGGAACCAATGAATAATGATCCTATATGTTACATGAATGATAATCCCACTAAGGCTACTAATTTCATAGTTGTAAGAGAATATCTACCCCTTGAATTCCTTACTCAAATCAATATTAATGAATTCATGAGTCTTTATGGGAAACCTCTATAGATTTTATCAATTCATTAGCCTCAGTTCATAATAGAATTATAGATTATTCTTTAAAGTGATTGAGACACTAAGGTATATTTAGGCATTGCCTATCATACCCAGACCGATGCGTAGGCTGAAAGAACTATAAAAATATGAGAATATATTTTAATATTTTGTAATATGGACTTACATGGTATGTGGGATCAATATATACCTTTTTTAAATTTGAATAAAATATGAGCTTCCAATTTAGAAATGATGTTTAACTATATAAAACATTGTATGGGAAGGGGTATCATACTCCATCCTATTGGGAAGAAGTTGGAGATACAACGTTAGTTTTCCCAGACCTTTTAGAGGTAATGAATGTTAAAGTATAAACTATATTAGACCATATTAATGATTCCTGGATTAGAAAAAGGATATATGATAATAATTTAGGAAATTATTTGAAATTTCAAGCCAGGGAAATTCTATTCTTGTTGGTTTTACTAGGGAAGTGAGTTGTAAGATTTGGTAACAAGTGTAACTCAAGCCATAGATATATTGATCTTTTTTGATAACTAGAATGAAATAAGGTTATAAAATACCCATTTCCTATGCCACCCAAAATTTCTAAAGTACATGATATATTCCATGTTTCATTACTGTTGAAATACATGTAGAATCGAACATATATACTTACATATGAGAGAATAGGGTTACATCCCGACTTTTCTTATATTGAATATTCGTTCTATATTATTGAAATTTCTGGGAAAGAGTTGTGGAATCAGAAAACTCAATTGGTGAAATCCATTTTCAAAAATAAAATTTTTGAAGTGGAAATGTGGGAGCCTAAAGAATCTAGAAGGAGTATCCATATTTTATCAATAACTGATACATGTTGAGTTGAATGTTATAAATTATACATTTCCTTTAATTATATTTTGAAATCACAAACAATTTCTTAAAACATTATTTTAATAAATTTTTAAATCCCAAGTTTTTAGTATGATTTCGTCAAAAAAGTTATTTTATACCGAACAATGAAATGATTCTAGAAAAAAAATCATATACTTTTATTATTCAATCTAATCCATAAATTTGAAGGCTTGACTGGTACATTGAAATAAATATTGTTTAACCAGGGGTTAGTTTCAAGTCTTTTCTATCAGATATATGAAATTCATGACCATAAAACTAACAATTATATTGATACATCAGACTGAACTCTGGTTCGTTTTTTGGACTGATAAACAAAAAGGAGGTCCGGAAGACTATTAAATGTTTATAATTGGAGTTATTATAATTATATATATCGATTGGAATCTAAAATAGCATTGTAATGGTGATAAAAATTAACATTGGGAAATTAAATACATAGTTAAAACTTAAAGATCTAGATCATTATGAGATATCAAATTGCAATCTATCCATGGTCAATGTAACCAACATTGAAATATGACTATTGGGGGATTTACTTTAAATAGGGGGTTATTTGAAGATATGGAAGCATATTCATTCAAAACTAAATAATTATAATGATCTATCTATGTGAACATCATGTTATAAATATTATTAGTATTATTTATAGTTTAATTTCTATGTAATACTTGTAAGGATTATACATAACTTAGAACAATTTTTCTTTTGTATTAATTTTTTTGATAGTGATTAGATCGAGGGATTCCAGGGATAGGTATTGTCACGACCCGCCCTCGGGGTCCGTGCTGTGACTACCCCAAGCCCGCCTTCCAAAGGCCAGGGGCTAGCGACTAGCACCAAGGCGTAAATCTCGGTAAAAAGGGAAGGCATTGCCTTTGTAAAGTAAACAAACACCACAGAGTAAGCAAGCGGAAAGTAAACACTAAACAAAAGCAGAGTACAACTGAAAGTGCGGAAAAAGTAAATGGGCCAGAATACAAACCCAAACTGAAAGTAAAGTACAACTCGAAAGGGAAAACAGCAACTGAAAAGTAAAATCCTCTACTCCGAGCTGTCCACTGGAAATCCCACCTGAAGGGTGGGTACAGATAGCTCCTCTGCTCCACGAGTCCCACCGTCCGCTCCGAGCACGTCCCGCCCAGTGGTCCACCTCCGGGTACCGTCCCGCTCTGCAAGCCTCAGCTAAGGTCAACGTTGTCCGTCGTCTGCAACCAACACAACGTAGTGCGGGCAAAGCCCGTGCAGGGGTGAGTATAAGCTACTCAGTAGGGACCCCGAGACCCCTGAAGGTCTCTCAAATCCACAAAGGATAAACCACGAAGAAAGGTACAATCACGAAGTAATAACCGACACTGCTTAGGTATATGCCCATACATATACCTAAGTCATCAATTTCAAATACGCTCCAACCTCCGAGCCCAAGTACAACTCAGTCCACACAGGAAAGTAAACGTATTCCACACAGGAAAGAAAAACGTAATCCACACAGGATAGCACAATTCAATCCACACAGGAAAGCAACAGGATTCAGCTCACACAGGTATACTTCTTCGAAAGACGATAAAGATGATCTCTGATCCATCTAAGTCGTCAGACCCACGAAGGATCGATAGGTAACTAACCCCCGCAAAGACCCACACAGGATCGGGCCCACACAGGACCTGTAGGCGCTGGTTCACACAGGACCGCTGAGCGCAAGGACCCACACAGGATCGGACCCACACAGGATCGTGCCCACACAGGACCTGTAGCACTGATCCACGTAGGATCGCTGAGTGCTGTAGTCGTCGTCGTCGAATCCACACAGGATCTCTGTACTGTCGTCGTCGCAGTCACAGTAGCAGTAGTAGCAGTAGTAGCAGTCACAGTCAGTCGCAGCCAGCACTAGGGTTTCCGCACACAGCAAACTCGTTCGGAGGGTCCGCTCCACGAGCCGAGAGGCTGATACATCAACTGTCACAAAGACCAGAGTTGATGTATCCAAAAGTTCTGTATCGTCAACAGGAACTCAACGCAACAGACGGTGCGTCGATCGGACGCCCGGTCTGAGAGTTATTGGCATTTTCGTCTCCGGGGCCCGGTTGGTTTTTAAGGCAAAACCAACCCGACCGTACTACACCTGCGTCCAAACCTCGGTCGGAGTGTGAAAAAATATCCGTCTCACTAAGAGGGACACAACACAGCTGACGGCACGTCAATCGGACGTCCGTAGCTCAAGATATGAGCGTTTTCGCTCCGAAGGCCCGGTTGGTTTCGTTAACGAACCAACCCGGCCGAACTCAAAGTAACCCGAAACTTTGAATACGATATACTGAAACGACCGTCTCGATCCAAGGATCGCGTTGCCGCAGACGGTTCGTCAATCGGAGGTCCGAGGCTCAAGTTATGGCCAAAAGACCGAATCTGATTCGAAACGGGGGGTCCGGGTCCGGGTCGACCCGGCCCGACCCCCCCTGGGTCGGCCCGAACCGGGTCGACCCGACCAGGGTCCGACCCGGCCTGACCGGCTGGTGGCGCGGCGGCGCGGCGGCCCGGCGGTGGCGCGGCGGCCCGGCGGCCCGGCGGTGGCGCCGCGGCCGGGCGGTGGCACGGCGGTGGCGCGGCGGCCCGGCGGTGGCGCGGCGGCCTGGCCGCGCGCACGGAGGCGGCATGCGGGGGGCAAAGCCCCCGCTTTCTTGGAGGCGGCGGAGCAGCTAATTGCCGCGCCCTTTTGCAGAAAAAACGGCCCCCACGTGGGGGCCGGCTTGGAGAAAAACCGGGGGGCTGCTGCCCCCCCCCCCCCCCCCCTTTCATGGAAACCGCCCCCCTCATAATGAGGGGGTTTTGTGTGCTGGCCGGGGGATTAATTTCCCCCGGTTTAATATCATCCGGTCGGCCAGATGGCCGGCCGGTTTTCTCCAACGGGATCGGAAAATCCGGTCCCCTCTTTGGCTTCGGACGCCGGCGGCCCGGCCGCCGGTCTTCTCATTCCGCCGTGGCCCGGAACCGGCTGCGGTGTTCATCGTCCGGCGCGGTGCGACGGCACCGCGCCCCTCCGCCGCACCTTGATTTCTTCAACGCGGCACGACGACGTCGCGTTCTTGATGTTTCTTCCATGGCGCGGCGCGACGACGTCGCGTAATAAGAATTGGGCGAATATCCGCGTGGTGCGACGGCACCACGCCACCTTGATTCATCCGAAAAAAAATAAACACCAAGAACGAAGGAGGGGGTTCGGCCGTGTTCATGCGGTCCGGCCCCCTCACGTTAAAGAACAACTTAAATATTCAATCCTCACGTTAGTCATGCGAACCATGAGCAAGAATGAAATAATAAAACAATGAATCAACAACCCCTACTTGGTATAAGGTTCGAAGATTTGTCTACGTTCCGCGGAAGACGACGTCGCGGAGGTCGGGCGTCGCGGTCGTCGTTCGTCAAATTCGATGACGAAGAGGTGCGTCCGAAGAGGCACGTCGTTGGCGAAACCTTGTACGCCGACGAAGGTTGTCCGAGGAAGAAGCGGCGTTCCCTCTTGTTGACACGGAAGACGAAGAAGAGCGGAGCGGCGTTCTTCGTCGGAACTTGAGCGTTCTTCGTTAAGTTGAGCGTTCTTCGTGTTCTTCGTCTGAGTTGAAGAAGAAGAAGAAAAACTCCCAAAAGCTCTCAAGATGGCCAAAGTGTTCTAACCCAACAAAATAAAATAAGAGCTTATTTTATTTACAAACCTAACAAGAGAATTTCAAAGGTTTGAATTTCAAAAAGATTAACTCCAAAAATTAAATATCTCAAGTCATTTAAAGTGGGGGTTAAGGGAGTTGGGAGAAGATGAAAGGTTGGGAGCTTCGTGTGGGCCCCACCACACTTAATCCTCCCAAGGGAGGTTAAGTGGATGTGGGTCCCACTTCCAACTCCCTTTGGTAGGATTTAACAAGTTAAAATAAAATTTGTTCTTCACAAAATTTTATTTAACTTAAACCTAAAACCCCAAAACTAACATTCAACCCGCAACAACGCAACTTCTGAAAAGGTCTCTTTAAGCGAATATCGGCGCTGCGAGTTCATCGGTGCCCTCAGATTTCAATTCCGAGCACCGGATCAAAAGTTAGAAATTCCCGCTCGTTCGTTCACTGAACGTACCCGAGCCAAACTTCGGAAATTGATTCCGGGCACTCCGGGCCTCGGAATCAGGTGCCGTCTGAAACCGCGCTCTTGTAAAATTCTAAAGAAAATTAAGAAAAAATTTCCCTTGAATTTTACGGGTCTTTACATTACTCCCACCTCAGGGATTTACATCCCCGTAAAGATACATCAAAAACTAGGGAAACAAATGAGGGTACTGAGCATGCATCTGAGCCTCCCGCTCCCATGTGCTCTCCTGGAGATTCCCGTGCTGCCATCTGATGCGCACAAGAGGAATCGATCTTCCACGCAGGACCCGCTCCTGTCGATCCTCTATATCCACCGGGACCTCCGTAAAAGTCGCCCCATCGTCAACGTCAAGCTCCCCATGATCAATGATGTGCGTCGGGTCATGAACGTATCTCCTCAGCTGAGACACGTGGAAAACGTCGTGCACCCGGTGCAACTGAGGTGGTAGAGCCAGGCGATAAGCCACCTCACCAATCCTGCTGAGAATCTAGAAGGGTCCGATGAAGCGCGGAGATAACTTGCCGCCTCGGCCTAATCTCCGAATACCACGTCGAGGTGAGACCCGCAAGAAGACGTGGTCGCCATCCTCGAACTCTAGTGGCCTCCGCCTCCTGTCAGCATAAGACTTCTGCCGGCTCTGAGCTGTCCTCATCCGCTTCTGGATGACCTGGACCTTCTCTGTCGTGGCCTGGACCATCTCCGGTCCCACCAGTGCTGACTCTCCAGGGTCTGTCCAGCACAAAGGAGATCTACAAGGTCGGCCGTACAATGCCTCGTACGGTGCCATTCCGATGGTGGAGTGGTAGCTGTTTTTGTACGCAAACTCCACCAAGGGTAGGTGGTCCTCCCAGCTACGACCAAAGTCGAGAACACATGCGCGGAGCATGTCCTCAAGAGTCTGAATGGTCCTCTCCGTCTGACCATCCGCCTGAGGGTGAAAGGCTGTGCTCAGACGTAGCTGCGTCCCGAACGCCTCCTGTAACCCCTTCCAAAGCCGGGAAGTAAAGCGAGCATCTCGATCGGAGACGATAGATGATGGCACGCCATGGAGCCGCACAATCTCCTGAACGTAGAGACGTCCCAAGCTCTCCACTGAGCCCTGCTCTCTGATGGGTAAGAAGTGTGCCGACTTGGTGAGTCGGTCAACAATCACCCAGATAGAGTCGTGACCTCTGGAAGTGCGTGGAAGTCCAGTCACGAAGTCCATAGATATGCCGTCCCACTTCCACTCCGGAACCTTCAAGGGCTGTACCAAGCCTGCTGGTACCTGATGCTCTGCCTTCACCTGCTGACAGGTGAGGCATCGAGAAACGAACTCTGCTACAGCCTTCTTCATGCCCGGCCACCAGTGCTGTCATCTGATGTCCTGGTACATCTTCGCCACTCCAGGATGTACCGCTAAAGGAGAAGTGTGAAACTCTCTCAGCACTTCCTCTCGCAAAGCGACTGGTACCATGGTACGTCCTCTGAAAAGGATGTCGTGCTCTGCTCCAAGGGAGAAACCATCAGGTGCCTGTCCCGAGGATATCTGTGCACGCCGTGTCTCACAGTCAGCATCCTCACGCTATGCCTCCCTGACCCGCTGTAGTAGTGGAGGAGTGACTGTGAGAGACTGAAGGAAGGCTGCTCCATCTCTATCCACGAAGGATATCTGTAAAGAGGCTAGCTGCTCTGTCGCCTCCTCAAGTAGCTGAATGCCCGTCCTCCTGCTAAGGGCATCGGCTACTACGTTCCCCTTCCCAGGAGTATAGACTATCTCAAAGTCATAGTCCTGGAGGAACTCGAGCCATCGCCGCTATCTCAGGTTCAGGTCCTTCTGCGAGAAGATATACCTGAGACTCTGATGATTGGAAAAGACTATAAAGCGCTCGCCCATTAGATAGTGTCGCCATGTCTTCAGAGCGAAGACCACTGCTTCAAACTCCAGGTCATGGGTAGCGTAGTTCTGCTCATGAGGCCTCAAATGACGTGATCCATAGGCGATCACTGCCCGCTCCTGCATCAGAACACATCCGAGTCCGGTCCCTGATGCATCACAGTAGACTACGTACCCAACTCCCTCCTCAGGCAACCTCAAGATAGGTGCGCTAGTCAATGTCTGTCTCAGCTCCTGGAAGCTCTGCTGACATCTGTCAGACCACACAAAGGGTTTCCCCTTCTTCGTCAAAGCTGTGAGTGATGCCGCAACTCTAGAGAAGTCTGACACGAATCTCCGATAGTATCCAGCTAGTCCCAAGAAACTCTGAACCTCAGTCACGCTCCTGGGTGGCTCCCATGCTAACACAGCCTCAATCTTCGCGGGATCCACTGCAACTCCCGCCTCAGAGATAACGTGTCCCAAGAAGTGGACCCAACGTATCCAGAACTGGCACTTCGAGAGCTTACCATAAAGCTGGTGCTCTCGGAGTGTGTCTAGTACAACTCGCAAATGATAGGCGTGCTCCTCCTCTGTCGTAGAGTAAATCAGAATGTCGTCGATGAAGACCACGACAAACCGATCGAGGTATGGCTGAAAGATCCTGTTCATGAGAGCCATGAACACTGCTGGAGAATTGGTTACACCGAAAGGCATAACCAAGAACTCATAGTGGCCATACCGACATCTGAAGGCCGTCTTCTGCACATCCTCGTCTCTGACTCTGAGCTGATGATAGCCTGACCTGAGGTCTATCTTTGAGAACCACCGTGCTCCCTTGAGCTGATCGAAGAGGTCATCAATCCTCGGTAGCGGATACTTGTTCCTCACTGTCACCTGGTTCAGGCGACGATAGTCAACACAAAGTCACAAGCTCCCGTCCGCCTTCTTGGCGAACAAAAACGGGGAAGCCCAGGGTGAAACACTGGGTCGGATGAACCCCTTGCCCTGTAAGTCCTCCAATTGTACCCGTAGCTCTCGAAGCTCGGCGGGGGCCATCCGATATGCTGGAGTGGATATCGGGGCTGTCCCGGGGTACAAGTCAATATAAAAGTCTACCTCTCTGCGAGGAGGTAGCCCTGGAACGTCGTCGGGAAAAACGTCCGCAAACTGATCCACCACTGCAGGAAAACCAGGACTCCGCATGTCAACTGCTCCAAGGATAAGGCTAGCCAACTGATGAGTGATGGGCTGTCCTCTACTCCGCGGAAGTCCATCCTGTGCTGCTAAGGCTCCCTTCTCTCCGGTGAAGGTGAACCTGCTCCCGTCGGTTCGTACACATCGCACCTTGCGCCTAAAACAGTCAATCTGTGCATGGACCGTAGATAGCCAATCCATGCCCAAGATGACGTCGTAAGGCCTCGACGCTGCTACAAGAAGATCCCAGCCGAAGCTCTCGCCTCCTAGAGTAAGCTCACACTGCTGGCACCAGTGCGTAATCGTCGAGTCTGCTCCCGTA
This sequence comes from Viscum album, assembly GCA_963277665.1. Lineage (NCBI taxonomy): Eukaryota > Viridiplantae > Streptophyta > Magnoliopsida > Santalales > Viscaceae > Viscum > Viscum album. The sequence goes on from OY728137.1 coordinate 384,160,129, forward strand.
GGAGTCTCTAGCCGTAAGGATCGAGCCAACGGCTCTATCGGAATCTCCGAGCTCCGAACAAGGGCAGCGGCTACGAAAGAGTGACTCGCTCCTGTGTCTATAAGAACTGCAGCAAGGGTGGAGTAGACACAGATAGTACCTCGAATAATCTCAGGCGCGCCGTGGTCGTAGGCCTCTGCTGCCTGGAGCTGTGCCTGTCTCTGCCCGCCAGCTCCCTGTGGTCGGGGTGGACCTCCTGGTGGTGGTGGTGGTAGAGCCTCAAAGCGTCTCCCACCACCAGCTGCTCGTCCAGCTCCTCTGCCTCGTCCGCCTCCTCTCTGCGGACCGCCACGGTCGACCCTCTGCCTCTGCCTCGGTGGTCCCTCAACCGTCTGCTGCTCCTCGGCACGGCGGGTCGGGCAGTCACGAGCCATGTGGCCCTGCCTGCCGCACGAGTATCACTGTCTGCCTCTCGTAAGACTGGCTCCGCGCTGTGTGCCCCTCACTTCTAAGCCTGTGTCCTGAGGTCGTCTGCCCGAAGGTCTGGTCTGTCTGGACCCCTGAGTCATCCGTCGACTGCCTGCTGCAGATGACTCTGCCACGTGCCGACCTGCGGTGGGTCGCTGTGCTGGTGTAGACTCAGTAAGGAAGCTCTCGATCAGAAGGGCCCGCTCCAGTACTCCTGTCTGAGTCGGTATGCTGAGGGAGATCAGCGATGCCCTAATCTCGTGTCTCAAACCCTGCTCGAAGGTCCGGGCTCGGAAGAATGGGTCTCGTACCATGTCGGTCGAGTAGCGCGAGAGATCGGTAAATCTCGCCGAGTACTGAGCGACCGTCATGCTTCCCTGCCGCAGCTGTAGAAGCTTCTGGATACGCACCGCACGAAGGGTGGCTGGGACGAACTCCGAGAAGAAGAGGCTCTCAAAGTCCGTCCAAAGTAGAGATGCCTCATCGTGCACCTGGAGCATCAAGCTCCACCATCGTCCTGCTGCTGCGTGTAGTAGGCTCGCAGCGAGGATCACCATGAGGTCTGCTGGTGTCCTCACTAGCCTAAACACTCGAACCACTGCCTCCAGCCAGTCCTCTGATTCCTGGGGATCCGTCTCCCCGCGAAACCTGGGCGGTCACTGGCGCTGAAACTCATGCAGTGCGCTGAGGCGATGTGCATCGTCAGCGGCTGCTGCTGGAAGCATCGGGGGCTCGGCGGGTAGAGCTACCACCGGTGCCACTGCTGACAAAGGGCCCTGCACCGAGGCCTCGTCGCTCGGTGGGCTGTCGTCACGCTCGACTCTCGGAACCCTAGCTGGCTGCCGTCGTGGGGCCATCCTGAAAAGGAAACAGGTGCGCCACGGTCAGAACAGTATACCTGGTGAGCTGATATAAGTAATCACAAAGAAAACTTTGAAACACACACGCAATCAATGTTTTCGTGCATTAAGTCGGAAATCAGAAGTCAGGGTCCTGGTGTACGGATACGTCGACCACCGCACCAACACTGGACTCCCTGGACTGATAACCACACTCAATACGCTAAACATTATTGCTTCACATAGAAAAGATCAGAGTTCACGGTAGAACCGAACTCCTCTGATACCAATTTGTCATGACCCGCCCTCAGCATCCGTGCCGGGACTACCCCAAGCCCGCCTTCCAAAGGCCAGGGGCTGGCGACTAGCACCAAGGCGTAAATCCCGGTAAAAAGGGAAGGCATTGCCTTTGTAATGTAAACAAACACCACAGAGTAAGCAAGCGGAAAGTAAACACTAAACAAAAGCAGAGTACAACTGAAAGTGCGGAAAAAGTAAATGGGCCAGAATACAAACCCAAACTGAAAGTAAAGTACAACTCGAAAGGGAAAACATCAACTGAAAAGTAAAAGCCGCTACTCCGAGCTGTCCACTGGAAATCCCACCTGAAGGGTGGGTATAGATAGCTCCTCTGCTCCATGGGTCCCGCCGTCCGCTCCGAGCACGTCCCGCCCAGTGGTCCACCTCCGGGTACCGTCCCGCTCTGCAAGCCTCAGCTAAGGTCAACGCTGTCCGTCGTCTGCAACCAACACAACGTAGTGCGGGAAAAGCCCGTGCAGGGGTGAGTATAAGCTACTCAGTAGGGACCCCGAGACCCCTGAAGGTCTCTCAAATCCACAAAGGATAAACCACGAAGAAAGGTACAATCACGAAGTAATAACCGACACTGCTTAGGTATACGCCCATACATATACCTAAGTCATCAATTTCAAATACGCTCCAACCTCCGAGCCCAAGTACAAATCAGTCAACACAGGAAAGTAAACGTATTCCACACAGGAAAGCAAAACGTAATCCACACAGGATAGCACAATTCAATCCACACAGGAAAGCAACAGGATTCAGCTCACACAGGTATACTTTTTCGAAAGACGATAAAGATGATCTCTGATCCATCTAACTCGTCGGACCCATGAAGGATCGATAGGTAACTAACCCCCGCAATGACCCACACAGGATCGGGCCCACACAGGACCTGTAGGCGCTGGTTCACACAGGACCGCTGAGCGCAAGGACCCACACAGGATCGGACCCACATAGGATCGGGCCCACACAGGACCTGTAGCACTGATCCACGTAGGATCGCTGAGTGCTGTAGTCGTCGTCGTCGAATCCACACAGGATCTCTGTACTGTCGTCGTCGCAGTCACAGTAGCAGTAGTAGCAGTCACAGTCAGTCGCAGCCAGCACTAGGGTTTCCGCACACAGCAAACTCGTTCGGAGGGTCCGCTCCACGAGCCGAGAGGCTGATACATCAACTGTCACAAAGACCAGAGTTGATGTATCCAAAAGTTCCGTATCGTCAACAGGAACTCAACGCAACAGACGGTGCGTCGATCGGACGCCCGGTCTGAGAGTTATTGGCATTTTCGTCTCCGGGGCCCGGTTGGTTTTTAAGGCAAACCCAACCCGACCGTACTCCACCTGCGTCCAAACCTCGGGCGGAGTGTGCCAAAATATCCGTCTCACTAAGAGGGAAACAACACAGCTGACGGCATGTCAATCGGACGTCCGTAGCTCAAGATATGAGCGTTTCCGCTCCGAAGGCCCGGTTGGTTTCGTTAACGAACCAACCCAACCGAACTCAAAGTAATCCGAAACTTTGAGTGCGATATACCGAAACGACCGTCTTGATCCAAGGATCGCGTTGCCGCAGACGGTTCATCAATCGGAGGTCCGAGGCTCAAGTTATAGCCAAAAGACCGAATCTGATTCGAAACGTGGGGTCCGGGTCCGGGTCGACCCGGCCCGACCCCCCCACCTGGGTCGGCCCGAACCGGGTCGACCCGACCCGGGTCCGACCCGGCCCGACCGGCTGGCGGCGCGGCAGCGCGATGGTGGCGCGGCGGCCCGGCGGTGGCCCGACGGTGGCGCGGCGGCCCGGCGGTGGCGCGACGGCCCGGCGGTGGCGCGGCGGCCCGGCGGCCCGGCGGTGGCGCGGCGGCCCGGCGGCCCGGCGGTGGCGCGGCGGCCCGGCGGCCCGGGGGTGGCGCGACGGCCCGGCGGTGGCGCGGCGGCCCGGCGGTGGCGCGGCGGCCCGGCGGTGGCGCGCACGGAGGCGGCATGCGGGGGGCAAAGCCCCCGCTTTCTTGGAGGCGGCGGCGCGGCTAATTGTCGCGCCCTTTTGCAGAAAAAACGGCCCCCACGTGGGGGCCAGCTTGGAGAAAAACCGGGGGGCTGCTGCCCCCCCCCCCCCCTTCATGGAAACTGCCCCCCTCATAATGAGGGGGTTTTGTGTGCTGGCCGGGGGTTTAATTTCCCCCGGTTTAATATCATCCGGCCGGCCAGTTGGCCGGCCGGTTTTCTCCAACGGGACCAGAAAATCCGGTCCCCTCTTCGGCTTCCGACGCCGGCGGCCCGGCCGCCGGTCTTCTCATTCCGCCGCGGCCCGGAACCGGCCGCGGTGTTCGTCGTCCGGCGCGGTGCGACGGCACCGTGCCCCTCCGCCGCACCTTGATTTCTTCAACGCGGCGCGACGGCGTCGCGTTCTTGATGTTTCTTCCATGGCGCAGTGCGACGGCGTCGCGTAATAAGAATTGGGCGAATATCCGCGTGGTGCGACGGCACCACGCCACCTTGATTCATCCGCAAAAAAATAAACACCAAGAACGAAGGAGGGGGTTCGGCCGTGTTCATGCGGTCCGGCCCCCTCACGTTAAAACACAACTTAAATATTCAATCCTCACATTAGTCATGCGATCCACGAGCAAGAATGAAATAATAAAACAATGAATCAACAACCCCTACTTGGTATAAGGTTCGAATATTTGTCTACGTTCCGCGGAAGACGACGTCGCGGAGGTCGGGCGTCGCGGTCGTCGTTCGTCAAATTCGATGACGAAGAGGTGCGTCCGAAGAGGCACGTCATTGGCGAAACCTTGTACGTCGACGAAGGTTGTCCGAGGAAGAAGCGGTGTTCCCTCTTGTTGACACGGAAGACGAAGAAGAGCGGAGCGGCGTTCTTCGTCGGAACTTGAGCGTTCTTCGTTAAGTTGAGCGTTCTTCGTGTTCTTCGTCTGAGTTGAAGAAGAAGAAGAAAAACTCCCAAAAGCTCTCAAGATGGCCAAAGTGTTCTAACCCAACAAAATAAAATAAGAGCTTATTTTATTTACAAACCTAACAAGAGAATTTCAAAGGTTTGAATTTCAAAAAGATTAACTCCAAAAATTAAATATCTCAAGTCATTTAAAGTGGGGGTTAAGGGAGTTGGGAGAAGGTGAAAGGTTGGGAGCTTCGTGTGGGCCCCACCACACTTAATCCTCCCAAGGGAGGTTAAGTGGATGTGGGTCCCACTTCCAACTCCCTTTGGTAGGATTTAACAAGTTAAAATAAAATTTGTTCTTCACAAAATTTTATTTAACATAAACCTAAAACCCCAAAACTAACATTCAACCCGCAACAACGCAACTTCCAAAAAGGTCTCTTTAAGCGAATATCGGCGCTAGGAGTTCATCGGTGCCCGCAGATTTCAATTCCGAGCACCGGATCAAAAGTTAGAAATTCCCGCTCGTTCGTTCACTGAACGTACCCGAGCCAAACTTCAGAAATTGATTCCGGGCACTCTGGGCCTCGGAATCAGGTGCCGTCTGAAACCGCGCTCTTGTAAAATTCTAAAGAAAATTAAGAAAAAATTTCCCTTGAATTTTACGGGTCTTTACAGGTATATAGTGAATATGATTCATTTAATGGGTGGATTTTAGGGATAGGAAGACAGATAATGATCATATTATCAAGGGATTTTGGAAAATGGGAAGGTAGTGCCATACCAGTCATTGTATTGAGGGCCTTCCTGGTAAAGAAAGTTAGATCATTAAAGTAGGTACTAAAACTATGGATACTTTAAATCAGGGGTTATAACTACCTTAAATCTTAAGGGAAGAAGGTATATTATTTTATTATTATTTTAATTCATTCTTATAGTTATAATATTACTCTTTTAGATGTTTTTACAAGTTATATTTTTTTGTGCATATACATTTGAAAGTAAGTTTATACTTATATTTGTAATAATACTTTTATCGGATGGTCTATGAGATCAATAACATAATCTGATATATCATATGATTACTGATTCTAATTTAATTACTCAGATCATCCGATAGTTTGTTAGTATGATATTTCACAAAAAACATGTATTGTTTTTTTATTAGTTTAATTTTTTAAACTACAATCCACCCCCTCTTGAAGCCATCATAAACTCTTACAATCCAACAATAGGTATTCGAGAAGGTTCTACTTCTTTAATTGCTAAGTTTTTAATTTCAATATCTAACACAAGTTATGTTATTATAAACTACTTGTTTAATAATTTTCATTACACTAATGTGTTTTGTAGAAAATACATTCTTTTTTTATAATATGGTTGTGATAAATGTTGGAACCCTTTAAAATATGAGTTAAAGTATACCACCTAACTTTTATAGTGATTGTTATAAATACTAGAGAGATCAGATGAAGAATTTATTTATTAATAATGGTGTGTAAACTTTTGTGACACTCACTGGTAATTACATAATTCCTTATACCAAAGATACATCCTTTAAAAATCAATAAAAAATGGAATATCAATTGAATTATTAATTAAGTAATACCATTTTATGTTATATGAATCAAAATATATACAGTAATATTTCTTCATGTGAATCATCAAATAGTATTCACAATAAGTTAAAATGAACCTATAATGTCATCGAAATAAGAAGTGTTATGGTTTATGCTGATTATCAAGCCTTTTATTTTCTACATGCAGGGTTATTTTCAAATATTTGCCAAATGTTTATGAATTTTTTTAATATTTTACATTATCTCAAGTAAAAATACTTAAGAGATAATATTATATATGAGAAAGTTATTGATATTATTCCAAATGAGGGTGAATAAAAATGTTAAAATTTGAATTATATGAGACGATTTACAAATATTACCCTTGTTGAAATCATTAGAACCCTAATTCAATATGAAAGAAAAATAAAAAGAGATGCTATAAATATTAAAATAAATGGAGGAGTTTCTTTTGAAATGGAATCTATTGACCACATTAATGTTTATTTGATTTAGAAGGTTTTCAAACCATTAAAGAATAAGAATGTTTTTATTGAATCTAATTCTTGTTCTCCTGAATAGATAAGAAAATAATTAAAAAATATTACTGGAAGGATGAATAAGATTATCAACAAGAGATACTTTCAAAATAGAAAAAATAAAATTCATAAGCAAAGGAGTGATAAGAAATACTCTAATGAAGTGATATATTATGAATGTAAAATAACACGATACATTCAATAAGATTATGCTAAGCTTAAGAAGAAAAATAATAAAGAGAGGAATTCATATTGAAATTATCATAATTACTATAATAATAAGAGAAATATGAGTTTAAAATATTCTAAAACATGGAGTGAAAGTATAGGAGATATTTTTAATTATATAATTATCAATATAATGAAACCTATTATAAAATAAATATAGATTTGTTTAATAAAATTCCATTGGAGAATAAATGTATGATGTAAAAGTAAAAAACTACTAAACCACTCAAAAACCATAATTTAAATCCATAATATATAGATAATAATGAGGATAAAAATTCTATGTTATCATATAAAAAATCTTCCATGTATAAAGGGGATAATTGTTTTTCTAGTTATGTTGAAGTTTCAAGGTTTTCTAAAAACATTGAAAATGAGAATATTAATATTTTTAAAAAAATAGATAATGCCCAAGAAAAATATACAAATGAAAATTTAAGGATAACTATTTTAACTAATGAAATATCAAACATTTTGAAAGATATTGATAAATATAATTCAAAAAAATAAAACCTTTCTAATGATTTCTAGAAAACTATTTTTGAGAAAAATAGTTTGCAATATTCTTTTGAAAAAAAATGTTTGAAAAATTCTACAATTGAGGATAACAATTTAGTTGTTAAACTAAAAATATAAATTTATAGTTTGAAGAATATTTTGTCTAATTTTACCTCTATTATGGAAAATTGTAATAAAATATATAAAAAAATGAGACCTCATACTGATATTTTAGGAATGCATTTTACTAACCCAAATAATGTTTTTATTAATAATTATTTTCCATCCCAAAAGTACTTTATTTTGAGAAAATGTAAATGTTGTGGAAATTAGAAAAATAAATGTTCTTTAAAATTGGTTTATCCACTTGTTTTTTATAAAGATTATATTTCAATGGAAATTATATTTTCTCAATGTAGTAATTCTAAAAAATGTTGTTACTAAAAATCTTATTTTTTTATAATAATAGACCCAAGAAGGTTTGGGTTCAAAGAAATTAACATCTTTGTTTTTAGGAAAATAAATAAATTACCAAAAAAATACATTTCTCACATGCATAGTGGTTCCTCTAGACATATCACTGGGATAAAATATTTCTTTAAGAAATTCATAAAGATGTATGGTGGAAAATACCCTTTCCGAGATAATGCTTAACCAGAGATTATCATTATATGTAATATTTTTATTTTGGTAAAAGCATTAATTTAAAATGTTTTATATGTTCTAGGTATTGAGAAAAACATTTTATGTATAAGTCAACTATTTGAAGAGGGTTATCTTGTGAATATCATGAATTAAAAATGCCAGGTTCATAGTTTGAAAGATGAATTTATTCTTTCATCCAATCAGTAAGAGAATGTTTTCAATTTAATAATTGAAGACTTTAGGATCCAAGATCTACATTTACTTAGTGTAATAGAAGATAAATATGGGTTATGTAATAGAAGGTCAGGATACTTTAACCTCTTAATTTTAGCTATGTTGACTAAGAAAGGACTAGTTAAGGATCAACCAGAACTTAGGTTTGATTCTAAAAAAGTTTGTGATACTTAGTAATATAGTAAGAGACATAAGTCAACATTTTAATATATTACTGAAGTCTCTGCTAATAATGATATATAGTTGGTGAAAATGGTCTTATTTGTTCCTACACACACTGAAGTATTGGTGGAAAATACAGTGTATATTTTTTAATTAGTGATTACACAAGATACAAGTGGGTTTATTTTCTAGAAAGAAAATACTAATCTTTTAGTTGATTTATGAATTTGTTAGGGTTGGTTAATAATGAAAAAAATATTTCCTTGATAACTATTCATATTGATCATGGTGGAGAATTTTGAAACCCTAATTTTGAAACTTTTTTCAGTAAAAAGTTATTATTCCTTACATTTTGGCACTTATAACTCCACCGAAAAATGGTGATGTTATACGAAGAAATAGAGTTCTTAAAAAGATTCTTGAAACTATGCCAATTGAATAATCAGTTTCAAAATACTTTTAGGATTAATTGGTTATTATTTCCTATAATTCTCTAAATCTATTTTCAATAATGACTTTTATTAACAAATTTTTTTATGAGTTATGGATATAAATAAAAAAACATTCTTACATCAATGTTTTCGGATGAAATTTAATCATTCTGAATACTAAATACAAAAATCATAAATTTTCTATAAAATAGGATTAAGGAATATTTTTAGGTTATTATATTACTAGTAAGGATTATATAATTTGAAATAAAAATAAATGTACTATTTAGAAAATAGTACAAGTTAAATTTGATGAAACTGGTCATTTGGTTTTCAAAAAACTCCAACCTACATCTTCAGATGATATTTCTAAAAAGATATTACAAAAAAGGTTAGTATTTTATTATCATGAGAAAAAAACTCGATTATTTATTTATGATTTTTTCCCTCAATAATATTTTTTTTCATATTATTTAAGAATATACTTTTGAAAACCCATGATATTAGCCACATCTTTGGATTTTTTCTAGTGACAGTATCATTGGTGATGTCGATCGACCAGTTTGGAAAAAAAGTTATTTAGGAAATTAAATTGAACATCTAGAATTTTTCTCTTTGTTCAAACCTAAAAATATTGATGAGGATTTAAGTGATGAGTATTGGATAAAAGAAATTCATGATGTACATAATGAGTTTTAAAGGAACCAAGTCTAGAATTTGGTTGAACGACCTAATGATAAATATATAATTAAATTAAAATGTGTATTTTAGAATAAATGTGATGAAAATATAATAATACTTATAATTATATATAGACTTATTTCTAAGGGTTATAACAAACTAAGAGGTATATACTATAAATAAACGAATGCTCTAGTAGCTAGACTTGAAGTTGTTCATATGCTTAGAAAATATGTAGAATTATTAAATTTAAAAACATTAAAAATAGATTTAAAGTGTGATTCCCTTAGTGGATATGTTTAGAACGACGTTTATGTAGATATAAATCCTGGTTTTAAAAATTAAAAAAAACTAGAACATGTTTATAAAACTACCAAGGCACTTTATGGACTTAAACAATCCACTAGAGCCTGATATGATTTCTTAACTGGATTTTTGTTACAAAATAATTTTCTTAAGGGTGTTGCAGATCACACTCTTTTTATAAAATAAGTTATAAAATATTACAATATTACAAATTTATGTTCATGACATCATATTTGGTTCAAATCAAAAGACATAAATAGATTCCTTTATAGTTATTATGAAATATATGTTTGAAATGATTGTAATGGGTGAGTAAACATACATCATAGGTATTGAAATATCTCAAAAACCAGAAGGGAAATTTTTATCTGAACATAATAGTATAAAATTTATTCTTAATAAATTAGGGTATGACAAAACTAAGAATATTAGTACTACTATCAGAACCTCAAATACTTTAGATCATGATTATATGGGAAACCAATTGATCAAAAATCTCTTAGAAGTATGATGGGAAGTTTACTTTGCTTTATATTTAGTCATCGAGGTTAAATGTTTTTTAGTTTTCTTATGTCCTTGATATTAAGCCAATAAAAAGTGTCCAATTTTAAATATATTAGATTAATTCTTATTAAATTTAAGGTAACTATGGATTTTGGTTTATTTTACACTTCTGGAAATTATGTTGAACTAATTTTTTTATGCTAACATTGGTGGATGTAGAATTAATAAGAAAATAATATTTTGAACATTTAATTTCATAAGAGTTCCTTTAGTTTCTTAGTCTTGTATGAAAACAAACTTAATATAACTTTACACTACTAAAAGCAGAATATGTGGAAGTTGGAAGTTGTTGTGATCTATTTTTGTGGATACAACACAGACTCACTGACTATGGTATGAGTTTTAATAAAAATAAATTATTTTTTAATAGAACAAGTCCCATTGATTTAAGTGAAAATACAAAAAATCAATCAGATGACAAGCACATGGATATAATATACGATTTTTTTGGAATCATACACAAAAATGAGATATCATTTTTTAATTTATTGGAACATAAGAACAACATGATTATATTTTCACATAACCTATGAGTTCTGATATATTTTAATATATTAAATAGAATATTGGAATGATCATTATCACATGATTATTCCTATATACTTATTTTTTTATTTATATCCTTATATTAATACACCTTTTCTCAATGGTGGGAGTAGATATCTTTTTAGATTTATCAAAATATTTTCTTTACTAAATTTTTAGGTTTCTTTAGAAAATATTATTTTTACAAATATTTAAAACACATTTATATCCTAAAGCTTTAGTTTTCTAGAATTTTTTTTCTCAAATACTTTTATTTCCTAAAATTTAATTTTGATTCTAAAATATTTTATCATAATAAATTTATCAATCTCAAAATTTTAAAAAAAAAATTGGAGTCAAAATTATTATACAACTCATAGAAACCAAAATATGTTATAAAATTTTTTTCGGAGATAAATTTTTTTTGGAATAATTTTTTTTTATAAATTACAGGGTACAATATTTTAATAATAAATTATTGCCTAATTAGTTTCTATTACAAAAACCAAGAATAATTTTTTACTCATACTGATGAAACTTTTATACTCTGAAAGGTATTCTTCTTTTAGTATTTCAATTATTCAATAATTTATATTTAGATGTTTCTTTGTAAAATATTTTATATTTTAAAACATTTTTTTGTTTTAAAAGATAAATTTTTTCTAATCAGACTATTTTTTATTTAAAAAAAATTCCATAAAAAACTTAAATTGTTTATATCTATATTTCAAATAACAATACAATTAAATCAATTCCATAAGATAAAATAAGGATAGTTAACAAGAGTTTTTTTAATTATTTTAATTATAACTTATGTCTCCCATGACCATATTGAGGTGTGTTACTCATTTTATAACATCAGTTTCTAGATATTTAGTTCACTAATCTCACAATATCTTTTAGTTCTTAATATGTTTTTTTAATTGGTATGATCATTGATAAAATTATCTATAAAATATCAACTATTAAGGATTTTTTTTATAGATAAGTTCTTAGATAAACACTCCTTAAGATGGAATGGTATGAATATAATGATTTTACTCTTTTAAAGATCATTAGTTTTTTAGGATTGGAGAAAATTTTGGTTGATAAACACAATTATAAGTTTAACTTATATTAGCCTATGAAATTTAGAGAAAAATATGAATCAAACAAATTTATTTATTATTCAGATAATGAAAATGTGGAATTTTAATTTCTGGAAATTAAATAAATTATTATGAACAAGTTACAGAATTAGTAAAAGTTTCTTATCTGGGTAAATCATATCATTCTTCTCAAAATTGTCTTTATAATCTTGGAATATTTTTTGCTAATGTATATGGAATATTTATTTTTTTCTTATGATAATGTTATAATGTTTTGACATCTCACACCAAAATAAATGGTCATATATTTTTGGATGCATAGTAATCTAATATCAAGAAAGGTTAATAGTGATACCCTAAAATTTTCATACATATTTTTTTGGATTATCAGATGAATATGATGCAGAATAATCCTGTGAATTTTTTTTCATTATGGTGGAATCAATTAAGAAGTCCTGGATGAAGTTGAAAATATTAATGATTCCTTAGTTCATTAATAAAATACTTGTAAACTGCTTAGAAGTATTTTTGATAAAGATATAGAATTATCCCAAGAGGGAAAAGATTAACCTAGTCAATTAAGAAAAAATTTCAAGGATGAATTTAGTTTTTTATACAATGTTGAATTTTTTTTGATAATGTAGGAAGAACTGCATCTGATGCTCATCCTACAAAATAAAATTATAATTCCATAGAAAAGATAAAAGTTGAATAATTTTCTCTGAAAAAATAAAAATTAATTGATGAAAATGATAGGTGATTACTTTATAAAACTCCTGGATCATATGGATCAAAGGAAACATGGTTATCCTATGTTTGGTATTGATAAGTATGAGGCATTATCATTTAAAATTAGAACTAAAAATGAGTTGAAGGAGGCATAAAAAAGATATAATATGATGAAGAAGAGAATGATGGTGGAAAATACTCCAGAAATTTTAATTAAGGATAATGAAAAATATTTAAAGGATCCAAATATATCATTTTAACCTTAGTTATTGGTGCATCCAGCTCATCAATAAGATTATTTCTTCACACATATCCAATAATCCCTTATTCTAGATTGGATTTTGTAGAAAGTTCATTTTTTCCTCCAATAGTTATAGACAAATGTAAAGTGGAATAAATTGTTGTAAAATGTTCAAAATATTTCCATGAAATTGAGAAAGAAGTTGTTGGGATAGAAAATAAAAATTGTACTAAGAAATTTGGAATGAGAATACGTAAAATTATATAGTATTTGGAAAATTAATTGGAAGAATAAGTAGAAGAAGAAAAATAAGAAGATGAAAATATTGATGAAGAAGAAAAAAAATCTACAGAAAATATAAAGTGAAATAAAAATTTGAATTGCTTTCATATTCAACTCCACTCCTGTCCCTATAAAATAAGGGTCCAAACTTTAATAGATAATAGAAATTAGAATCAACTTCTTAATGTGGAAGACAATATGTAATCAAAAAGAAGAGGAAGAAGACTAATAATCTCACATATAAGAATAATACAAGGTTGAATATGATAAGTATGTAGATATTATTAAATTTATAGGGAAAGAAAAACTAAAAGTATTAAATATAGAAAATATAAGACCATGTTTTCTAGATTCTCCTCACACATTATCATATTTATACGACTCTAAAGAAACCGTAGGTCAGAAATTACGTGAATATATTTTCCAAAAACTAAAATAGTTAAGTGATGAAGTACCATATCATTCAAACATAGAGTCAATATGTGAACTAATATAGATCATCCTAAAATAAAAATTATAATCCCTGAATGTTTTGATAGAATCAATTATTTATATTGTAACGGACATGACAACTTTAAAAGAAAATACCATGAAACAAAATAGATCTTACAATAAGATGGTAAAATTGTAAAATTAAGTTTATATTGATCTAAAATACCATAATGATCATTTTATATAAGTGAAGAAACCTTTCATTTAAATGGAATAATCCTTTGACAGGTTATCAACATATTTCTTAGACAAAGTCAATTTTTTATAAGTCTTCTGAGATATTACTGATGGTCGGAATGAAGAAGTTAGAGTCTTGAAATACAAATTTCACAAGTTGGAAGTTGAAAAAAACATACTTTGATTATGTGAAATCAATTTTTCCATGAAATGTAATCAAATAAGAATATAAGTGGGGTGGTTGAAATCCCAAATGTAGAGATTTTGAAGTAAGAAGTTATGGAACAAAAAAATTGTTAATCTTGAGAAATTCGTTACATAAAATCAATTATATCACGATGATGTTAAGAAGATGAAGGTGACTTTGAAAAGTTTTTTAAAAGAAATAATAAATATTTTAATTTGACCACTTGATTTAATTTTTGAAATATTTTGAAAAAAAATTAATGTGAATATATTTTTTATCCAAAATCATTATGTCTGAATTTCTTCCAATTTTACTTGGATGTATTCTCTTCCATTAATATCTTTAATGATTAGTTAATTCATATATAGTTTTATCATATGTTATCCCTTTCTATCATTTATGTGATATAATTTACCTATTCTTTTTGAAAGACATAAATTGTGAGAAACTTTGGGATAGAAGTTCTATGGAGATGCTTTTAAGGGGAGAAGTATTTGATAAGTTTTTGGGGATAAGTTTTAGGAGAATTATTTAAGAGAATAATATTTATCATGAGTATATTTTATAAAGTAAGATAATTCAAAACTTTATTAATTTCTATCGGACCATAAATAAATCATAAACTCAGGGGGGAGTTATGATATGAAGTATATCTTGGATTATTTTAAAGTTAAAAAGGTTTGTAATTATTTCAAAGATATTTGTTTTATGGTTTCTAAAAAGGGGTATATTTTTTAGTTGAAATTTATACTTTTTACTTTTACTTTCATTAATTTTGGAAATAAAAGACACTTTTTTAAAACATTGTTTTACTATCTTTTAGTATACCAAGTATTTTTGTATGTTTTTTATAAAAAATTATTTTATACCTAACATAGAAATTATTCTAATAAAAACAAATAATAAATTTAATTATTCATTATGATCCATTATAATGATTGAAATTTGGTCCATAGGAATAATCATTGTTCTAAATTGTGGATAGACTGATGTTCTTTCTATCATAATTATGAAATTAATGACCATCATACTGAAATTTGTAATGATACATTAAACAGACCTCAACTAAATTTTTCCGATTGATAAAATATAATGAATTCCATCAAAAAATCCAATGTTTATAATTTGAGTGATTATAATTATATATATCGGTTGGAATCCAAAAATAGCACTATAATGGTTCTAAACAAAATGACATTAGACAATGAAATTCCTAGGTATTAATTTGACGATCCAAATAATTATGAGTTTTCTAAGTGTAAGCTATCTATGGTTGTGAAAAAAAAACTCTGAAATACAGCTATTATTTGATTTCTTACAAACAAGAGGACATTTTAAGAGATTAAAGTTGATTCATTTGAAACTGAAGTCATTTAAAGATTTATTGGTGTGAACATCACATTCTAAATCATTATAATATAATAGATATTTTAATATATAAGTAATACATGTAAGGATTGCAGATTAGTTAGAACATATTTTATTTTTAATTCATTTTTATGATCATATTTAGATCAAGGGATTCAAGGGATAGGAAGATGGTGAATCTGATCCATCAGATTGAGGGATTCTGAGAAGAGGAAGATGGAGACCAATTAACATATCTAGGGATTCCAGGGGGTTAGAAGAAAAATACATATTGATCATCGAATGGAGGTATTTCCCAGTAAGTATAGATATACCATTATAGTACGTACTAAAAATGTGGATACATTAAGTCAGGGTTTTTGACTTCTTTAATTCTTTAGGTTAATGAGTAAATTTGTTTATCAAGATTATAAGTCATTATTAGTATTATTTTTTTATTTTAATTTTTTAAAAGTTAAATTTTCCACTTTTTATATAAATTAAAAAGTAAGTTTATACTCATATTTCTAATAATACTTTTGTCAGACTCTCTATGAGACTAATAAAGTTCACTGATATATTAGACTCTTACTATTTCCAATTTAATTATTTTGACCTTTGAACAACATATGAGTCTAATCATTTATAGAGAAAGAGGTATCACGTTTTAATTTAAGTTATTTTATTTAACTAAAATTACCCCCAACTTGTTTCCATCATAGAATTTTATGATCCAAAAATATATACCCTACTTTCAATGATGGAATTATTATGGGGCGGATGTAATACCAACTACCATACTACAATAGATAAACACTATATTAAACTATCATGCAATGTAAACTCTTGAGGGTATTTATTTATAATTATACTTACATTTTTCATTTCATAATTTTATATTTTATTTTATCAAAATAAATTCATTTTTTAACATTTCATAAGGATATTATCAAAAGATGAATTTTTTGGATATCACTAGAAATTTATTTTATGAATGAAAATGTTAAATTAATTTTCCCATGAAAATTTAATTCTATTTGATATAATGTAATTTTTGTTTATATTAATTAGGTAAACATTATATAAATATTCCAATTTTATTTTCATTAATCAAAAAATAAATTGCATAGGATAAGAATTAATTATTATAGTAAAATTAAAATAGTTATTTCCAATGAAATAATATTATAAGCGTTATATAATTTTTATCCCAATAAATTAGATTAATATAACTCTAATATGAAGTTTAGAAAAATAAAAAATATAACAACACACATTAAATTTATGGTTAATTTTAAATAAGAAAAAACACTTAATATACAAAAATATTTTCCTATAAAAATATTTTTCCTATATCTTATATTTTTATTTAATTTTTAATTTTATCATTTTAAAAAAATGAATTTGGTTAAAAAAAATTCATATTCATCATGTAAATATTTTTTGAGGAGGGACATCTTATATTTTTGTTAGTAAAATAATTACCATATTTAATTTATAATCAATATTAATATAGGTAAAGTGGGTAAATGTGGTATCTCAAATTTGTAATACTTAAACGGTGTTACAAACTATTTATAAAAACTTTTTAGGAGTTAAAGTCACACCCATATGTCTTAAATACCATTTATTCACCTAAGTCACCAAACCCACCTAACACGTATGAGATTGTGTTCATACCAATTACATGACATTTCTTCCATGAAAAATCCCATATTTTTAACAATAAAAGGGGCCTCTAAACACCCCTTCAATAAAACTATAAAAATCAGGTTTCCTCATAAAAAATATACCATTTTTTATTCTCTAAGAATCCATTTTAACTCTTAAAATCTTTTGAACACAAGATATTATCCCAAGAACTTCCTTTCCCTAGAATCCTCAAAGAGAAACTAGAAGTTCTCAACATAAGGACAATATTTCCATGAACATATTTTCCTTTTATCATTCTATTTTAAAATTATTTTCTCAAATATTATATGATTAATTATTTATTTATGGTATAATAAATGTTTTTATATTATAAAAATAAATAGTAACCACATTTTCCCCTTCCCAAAATAAAAATAAAATTTTTTCATGTGTGGTGTGGAATACCGCCTCTATGACGAAAAGTGTTTCATTTTCCCTAAAAACCTAAGAATAGTGGATAAAAGGATTTTATTAAAGAATAAATATGATTTTTTTCGATTTCATTAAGGTCCTGGTTTGAAAATTTTTAGAAACTTTTAATGATATGATCAAACAACTATCATCGTTAATTTAATCATTTAAAATAAACATACTAAGAGGATACTCTTTAATTCAAATTTTGTGATGTTTTCATATCAATTAATTATTATTATAATTTATTAAAATTTTGATATATTATATTAATAAAAACTAAATATGAAAATTATACATTTAGTATAATAATATTACAAATAAACCACCACATTATCATTCATTAAATAATGGTATGTTCATGATCGAGACGGTTGAACCACCAAATTCAACTATACTATGAATTTATGAAATTAATGAATATGGGAAAATGATTAATGATATTATATGATAGAATTATTTAAATATTTTTTTCAGATATTATATCAATTTATAATTAATCAATTAAGAAATCCACTAATATTCATCAATAATCACCGAAACATTCTTATTATCGACATGATTTTAAAGGAAAATGAATAAAACACTAAATAAAGGTATATGATACACAATAAAATATTATAATAAATTCTTAAATGTATATTTAAATTCCCTTTAATTTTGAAATTTGGATGAAAAAATAAAATAGAATCCACTATTTTTAAATTAGTACAAACGATCAAAACTATAAACACTTAACTTGAAAAATATTAATAATACTTTTAGAGAATGAATATTTATGAGGATTATAAATGAAAATGGATTTGTTTTATGACATAAATTAATTTATTATGATATATTTTTTAATGATACATGAGCCCAAATTATTTTTCAATTATTTAAGAAAATAAATAAAGGTTTTCTGTATGAAATTCCTCTCTTTTGGACTAGTTATATATTATAAGGATAATTTCCTTAATTTGGTGTATGTATAAATATATTATATTTGGGATACTAAACGATAAAAAAATTATTTTCTTAGTATTTATTAATCATGTTATATCCATAATAAAAAATATTGTTTGATTGAATTTATATCATATCCATAAGTTTGGGTTTTCAACTCAATTTTTATTAATTGGAATTTTAAACATGTATTTTATTTTCTATTGAGAATAAATTTCACAAGAACAATTTTTTATATATTATTAATGAAATTTGATGGATTTATAATTCCATATTGTTATCCCTCTCTTTTATTCTTTTTATTTGTGTGTTTATGAAACAACTTTTAAGCACAATCATTTCCATGGTGGAAAACCATCCTCAATATTGGTAATGTAAACGTGTATGTCGTTACCTAGTAAATTTGAAACATTATGGATATTTGAAAGGGGGAAAACCATGGAATCTATCCACCAAGGGTTAATCACCCTGAAAACGATCGGTTGAGAATTGATTGGATCACAAACCTGATGCACAATGAGTGGGCCTAAGCCTGAACACCATGTGAGAAACTCATATGGGATATTATAGCATCCTGCCTTTTTATAACATAAACTTTTATTACATTACACAAAACTGAGGATCTTTAAGGTTTAGTGTCTTGGAAACCAGGAAAATAATAAATGAAAACAACATAAAACATTCTTCTTAAACACTTGAAAGGATTATCATTAAGTTCATCCTAGGTTCATTACTGCATCTCATAACCTAGGGACATACATCAAAAGAAAGGGTGAGCAGAAGGCCCAGTAAGGGAACAAGAGAAACATTTAACATGTTGACTTGAGATACATCAACTATGTCATGAAAAATAACTTTAAGGCCTGAGAAAGAAATGATGTGGCATATCATAATAAAACTAACATTTTTAATAACTTTAAGATATGGCTACATAATTTAACCTAGAAAATCATGAATATATAACCAAGTTCCATCCCCAAGGTGTCATTTTAAAATTAGCAAGGTTATTCACCAAGATATCGTGAAAATTGTAATCTCTAGTGGTTACATCATTACCCAATGCATTAGAGAGATATCAGGGATCACCCTTAAATTTTCCTTTATTATCATGTTATACACATATATCATCATCAAACATTTCATAAATAACCCATATAGTATAAAATAAATGGGTTTCATTTCATAATTATAACGTTTTAAAACTGCTTTAATGACATGATCTTTATGTCACTTTAAACCCATTGAAAGGGAAAGTGGGTCTCATGTATGTAAATCCCAGAACTTAAAATAGAACATTTTGGTATATATGTGAATACCCTTATAGAAGAGAGATATTTGAGTATTCACTTAATAAAATAAAATAACTATAGAAAAAGAGAGAGTTATTTTGAGATGGAAATTCTACAGCATAACGACTATGTTTTGGGGTTTTAGAAAACATTGAAAAGGGAGGGAACATGAGTCAAACATTAATAAATGACCCATAAAATAGTAGAGGGACAGAATATGAAATATATATGAACATGGTAATAAAATTTTAAAGATATACCATATTAAATGAAGAACATGAAAGGAAGACAAAAGATAAGATTTCTCTTATGAAAATTCGGCAGCCTAACGGCGTCACATAAACTTCAACAAAAAATGAATTGATGAGATAAAATAGGGTCTCTCATCATATGACCATAAAATATCAGTATGATAGATATAGAGATCATACCCTAACATAATAAAAATGAACTTTCAAGACTTGACATGGAATTAGAACTTTGAAAAAGGAGAAAGGTGAAAGAACCACTAAAAAATTCGGCAGCCTAACGGTGCCACTTAAAACATAAAAATACTGAATTGAAAAGATCAAATGGGGTCTCTCATAATATGATCATAAAAGATATGTATGAAAGATATAGAGATCATACCCTAACATAATAAAAAGGAACATGAAATACTTGACATGAAAGTAGAACTTGAAAATGAGAAGGCTAAAAGAACCACTTATAAATTCGCCAGCCAAACGACGCCACTTAAAACTTCAACAAAAATGAATTGACGAGATAAAATAGGGTCTCTCATCATATGAACGTAAAATATCACTATTATATCTTTACAGATCATACCCCAACATAATAAAAATGAACATGAAAGACTTGACATGAAAATAGATCTTGAAAACGAGAAGGGTGAAAGAATCCCTTAAAAATTCGGCAGCCTAATGACGCCACTTAAACTTTATTAAAATGAAATGATGAGCGCAAGAGGGGGTCTCTAATCATATGAAAATGAAAAGGGAAGTAAGATGAATATAAAAGAACATCCTTAAACATAATATCATGAAGCATAAAAGAAATGACATAAAAGAGATTACTTGAAAAGAAAGAGAGAGGTCGAATCCCTTACCTTAAACGTAACTCTTAAAACACATAGGTTGGGACCTTGAGGGCTTGGGGGCACCTTGCGAGGACTCCTTGGGAGATAAGGGGACCAGAAATTCGTTGAGGATGATTTTGGAGTCGAATGGATGAGAGGATGGCATGGTATTTATAGGGAAAGTGAGGGGACAAGGCATTAATGGCCAAAGGACACCTCATTAGTGGTTTTGGCAAAACCATGGGCTTTCCCATGGTATTTTCCCATGGTATAGGCCACTTGGGACACTTAATACCTTATCTTACTATTCATAAGTCGACCATATTTATTACATACTTAATACATCATATAATGATGTCATTAAACACCAGTAACTTAAAAACTGTATTTTCACTATCCATCGAAAATTCAACTTTCTCAGAAAAATCCCAAAATTTCACCTTAACCAAATATCAATGCTCTGATTTCAAAAATGAACTCCATTTTATAAAAATAATTTTTTAAATATTTTTAATTTATTTTTTAAATAAATACACTATTAACCGAAAATTCATTTTTTTTTTCAGAAAAAACCCCAAAATTTACCTTAACATAATATCGATGCTCTGAGTTCAAAAAATGAAATCCATTTTATAAAAATAATTTTCTAAATATTTTTAATTTAATTTTTAATTAAAAAAACACTATTCACTCGAAAAAACTAATACTTGAATAATAATTTATGAAACCGTTATTTAACCATTTTATTGAATCACATTACTTAATCAAGGTGCCTAGATTATATTAATACTTTCTTTAAATGAGATTACTCATCCTTTTGGTCACATTACTAATCCTAAGCATAAAATCACTATTCATAATTTACTATTCATCAAAAGGTATGTTGATCATATTAGACTCTAAATTTCGTACTGAACATAATTTTAGAAGACCATTTTTTGAAAATAATTACACATTTTTAATTATTTAAGGTTTACATAAACATTTTTTTAAAATATCCATTCTCTAAAATTCACCAAAAATATGCATACTATATTTATTTGGACATTTGAAAAGTCATAAACATCATCATAAGAAGAAATCCCAATTTTTATTTAAAACAAATGATTACACAAGGCAGTTAAGGTCTCCTTACATAGCCACTTATCACACTAACATAGGACCTAAGTGTAAGGTGTGCTTAGGTGAGAGAATCTGAGGGAGGCTCAGCCAACATCACACGAGTAGTAATTTCTATCAGTTTGAACTTCTCGTGAAGGCGATCCCATTATAGCTTCACACGATGAAGTTTAGCTTGGGTTTGGTCTAGAGCAAATCCCAGTGGTGCTACCTCCTTCCCATGTTCTGTTAGATGGGCTTCGATCGGTCCAAGACTACTGGGTGAGGCCATCAAATCATTTTTCTATATTAATTAACCAATATAACTTGTATTTAGAGACAATAATCAAAACGTTTAGTTTCCAGCGATCATATTGACCAATGGTCATATAACAGTCAAAACCCAAGTGTCTCATTTTAATTATACTCATGTTATCAAATGAAACATTTTTATTGTGTATAAAAATAAAATAAAATAACACACAAAATTAGGAAACAATATTTCTTCAAAATTTCGAGTCGTTACAATCTTACCCCCTTAAGAAATTGCGTCCTTGCAATTTTTAAAATTGGGTTTTGAAATTTCATTGAAAGTCCCACATTGGAAAAGGATTCAGTAAGACTATTACTTTAAAAGAAATAAAGGGAATTACAAAGGTCGCCCGAGTTAACCCATACTCGGATTCCATGGAGGAAAACATGGATATGGAAGAAAAACAAAGGGTCAAGTTCTAGGGGAGAGTGTTAAAAAACATGATTAGGAGAAAGTTGACCACGAGGAAATCCCCAACTTATGATGTGCGTAAACGGCCTTTGATTACCTATTAGGAAACGTAAACCAACAACATTTTTGTTTTACGTTCCTTTTCATAATTGTGAGGAATTCATTTACTACATAAAACAAAAATATAAGGAAATATACCTACCTTCATGTAGAGTTTCATCCTTTAATAAGTTTCTACCATAGCTAATCTTTTCTCCAAACGATGAGCATTCAAACTACTTGGTCTCATCAAAACACAAGAATCATCTTCAAGAGAATCACATAATCCACAAAATATTAACTATCTATTTCTTCTATCTTTAAACATTATCCTAAAAAAGGTTAAGGTAAAACAACTCTTAAAAAAGAAAGAATCCCATAGGAATGGATACTACTTTTAAATCTTCAAAGTTCCATGGTACTACTCAAAGTTCATCATAGACCATTCCATAAATAACGGTCCTTAAAATTCCTCAAAATAAACCAAACTAATTTTGAAACCCAAATACAAGAAGGATTTGATAACATAGTCTTCCAAAATAAACTTAATTGTTCATCTCCAAACAACATCAACCACTCCTAATATCTTATAACAAAAGTATCTAACCTAAACATATTTTACCCAAGATAGGTTAATCATTCCCATAAGTAACCTAAATTACTATAAGTCCACCTTAAATTCATAGATTCTTCAAAATATAAGTCAACCTTACTCCTCAATAAAAATACCGTAGTAATTTATTTACCTCGATCATATAGGGTCCCCAAAATAGTGAACATCTTCCAAAATAATATACATCTTTTAATCCCCTAATCATCTCTGTCATATTAATACGGAAATCGTCGCATTTCCTATCACATTGGTTGTTGGGACAAGTTCTTCCATTTCCCACCATTAACTAAGAAGTGAAAGTATAATTAGGGGCTTAAATACTTAGCTAATAATCATGAAAAGGAACTTAAAGCATATAAGGATAACTTGTAGAAGAATAGAATACCCTAACTTGTGATCCCCTACGTTTTAATCTAGGTTATCCATGATCATATATTCTTATGCGAATATTTATTTTATTTTATCTTTGTTCATTTAACAATGGTTCATACTAAGCTTATGAATTTACCAAAGCATATCCCCCGGGAGTGTCATAACAAATAGTGCAGCAAGGCCCGTTGTCGTGTACCAGTTCCCGTTTGAGTTTAGGTCAAAGCAGTGTTTTTGGGTTTTAACCCTATGTACATCTGTGCCAGATCCACCTCTACCTACTCGTATCCAGACAGGGATGTATTTGCTTGGAAACCCATTACTCAATACTCACCAAAATAACAGGAATATTTCCTACATATAAACTTTTATATAGGCTTCTTCCTAATGTTTTCATATCTTAATTTCCACAAATAACTAAACAATCCTTTGATACCAACTATAGCATCCCGCCTTTTTATAATATAAACTTTCATTACATTACACAAAACTGAGGATCCTTAAGGTTTAGTGTCTTGAAAACCAGGAACATAATACATGAAAACAACATAAAATATTCTTCTTAAACACCTGAAAGGCTTCTCATTAAGTTCATCCTAGGTTCATTACTGCATCTCATAACCTGGGGACATACATCAAAAGAAAGGGTGAGTAGAAGGCCCAGTAAGGGAACAAGAGAAACATTTAACATGTTAACTTGAGATACATCAACTATGTCATGAAAAAGAACTTTAAGGCATAAGAAAGAAATCATGTGGCACATCATAATAAAAATAACATTTCTCATAACTTTAAGATGTCGATACATCATTTAACATAGAAAATCATGAACATATCACCAAAGTCCATCCTCAAGGTGTCATTTGAAAATTACCAAGGTTATTCACCAAGATATCGTGAAAATTGTAATCTCTAGTGGTTACGTCATTACCCAATGCATTGGAGCGCTATCTGGGTGCTTCCTTAAATTTTCCTTTATTATCATTTGATCCACATATATAATCATCAAAAATTTCATAAATAACCCATATAGCATAAAATAAATGGGTTTCATTTCATAATCATAACGTTTTAAAACTGCTTTAAAGACATGATCTTTATGTCACTTTAAACCCACAGAAAGGGAAAGCGGGTCTCATGTATGTAAATACCAGAATTTAAAGTATAAAATTTTGGTGTATATGTGAATACCCATATAGAAGAGAGATATTTGAGTATTCACTTAATAAAATAAAAGAACTTTAGAAAAAGAGAGAGTTATTTTGAGATGGAAATTCTGCAGCATAACGACTATGTTTTGGGGTTTTAGAAAACATTGAAAAGAGAGGGGACATGAGTCAAACATTCATAAATGACCCATAAAAAAGTAGAGGGAAAAAAATATGAAAGATATATGAACATGGTAATGAAATTATAAGGATATAACATATGAAATGAATAACATGAAAGGAAGACAAAAAATAAGATTTCTCTTATGAAAATTCGGCAGCCTAAAGGCGTCACATAAACTTCAACCAAAATAAATTGATGAGATAAAATAGGTTCTCTCATCAAATGAACATAAAATATCATTATTATTGATATAGAGATCATACCCAAACATAATTAAAAAGAACTTTCAAGACTTGACAAGGAATTAGAACTTTGAAAAATGAGAAAGGTGAAAGAACCACTAAAAAATTCAGCAGCCTAACAGCGCCACTTAAAACTTCAAAATACTGAATTGAAGAGATCAAATGGGGTATCTAATCATATGATCATAAGAGATAAGTATTAAATATTTAGAGATAATACCCCAAAAAAATAAAAAGTAACTTAAAATACTTGACATGAAAGTAGAACTTGAAAACGAGAACGCTGAAAGAACCACTTAAAAATTCGACAGCCTAACAGCGCCACTTAAAACTTGAAAAAAAATGAATTGATGAGATAAAATAGGGTATATCATCATATGAATTTAAAAGATCAGTATGATAGATTTATAGATCATACATCAACATAATAAAAAGGAACATGAAAGGCTTGACATGAAAATAGATCTTGAAAACGAGAAGGGTGAAAGAATCCCTTAAAAATTCAGCAGCCTAACGGCGCCACTTAAACATTATTAAAATGATATGATGAGCGAAAGAGGGGGTCTCTCATCATATGAAAATTAAAAGGGAAGTAAGATTAATATAAAAGAACATCCTTCAACATAAGATGATGAAGCATAAAAGAAATGACATAAAAGAGATTAGTTGAAAAGAAAGAGAGAGGTCGTATTCCTTACCTTAAACGTAACTCTTAAAACTCAAAGGTTGGGACCTTGAGGGCTTGGGGGCACCTTGGGAGGACTCATTGGGATGTAAGGGGAACAGAAATTCGTTGAGGATGATTTTTTAGTTGAATGGATGAGAGGATGTCTTGGTATTTATAGGGAAAGTGAGGGGACAAGGCATTAATGGCCAAGGGACACCTCATTAGTGGTTTTGGCAAAACCATAGGCTTGCCCATGGTACTTTCCCATGCTATTGGCCACTTGGGACACCTAATACCTTATCCTGCTATTCATAAGTCGACCATATTGATTACATACTTAATACATCATTTAATGATGTCATTAAACACCCGCAACTTAAAAATTGTTTTTTCACTATTCATCGAAAATTCAACTTTCTCAGAAAAATCCCAATATTTCACCTTAACCATATATCAATGCACTGATTTCAAAAATGAACTCTATTTTATAAAAATAATTTTCTAAATATTTTTAATTTATTTTTTAAATAAATACACAATTCACCGAAAATTCATTGTTTTCAGAAAAAACCTCAAAATTTACCTTAACATAATATCGATGCTCTGAGTTCAAAAAATGAAATCCATTTTATAAAAATAATTTTCTAAATATTTTTAATTTAAATTTTAATTAAAAAACACTATTCACCTGAAAAAACTAATATTTGAATAATAATTTATGAAACTGTTATTTAACCATTTTATTGAATCACATTACTTAGTCAAGGTGCCTAGATTATATTAATACTTTCTTTTAGTGAGATTACTAATCCATTTGGTCACATTACTAATCCTAAGCATAAAATCACTATTCATAATTTACTATTCATCAAAAATTAAGTTGATCATATTAGACTCTAAATTTCATACTGAACATAATTGTAGAAGACCATTTTTTGAAAATCATTACATGTTTTTAATTATTTAAGGTTTACATAAACATTTTTTCAAATATCGTTTCTCTAAAATTCACCAAAAATATGCATACTATATTTATCCTGACATTTGAAAAGTTATAAACA
This sequence comes from Viscum album, assembly GCA_963277665.1. NCBI lineage: Eukaryota > Viridiplantae > Streptophyta > Magnoliopsida > Santalales > Viscaceae > Viscum > Viscum album. The sequence goes on from OY728137.1 coordinate 384,187,092, forward strand.
TCATCATAAGAAGAAATCCCAATTTTTATTTAAAACAAAGGATTACACAAGGCAGTTACGGTCTCCTTGCATAGCCCCTTATCACACCAGCATAGGACCTAAGTGTAAGGTGTGCTATGGTGAGAGAATCTGAGGGAGGCTCGACCAACATCACACGAGTAGTAATTTATATCAGTTTGAACTTCTCGTGAAGGCGATCCCTTTATAGCTTCACAAGATGAAGTTCAGCTTGGGTTTGGTCCAGAGCAAAGCCTAGTGGTGCTACCTCCTTCCTAAGTTCTATTAGATGGGCTTCGATCGGTCCAAGACTACTGGGTGAGGCCATCTAATCTTTTTTCTATATTAATTATCCAAGATTACTTGTATTTAGAGACAATAATCAAAACGTTTAGTTTCCAGCGGTCATATTGACCAATGGTCATATAACAATCAAAACCCAAGGGTCTCATTTTAATTATACTCATTTTATCAAATGAAACATTTTTGTTGAGTATAAAAATAAAATAAAATAACACACAAAATTAGGAAAAAAGATTTATTCAAAATTTCGAGTCGTTACAATCTTCCCCCCTTAAGAAATTGCGTCCTCACAATTTTTAAAATTGTGTTTTGAAATTTCATTGAAATTCCCACATTGGAAAAGGATTCAGTAACACTATTACTTTAAAAGAAATAAAGGGAAGTACAAAGGTCACCCGAGTTAACCCATACTAGGATTCCATGGAGGAAAACATGGATATGGATGAAAAACAAAGGGTCAAGTTCTGGGGGAGAGTGATAGAAAAAATGATTAGGAGAAAGTTGACCACAAGGAAATCCCAAACTTATGATGTGTATAAACGGTCTTTGATTTCCTAGTAGGAAACTTAAACTAACAAAATTTTTGTTTTACGTTTCTTTTCATAATTTTGAGGAATTCATTTACTACAAAGAACAAATATATAAGTAAATATACCTACCTTCATGTAGAGTTTCATCCTTTAATAAGTTTCTTCCAAAACTAATCTTTTATCCAAATGATGAGCATTCAAAACTACTTGGTCTCATCAAAACACAAGAATCATCTTCTAGGGAATCACATAATCCACAAAATATTAACTATCTATTTCTTCTATCTTTAAACATTATCCCAAAAACAAAAAGGTTAAGGTAAAACAACTCTTCAAAAAGAAAGAATCCCATTGGAATGGAAACTACTTTTAAATCTTCAAAGTTCCATGGTACTACTCAAAGTTCATAATAGACCATTCCATAAATAACGGTCCTTAAAATTCCTCAAAATAAACCAAACTAAGATTAAACCCCAAATACAAGAAGGATTTGATAACATAGTCTTCCAAAATAAACTTCATTGTTCATCTCCAAACAACATCAACCACTCCTAACATCTTATAACCAAAGTAGCTAAACTAAACATATTTTACCCAAGATAGGTTAATCATTCCCATAAGTAACCTAAATTATTACAATTCCACCTTAAATTCATTAATTCTTCAAAATATAATTCAACCTTACTCCTCAATGGAAATATCGTAGTAATATATTTACCTCGATCATATAGGGTCCCCAAAATAGTGAACATCTTCCAAAATAATATTCATCTTTTAATCCCATAATCATCTCTGCCATATTAATACGGAAATCATCGCATTTCCTATCACATTGGTTATTGGTACATGTTCTTCCATTTCCCACCATTAACTAAGAAGAGAAAGTATAATTAGGGGCTTAAATACTTATCCAATAATCATGAAAAGGAAATTAAAGCATATAAGGATAACTTGTAGAAGAATAGTATACCATAACTTGTGATCCCCTAGGTTCCCATCTAGGTTATCCATGATCATATATTCTTATGCGAATCTTTATTTTATTTTATCTTTGTTCCTTTAACAATGGTTCATACTAAGCTTATGAATTTACCAAATCATATCCCCCAGGAGTGTCGTAACAAAGAGTGCAACAAGGGCCGTTGTTGTGTACCGTTTCCCATTTGAGTCTAGGTCAAAGAATTGTTTTCGGGTTTTAACCCTATGTACATTTGTGCCAGATCCACCTCTACCTGCTCGTATCCAGACATGGATTTATTTGATTGGCAACCCATTACTCAATACTCACCAAAATACCAGGAAGATTTCCTATATACAAACTTTTCTATAGGCTTCTTCCTAAAGTTTTCATATCCTAATTTACACAAATAACTAAACAATCATTTGATACCAACTATAGAATCCCACCTTTTTATAACATAAACATTCATTACATTACACAAAATTGAGGATCTTTAAGGTTTAGTGTCTTCGAAACCAGGAACATAATACATGAAAACAACATAAAAAATTCTTCTTAAACAATTTAAAGGCTTATTCTTAAGTTCATCCTAGGTTCATTACTGCATCTCATAACCTAGGGACATACATCAAAAGAAAGGGTGAGCAGAAGGCCCAGTAAGGGAACAAGAGAAACATTTAACATGTGAACTTGAGATACATCAACTATGTCATGAAAAAGAACTTTAAGGAATGAGAAAGAAATCATGTAGAATATCATAATAAAAATAATATTTTTCATAACATTAAGATGTGCCTACATCATTTAACATAGAAAATCATGACCATATCACCAAAGTCCATCCCCAAGGTGTCATTTAAAAATTACCAAGGTTATTTACCAAGATATCGTGAAAATTGTAATCTCTAGTGGTTACATCATTACCCAATGCATTGGACCGCTATCAGGGAGCACCTTTAAATTTTCCTTTATTATCATTTGATCCACATATATAATCATCAAACATTTCATAAATAACCCATATATCATAAAATAAATGGGTTTCATTTCATAATCATAACGTTTTAAAACTGCTTTAAAGACATGATCTTTATGTCACTTTAAACCAACATAATGGGAAAGTGGGTCTCATGTATGTAAATCCCAGAATTTAAAATAGAAAATTTTGGTATATATGTGAATACTCCTATAGAAGAGAGATATTTGAGTATTCACTTAATAAAATAAAAGAACTTTCAAAAAAGAGAGAGTTATTTTGAGACGGAAATTCTGCAGCATAACGACTATGTTTTGGGGTTTTAGAAAACATTGAAAAGAGAGGGGACACACGTCAAACATTCATAAATGACCCATAAAATAGTAGAGGGACAGAATATGAAAGATATATGAACATGGTAATGAAATTTGAAATATATAACATATGAAATAAAGAACATGAAAGGAAGACAAAAAATAAGATTTCTCTTATGAAAATTCGGCAGCCTAAAGGCGTCACATAAACTTCAACCAAAAATGAATTGATGAGATAAAATAGGATCTCTCATCATATGAACATAAAAGATCAGTATGATAGATATAGAGATCATACCCCAACATAATAAAAAGGAACTGGCAAGACTTGACATGGAATTAGAACTTTGAAAAATGAGTTAGGTGAAAGAACCACTAAAAAATTCGGCAGCCTAACGACGCCACTTAAAACTTCAAAATACTGAATTTAAAAGATCAAATGGGGTCTCTAATCATATGATCATAAAATATACGTATGATATATATATAGATCATACCCCAACATAATAAAAAGGAACTTGAAAGACTTGACATGAAAGTAGAACTTGAAAATGATAAGGCTGAAATAACCACTTAAAAATTCGGCAGCATAACTGCGCCACTTAAAATATCAACAAAAATGAATTGATGAGATAAAATAGGGTCTCTAATAATATGAACGTAAAATATCAGTATGATATATTTAGAGATCATTCCCCAACATAATAAAAAGGAACATGAAAGACTTGACATGAAAATAGATCTTGAAAACGAGAAGGGTGAAAGAATCCCTTAAAAATTCGGCAGCCTAACGACGCCACTTAAATTTTCTTAAAATGAAATGATGAGATCAAGAGGGGGTATCTCATAATATGAAAATGAAAAGTAAAGTAATATTAATATAAAATAACATCCTTCAACATAAGATCATGAAGCATAAAAGAAATGACATAAAAGAGATTACTTGAAAACAAAGAGAGAGGTCGGATCCCAAACCTTAAACGTAACTCTTAAAACTCAAAGGTTGGGACCTTGAGGGCTTGGGGGAACCTTGGGAGGACTCCGTGGGAGGTAAGGGGACCAGAACTTCGTTGAGGATGATTTTGGAGTCGAATGGATGAGAGGATGGCTTGGTATTTATAGGGAAAGTGAGGGGACAAGGCATTAATGGCCAAGGGACACCTCATTAGTGGTTTTGGAAAAACCATGGGCTTTCCCATGGTATTTGCCCACGGTATTGGCCACTTGGGACACCTAATACCTTATCTTACTATTCATAAGTCTTCCATATTTATTAAATACTTAATACATCATTTAATGATCTCATTAAACACCCGTAACTGAAAAACTGTATTTTCACTATTCATCGAAAATTCAACTTTCTCAGAAAAATCCCAACATTTCACCTTAACCAAATATCAATGCTCTGATTTGAAAAATGAACACCATTTTATAAAAATAATTTTCTAAATATTTTTAATTTATTTTTAAAATAAATACACTATTCACCGAAAATTCATTTTTTTCAGAAAAAACCCCAAAATTTACCTTAACGTAATATCGATGTTCTGAGTTCAAAAAATGAAATCCATTTTATAAAAATAATTTTCTAAATATTTTTAATTTAATTTTTAATTAAAAAACACTATTCACCCGAAAAAACTAAAACTTGAATATTAATTTATGAAACCATTATTTAACCATTTTATTGAATCACATTACTTAATCAAGGTGCCTAGATTATATTAATACTTTCTTTAAGTGAGATTACTAATCAATTTGGTCACATTACTAATCCTAAGCATAAAATCGCTATTCATAATTTACTATTAATCAAAAATTAAGTTAATTTTATTACACTATAAATTTCATACTGAACATAATTGTAGAAGACCATTTTTGGAAAATCATTACACGTTTTTAATTGTTTAAGGTTTATATAAACATTTTTTAAAATATCATTTCTCTAAAATTCACCAAAAATATGGATACTATATTTATTCGGACATTTGAAAAGTCATAAATATCATCATAAGAAGAAATTCCAATTTTTATTTAAAACAAAGTATTACACAAGGTAGTTACAGTCTCCTTACATAGCCCCTTATCACACCATCATAGGACCTAAGTGTAAGGTGTGCTAAGGTGAGAGAAACCGAGGGAGGCTTGACCAACATCGTACGAGTAGTAACTCTTATCTGTTTGAACTTCTCGCGAAGGCGATCCTGTTCTAGCTTCACACGATTAAGTTCAACTTGGGTTTGGTCTAGAGAAAAAACCCAGTGGTGCTACCTCCTTCCCAAGTTCTGTTAGATGGGATTCGATCGGTCCAACACTACTGGGTGAGGCCATTTAATCTTTTTTCTATATTAATTAACCCAGATTACTTGTATTTAGAGACAATAATCAAAACGTTTAGTTTCTAGCGGTCATATTGACCAATGGTCATATAATAGTCAAAACCCAAGGGTCGCATTTTAATTATACTCATATTATCAAATGAAACATTTTTGTTGAGTATAAAAATAAAATAAAATAACACACAAAATTAGGAAACAAGATTTATTCAAAATTTCGAGTCGTTACAGATATGCTTTAGAATATTAAAATTATCTTAAAGAATGGTGATGAAGTATTTTTCCTAACATAACATTGGTCTCATACAAATGAAAATTTTTATCCCAGTTACTATCTTCCATGGATATCCCAAAACATTGAAATTTCCCAATCTACTATATTTATTTGATAAGGATACTTCATGATACTTTAATGATACCAAAAAACTTTTAATTTGATTAAGTTATATTCTTTTATACATAAACATTATTTTATTTAAAGGGTGTGTATTTTATTCTAACATTTTATATTATATATATACAGAAAACTTTTATTATGTAAGAGTTTATTTAGAGAATGGTATTAAATGTCTTATTGACTCTTATAGTGAATGAATTTAACATAATATGGTGATTGGTTGGGCCATAAATTATATATTACCATGATTAATTGAAAGGTCCATGTGGAAAAACAGGTTTGGTTTTGGTTATTATTCTTTCCCTAATAAGAAATTTTCTTGGAATAAGACTATGATAATAAGTTTTTGATGTCGAACATAAATCATTCCATCACTATGAGAATAATAGTTATTGTTACCCTTATTTTGATTTATTGTTATCAATATTACATGCATGTGGTTTCAGTTGGTAATAAAATCTTGTTGTTCATTAATTCCTTCTATATCACATAATCCATGTATATTCAAAAACATATTCCACTATATTCGATGCCTCACTGAACGTCTAATCGCACACATATTTTTTTTCCTTTCCCTCCAAAACCTAGAGGATGACTTTGTGTAAATTTTTATGGTTATAATTGAAGGTCAATTATTGTTTTTATAATAATTGATTATTATATCTTCTATTTTTAAATGTATTGTATAATTTTATATGGTATTTCAATACTACTATAATTTTGTATCCTTCAGAAAATAATGTATTTTTTACCGATAATTTAATATAACTACCATATTTGGGTTTCTAGTTCCTAGGGTGTTACATAATACCCTAAATGAAAAAATGGTAGGATGTGTATATATGTAATGAACAACCAAACAACTATATATCCTAATGAAAATGAAAACCCCAAAATATCCCATACAAAATGTAATTTTATATGAATGAAAATGAATGTATCCATGTAAATAAAAAAAATACAATCCTACAACAAAAACTAAACAACAACTCCAAAGCCCAAGCATGTAGTGTCAATATCAATTCTTGAAGTCCCCCAATAAATCTAAAATACTGTTTTTTTATGTTTAGGGTGAGCATAACACATATGAATAGTAGGATCATACCAATGGGCCCTCAATAAAATGTTGGAAGATCATACCAGGGCCCTAGTGAATAAACACCATAATGAACAAGTACCCATTAGGTCAGTTTGTTTCCAACCCCAAAAAGGCTCATTTTCCAAATAACATATAAATATATTATTCTATAAGTAGAATATTATCAATAAATGTCTTCCAAAAAATTCTTCCGCAATAATTTTCCACCCTCACACCCCAACATCATATTTCCTAGTGTTCTTATACCTTATTCATCTATCATGTTCATCCCATCATAGACCTCATCAAAAAGGGAAATCCCCATATCTCATCCCATTCTAATCACCAAATCATAACCTCATTGTAATTGTACCTAAATAAATAACCATCATATCTTCATTATTCCATAAAAAATTCTATAAACCATAATATTACGGTATTATGAACACGATTGAAATATACCTCATTCCATCCTCCTAGCATGCATGCCCCCTAATATGATACACATCATCTTCTCATCAAACATCACATTTAGTGCCCTATAACAACAAGTCATCAAAACTAGTGTATAATAACCCCACTTGAAAGTAAGATCATGTGAGATGGGGTAGTAATCCACACCCGTCTCTAACTTAGATGTTTGGGGAAACACATGGAACTCGAAACATTTGTGTGTCGGTGAAAACACACAACTCGGGTAGGGTGCATACAGATATCACACAGAAAATAAAATATATAATTATTAAACACAATTAAAACTTTTGGGATCCCATAACTAAATATTCCAAACTATCATAACATCCATATCACCATCAGCTCACATCAATATAGATTCCATATCTAATGCATCACACCACACAACCACCACAAACATACCACACAATGTCACATTCAATTAAAGCTTTTCAATTTATAGAATTATTGTTTTTTCATAAAATCCAATTCACTAACATTTTCCATTTAACATTAACACAACCCATTAATTTATCATTTAATTTATTTAAGCCTATTACTATGTATCTATTTCATTATTACCATTTAACCACATAAATTAAAAATTATTTTCACATTCATTTATCATCTATACAAATTCAAAATAGAAATCATTTTTCTGGTTACCATTCAATTATTTCCAAGCATAAACCATTTACCCCAACCCAAGTTTATTTAATTATTAATAAACACCTTTCAAGTGTTCCATGATTAAGGGAAAACCATTAATCCTACCCATAATTAAATTAACCTTTCACTTAAAAATTTATTTTTCATTGATCACACATCACCACCATATCCAAAAAAGTCAAACTCAGCAAATAACAAAACCCAAAATTCCAAGAATTACACATACCACACATTAATCGAATATAAAAGTAAATGGGAAATGTAAAAAAATATTTATTTACACACAAATTATTAAATTTTTAACATTAATGAATTTTCCATTTTCAGGTGGTGTTATTTCCTTTATTATATTTTAGTATACAAAAATATATTCACAATAGAAAACACATTCCATAGTTAATGAAATATGACACACAATTAAGGAGAAAAAATATCATGGAATTTTTTAAAGTACATGCAATATCTCACCTTCCATAAGAATTTCATTACATTCAATCAATTATCTTCATTAAGATAACCTTACCATCTAGAAAAGGAAAAAATCTTGATAATATCAGTTATAACTATAAAATTAAGAGAGAAATTTAATCCCTTACCTAGTGATGTTATCAAAATTACATTATACCCAAAGGATATATGAGAGATAAGGACACTTCATATAGGCCTAGATTCCCGAATAAGAGCCTGAACCAATTGGAGGGTTAGATGAATCCAAGGTGAGATATCATATATTATATGAATAGTAAAAATAGTGAATTTAAAGTATATAGGGAGGATCAGATTTTTTAAAACTATTGAACATCTCTCAATGTATTCAATTTAAAATAGTATTTAATTCCAATTTATTTCACATATAATGTAGTCATAACTCAAATATTTATTTCAATACAATTAAAAAAACTTGAAATTTTTTGATGCAATTTCAAATGGTTAATATGAATTTAAATATTTTATTTTCGTAAATTAAAACCCATAAAAATAAGAAATTGAAGATTTATATATATAATTGAGTAAAAATTGGATTTTATAAATTTAAAATGATAACAACATTTAATATTTGTTAAACATAATGGTAACATTGTTTCATCCTTACAAAGTCAGTTATAATTACAAAGGGAATACTTTCTCTTATGCAAGATGAGGATATTTTCATGTAACTGTATGTGAGAATAGTTTGACTCTTAAAGAACCTTTTAATACTAGGGAATTCTTATACATATTTCTTAAGACACCAGTACATAGAAAAATAAAAATACAAGCTACCTTCATGAAACATTAAAAAACTTGGGCCTACCATTAAACATACTTGGAAGTACCTCTGTACCATATATAAAGTCTCTTGATTACCTAAATTCACATAGGGGGAAAATTGAATTACCCTAAAACTCAAGGGTTTTTGGCATTACATTTACTCACAATGGGGGTACCTTTATGGAGTCCATAAGATTTTAGGTTTAATTTATGAAGGTTTTTATGACCATAAAATACCGTTATGTATCCTATTTAAAAAATAATTACCCTTACGCATTAGTAAAAACATACATAAAGGTAAAATACATAATAAAAATATTTAATTTCCACTAACAAAAACATATACCGTGTTAAGATAAGGTTTTATTATCATTTAAAAAAACCTAAACACACATCAATAATAATGGAATCTCTTTTAAAAACATATAAATTAATTTTACAAATAAACTTTTAAAATAATTAAATTACCAACATAATTTGAAAATTAATTATAAAGAGACATTATAAATTATAAAACGACTTTAAATATACATATATATTTTATGAAGATTCTCTTGAACCACCGAAAAACCGAAAATGAAAAAGGATGGGATTGGAAAAATCCAGAACCTTACTATAGATACCTCTTAAAAATTATAATCCTCAAAAGTTTTAAAAATAAATCGATAAAATAAAGGGAAAGAATGGGGGATAAATGAACTATCCCATGATATACCCATCAAGTACCATGCCATATTTTAAACACAATAAACATATGATAGTAACAAAGTGCATAACTATGAAACATCTTAAATTAATATCTAAATAATTTTCTTAGGGAGATACATCTCAAACATGAATAAATCCATTAACAAAACTTTATATGAATGAGGAGAGAGATTCACTTATAACAACATTTGAAATGATAATTAATCCAAATATAAATGAAGTGTTAAAGAAAATGGATTATGGGTCTTGTATATGTGACCTTTATTCCCACATAATATCACATAATCACATAAAAGGCTATACATATATCTAAAATAAGCCCAGAAATGATGTATATATATCAGAAAAATAGTAAATAAGTAAAAACTATTAGAGACTGTAACATAAAATTTATTGAAATATAAGGAATATAACATTATTTAGGATAAAAAAATATTATATCCAACACTTCAATACTATAACATAGGATTAAATTAAAATCCATACATTCTTTATTTTCTATTATCATGATAGAAAATTTAATTCATAATAATCATATCATAGCATTCCCAACTTGTCATGCAAAAAGTAGATTAGCTTTATTTTATAATAAATTATTGAAAATATAATATATTCAAAATATACTAATTAATTAATTCCATATAGTTATGTATTTATAAATATTATCATTATTTTAAAATGATTATTTACTTTTTATACATTGATGAAAACATTTCACATTAAAACAAAACAAATTCCAGCATATTTCTCATAAAATTATTACCTAAGTTTATTTTATTTAAAATATATACGTTTATAAAAACATTAAATGATATCCCTTTTACCCCCTCTTCATAACATGATATTTTACAAAAGTCACTTTGTAAAAAAAATTAAAACTCCTTTAGCATAAATGAAAGTAAATGAATATTTCATGGAATAACTTCATCTATTTATTTAAGAAAACATTTATCAAAATAATCAGTTTTAATGTATTTATCACTGAACATTAATATAAAAAAATAAGTGAACATCGAGGGATGACATAATCAATTTGAATATTCATTTTCCAGAAAACATTGACTTCTAATTTAACATATAATTCTAGTTAATAAATTAATCAATTTCATTTATTTTTAAATATAGAATTTCATTAATCCACCCACTATTTTAACATAAACATGTTTCATGTTTCACCAATTGATAATTATGAGGAATAAAAAATGTTCTAGGCATGATATCTAAAATTTCATATTTATCTTGATTTCTATGATAAATCATAAATAATTATAAGTTACATTATTTTGTCAAATTTATTTTTATTCAAATAACATTCCTATACCATGGTCCTTAATAATTTACTATTAGTAAACATATCCTAAAAATTGGAGAACCCAATTTAGAATATAAAAAGCATTAGAATTCAAAAATGGCTTTATAACAATACAATTTATCTAGTTGTAAAACTCTAAATGTTCATTAATGAAACATTATTTACCACAAGCATAATCATGCAGAATACAAAAAAGTATATGCAGAGATTTCACTGACAAATGAATCAAAAGAATCCATCTACTATATTATGATATTGTCATCCTTTTGTGGAATTAACTCACCTATGTAGTTTTTAGACATGTATTAATATAATGTATCTTGATGGATGAAAGCTTATTCCCCAATAAATATAGGCATGAACCAGCCCGAGTATCCTAGTAACCCAACACCAGAACCAGTCCGGACATATCCTGAAGGGAATTCTCTATCCCCATGGGTTGGAAACTAGCACCTGACATCATACAAAATGAATGTAGGAATGAATTTTCTAGAAATATTATGGAATCAAGTTAAAAAAGTAAGTATATATATAAAATAAACTCAATAGATAGAGGTTTACCATAAGTAAAATAGGTAAATAACCCAAATTACTATAACAATATACCGGAAAATAGGATAAAATCCCATGTCATAGCAGAAGAAACTCTGCAATCCCAAGTATCAATAACTACTACCACCTATAAGTGGCACCTTACCCTTTCCTGATCCTAGAAGAAGATAATATACAAACACCCGAAGGCACATCTAGAGTGTGAGATAAAATACCAATAGGGTCTCACCAAGGATCCATAATATATTCCAATATTTAATTAACCAATGAAAAATTTCAACATTAAATAATCAAGTTTTACATTTCAAAATCATAATTCAAAAAATTAATTCATTATATTTAAAATCATTTAAATTATTTAAACAAATGGATTATTATTTTTATTTAAAATAGGTTATATAAATTTTTAAGTCTTGTAAAACCATTTTCAAAAGTCGCACATATTTATTTCAAATTCAAACAAATGAGAAACATGGTAATATGATAAAAGTTACGATAGTTCTATGATAATGGAATATTAAACACATAAAGTGACAAGAAAATATGTGTATACACACATCCCTTTAAAAATGGTCAATAGAACTTCATCACCATCCCATTGGGGATGTGATTTCCAGCATTTTTGTTTTGGAAAATGTAAATCATAAAGTTTTATCTAAATTAATCACTAAATACCCAAGGATTTCACGTTCCTTAATAACATATCAACCATGTAAAATTTACTTTATCATTTCTTGAAATACAATTCATCCCATTCTCTATTTCAAATATTCCAATTTTCTATTTAAAAACCATAGGGGGAATTTAATAAAAAATATTCCTTTTCAAGATAAAAAAATATGTTTATATCAAAATAATTTCAATAAATTTTTATCATATAATAATTCAAAATAAATTCAATTTTACAATTATATTCCACAAATTCCACAAGTTTCCATAAACATGCCCCAACTTAATGGAATTGGTGGTTTTCCCTAAATTCAGGCCCAAAATCAAATTTCAAAACACCAATTCAATGGAATTGGGTTTTTAATAAACAAATAGGAAGTATTTTCTTTTTTTATTAATCAATTAGATTTAAATAAAATAATTTAATTTAAATCACGAAATTTATGGATAATAAAAATTGTGCACTATTACAGAACCACCTACCTCTAGATCATAGGTTCTCAGAACTCAAAACCCTAATTGGGATTCGCCATTGAAGGAAAATCACAATGGGATCTGAGAATAAAAACTAGATCCAAGATCTAAAACAAAGGATATTAGATATTAAAATATCATGGGGATCCACAAAACCATAGGGAGAGAAGGGATAAAGAGCACATGAGAAATATAACAAGATGATGAAATCTATCGGGGAGGAGATTTAATGTTATTTTCTAAGATTCAATGCACTTTTGAAAGGGCGTATAGGGGGAAAATTTCTATTTGGAGCTATCAAGGAATAATAAATCATAGGGGGTCAATTTAGGTCTATTGGTAACCTTAAAAGAAACTTTCAAGTATATTAAAATTTATTTTTTATTAACTAAAACTTATACACATGGTTAGCAGGGAAGGTGCATATGGTTTGACTAAACCCTACACCCTAACTATACACCACTTTTAATAGGCAACACGATTTCTCTTATACGAGTGCATGGTTTTTCAAACCATGCACCAACTTTGAAAAACTCCACCATATAAATTTTAATTATTTTCCTTGAGAGGGGGAATGGTTTGGGAAAACCATGTTCTTACCATTCTAAGCCAATAATATTCAAAATTTTAAAAAAATTTACCTAATTCACCCTTAAATGAAACCCAACTAAAAAATGATCAAATGTGGGGGTTTAGGAATACCTGAAAATAGTAAATGGATGTTACATATATTTATGAATACATAACACATTCCACTATTATTGAATCAACCATAACAAACCCAACCAACAAGATAACAGTCACACACTTTCATCACTTCATTGTTAATAATTATAGTGCGGAAAATAAAATTTATTTCACGATTTTCCAAATACAATTTGCTTTTTATTACCATATTTCAATGATATTTATTTTTAGGGGAGGTGGGTTATTATTTTAGTAAAACCACAATAAAATACATAATCAAAATATTAAAAAATGTTCTCAATAACTAGTAACATCATATCAAAGTGAACATAGTCTCACAAGATTATAAATATAAAAGATTCATGGATTATGATTATTTATATAATATATTCTTTTTAAAAATATTTTAAAACATTATCTTATAATTTTAAAATATTTTTGTAAGTAAAAAATATCATCACTTTAATGAAACAATCAATAAATAATGAAACCAAAAACAACACACAACACTACCATGACATTTCAAGGGAAACATCGTGCTTTGAAATTATATATCTCCAACATACGACCAATAACAAAACATAATATACTAATATACTAAAATATTAACATGGGTTACTTTATAAAACCACTTTATCTCAAGAGAAACATGTTTAAAAAAAATAAAAACAGCCCATGTGTTATCTCATGCATCATGCTTAACTTGTTAACTAAAAAAATATAGGATCACCTTGTTTCCCAAGAAACACAGTTCCAAATTCATATAAAAAATTTTACATGCTATTTCTTGTGACTAATCAAAATAACCATAATATTATTTCCAAATTATCATAATACACATTGTACCTATTTTTATATTCTACAGTAAGGGTAACATGATTTTTATTCTATATTTAAATACAACATGAATAGTAAAATACATATTCTATATAGTTTATAATATGTAGAATATTTAAAACTTATAATTACACATGATTTTTATAATAAATCATGATTATCTATAATAAGGGTAACAAGATTTTTCTTCCATATTTTTATAATAAAACATGATTTTTATAATAAATCATGATTTTTTGAATATGTAGAATTTTCCAAACTTTAAATTACATATTCTACATATTCTACATATGAAATATTTTACATACTATTTTTATATTCTAAAATAAGGGTAACGTGATTTTTCTTCAATATTTAAATACAACATGAATATGTTTCAAAATTTTATATTATACATATTTTTATAATAAATCATGTACAAGGTTAACACAATTAAAATTATACATGTTTTATTACTATATGTCAAACTTATCAGGATAGAAATAAACATTCTATAAACATTTCATTTCTAAGAAAAAAATGCATATATTCTACACTAAGGGTAACATGAATTTTCTTCCATATATAAATAAAAACAGAATAGTAAATTAAATATTTTTATATTATGATTACCATATACTAAACCTTAAAAATGATCAATATTCACATATTTGAAAGTTTATATTTACAAATTTTTTTAATTTTAGATTTGCTCCTATAAAATACTACTTATGGATTGACATCAAATTCATAGTTTTTTCAGCACACAATTTTTTATCAGTGTTGAACAGAATAAGTTCACTGATTTAAATCATTGATATTTTTCATAGGTTACCACAAAAAATTCATATCATTTTCCTGAAAAAAAACATAAAAATTCCAGCCTTACAATAAATTTATAACTTGTACATGAAACATATCATGAATATAAAGGTTACACATGGAGTTAAATTCACATTTATACATTCAATATATATGTATAAACAATCTTGAATAATAATTCTGTTAACTATACATTCAATATAAGTTAGTTTTATCTTTTTCGAGCATTCAAATGGTTAACAATTATTATAAATCATGTTTATCATTTTTTAATATTCAAAAACATATAACACAAAAATTATAAACATGAAATAAATTTTCCAACACTTCCTTACAACATATAAATGAACTAATAGTACAAAACTGTTGTCATTCCATAATTTAGATTTCATTTATTCCTATTAAAGTTTCCAAATTAAAATGAATTATTAATAATCAAGATATTCATTCTTTAAGATTCCCAACATTTAAATTACCCAAAACAAATTTCACAATAAATCTATAATACATACATGTTGGATGAAAAATAATGCAAGGTTTATCAACTTCTATAAGAACCAAAATAATCCTAAGCATGATTCCAAAACAATTAATCTCAACAAGCCAGTATAAAATCTATTTAAGGTAAAATATATTACATTGGGCCTAAAATTCATCAATTATTTATAGTAATATACGTTGTTAATATTTTGTTAAGCAGTCCAAATAATGGAAAAATAAATCAACATGATTTTAACTATAACATTAGAAACAAAATTCAATTTATTTAGGACGATGTTATGTCAGGAATGGGAAAAATCATTATAGTCTCAACAAGGATTATAAAAATAGTTCATTCTAGTTAATTATATTTTTACTTCCTAACTTTAGGTCATATGAAAAACAAAAAATAATGGTTCTTTTAAATAAATTTATTCCAAATTGCAAAATCCACCAAATTCAATGAGAAGTGAAAATAGGCATGATGTTTGTTACTTGAATAGGTCTCTAACCTATAAGAACCCCTGATTCATGTGGTAATTAAATGATCTTATAGTTCTTGTATCATATTAGAGAAACCATAAAAATTTTGTGTCATAGTTGGTCTTTCTATTATATATCATTCACCATGCTTATCAGGAAACAGATCCCTACCAAACCCATTCAATAGTCATAGTTCCCACCTAAAAGCTCAATACTAAATAGAAAACTAAGCCTTTTATACCACTATTTCATTACCAATAACTCCAAAGAAACCCATCCTAGGTTTGAAATATAAAAAGTGAGATAATATCCCTTGGGAAATGCCTCCAATTGTTCCTATGTTGGAAACTAGAAATAAGGGTATAAAGAAAGTAATAGATATTAGAGGCAATAACCTTAATAAAAAAACTATGTTTAGGAGATATGATATCAACCTCGAAGAAACTCTATATCATAAGGAAAATAAAAAATAAAAAATATCCAACAAATCATTTAATTTAATTGGAGTAAAAGTTAATATATTTTAATATATATATATATGTAAAGAGCTAAATACAATTGAATGAAAAAACACAACAACAGATCCAACTCCCAATCTAGTAGTTTCTAACTCAGTTTATAAAGTCCCCCTATAAACCTAAAAAAATGTGTGTGTGTATATATATATATATCGGGAGAGAAAAATGTGTATACAATGTAGGATCATACTCAAGTAATATTACATAAACGTGAGAAGAGAATACTAATTCCCCAGTGAGCAAACTGAAAAATCAACATGGACATATCAAGTTAACTAGTTCATGGCTTCTCTAAGTATCAATCACCAAATGAAATTTCCAACTATAGTAATACAATAAGAAATATATTGATAAAAGGGTACCCCACACTTCTTCTGCATTGATTTTCCACTCTCACTTCAAAATGACTTAAGATCAGGTGCTTCTATCCCTTATGTATCCATCAGCATTATCACATAAAAAACCACATCACAGTGGGAAAGATGTAACTCTCAACCCATATGGTCACCATATCACAGACACAACAAAATTAAACCACGTTACACAACCATAATATCATTATCATTCCATAACTACTTCTATAAAAAAGAGTAATATAGTATCTTGAGCAGGATGGACATCATCCTCATTCCCCCTCCTACCATGCATGATCCCTACTATGAGACAAACCATCCTTTCATAAAAAAACACATATTGTGAACTATAACCACATTCCCTCAAAACCAATGTGAAATAACATCACTTGGATAAAACACTAGGGGAGAGGGGGTATCTATCCATCCATCATCACCAACCAAGAAGTTTATGAAAAACACATGGAACCCCGAATTTATTGTAATCGAAGTAAACCCATGAATTAGATCGATTTTTATAGTATCCACAATTAATGTATAATATATGATAATTAAACCCATTCCAAATAAACAGGTACACACACCTAAAACCACCCAAATACTACAACTAGTACTTCACCACTATCACATGTTAAATAACCAACCATAACTATTGCATCATTATACACACTTGACACACAAAATCCACATAAGCCCAAATTAAATTACATGTTCCACTATTTATAAAATTATTGAGTTATCACTATATCACATTCCCTAGTCCATTCCATTTCATATTAACAAAACACGTTTATTTATCATTCAATTCATTTAAGATAATTACCACACATCAATTTCATAGTTCACATTTGACCACATTGATTACCAAATATTTTTTAATTAATTTACCATATTTACTTATTTAAAATAAGAATAATTATCCTATTTACCATTTATGTTTTTTTGAATCAAACCATTATTCCTAACCCAAGTTCATTTAATTAATACTCAGTACCATTTAAGAATTCCATTTGTACCCAACAACTACTAAGAGAACTCACGAAACCATCAATTATTCCCATAACAACTTCATGTTCCCCCATAAAAAATCACCACCATATACCCACAAGTGAAACAAATAAAATAAACACCCCCATAATTCAAACTATTTCTCATACCATCACATCTATCAACTCCACCAGTAAAAGATAACTCAATAACTTACTTACAGAAAAACTTTTGAATTTACATCATTAAAGGGATTTAAAATTTTAATGTGCGGTGATTCAAAAAATACATATATCTGTAAATAAATGTATTAACAGAAGAATTTTTTTTTCATAATTAACAATATCTAACACATAATCATGGAGAAAAAACAACAAGTTAATAAGTAAATTATATTTAATATATCCACTTCCCTATAAATTTAATTATGTTCAATCAATTAAAATATTTATTTTGACTATTTTTATTAACCCAAAAGGATAAATAATCCTTATAATATAACATATTCATTGTAAATTAAGATACAACTTGAATTTCCTACAAATTTATGGAACTAGACTAGTGCTAAACAAAAAAGGATATATGATAGAGAATAACATTGCTGACAGGCTTGGAATCCACTAGCATAGCTTGAACCCATAGAACTGTTTGATTACTCCACGGGGGGATCTGAAGGATTATTTGGATATAATGAAATATAGAAATATTTGAAGAGGATTTGGATTTTCAAAACATCTAAATATGTCTCCAAAATGGGGTGGGTAAAAAATAGGTAGTCTCACCATAATTGTATTCATAGTTGGTTATTGACCTATTTTGTGAACCTTGAGTCCATTTGAAGAGAAAAAACCTAATTTATCTAAATGAATTATAAGATATAAAACATGGTACCATAAAATAATCATCATCAATGAAAATATTAACAAATATTTATGAGTTTAGGGAGCTATAGAAGACCAATTATTCAATCAAAAATCATTGATGACAGGATAATAAAATCTGAAAATATGAATTCAAAAAATGTTTACATCCAAAGAATAAATAATGTATGTTATCATCTACCTCATAGACACCCAAAACCATTCATTGAGTATTACTAATATAATAATATTGACTAAAACCTAAAATAGAATAAACAATTAATTTTATAAATTTAATCATCTAATTTTAATTATTCATTTCGAATGATATAATAAATATAAAGAATATAATGATTCTTATTGGAAAATGATAAGTTAATTTTTTGAACTCTAATGAGGTGTGTTGGACTTATATAATAATCGTTTACCATTAAATAAAAAAAAAATCTTTTATTTAGACAATTCACCCTCACATAGAAAAACCCTAATTTCCTAGAATCCCTATATTTACATTTCTATATGATAGAGATGTGAAGACAGGTATAAGGAGAAGGAGAAGTGGCTGATTAAAAATAAAATGAAAATATGGGGGAGGAGGTCTATACCAAGGATCCACCATCGAGTATATTTTGAAGAAAGAAAACCCATTGAGGGATCTCCCTACATGTTTAATTATGACATCTCATTTTAATACCATTTAAAATTCTAAAAAATACAATAAATAGTATAATAATATTAGTAAAAATAATGGTAAAATAAAAAATCATAAAATCATCATTTCATACAAACATAATATAAATAATCCAAAAAAATTAGCAATTAAAATTATACAATAAACCATATAGTATCTTAATAGAATCCTATATACTTTATTAGTAAATTTATATGTGAAAATTTTTAGGGAAAATTTATAATAGTAAAGATTTTTGAATAATGTTTTCCGACTATATAAACAATTAAACCACATTGATAGGAATAAATACCATGTTTTATGATTTCATGGAATGTTATATAAGTTTCTAACCTAACTTAGAAACTTATTTTTTTTATCAAGAAAATCAATTTTATTTAAGATAAAAATACATAAATTTATAGAAACTTTCTCCAAATGTGTGGTGTTGTAATTTATCTTCTATTAACTCATAAAAAAAATGAATCACATCTTTCAACAATCCCTCCATGAATATTTAACATAATATAAAGACACACTAAAAGGATATATGCATAATAGTACAAATCTATGTTAAATCCCCTCGTAACATACTCTTTATTAAATACGAACTTCCGAAACTATAAAAAATAAAAAATATAATCTACACTAGAACCAGGAATGATAATATTAAGTTGTAGCCTACCTAAAAATCACTACCTAAAAGTGGTAAAATATAATAAAACCTTATGAAAAGTTTCTATTTTCCATATAATATCCTCATTAAATAACAAAAAAAATCATTCATGTAATTATTTATTTATAGAAAATACAACTTATACGATCATCAAACACCTAGGAAAACATGACTAGTTTAATAAATCTACCCATATATATTAATGTGTAATTTTATTTGAGAAAATAATTTGGAATCTATAAAATTAATCATATTTTCCTCAACTAAAAGTTGAAAAATTCATCTTAATTAGAGAATATAATCAATATAACATTTCATGATAACATACTTCATCTATATACAGTTAAATCGTATATCCTATGAAAAAATAGATGCCAAATTTTTAATAATGGAACCAACATTACTGATTAATCTATGATCACTTATATGTAATCAAAACCCTATATAAATAATTGTGATGGTTTTTTCTAGCACACATCACTATCTTATATTACATCCCTTATATGATAAATAGGGATAACTCATAAGATCTTGAGAATCTCACTATTCATCATTCACCTAATAACATTTATAAAATTAATATAAATTGATATTCAATTTGATTTTTTGAATCAACAATTTTTTCACAAAAATATTTTTCCATTCTCTTGTAATTCAGGCGTATCATGGACTGAAATTGATGAAACTCACCTTTTATTTACTTTAGTATTTCTTATATAATGATAAAATTTATGTAGGGGAAAACATAATACTCCCCACCTTTATGAAAAAAAATTAAGGTCTGTTACATGAAAAAATGTATCACACTATACATCCACTTAAATGATCCCAGCTGATTATAAAATTGTTTATGAAAAAAAGTCAAAGACAACAATATCAAGTTCAAATAGTAGTATATATCGTCATGCACGCAGCTCTAAAAAATTACAAAAGTTATTTTTTACTTCTTGTAAATTGATTAAAATCACCATCACAAGGTCAAACAAATATCTCCCCTTACCTACATTACATAGGGAGAAATATAGAAATCAATTATATATCACTGAATGGATATACCATCAATATATAAAACACAATTATCCATATATATAATCTGATCATTCCTGATTAATTACAATTAACTAATGACCCAATTGTGATAACCTTTTCACATAAAATTTAAAATGATAATTTTTTTCCTTACCATTATATTTTTTTGGAATCCCAAATTTGGATGATCATAATAATTGTATGAATTCCGAAGATGAGGAAAAACCCAAATCCTATAAACTATCTAGATAACCATCTAGACATAATGAACTCTATATTGTTGATTATCTTTGAACTACTGATGTGTAAATTTTTAGAATCATTATAAATAAAGAATTTAATTACATTTTATATATCTTTTATTAACAATAAAAAAGGACCAGAGGTATATCATTGTTACTAATTTATGGAAGCTACTATTGAGGAAGTCAAAAAACTAATGGATTTAATATAACCACCTACAATTAACTTGAAAATATTAAGTTACCACTTAGGTATCCATAATACTAAATCTGAGCTAAATTTATTTGAAAATGATCAAATCACACTTGTTTAACTACTCCATTACTTAATAAAACATGTTATATCAAATTAATATGAATAATATTGAGGCACACTTGGGTTTGAGTTTTTCCCCCTCCTCATCTTTCCCTCCATGCTACCATGTTGTGGCGAGGTTTCTTACCGACCCCCGTCACGCTGGTTTGTGAAGCTTCCGCCGCGCAGTGGTTTTGTCTCACGAAGTTCCTTCTACGGTCATTCACCACGCTGTGAGACCGTGATGTGGCAGCTGTGAAGTGGTCTGAATCGTGAAGTTTCTTCCGCGAGGTTCCACCACATTGTGTGCTTGCGAAGTGGCATCCGCGAAGCGGTCTGAATCGTGAAGTTCCCCCCCCCCCCCCCCGCGAGGATATTCCGCGTTGTGCACCCACGTTGTTGCCACCGCGAAGTGTTCTGACTCGCGAAGGGTCTCCCGAAAGGAACCTCTGCGTTGTGGCCTATTGGGAGATGTGGCATTGCGAAGTGAGGATGTGTTGTGAAAGTCGTCATTCTGCTATGGGGATTGTTTCACGAAACCTGGGGTGAGTAGCGGTGTGTGTTTCCTGGACGCGACCAAAAAAGAGGTTTTTTTGGCTGTGAAGGCCTTATTGATTGGTTCGATGTGTGTTTCGTCGTGAGAGGTCACACTAGGTCATTCGGGTCATTAACCTTCTTGGTGGACTGGGCCTTGACTCAAGTTTGGGCCGTGGGGACTGTAAGGGCGCCGACCCTGTTGGAGGTGTGCGAAATCAATTTTACACGATGGATGCGGAACATGTTAATCAATGGAAGGGGTTGTCATTGATGGAAAAAGAAAAGGTGACGATTGAGGCACAGAGAAACAAGGAAACTCTGCTGGATAAGCGTTTGTCTCTGCTCGTGGTGGGAAAGTTCGTGGAAAACATTTTGGTTAATCAGGGGGTTCTAAAAAACACTCTACAACACATCTGGAAACTTGATGTAGGAGTGGATATTCGGGAAGCGGGGATAAACTGTTTCGTCTTTGAGTTCTCTAACGAGAATGATAGAGACAAAATATTGCGTGGAAGACCGTGGTCCTTTGATAATCAACTCCTTCTCATGGAAGCATTCAAAGGAAGGGACGACATCCAACGAGTGAATTTAACCCGTTCCCCCTTTTGGATACGTATTAAAGGAATCCCCTTCCATGTCAGAACAGAACGTACAATGAGAGAAATTGGGGTCTATTTCGGTCATTGTTTTGACTGGGACAGGTCGGACCCAATACAATGGGCCCTGAAGGTTCGTATCAAGGTAGATATTGAAGTGGAAGAGCCACTGATGAGGGGAATGTTCTTGAAAGTTGAAGATACCAATTCCTGGCTATCATTCAAGTTCGAGAAACTCCCAATCTTTTTCTTCATTTGTGGCCGCCTTGGTCACCTGGATAGAATGTGCACCACAAAACCTAAGAATGGAGTGGGCAACATTACTCTTCATTATGGTCCCTGGCTCCATGCCAAAACGAACAAATATGCTTTCATCCCTGAGGCGGAAAAACAAAAGGACAGTGATCATCTCACGAAGGCACATACCAGTCAGGCGGAACCCATATAGGAAAAAGCCCTTTTTCTTGGACCAATGGACTTCCCAAGGGATGGATCTCCCACTTAGAGAGAAGATAGATTTCACCCTAACCCCCTGAAGGAAATTATTCAAACGTCAACAGAGTTGGTGACGAGGCAAAACGAATCACCATCACATTGCTCAACGCCAATGTGGATGCATGTCGAACCACCAGATCCGGATCCTGACCCACAATCGATCGTACTAGAAAATCTTACAATGGAGTCCCAAGGAATGGAGGGATCTCCAATTCGGGGCCCAACAACCCGCCGAACATGGAAAAGGGTGCAACGTGGCACAAGTGATGGGGATACGGAAGACCCAAAACCTAGAGCCAGGTGAAGACAATATGAAACCTACCTTTTAGAGAGGAACCCCACCAAAATATGGAAAAAACAAATGAAGAAGCAAGTACGGAGGAACCAGAGGTGGTGGTGAGTGAGACCTAGCCCCGCCTAGAGCAATGATTGCGTTATGTTGGAACTTTTGTGGGTTTGGAAACCCACGAACGGTTCGCATGCTTCAACACAACTGTGCTCAATGTCGCCCCGATATGGTTTTCCTATCCGAGACCATATTGGAAAACAAGGACAACAATGGTATTGCTCTGAAGTGTGGCTTACAAGGGTGATTTCTGGTGCCTAGACAAGGCCACTCGGGGGGGGGGGGCTCTATCTCCTTTGGAAGGACAATGTCGACATCAAAATTTTGTCCTTTTACTCACACCATGTGGCAGTGACTATTCAGACAGACTCTCACCCATCCTGGACTTTTGTGGGATTCAATGGCTGGTCATCCCATCATGATATGGTGAAGTCATGGGCCCTTCTTTGCAAGCTTAGACATGATTTACCGGGCCCTATCCTCTTTGGAGGAGATTTTAATGAGATTATGTTTCATAAGGAAAAGAGGGGTGGAATCATCCTACCAGCATCCTCAATGTCAAAATTTAAGGATGCAGTCTCTCGGGCAGACTTAGTCGATCCGGGGTACATAGGTAATCATTTTATGGGGTTCCGTGGCAATACCGAAGGCAACTGTATTGCTGAGCGGCTTGATAGATTTCTAGGTTCCTCTGACTGGATTAATCTGTTCAGCAGTTTCATGTCGGCCACTTGGCCCTTAACTATTCGAACCATTTCCCAATTCTCATTGATTGTATGCATGGCAAACGAAATCGACCACTGAGAAGACCCTTCATATTTGAGAGATTCTGGGAAAAAGATGGGGAATGCGAAGAGGTGATCCGATGTTGCTGGAAAAGTACCCAGTTGGATGTTTGTTCCAACCTCCAACAGATCACCTCTGAGTTGAGGTATTGGAGTTTTAAAAAATTTCACCACCCCGACTGGCACTATGAGGTCCTCGAAAAGAGACTGAACACCCTCCTCAAACAGCCATCATCCAATTCCAACCTTTCATTGATTGGAGCAACACAAAGAGAGTTGGATACGGCCTTGTGCATCAAGGAATGCTTCTGGGCTATGCGAGAATGGGATAACCACATTAAAGTAGGGGATGCTAATACTATGTTTTTTTATCAGAAAGCTTCATCTAGGAGTCGGAAAATACTCTATTACCTATATTTTACAACCTTGTGGAAGCAAATTTTCTGATTCCAATGGTATCCACGAGGCCTTGATTCACTATTTTCAGAACATCTTCGCTGCAGGTACCCCTTCTATGTCCGCTAAGGTGGAAGATTGTTTCAGACCTGTGATCATCGAGGAGATAAATAGGCAGCTCGCCAATTATGTGACAGATGACGAGATACGCCAGGCACTGAAACATCTTCATTCCACTAAGGCCCTGGGACCGGAAGGGTTCCACACACTATTCTATAAATAATACCGGCACATTATTGGTCCCGACATCTGCAACATGATAAAAAAAATATCTGGACTGGGCAGACGAGCATTGCTGCCATCAATGAATATATCCTTGTCCTCATCCCCAAAACTAAAAAAACCCTAGAAATCTTGGATTTTTGACCTATCAGACTCTGCAATGTCTCCTATAAGATCTTCTCCAAGATCATTTTCAATAGGTTGCAACCTTGGCTACCTGATATTATCACTGAAAATCAGAGCACCTTCATGGACAAGAGACTAATTGCAGATAATGCGATAGTGGCCCATGAAGTTTTTCATTCTTTGAAGTCACGCACTACTGCGAAAAGAGGAACCATGTCCTGGAAATTGGATATGACCAAGGCCTATGATAGAGTTGAATGGTACTTCCTTCATGTCATTATGCTAAAAATGGTTTTCAGTGTTAAATGGATAGATTTGGTCATGGAATGCATCTCGACCGTTTCTTTCAAAATCAAGGTTAATTGGGAGCTCACCATAGGATTCACTCAATCCCAAGTCCTCCACCAGGCCGATCCCCTTTCCCATTTTCTTTTCATTCTGGTAGATGATGTGTTCTCTAATCTTATTTCCATGGCTACATCCTCAAATTCTATTCATGGGGAAAAGCTCTGCCGTGCTAGCCCACTAGTGTCACATCTTTTCTTCGGCGACGACTGCCTCCTATTTTCTAGAGCAACAATTAATGAATTCCGGGTAATCATCCAAGCAATCCAACAGTATGAGAGGGCGTCTGTCCAATTGATTAATCATGGAAAATCTGAGATTTCTTTTAGTTCTGGGGTGGATCTTCCTAAGAGGGAGGAGTTGTGAGAATTGGATGGCATCCATATTGTCGTTAAACATCAGAAGTACCTTGGGATTCCCATGGTTATTGGCTGATCCAAAAAAAAATATTCACATCAATTGTGGATAGGATCGAGAAGAAAATTCTAGGCTGGTCCCCTAAATAAATTTCTAAAGCTGGTAAAGAGACCCTCATCAAAGTAGTCATTCAATCCACCCCCAACAACTTTATGTCACTATTTAATCTCCCTTCCTTTATCGTCGAATAGATCCACGCTCGCACTGCCAATTTCTGGTGGGGGATGAATGAGGGAAGGAACCGGTCCCACTGGAAGGCCTGGGAGAAACTCTGCACTTCCAAATCAGAGGGAGGGATAGGATTCCAGAATCTGCTCTTCTTCAATGATGCTCTTTTGTCCAAGAAAGGTTGGAACATACTCACATTCACATCATCTCTTTGTGCACGGGTTCTACAGGCTAAGTACTTTCCCCACACGGACTTTCGTGCTTCCTCTCTGGGCCCCCGCCCTAGCTTCCTCTGGAGAATTATTTGGGGGGCTAAAAAGATTCTGGAAAAAGGACTAGGTTGGAGGATTGGGTCTGGCTCTTTGGTAAACATCTGGACTGGTCCTTGACTTATGGACAAGGACGGTTTGCGGGCTACTTCCACTATCCAACCAGGTTTTGAAAATTCCACTGTCAGCTGCCTCCTTTCCGACCAGGGATGGGGGTGGTGTCTGGAAAAATCCTTGATTGGTTTAATGAAAGGGATCAAAGAATCATCCTTAGCATTCCCTAGTTCCCTGATGTTGGCCCCGACCAGCTCTTATGGATTAATGATTCCTCGGGCGAATACACAGTGAGGTCTGGCTACAGACTGGATCTTGGCAACCACTCAATCCACCGGGTTGAGGGACCTTGGAACTTGGTGTGGAAACTCAATGCTCCCCCTAAAATTCACCAATTTTGGTGGAAGGTCTGTATGGGTAATCTCCTAACCATGAGCCTCCTCTCCCACCGACATATGGCTAGTTCTTCTTTTTTCCCTTTCTGCCTGAACATTCCTAAAAATCCTTTACACGCCATCATTCACTGCCCGAGAGCTGAGCAAATTTAGAACTAATGGGGCCTGATTTCTGCCGCATCAACGGCGTTGACCTCTGCCCTTCCAGATCTATTGACGCGGTGGTGATCCTCTCTCTCCTCGGCCTCTTTGGTCTCACATTACACCCTGACCTGTATTATTTGGGTCCGGCGCAATGACATAGTTTTTCATCAAGCTCAAAAACCCCCGAATTTTTGAATTGATCGGGCCATTCCCTGAATTGAGGGCTGGAAAGAACACAATGGATATTTTATGCCAGGTGGTACCCTCTCCTATCCCCCTCATTGGACTCCCCCAATGGAATAGACCCTCAATATTAACGTGGACGCGTCACTCCCAAACGATGGGCTTGTCACCCTAGGCCTCCTGGCCCGAAATCATCTAGGGAAAATCCTGGTGGCAAAACTCGAATCACATCAGGCCCGCTGGGAGCCTGCTATTGCTGAAGCCATGGCTATACTTTCCGGTATGATGCTCGCTGTGGACTGTGGATGGGTTGATATCATCATTGAATCTGACTGCCACACTGTAATAGATTCTCTTAACAATAACGATGCGGACTCTAGTCTTTTGGCTTCATCACCAGGAGAATTCGCTCGCTTCGCCAAGGCTTCTCTCGTTGTACTTTATCCTTTACCAAAAGGGAAGGAAACAATGTGGCCCATCAGCTAGTGGCCTCAGGCCCCTCTGATGTCAACCAGCTCTGGCTGGACAATTTCCCTTCATGACTCTCCATTTGTACGTCTGCTGACCTTAGTCATCAATGTTATCTGTCCTTCTTTTCAAAAAAATAGATTAAATATAATACAACATTTCTTGAAGTATGGAGGATTTTATAATATTCTAGTTTTACACAATATATTTATATATAGTGTAATAAACCAGATAAATATAGAATAAATCACTTTCATGTTTTTTAATATATTTATATTCATTGTAAAAAAATTATGTATTGTTTTTCAAATAAAAATTGAAATACTTTTTATTAAACACCTTCCTTATAAGTTTTTATTTAAAAGTTTAATTTATAAATTTTATAAAATTAATTTGATAAAATAAAAAACATTTTTTAAATAATAATTTTAACATTATATTAGGATTAATTTTTTAATATTTTTCGGAAAGGTTTTATTTCTTGATGATTAGTGAAAAATACTGAATTTTAATTGGAAAATGTGTTTTGTTTAATTTTTTTATAAAACAAAATTATATTTTAAATTAATTTTAAATTAAAATTAGTTAAATTATGTAACTAATAATCTAATTTAGGCATTTTGAATAAATTTCAAATTGAATTTAAATATAATAATTTTGTAAATATTTAATCCATTTCACGTTAAAAACTCACTTTCTCATCCCATATGTGGGATTAATATTAAATTAAAATTATACACTTCTATTAATGGAATTTGTAAAAATGGTTTCCATAATTTTAATTATAATAATTTATATTATCTAATAGGTTCAACTTAGTTATTGATGAAAATTAATAGTGAATTTAGAAAAAATTAATTATCTCTATTAAAGAAAAAATTAGTTTATTGGGGGTTATATTAAAAAGATAAGGTTGGAAATGACCTATAATTTTTCTAAACTATTTGATTGCAATATTTTAACTATTATACCTATAATTCTTCATAATAGTCCATTTTGGACACTTTTTGCATATGAAAAACTTGGGAGTACCCAATTCTTCTAAATAATACAAGTGTGTCGTCTCCCCCACTTATAAAAGTACACCCACTCACCACCTTTATTCACACATTCAGAAACCACTAGTTCAGACACATAATACAAAAATAACATATCTGCTTCACTACTCTCATCCTAGAATCCTTATTTTGGATAGAAATCCAAAAAAATCAAGTATTTCAGTGAAAAAATAAGGGGGTACCTGAAAAAGAGTTAACATTCATCAATGAGCATTTTTTGTTTTATTTCTTTATCAAACTCCTTAAATTATTATTAAAATTTGAGTATATAATAAGATTAGTAAGTACCTTATAATTTTATGTTTTTATAATAATGTTATGACATACAACTATCTATACTTCCATCGAATATGTAGTGAAGTCATTATTCATTAGTACAGTGAACTACCACCTTGTGAACTGATGTCATTTGTTTTTCCCATACACATATAACAGTTTATGATGATGATGGATATAAAGTATATATATGATATATATGGAATCATTATATCTATGAATTTATTATATTTATAATGACCCAGCCTACTGGGGCCCTCCTATCCCATTGTAGGCTGAGCTGCCACAACCCCAGAACCGACTCTAATAGATTATAGGATAGAATATGTTGTTGAGAAGGATTGAAAAACAAATGAAAGGCCACATACTATGGTCCATGTATTCATGATCACACATAAATATCCATTTAATATTGGGGATATAAAGGAAAAACTAGAAAAAAAAGCCTGCATACATCTATCCCAAATCATAGTATGACAAATATACTCGAAAGTTATAAAATTGAAAAATAAAAACCCAAAAAAATGAATAGTTTAGAAGATTATGACCTAATAAAAAGGAGGTAACTAGAGACAAAACCATGATCGATAAGCTCCTCAATTTATATTTCCAATATATATTCTCCACCCGCTCCTTATTCACCAAATACAATGCTAGAATTCTCATGGTATACTAACTGTAAATTAAATTTTTATTTCAAAATACCTTTTGAGGAGAAAGTGGGAAACCAGAATTACATCAAAGAAATAAACACAACCATTCCTCCACATACAATATCATCAAGACCAAATATAATTCAATTCAAAAACAAGAAAAATACACACCCTATAATTCCTATAGTATAGACAAGACACAACATGTATGAAGATCCTTTGAAAGGTGAGTATAAAAATACACAATATAAATCCCAAAACCCAAAAGGGAGTTACTGATAGGCATTAGTTAACTAGATCAAAATCTAGAGGAGAAAAACTAAGAGAGAGAAAATCTATCTCAACCACTTCTCAGTTAAACATTGATATTCAACTCATCACCCCCATATTTGATGAAAGATGACACATACCACAAGGCCTCCCATTATATATTAGATATATTCCCAAGGGAACCCCATTTTTGATTGTCACAACCATAATTTTGTCCACAGAAACCAACTCAAGGTTCCCAAATATCACTTACCTAGGAGTACTCACACCATGAGCCTCTCCATCCCACATAGAACACAACTGAGATAATTCATAGATTGTGCATCTAGAATTTGATGTCACATCCCCACCATCCCATATGGAACTCAACTGAGAGATTTCACTCCACCAAGTATACCTTTTCCATCCTAGATGGGATTATCTAATCACTCGTTAGGAATAACTAAACCAAAGGTACAACCCTAACATTTCTAGTGGTAACTATCTAAGTGATCATGCTCGTCTGATATTTTTGAGGAGAAATTCAACTAGTGACCCCCTACATCTCCAAATATGATAGAGGATAACTCTCAGGACACCTAGAGGATACTATAAAACCTAACTAGAACCCAAAACATAGAAATGGCTATATAACCACCCCTAAATCTAGAAAAACACACTCAGTAGAGGATATAAACCCGCAGATTATTGGTCACATTGATTCCAAAAGATCCAAACATGGGAAAATCATAGTAAAATAATAAATAAACTTAGAGGATTCATCTGAGATGCACACTCCATCTGATACATACCCCATCATGGTGATCGTATTTCCATTACAAGATAGGGGTTCTTCACATGGGGCTCATTAGGGCTCTTTCCCCTATAGGAAACATCCTACTGGGAAGAGGATTGATTCCCTCAGAAATATTGGTAACAATCATACCAAAAACCCTAACAAGGGAAGCATGAAGGATCAGAGAATATTTGTGGGCCTCTTGGAGGAATACATGCTTTATGATATGGAATGTAAAGTGAAATCATCCTAAGACAGCTCACTCTAGAATATGTGAACACATAAACACTAACTGAGATCATGGAATTCATATAGGGTCCATGATCCTATGACGATGATGTGAAAACATACTAAACCCCCATAAGAAAATACCTAGGTAATTTTGTTAATCACTACTAGTATAAATGTCACCAACTGATGTGACCCTCAACATCACCTCACATCACATCTCTAATACCGAAATTGTGGCCACCATTGTGTCCCATTAAACAAATTACATAGGATAGGCTACTCATGGGACTCTATTCAAGTTTTAATGATGGATATGCACGAGGGATATGACTCTGATAGAAGTATAACATGTACCACTCAACATTGGCATCTATCAATTTCCCCTCCTGGTACTCAGTGTGTATAAAAGTGAAATACAAAGCATATACCCCATTTCCCATGGTATGTATCCTCATACGATCATCTGGGACTGTCCTTGACCTTACACGGCTGGATTCGCATTTCAATCCACATTGTGAGTACCGTAGATACATGACTTTTCCTAGATATCCATCCACTTGGTTGTTTCCTTAGCCCATGCCTGTTTCTAGGACCCCATTCTCATGTACTCCGGTTGTATACTCTCACTTGATTGTATCTCTTAATATAGCATACCTGGAATTGTCCTTCAACCACAAGACTAGGCCTCACTACATGGAACATAGTCCCCAACATATAGACATCCCAAAATAGGAAGAACAATTGTATTTTTTCTAAACTAAAGAGTGTGTGAATGTAAATTCAAGATGAAAATTTCCTCAGTGCCACCTGAAACCATTGAATTTTACATAAAACCCAAGGATCGACCCCCATAGGGTCTCTAATAGTCTTCTAAGGGATATAAAACAATGAAAAATTGAATCAATAGGTTTTGGGGGTGTAAATATTATAAATCCACCTACCTCTAGGAAAAACACAAAATCTTCAGGTATGAAACGATGCCTAGAACATGATGCTCCTTGATTTGGGAGCATTCTCTGTTAGGATCAAAGATTAGATGTTCTTTTTATCCTTGGTTCATTAGTTGGTGTCCCTTAGCCATGGGTGGTAACCCTAATCTCTGTTATTTTATTAATGAATGATAAATGGAGGGGGGCTATTAATTAATTTTACTAAATTAATAACCTCTACTCAAAACAAAACCAATAATCACCTCAAACTAGGTACCCGGTGTGGAAAAAATTATTTCCATATTAGGGAAAAATCATTGTTTTGAAATCCATTACAGTCTCAGATTTCGAATATGAGTCTCCTCTTGGGATTCGTTTCACATTTACAATAGAACTGTACATTCATGATAGAATATATTTAATATTTTCCATATCACAATACCATGGTTATTCAATCCCTACAATACTTCTTCGGTTTAGCACCTAACATGATGAATACTCTTATAAATATTCATATTGATTACATAGAAAACATTCAGTCACTAAATTGTCCCCACCTTCAATAATGTTCTTCTAATAAATATAAATCCGAGTAATAAGACTGAAAATTGAGATCTCAACATAATCTCTCATACCAGCATGCACTCTAAAAGGTTCCCCTACTTTCAAGAAAAATGAATCCTAGGGAACCAAAAACCTACAATGTTTATATAGGAATGGTACCATTCTAAACCACATTGAAACAGAAGAAAGGGTTTATGAACCCAAGAGATATTTATCCACTCAGGCTAAGGAATATCACTGAAAAAAATATATCACATCATCAAACATAAATGAAAACTATTGTTTGTCTAAAATAACCCTAAAAGCGGCCTGCGGGACTTCATCCACCATTGAATGGTCTTCACCTTTCACAAAAACACCATCACCATTCCACCATGAAAACCTAAAGTATGTTTTCAAAAACATAAATAGTTTTCTTACATAGCCCAAGCATCCCACTTTTGGGTATTCCACTAAGGGAATGGAACCTTCCTAGAACACTATATCACCTCATCAATAATGTCATCTTCAAAAGGGTGAGGTACTTCCCCAAATTTTAAAAATAAACCAAAAACATGTATCATGGATATCTAGTCATGAAATACCATGAAAAATAAACTACAACTAGAGGAAATCTATATTGACCCCATCCTCAAGGGTCCAATGTAATAATCCAATAACTCCATCACCATGTTTGGAAACACTGGATAGAGGTATTGTTTACATGAATCTATGACTACACCCATTCCCTATGGTGGTTCTATAAATGATAAAACCCTTTCTATAGTTTACCCACACTCCTATGTCCAAGAAGATACCTATTATGGAGTGATAATTATATATCTACAATTGATACTTCGAAATATCTTTATAAGGAGGGTAACCTCAGAGTATATATATAACTATCCTCTAGTATATCACTTACATACCTCTTGATGACGAGAACACTAATAAATTACAAGATAAGAATACCTAGAATCATTCCAATGAGGGATAGGGATGATTTCTTTCTATATCTTATCATGTAACAACCGAGACATTTATGTTATATAAATCATAAAAGGAATATTTTTCTACACACAACCCTTGCTTGGCTTGCTTTACACGAAATCGAAACCTTCCTCGATAGCTTGCGTCGTACGCAATAACGAGTTTCACTAAACAACGATATACTATTAAAATATTATTAAAACTAGCCGTTATGAATAGTAATAACCAATTTTTGAAATTTTATAAATTTTATTTTTTAAAATGGACTTCATTTTTGGATTCAGAATATCGAAATTAGCCTAGGGTGAAATTTTGGTATTTTTCTGAAAACTTTCAATTTTTGATGAATAGTGAAACCACTAAGTGGTAGTTAAAAAACAGAATTTTTCATAAAACTTAATTTTACTGCTTCTATTAGAAGAATATAAAAAATCTGAGAAACATGGTTGAAGTCAGTAAGTAAAATGTGGTTCAATGAGGTGAAAATAATTTTTGGTTAACAGTAACTTTTTACTTTTATTTACCACAGTTAAAAGTAACTAGGGTAATTAAGGGTAAAAATGATATTATTATTACCCTAACACGTGTACTAATTCTATTGTACAAATCTAATTCGAACAAAAACAACCTTAGGAAAAAAAATATGACCATTTAGGCCCACTTGGATTAGATTAGGACATTTATTATTAATTTATTTAAAGAAGGGTTAAAATAGTTAAAATCAAAGTTTAATAATTATATCATTTTTAATATAGAGTTATACATAAGATAAATTCGACTATAAATATAAATTAGAAAGCTAAAAATATTTCCTACATAATTATATGTTATTTGTAATTTTTAGAATTTAAATAATTTAATTTATTAATGACACAAAGATGATGGAGTAATTATCTTATTAATGAAATATTGACATAATTGATGTTATAAATACGCAAATAAATGTAATTTGAGACTTTTTATGAATTCCAATAATTTTCTAGGTTTATATGACATGTTATTATTGCTTTAATTAACTTTTTTCGAACTAATAATTCTGTTATGAGTTTCAAAAAAATCAATAACTAAATAGTGTCAAAATTGACATAAAATAGTTTTTAAAAAAAATATTATATTATTAATTATTATTTTATTCCTAAAAAACTATGGTTTGGCCAAATGACTTATATAATGTTATAAATATTAATAATAAACAACTTGGGGTTCTTTTGTCTTGTTATAGTGAGTTTATTAACCTTATAGTATAAGAACACAAGAAGACACGGTAAAAGTAAAATTATTTAACTTAATGATAAATCTAAATGATAAGGTTAAAATAGGAAACTGAACTTGTCTAAATTCTATTGGATGAGAGGCTTTTGACCCATCCCCACCTTAGCTTCGAAATAAATCAATTTGGAGCTATTTAAAACCGAACATGACTTTATAATAAAATAATATTTTTAGTTTTTCCAAAGGAGCCCCTCTCCTCCCTTATAAAAGGGCACCTCCTCCCCCTCTTCCTCACACCACTTTGAGCCTTCAAACTCGGCCAAACCCTGCCACTTTATCCTCTCCACTTCCTTAGAGATATCCTAGAGGTCGTGGTCTTCTTCAAAAACCAATTAAAGTTCCCTAAAAAGAGTTCTCAAAGAGGCGTTTCAAAGAAGAGGTAATGTATGTTACCAATTCTTTCAACATTATTTCTTCTTCAACTTCTTCTTCTTTAGTTGTTTAATTATAAATTAATAACATCAGTATCACTCATATACTGATATGTTATTATAAGTATGAAACAACTCTATTTAACCATCTATCCATCCTACGGAACATGAAATCACCGTGCGTGCGTACGTACGGAATACCGT
This sequence comes from Viscum album, assembly GCA_963277665.1. Classification (NCBI taxonomy): domain Eukaryota; kingdom Viridiplantae; phylum Streptophyta; class Magnoliopsida; order Santalales; family Viscaceae; genus Viscum; species Viscum album. Next base: position 384,222,568 of record OY728137.1, read on the forward strand.
CTCCACGCCGTGGTGTAATCTATTTTCCACCACCACCTTACTTGGATGGGTATAATGGTGTAAATAATGACTATATATGACTATTGTAATGTGATATTAATTCTAAAATAGTATACATACACTCCAATACAATTTCACGATCATGGGAACGATATCATCGCTCGTGCGTATGTACGGAATACCGTCTCCACGATGTGATGCGACTCGTTCTACATGATTTTCATTGCATAATGATTACATAAATGAATTGAGTGAAAAAATATGATATATATTACTCTAATACCATTCTGGAAATGAGGTATTTATAAACTAAAAAGAAAAATAAGAATTTATTCGATAAGACACGCATAAGAACAAAAAGTAATAAACACCCGAATAACAAGTAGTAATGAAATATTACTAATAAGAAGATAATAATATGACCATATATGATATCATAAAAATAAGTATGACTCTGGAAAAAGTCAATAACATTATTTAATTCATTATACAGGAGGTTCGGACACGTACAAAGCATATCGGACCTAAGGTAAGGGAAAATTTCACAATCTCATTCTTATTCGAGATTGTTTATACTTTGGTATTTACTGGGGTGTATTTTATCATCCACATCTATGTTTCCTCAATATGTAATATTATTTCCATCCACCTACAATTTTTTAAATCCATTTTTTTACCCTTTGGTGAGATTATAGTAAAAGATATGAAGGGAATCGTTTTTCGTTTTTCATACGAGGTACTTTTTTGACTTTTCCGACAAAAGTACGAGAAGAATGTTTTCTTAACTTATACGGAATGAATGGATTTTTTAAACATTATTTCCAAGAAGAATCCTTTACAAGTTTTCACGTTTATTTTTAATCAACTTCTTTTAGTTTAAAATTGTATGACATGTTAGGAAAGGAAAATGTTTTTGAAGTAGAAAGGATATTTTCCTCAAGAATGGAGTTTAAGTGTTTTATCAAAATTATTTTCCATCTATGATAATATACGGTTCTGTTTCTATACCTATTATTACATTGATTTGATTATGTTGTGATGGAATTATTTTTATGAATTCCTTTATCTTATATGAATTGTTTTATGATGTCATGATGTTTAAGAATCCCATTTTTATTACATGGGTTATGCTATGATGTATGGTTTATGATTTTGTGGCACATATAAGAATGGTATAATTATGAGATGGGTGGGACCTATATCTCCCTCCAATGCATTGGGTAAAGATTTTATATCTCATGAGATAGATATGGCTAGAACGGCAGGTTAAACCGGTTCAGTGAAACAGGACTGAAACGAGGAGTGAACTCGGTTCAGAAATGGAATTTGTCCACTATGATAGTCTTGGAAATGAGTCTTGAATAATAAGAAATGATTCTCTATGATTATGTGTGTATGCCACAAAGTTTAATGTTTTAAGTTCTGATTATTGGGATTACATTTCACTACTATGATTTATCCCATGTTATGAAATTATGATTTATTTTGCAGGTTAATATTTCCAAAAGTTATGTTCTTTTGTATATGATGTGATTGATATTTCTTTTGTTTACCCTTACTGAGCATTTGATCTCACCCTTTTGTATGTTTTATTTCCCCAGGCCAGGAAGAAGGTTATTAAGTAGGATATTCCAAAAAGGGACTCTAGATATGATGAAATTAATGGGAGGCAAAGTAGACGCTTTATGAACCAGTTGTTTATGTTTCCTAGTTTCTAAAGACACTATAACTATACAGTCATTTCCATGGTTTTGTTATATGTTGTAATAAGTATGCTTAAATTTTGAATTATTAACAATTTATGTAAAGTTTGGGTCATTATAGTTGGTATCAAAGGAAAGGTATAGTCAACCTTTGTAAACTAGGATGTGAAAGCCTTAGTAAAAACCCTAAGGATAAGTCAAAGCATAGAACACAATATTAGTGTTTTAGAAATGGCCATGAATAACCTATGATAAGACCTTAAGTGTGAAATTTTATTCTTGATTATGTGGTTTTCCTATTATAATTAGTGTTTCTCACACTATTCTTCTTGGTTTTAGTCAATGGATGGAACCCAAAGGAACCGTGTTAATGCGGAATGCGACAGACAATGCAATGATTGTCACCCTAAGCAACCAAATGTTATGGGAGTTGGAATGCAAAATCTTGTAGCCATGCTCACACAACTTTCTCAAGCTATGAATCATGCAGGACTTCCAAACGAGCAAATTAAGGAGCAACATTCTGTTGAATCTTTCATGAGGCAGCGTCCACCTTCATTCAGCGGGTCTACTAATCCATTAGTTCCTGAACAATGGATTTGTACTACTGAAAAGATACTTTCAGTTCTTCAATGTTCTGATCATGATAATGTCATCTTAGCAGTGTATCATTTGGAAGGTGATGCTGATCAATAGTGGAATCTTATCAAGAATATGAGGCAAAGAGATGAAATTGAGTCCAGGGAATGGGACGAGTTCAAGAACTTATTTTTCAATAAGAAATTCCCTCGTATTCTTTGAACAAAGATGGAGAAGGAGTTTCTTGAACTAAAGCAAAAGGATGATGAATCTGTTGGTACCTATGAAGAAAATTTTACAAGACCTTCAAGGTACGCTTCTTGTATTATTATCCAACCTGAGAGTAAGATCGATCGATTCATTAGTGGCTTAAAACCAAGTCTTCGAAGGGAGTTAGCCATAAGGGACTTCAATAGCTACGAGGAAATCGTTCGATGTGCTCTCAAAGTCGAGATAGAGATTGGAGTAACCCATCAGTCATATGGGTTTGATAAGAAGAGGAAAATGGAATTCAAAGGAAAATCTAAAGAACACACTGAAAAGAAGATGAGTTTTCCCTTATGCTCAAAGTGTGGAAAGAAACATGGGGGGATTTGTCTTAAAGGGACAAGTAAATGTTTCAAATGTGAAATGAAGGTCATTCGGCATTTGAATGCCGAAATGATGGGAAGAAGATGTCTAATGATGCAAACAAAGGAAGGGATACACAGAACGAACCTACTACACTTCAATGATTCAAGTTCAAGGAGATGGGGAATTATGCCAATCAATGCCCAAATTCAATGGTTGATGATGATGGTCGACGTCAACAAATTCTTTAGGCTAAAGACAAAGGAAAGTCACATGAAATTTCTATCAGCGATGTGGAGTATGATAACGATGTGGTGAAAGGTACACTTACCATCCACTCTAAAGTAGAAAATGTTTTATTTTATTCTGGATCCACCCACTCCTTTATTTCTGAATAATTTTCTAAGGATATCACCATATTACCTCAAAAATTAGATGTTGAGTTAGCTGTGACATCCCCTAATGGCACAACAGTCGCATCAAAAGTTTATAATTATTCTCCGATCGAAGTTTGTGGGAAAGTGCTTCCTGCAAATCTTGTGATCCTTCCTATAGTGGAATTTGATGTGATTCTTGGGATGGATTGACTTTCTTTATATGGAGATCATATCAATTTCCAAAGAAGGGAAGTCACATTTCATATTCCAGATCAATCTATGATCGTCTATCAACGCAAGGATGAACATAACCTTCCAGTTGAAATTCCTTCCATCTTATGGGTCTTGATTTCACTAAATGAAGGTTATTTATCTCAAATGGTTGTTGAAAAACTCACGATTAATAATATTCCCATTGTACGGGAGTTTGATGATGTCTTTCTAGAGGAATTACCGGGTCTTCCACGAAATCATGAAGTTGATTTTTCAATAGAACTCGTACCAGGTGCTTTGCCTATTTCAAAGACACCTTATAGAATAGCCCCAATTGAGTTGCAGGAATTGAAGAAGCAACTCCAAGAGAATCTTGATAAGGGGTTCATACACCCTAGTGCGTCACCTTGGGGAGCACCTGTTCTGTTTGTTAAGAAGAAAGATGGATCAATGAGACTCTGCATTGATTATCGCGAACTTAACAAGATCACTATCAAGAACAAATATCCTCTCCCACGCATTGATGACTTATTTGACCAACTACGCGGAGCTCAATACTTTTCCAAGATTGATCTTCGTTCAGGGTATCATCAATTAAGGGTCAAAAGGGAGGATATACCAAATACGACTTTCCGTACAAGGTATGGACACTATGAATTTATAGTGATGCCATTTGGTCTTACTAATTCCCCTGCTATCTTCATGGATATGATGAATAGAGTCTTTAGAGACTATCTTGATAAGTTTGTTGTAGTCTTTATAGATGATATTCTTGTCTATTAAAAGAGCAAGGAAGAACATGAAGATCACTTGAGAATTATATTGAAGACCCTGAGAAAGGATAAGCTTTATGCCAAATTTATCAAGTGTGAATTTTGGCTTCAAAAAGATTCATTTTTGGGTCACATAATCTCAAAAGAGGGGATATCTGTGGATCCAGCAAAAACAGAGGTTATCGAAAGATGGTCGAGACCAACAACAGTGACTGAGATCCGAAGTTTTCTTGGTTTGGCTGGATTTTATCGATGTTTCGTGAATGATTTTTCACGATTATCTAATCCACTCACCAAGTTGACTCGGAAAGGAGTTAAGTTCGTTTGGATGGAGGAAAGTGAAGAGAATTTCAAGGAGTTGAAAAGAAGGTTATCTAGTGCACCTGTGCTCACACTACCTTGTAGTGGAAAAAGGGTTGTGATCTACAGTGATGCATCCAAGAAGGGTTTGGGGTGTGTTCTTATGCAGAATGATATGGTGATAGCTTATGCCTCACGACAGTTGAAAATACATGAGCAAAATTACCCAACTCATGATTTGGAGTTAGCTGTGGTAATCTTTGCATTAAAGATTTAGAGGCATTATCTTTATGGAGAAAGGTGTGACATTTATACTGATCATAAAATTATAAAGTATATTTTCACACAAAAGGTGCTGAATATGCGCCAAAGAAGATGGTCGGAGCTGATTAAGGATTACGACTGCTCAATCCATTACCACTCTGGGAAAGCAAACAAGGTGGCAGATGCATTAAGTCGACAAGACCACGCCATTTTATCCCTGATGAGGATAAAAAAAGATCCAATATTTATGGATTTATAAAGGATGGATCTTGGAATTATAATTGAAAGGGAAAAATCTTATCTTTCTCAAATGAATGTTCAACCATCTATACATATGAAGATTAAAGAGGCGCAGAAAGAAGATGTAGAGTTACAAAAGAAGGTGAAAAATATTCCTGAATTCAACCTTGATTGTGATGGGATAATAAAGTTCAGGAATCGGGTTTGTGTTCCTCCCATCCAGGAATTAAAGAAGGAGCTGCTAGATGAGGCTCATAGTTCTTCCTTCTCTATTCATCCTGGAAGCACGAAGATGTATAGGGTCTCGAAAGAGTACTTCTAGTGGGATGGCATGAAAAGAGATGTTGTTGAATATGTCTCTCAATGCTTGGTTTGTCAGCAAGTTAAAGCTGAGAGACATAAGTCTAAGGGGATTTTACAACCATTACCCATACCCGAATGGAAGTGGGAAAGCATCACTATGGACTTTGTCACAGGACTTCCTAAAACATCTAAAGGCAGTAATGCTATTTGGGTCATAGTTGATCGTCTTACAATGTCAGCACACTTCATCGCTATTATAGAGGATTTCTCTCTGGATCATCTTGCCATGATATATGTAAAAGAAGTGGTAAGATTTCATGGAGTACCACTTTCTATTATATCTGATCGGGATCCGAGGTTTACCTCAAAGTTCTGGAGAAGTCTTCAGCATACTCTGGATACAGAGTTGAGTTTCAGCACTGCTTATCATCCTCAGACAGACGGTCAGTCTGAGAGAACAATTCAAACTCTAGAGGATATGTTGAGAGCTTGCTCTATGGATTTCAAAGGTGGTTGGGATCAACACCTACCTTTGGTGGAATTTTCATATAATAATAGCTTTCACTCCAGTATTCAGATGGCTCCTTATGAAGCTCTCTATGGAAAGAAATGCAGGACTCCAACTTGTTGGGATGGAGTTGGGGAATGAAAGCTATTAGGACCTGATCTTGTTGATGAGATGGAAGAAAAGGTCCGATCTATTCAACAACACATAAGAGCAGCTCAGAGTCGACAGAAAAGTTATGCTGATAAACGAAGAAAAGACCTAGAGTTTGAAGTGGGTGGAAAAGTGTTCTTACGAATATCTCCCTGGAAGAGGGTCATGAGATTTGGAAAGAAGGGGAAGTTGAGCCCTAGATATATCGGTCCTTTCAAAATACTTGATCATGTTGGAAAGGTAGCTTACCGATTGGCACTTCCACTGAATCTCTCTAAAGTTCACGATGTGTTCCATGTATCTCTCGCGAGAAAGTACATACCCGATCCTTCACATGTACTCAGCTCAGAAGTTGTACCGCTGGAGAAAGATCTTTCTTATGAAGAACAACCGATAGAGATTCTGGATTATAGTGAAAAAGTTCTATGAAAAAAGATCACTCGCTTGGTGAAAGTTTTATGGAGGAACCACCAATTAGAAGAAGCTACATGGGAGCTTGAGGATATGATGAGGGAGAGGAATCCTCATCTATTTGTTACAAAGTGATGAATTCCGAGGGTGAAATTCATTTTAAGGGGGGTAGAATGTAACAACTGAGACTTTTATGTTATATAAATCATCAATGGAATATTTTTCAACACACAACACTTTCTTGGCTTGCTTTACACGAAATTGCGACCTTCCTCGATAGCTTGCGTCGTACGCAATACCAAGTTTCACTAAACAACGATATACTATTAAAATATTATTAAAACTAGCCGTTATGAATAGTAATAACAACTTTTTGAAATTTTATAAATTTTATTTTTCAAAATGAACTTCATTTTTGGATTCGGAATATCAAAATTAGCCTAGGGTGAAATTTTGGTATTTTTCTGAAAACTTTCAATTTTTGATGAATAGTGAAACCACTAAGTGGTAGTTAAAAAACTGAATTTTTCATAAAACATAATTTTACCGCTTCTGTGAGTGGAATCTCAAAAATCTGAGAAACACGGTTGATGTCAGTAAGTAAAATGTGGTTCAATGAGATGAAAATAATTTTTGGTGAATAGTAACTTTTTACATTTATTTACCACGGTTAAAAGTAAATAGGGTAATTAAGGGTAAAAATGATATTATTATTACCCTAAAACATGTCCTAATTCTATTGTAAAAGTGTAATTCAAACTAAAACAACCTTAGGAATAAAATATGACCATTTAGGCCCACATGGATTAGATTAGGACATTTATTATTAATTTATTTAAAGAAGGGTTAAAATAGTTAAAATCAAAGTTTAATAAGTATATAATTTTTAATATAGTTTTATACATAAGATAAATTCGACTATAAATATACATTGGAAAGATAAAAATATTTCCTACATAATGATATTTTATTTGTAATTTTTAGACTTTTAATAATTTAATTTATTTATGACACAATGATGATGCAGTAATTATCTTATTAATGAAATATTGACATAATTGATGTTATAAATACCCAAATAAATGTAATTTGAGACTTTTTATGAATTCCAATAATTTTATAGGTTAATATGACATGTTAGTATTGATTTAATTAACTTTTTTAGAACTAATCGGTCTGTTATTATTTTCACAAAAATCAATTACTAAATAGTGTCAAAATTGACATAAAATAGTTTTTAAAACAAATATTTTATTATTAATTGTTATTTTATTCCTAAAAATCTACGGTTCGGCCAAATGAATTAGATAAGTTCATATATATTAATAATAAACAACTTTGGGTTCTTTTGTCTTGTTATAGTGATATTATTAACCTTATAGTATAAGAACACAAGAAGACACGGTAAAAGTAAAATTGTTTAACTTAATGATAAATCTAAATGATAAGGTTACAATAGGAACCTAAAATTGTATAAATTCTATTAGATGATAGGATTTAGACCCACCCCCACCTTATCTTCGAAATAAATCAATTTGGATCTATTTAAAACCGAACTTGACATTATAATAAAATAATATTTTTAGTTTTTCCAAAGGAGCCCCTCTCCACCCTTATAAAAGGGCACCTCCTCCCCCTCTTCCTCACACCACTTTGAGACTTCAAGCTCGGCCAACACCTGCCACTTTCTCCTATCCACTTCCCTATAGACATACTAGAGGTCTTGGGCTTCTTCAAAGACCAATTTTAGTTCCCTAAAAGGATGTCTCAAAGAGGCGTTTCAAAGAAGAAGTAATGTCCGTTACCAATTCTTTCAACTTTATTTCTTCTTCCACTTCTTCTTCTATAGTTGTTTCATTATAAAGTAATAACATAAGTATCACTCATATACAGATATGTTATTATAAGTATGAAACAACTCTATTTAACCATCTATCCATCCTACGGAAAACGAAATCACCACGCGTTCGTACGTACGGAATATCGTCTCCACGCCGTGGTGTAATCTATTTTCCACCACCACCTTACTTGGATGGGTATAATGGTGTAAATAATGACTATATATGACTATTGTAATGTGATATTAATTCTGAAATAGTATAAATACACTTCAATACAATTCCACGACCATGGGAACGATATCATCGCTCGTGCGTACGTACGGAATACCATCTCCACGATGTGATGCGACTCGTTCTACATGATATTCATTGCATAATGATTACATAAATGAATTGAGTGAATAAATATGATATATATTACACTAATAACATTATGTAAATGAGGTATTTATAAACTAAAAATAAAAATAAGAATTTATTCGACAAGACATGCATAAGAACAAAAAGTAATAAACACCCGAATAACAAGTAGTAATGAAATATTACTAATAAGAAGATAAGAATATGACCATATATGATATCATAAAAATAAGTATGATTCTTTAATAAGTCAATAACATTATTTAAATCATTATAAAGGAGGTTCAGACACGTAAAAATCATATCGGACCTAAGGTAATGGAAAATATCACAATCTCATTCATATCCGAGATTGTTTATACTTTGGTATTTACTGGGGTGTATTTTATCATCCACATCCATGTTTCCTCAATATGTAATATTATTTCCATCCACATACAATTGTTTAAATCTATTTTTTTACCATTTGGTGAGATTATAGTAAAAGATATGAAAGGAATCTTTTTTCGTTTTTCGTACGAGGTACTTTTTTGACTTTTCCGACTAAAGTACAAGAAGAATGTTTTTTTAACTTATACGGAATGAATGGATTTTTAAAACATTATTTCCAAGAATCATCCATTACAAGTTTTCAAGTTTATTTTTAATCAAATTATTTTAGTTTAAAATTTTATGACATGTTAAGAAAGGAAAATGTTTTTGAAGTAGAAAGGATATTTTCCTCAAGAATGGAGTTCAAGTGTTTTATCAAAATTATTTTCCATCTAAGATAATATAGGGTTCTTTTTATATCCCTATTATTACATTGATTTGATTATGTTGAGATGGAATTACTTTTATGAATTCCATTATCTTATATGAATTGGTTTATGATGTCATGATGTTTAAGAATCCCATTTTTATTACATGGGTTATGCTATGATGTATGGTTTATGATTTTGTGGCACACATAAGAATGATATCATTATGAGATTGGTGGGACCTGTATCTCCCTCAAATGCATTGGGTAAAGATTTTATATCTCATGAGATAGACATGTCTGGAACGACAGGTTAAACCGGTTCAGTGAAACAGGACTGAAACGAGGAGTGAACTCGGTTCAGAAATGGACTTTGTCCACTAAGATAGTCTTGGAAATGAGTATTGAATAATAATAAATGATTATCTATGATTATTTGTTTATGCCACAAAGTTTCAAGTTTTAGGTTATGATTATTGGGATTAGATTTCACTACTATGATTTATCCCATGTTATGAAATTATAATTTCTTTTGTAGGTTAAGATTTACAAAAGTTATGTTCTTATGTATATGATGTGATTGATATTTCTTTTGTTTACCCTTACTAAGCATTTGAGCTCACCCTTTTGTATTTTTTATTTCCCAAGGTCAGGAAGAAGGTTATTGAGTAGGATATTCAAAAAAGGGACTCTAGATATGGTGAAATAAATGGGAGGCAAAGTAGATGCTTTATGAACCAGTTGTTTATGTTTCCTAGTTTCTAAAGACACTATACCTATACAGTCCTTTACATGGTTTTGTTATATTTTGTAATAAGTATTCTTAAATTTTGAAGTATTAACAATGTATTTAAAGTATGGGTCATTTTATATCACCAATGTGGTTTCCAATGTGATGAAATCTATCACCATAAAACGAAGTAATACTCCACCCAAACCTAGAGTTGGTGATAACCTGAACTAAGGAAAAACATAAATAACCATCTTTCACCAAACCTATGAGAAAATAATTTTTCAACTCTCAGGTGTTATACTCCCCCTTTATTGTCCCCTGGGCCATCAGACTTCAACCATTCTTAACATTAAGAGACTCCTCTTCCTCCCATGTGAAAAAAGTAGGGATGAAAAGGTGGAAACACTGGGACATATAATTCCTCCAACTAAACCATAGATCATAGAACCCAATGAAAGCACTCCAACTCAAACATTGAGTGAAAAGGGTTCCTTTGGTGTCACTAAGACATATATAGGGACTACATATAGTATAAGTGGTTCAAGAAACTTAAAAAACTACAAAATAGGAAAGGTATTCACATGTAACCTCAAAATACCCTCAAGCCTACAAGATAGAATCTCATTCTTATTGAAGATCATCATTTCCAAATCCCTCTAATATACTCTAACCAAGGCCTACCATGACACCTTAAAACCAAAACCCACTTGATACTCACATGCTAGTGGAACTTGTAATGGATCGGACCTTTTAATTCATTAATTTTAAAAAATGATGATTCAAGTGTATGGGTGTAGTACAAGGTTGTTTTATATATTTTCAACATTTCTTGTGGTAATATATTCTGGTGGTAGGTCATTCTAGCAATGATTCATTTCAGGCAGTGATTCATTATGAAAAAAAATCATTATGATGTAATGGTATATTAATCTAACAATGAGTTATTTTTAAATAATAGTGGGTTATTACGATGGTGGACAATTTTAAACTAATGGTTCGTCATTCTAATGGCAGGTTAATTTGAACTAATGGTGGTTCTTTCTAATGGTGGTTCATTTTCAAGTAAATGTAATTGATTCTGATGGTGCGTCATTTTGAACTAAAAGTGGTTCTTTCTAATGGTGGGTCATTTTGAACTAACTGAGTGCTATTATGAATGTTGTTCATTTTGAACTAATGGGGGTGATTCTAATAGAGGGTCATTTTTAACTATTGGTTGTTCATTCTGATGGTGGAACAGTTTTAACTAACTATGGGTCATTCTTAAAGCTTTTCATGGATAATGTCTCTGATTTTTCCTAAAAAATTATAGAATTTTCATTTTGGAATCCTTTTGGGAAAATGGGTCTTATGGATTAATAAAGGGTTTCTAAAGCTCTTTCAAAGAAAATTAACCATATCTTCAATTTCTAAAAATTCTATATACCTTTTAAATATTAAAAATTCATGATTTTTATGATATCCTTTATTAATATCCAATCTAACCCGTCTCTAATTCCGCATGTTTCAAATTGAATCTTTCAAATGTGGAGAGCTTTCCTTTTTAATTTTGGGGTTCCTTTCTCTTTAGATGTGAGGTTCCAAATCCTTCTTCCCTAGGAGTGGAAGAGCCCTATTTCTAGATTTTGTTCTAGTTCCCCCAAAGTAGTTTTATTCTATATGTGCACCCCCTATTTTTTTAAAACGTGTTTAGGAAGAGAGTATTCTTCCATTTAGTAATTCTTACATTTCTTCTTTCTATGTATCATGTGGGGAGGGTTACTATGTTTATCAATGTAAAATTAGTTTAATCCAAATTAAAAAAGATAAAAAAAATTCTAAAAAAACCTTAAAATTAGAATGGTAAAGTGAATCACATTCCTTTAGATGCTTTATTGTTATTGTTGATATTGTGTTTTTACAAGCGTAATGCCCTTTCTGAAAATTATGGTCGTTGGGAGTCATGTCATGCATTGTTATGTTGAAAAATTGGGAATGTATGTTGTGTGATTATTAAAAACACAGAAAACAAGATTGGATAATTATGTATACTTGGTTAATGAAATAGATTCCCAAATGTCTTATGCCTTGTTTGATAAAATCCTGAAAAAAGAATTGGAATTGAATAAGAGACCCTTTTCTAAATTTAAAAATGTGTTGTGCTAGGGTATGTGATGTGATGTGTGGAATAGTTGCAGTTCTTATAAGTTGGGATTACATGATGTGGAGTGTCTACGCTGTAATTGTTTTGGGGGTAGTTGATGAGATGTGGTTTTTTAGCAGGGATGCAGTTAAGGTTATGAAGTGGTTGTGAAATAGAGATGAGAAGGAAGGTGGAAATAGATGTTCTTGTTGGGATATTGTACTAAAATTCTTATTTTGTGTTGTATTGAGTTAGTTTTCTAGTTTGTAATGGATGGTTAAATGAATAAAATAATGGAAAATTTTCATAAATAAATTAATAAAGGACATGGTGGATTAAATTGTAAATTTTTATATATGAATGATGGGATGAACATTCTAATCAAAGAACATGTTTTATTGAAATGTATTGGTAATGGGGAATATATAAAAGTCATCAATGATAATTAAATATTGAAATCTGAATTGTGTCATTTTTTATTCTTTTATGGGTTTTCCATTTTTCTTTTGCAGCAGAAGTGGAGTATCTTTTGAGATGATTTGTGCCCTTGTGAACCCTTAGGTTGGGGCTTCTGTACTTTAGATATTTATCTATATACACTTTTTGTTTTTATAATTTATATAAACAACCTACCCTCATCAATCACTATGTTCTGACTACAACATAGTGACATTGGGGTGTTTTTAACAACATCTTAGTGGGATGATGGATAGTTGGATACCCTCTCTTCTATACTCCCTAGTCCTGAATATTAGAAGGACATGAAAATATTGTGATGGGAAGAAGTCAAAAGATCAATATTTATGTTGTTATGGGATAAGATGTGATATCATAGGCATGTTTGAGTGAGATTTTGTGAGATGGGTTATAGTGGTGGTCGTGCATGGTATGATGCGTTCGTGAGGTAGATGTCTTTCATGTTCATGATACCCTAGTACCCTAGTTGTGAGATGTAAAGTGATGTGATGTCCCACATTTGTGTGGGTGGGATGTTATTTGATGTGATATTATTCAGAAAAGGTGGCAGCACCAGGAAGTATGAAGTTGGGGTGTGATAGTTGAAAATCAGTTGGAAAAAGAGGCGGGGTACCCTAAAATCTGCGAGCTTCATATCATATTGTTACACATGGATTTTATATTTGGTAAGTGATCAATAGTGAGGATGCGCTTGGATAGTATGAATATGTAGGTGATGTTTGGTTCTACTATTTTCTCACATGTACATTAGTATTCTCTTTCTAAAAGTCCATGAAATAATCTTATTTTCCTACCAAGTTTTCTTTTATTCTCTCCATCTGTATATATATTTATTACCATGTTTCTTGGAGGAATACTTCTATCATGCTGGACATTACTAGAATATACTATTGGAGTTGTTGTTGTGTTTTTGTCATTGATTTTATTTGGGGATTCTTTTTGGAGTATTTTATATTTATTTTTCACATTTACACATGAATTGTAGGATGTATTTAGGGTTTCATTTCTATTTGTTCATGAATTTTTTTGTGGTTTATTCATTATATCTCCAAATATTATTTTATTATAGAGGGTAATTCCACCCATTTTTTGTGATTCTATCCCCTTGGTGTTATTCATCAACCCATGGCCTACCTAAGGTGGGACTTGGGGTGTCATTATCTCTATTTCTTCATTTCAAACATAAGAGGGTCACATTTTGAGGGAGGGGTCAGGAAAGAATAGTATCATAGATTGATGGTTTAGATGTTGGATGGGTTCTAGAGTTAATAACTACAAGTATTTCATGGGTTAGTATGGAATCAGGGTCAGTTGATCTTGGTGTATCACATAGGCTAGGTAAGACTGGCTAGGACATAGGATTTCAGGCCCCCCATTAAGAGATACAAGGACTCTGAGCCTACCAAATGACTGAGTGATGTTAAAATGATTTCATGGTAGAGGAAAAAGAGATATATATTCATTATGATTGTTTTTTCATATGATTTAATGATGTGGTTTTGGGAATTATAGGAACTTAATTAAATAAATCAAAAATATTTATATATGTTTACCTAACTGCGTCCATGTTGTTTTAGTAAAAAAATCAATGTTTGATTAATTAATCGTATAACATAAAGGGAAAGAGTATAATTATGATTAAGCAGCCCAAGTTTTTTGTTTGGATACTTTTTGAAGTTTGAATGTTTGATTACTATAATGGTAAGAGCATGATACTTAATGAAGTGATTTTTTTTTGGTTTGTTAAAATGTATAACACACAAACTAGTTTCTTGATTTTTGAAAATTTTAGAGTAGAATTCTTAGTGTCTTTTTTATGAAGATATATATTTTTTGAAAATCATTATGAAGATTGTTATCTTGAGTATATGACAAACTATTATAATAAAATTAATTGTTTGGAAACCATTATTAGGATTATTATGGTTCCCATTTGAGTTAATGTCCCATGTGTTTCATTCCATAGGAATTTATTGTGAGTTTGTGTTATAAACTTCCAGTAAAATATTGTTTTAGACTTTTAAATTATAGTTTTTTTTGAAAAATGGTCATTCTAATTATTCATAATTTCTTTAAAATTTTAAGCCTTGATATTAATAACATTACCATTATTTTATCTTGATTTTAGTTCTGAAGTATTGATCCAACCTAATATCATAAACATGTGTTCGGGTTGAAATTCTTATGAACTTTATTTCTAAATTTATGGTAAATTAAAAGATCATTTTTTGGTAACTTATTAAGAAATAATACTACTTAAATGATTAATCAAACTATTTTATAACTAACACTATTTTTTATTTTTGAAATAACTTTTCCTCTCATGTTAATTCATGAGTATTTTTTTATGAGAAGTATGCCTAAATTTGAAAGCATTTCTGTTGTATCTTGATAATTTATTTTATATGAGACATGGGGTTGTGTAATGTTTAATATGTTTCATTTAAATGTGGAATTAGAATCATGTTCTACTTATTACAATATATAATCATGTTTTCATGAGAATTCAATTGGCTAAAAAATGTTTAGTTCGAGAATGATAAACATGAAATATTGTAATACAACATGTTTAACTTTAATTTCACGTTTAGAAATCATGTTTTATTTTGATGTTTCTAAAAGATGTTTGTCTATGTAATTGAGTATTTGAATTTAAAAGAATAACCTAGCATGTAATTTTTTTTAAATTAATATTTTAATTGCATTTCCTTGATGATAAGATGAACCTAGAATGTCTTTTTTATGAATGTTAATCATATTGTGTGAGATAATATATGTCCAGTTTTGTATTTAAATGGGGCTTATGTTTTAACTATTTTAAATACAATGCATTCTATTTCACCTAAAATGAATTGGGAATATTGAGTAATGTTTGTGGTTGAAATTTAATCATTTCATTGAAGTGTAGATATTCTATTAGGAAAATAACATCTTTTGTAAATTTTTCTTTTGTTGTGATTTATATAGATTATGAGAACCACTATTTGACTAGTTTTTTCTTCTCACCATTAATTATAAGTATAAAAAACTATATATTGATAGTGAACTGATTCCCCACGTGAAATTTAAAATTGTGGAAAATTTCCCATGATAAATAATAAGGTGAAATAATATAAGCCCCTAAATAATTACGGAAGATAAAATGTGTTAATGATCTGGGTGATTTTTATTGTTGTGTTTCCTTGTGTGATGTGTGATTAAAAAATCAAGTATAAAAATAGGGGTAAGCCCTATCCCTAATTGAGATGTTTTATACCTTTATGTGATCAAGATTATACTGGTGAGTCTATTCCACCCAAAGTAGATAATATCTTTACAATGGAGAATGAATCCTATGACTTGTGTGCTTTAGGATTTTATGTGTGATGATAGTTGTGATATTTTTTGGGGTAGTGTGGAAGATTATGTGGAGAATTTTGTTATTAATTATAGATAGAAAAGTAGTGAGGTGATGTTGTTGTGTGAAATTTATAATGTATGTTTTCTTTGGGGGGTAAATTGGTTAGTTATTGTGTTGTGTCATGGTGGTGATATACAGTGAATGAGGCATGTGTCTTTTGTGGCGAGATGGCATGTGTTTTATTTTGTTGTTATTATTTATATAGAATCAATAACCTCCCAGAAAATGGATGATCACTAAAATATGGTAATAAATTAAAATGGTCATTTTTTAAATCTTGAAATGAATGAAGGAGGGTTTTCCTCCCTTTCCATTTTTTACAATGGATGTGATGAGAATGTTTGAATACTACATTTTTGGTTGGGTATATTAGGTTTGATCTTATATTGATGAAACATGTTATGACCTCAAACATATACATAGAGGGAAACACTTTTACAGATCAGGATGAATTATATTACGATACATTTTAAAATCGTGTGTGTGAGTCAGTTCCACATAGATTGGACAATATCACGGCATGGTGGATGATTTAATTTGATATTTTTACTTTCAGAAGATCTATATATCAAGATACGAGGGATTTTGTTGTTTGAGAAATTTTATAAGAATTATTTTTTTAGTGTGCTCTTAATAAATAAATATTTTTTTTATAAAACATGAAAAAAAATTAGAGTCTCATAAGATAGATTTTTCCAACCAAATATATTGTTTCGTTTACATTTCATGTCATATGAAAAATTTGAGACATTAAGAAATTATTTCAAATGACATGGTCTGTGTGATGAAAAAATTGGATATTGAAAACAAATATTTATGGATTTTAAAAAATCATTCTTTAGTTAAATTATAATTTTAGATAAAAGGGGTGTGAAATGTTTTATGACATGAGGTGGAAAGATTTGAAATGATAGGGATGAGTTAAAAAACATTAAATGTTTTTTAAATTAAAAGGTATTTAATTGTTAAATCAAATGATTTTTCGGGAAAAAAAATTTTGGGATGAAGAAACAAAGAATAACTTAAATGAAAAGTTTTTTATGGAGTGTTTTTTATTATAGTGAAAGGAGATTTTGAAAGGCATGTACTTTTCTAAAACTATGAATGATGAATTGAGTTGAAAATAATATTTTACTCATAATTGGTTAATATATTTTTCATGATTTGTTTATTATGACTATCTATGTGTCCTTGTTCTATTTGAGAGGTATATCTACCTAGAGTTTTTTAAATGTAATATGTAAATTTACATGTGTTTCTTGTTGTAGTGGGTTGTTTGAACTACCATTCTCTTTTATTCATGGTTTTGTTATGGTATTTGAGGATGAAACATTCCATTGTATTGTTTTTTTTGAGGCATGGTGTCTTAGAAGAGTGTACTGGGCAGCGTGAGAGAAATAGGCATGCCCATTAACTAGAAGTTGTGGCGAAAATGGGTTTGATACCTTTATTAAGGGGTTTTTAATCCATTAAAAAGATTATTAACAATATACTAAATTTCTAAAATTTCCAGAGACGTTTTAAATTTTTAAAAAATGTTTTTTTGAGATCTACCTTTAATGTCCAATCTAAAATATTTTTAATCATGAAGATGTCAAATTCAATCTTTCAAAAGTGGAAAACTTTCCTTTTTCTCTTTCAGTATTTCATTCTCTTAAGAGGGGTTGTTCTAAATCCTTTTTAACTTAGAGTTGTATAAAACTATTATAGGAGTAGTTTATAGTTCCACCAATGTGGATAATTTCTATATGCACACCCCCTATTTCGGTACTACATGTTTGAGAAAAGATTCTTCTTCTAGGTAAGAATTCATTATTGTCTTGTTTTTGTGTATCAAGTGGGGAGGGGTGCCTATGTTTATCTATTCGAAATTAGTTACATCCAAATTAAAAATGATAATCATATTGGTTATAAAATTTTAAAAATGGTATTTGGAAAAAGAATCCTATGGTTTTACCTGTATTGTTTTTATTATTGATATTGGGTTTTTACCACTGTAATCTTTTTGCGAAAAATTGTGGTCATTGAGTGTCCTTGCTTGCACTTTTATGAAGTGAAGTGTATAATTAATGTTGTGTGATTGTTCATAACACTTAAGATTTAATTGGATAATTTCATATACTCAGTTAAGGAAATGGATTCCCTAGGATCTTATGGATTTTGTGATAAAACCCTTAAATAAAGAAGTAAAATTAAATAAGACCCCTTTTATAAATATGAAAATGTACTGTGGTGGGGTATGTGATGTGATGTGTGGATTGGTTTCATTTTTTATACATGGTGATAATGTGAGGACAAAATTCTATGTTGTGATGTGTGTGGGGTAGTGGATGAGATTTGTTTGTGTAGTTGTGATGGAGGTGGTGATGTGGTTGTACAATGTGGCTGTGATGGAAGGTGGAAGGTGGATGTGGATGTTGCGAAATTTCATCACAATTATTATTTTGTGTTTTTAGGTATTAGTTTCCCGGTGATTAATTTTTGGTGAAAATAATACTAATAATGGGAATGTTTAAAAATTAATTAATTAAGGAAGGTGTATCTTACAAGTTGATTTTTTCATTTTTGAACCCCTTGGATAGGGATGGTGTGTTGTAACTATCTATGTATATTAACTATATATTCTTGTGATTTATATACACACCCCACACTCACCAAGAACTATGTAGAGACACTCACATAGACATATGGGGGGTTTTCTCCAATATCTAGATGGGAGGATGGATGGCTAGATACAAACTATTCCCTTCACCATCTTATATGAGATGAGAAGGACATGAAAGGGATGTGGTGGCCATAAGTCAAATGTTCAACTATCAAGTTGTGATGTCATGATATTTGATGTCCCAATTGTGTTTGGGTGATATGTGATGAGATTTATTATGGTGGGAGATGTGTGTGGTATAATGAGGGCACATGGTTGACATCATTCACATTCGCGATACCGTACTACCCTTGTTATATGATGTGATGGACCATGTGAGTGTAGCTGGGATACGATGTAAAGGGATGTTATTCTAAAGAGGTGGGAGCCGAAGAACATATGATGTTGGTGTATGAGAAAGTAAAATCAGTGCGAAAGAGGTGCATAGTAACCTATCAACGATGTGTACATATTATATTTTTGTACTTGGATGTGATCTTTTTCGAGCGAGCCATGGTGAGGATGAGTTTGGTTTGTAAGCCTATGGTGGTGCTGTTTGGTTCTAATATTTTCTCATAGGTGAATTAGTATTATCTTTTTACATGTGCATGATACACATTGGTTTTCATACTGAGTGTACTTGTATTATCACCCTATATATATAACTTATTTTACATTTCCAGGATGTCTACATGAATTTTTCTACACATTACTAGCTCAGAACATTGGAGTTGTTGTTTTATCATTACCATAACTTCAATTTGGGGTTTTATTTTGGATTATTTTATCTATATTTTCATCATTTACACATGCATTGTAGGATTCATTTTGTGTTACCTTTTTTTTATGTCAGGGATTCATTTTTGTTTCACTCATCTCTTTATATTATTTTATTATATAGGCTAATTCTTCCAATATTATGAGATTTTTATATGCTTGGTGTTGGTCACCAACCTAGAACCTACTGGGGGTGAGACATGGGGTTCATTATCTCTCTCTATCCATTAATAGCCTAGGAGGGTTACCTTTTGAGGGAGAGGGTCATGAAGAACTCATCGACCACACCACAACACTATTTTCTTTAGGTGATACTAACTCACCTGCGTAGTTTTGTATCATTTCATAAGAACACATGTTAATGGGGGAAGAATTCCAATTATTTGTGAATTCCAAGCCACATAAAACATCATGAGGGTAGGGCTCCACTGATTCCTAACATCACCCTAACAAACATCCAATAAGAATTGGAACAGAAAGAGTATCTCAAAACTGAACCGAACAATGCACTAAAAAGGTAAAAAGGATACATATCATACCTTTAGTCTCTTACTAAGCCTCTGGGTCAAAAACCTCAAGATCCAAGAACTGATCATGTCTTTAATTATCACCCCACTGATCGTCGCCTGGACTACCTAGGGGTGGTGGTGGTGGAAAAAAAATCAAATAGAAGTCTGCCTCCTTCTACTCTTATGCCACGTCTTCTACCCTGTAGATCACCTCAGTAGAACCGTATCCTTTGTATCAAGATTCCTTCGACCATATCTCTTGTAGAATATCTATGAGTATGGAACTCCCGTTTAAGGCGTCCATACCCATCAAAAGCATGAAAATACCCTGGCCCAAAAGGACTTCACTATCTTCAAGGCCTCCATGATTGACAGTTCCACTTATGTCACATGCAGGATTCTATGGTGTCCTGATCAACTCAAACCACAAATTATATCTTCCTCAGAATCCCATCATATGAACGTGATCCATGTGTATATTTCTCTAGCACTTGAAGATACATTTACAAATCAGACTAACAATACATAACCACCTAAACTTTTAGTTGTATCTACATTCTGCTCAATGGATGGAATATTGACTACAAATACACTAATAAGAAATATTTATTCATGAATAGGACCCTATATGGAGACCTTGTAACCCATCGTGCAATTATATTAATCCAGTTGTGACAACACTGGTGTATATCATTATGGAAACATCCCAAATGATGTAAACATATGCCACAATCAAAGTGAATATTTTGGGAGATAACATAGAATTGAAATAGAAATCACAACCCAGTCCTATATGATGTATGCACAAAATTTTTCCCTACTACAAGTGTCTAAATGTACTAAGTGAAAAATAAAGGTATCCGAGTTTTCCTAACTAGACATGACAACCACTGCACCTACACTGGAGCCCCTAAGCTGAAATCCAAACTCAAGTCATTTTATCACTATTTCCAAAAATTAGAAACCAATATTATAGCTAGATAACTCCTAACAATTGTTTTACCAAATTTAATCCTACTCTGATACCAATTTATAATGGCCAAAACCACTGAATCCCACCTGAACTGTGGAACAACAGGCTTCCACTATCTCAAAAACACCTTCAATAGACTAGGGTATAGTGTCCAATTTCGAGTAGGTATTTTCCACATATGAGAGTCCTTCGATTATGGTACTTTAAAATATGTACCCACATATATCTCCGTGAAACAAGGCGGATATATAAAGAAAAAATGTACAAAATTACATTAATACATCAATTATAATTCAGAGTCTGGTGAAAGTATAGGAAAGAGATAAATGGGAAAATAAAATCCCTCCAAAATAAAACTACAAAATATCCTGACCTGTTCAAAAGGTGGGAAATACTACCAAAACCATGATCGACACAATCATTAGTATTTATATCCCAGAGGTATGCTAAAACCACTCTTGGTATAACAAATATAGTGATAGAATAACTTTGGTCTTCAAAAGACACAACATTTAGAAGTCAATCAAGTACCAGTTTGAGTATGAAAATACCAAGTAGGTTCTCAAAAACCCGAAACAAAATGGTAGTCACTAATATGGATTAGTTAAATCATCCAAAATCTATAATAGAAGGCCCGAGATATATAGAAACTCTATCATGACCACTCCTCAAATATAGAGGTCTAGTCATCCCATCAACCCATGGTATGTCAAGCCAGATGACCCATACCGCAAGGTCTCCCAAAATATCCTAGATATACTCATAACAGAAACCAAAATATCATGGCCACAACCATAAATCTTTCCCCCAAAACCAACATTAGGTTCCCACATATCGCTCATCCAAGTGTTCTCGCTCTACGAGCCTCGCTATCCCAGAGGGTACACAATAAAGGGATACGAGGAATTTGGTATCTTGAAGTCAATGCCACAACCCTTCCATCCCAGATAGAAGTTAACCAAGATATTTCACTTCATCGAGTATACCTCTACCATCTTCGATGGTACACGTCAGAACACTTATTAGGAACTGCTAAACCAAAGTCATGAACCGACCATCTCTGGTGTTAACAATCCCAAAGATCATTTTCATTGGACATATCCAAGGATAAATTATTATGTTCATCTAGTATATCTCCATCACAAATAGAGGATAACATCAAGGACCATAGGGGAACACTAAAAATCCTATCTAGAATGTGGAACTTTAAAAAGGGTATCGCACAAAACTTGAATATGGAACAACATGCTAAGAAGAAGAACGAAACCCACATTATGTTGGTCATGCCGATTCCAAAAACACCACTAAGGGAAAACATTAGATTAGAACATTAAAGGAAACTGAGAGGATTAATTTGAGAAACACACTTCATCTTACTAATACCCCAACAAAATTATCATATGTTGATATACAAATTCAGGTGGTCAAAACTCGGTTCTCACTGGGGATATATCCCCTACTAAAAACATCCTCCTCGTTAAATAATCAATGTTTTTGTATATATTGGTCAAAATGATACAATTATCCCAACCAAGAGAAACATAAAGGAAATTTGGATCGATTCAGGCCTCTCTAGGGGATATATTCTACAAGATATTGACACTAAACTGAGAGAGGGATGAGTCAACTCACTCTAGAATAATGGAACACACCTATGCTTCACAAGGTTGGGTAAGACATAGTGGGGTCACAATGCTATGATGAGGATGTGATGCTGCCCCAAACCCTCATAATAAATGACTACGAGAACTCACTCAAATAGTGATGGAATAAAAGTCTCTAACTAAGGTGACCCTCAACATAACCTTACATCACATCTCTAAAAAACTAATTGTGGACACCATCACATCCCATGTAGACAATTACTCATGATAGGATACTCACAGGCCTCTATTTGAGTGTTGAATAAGAATATGCATGATAGAGAATCCTTTGAGGGATTCACATAAGGGGTACCCAAATTGAACAAAATAACCATCAACACCCATCCCTAGCCATGTCCCATTTTTATACTTGGCCATTATAAATGGTAAATACAAGATGTGTACCCCATTTTACATGACATGTGACTTGGTCTGATCTTTTCAGCATGTTCTTCCCCATACATAGCTATCATTTCATGTCACCCCACACAGCGTGTACCCTAGGTACATGGTGTTTCTAAAATATCTATCTACTTGGTTATGTCATAATCCCATTCTCGTTTCTGGCGTCCCATTCTTATGTACTCTGGCTACGTACTATGAAAAAACCCTAACCCTTTATATATTTCCCCAAGTAATGTCCCTCAGCCACAAGACCTAGGCTCACTACTCGATGTGTATGACCATTACCCAATGTGTAGTTCAAAAAGGATAATTTTCCTTGAATTAGAGGACCACACAATGTGTTCCCCTACACTATACATCATGTGAACAGAAATTCTATATGGGAGGTTTCTCTAAGCCACGAAAACCCCCATTTGTTTCGTAAAAAACCAAGATTGACCCCAAAGACGTCCCTAACCATTTTCTAAGGGATATAAATCCTTAAAATAATAAATAAAAGGGGGTTGGGATGTAAATATCATAAATCCACCAACATCATGTGAAACACCAAAGCTTTTGGTACAAAACAACACCTAGAACGTGTTGTTCCTTGATCTCAGAGCATTCTCTATCAAGATCAAAGATCTGGGTTGTGTCTTCTCATTTGTTCATCCACAGGTCACCTCTAACCATGGGTGTGAAACCTCCTATACCTTATAAAATTCATGAAAAAAAGGGGAGGGTATATTAATTTATTTTTTTTATTCATAACCTCCACGCAACACCTTTCCAATGGTCACCTCCAACCTGGTACCTGATGTTGACAAAAGTTATGTGCCACCTAGGGTAATACCCATTCTCGAAACTCAACCAAAGCCTCATATTTATAATATGATTGTATGAAAAATATTATTAATGAATTTACATTAGAATTATAAATTCATGATAAAATATATTTAGTATTTTTTATATCACCACACCTTGGTTATCTGGGATCTGGAATCCAACACTGTCCCAACTTCTAACTAAAAAAATATTCCTAGAAAATTTCCAATGTCTTAAATAGAAAACCCAAGTCTCCTAAAATTAAAATATCCCGTTTTCACATTCCATTCAGTAGGGTATGTGATAATTTCACTTTTGTGTATGTCAGACTACCACCTTGCGAATCGATGTGATTTGTTTTCCACTAACGCTTTACACGAAGTATAATAACCGTAAAGATAATTAATATATGTGGAATAATGATGATATTCTTGATATATTTATCATTATTAAAATATTATATATCATTTTATTTATTACCTTTTCACCCACTTCAAAAATTATTATATCGTTTCTTTATATGTGGACTATTGGATTCATGAAGCGATGTGAGTCCCTTTTCATAACCAAACCACCTGGATAATATATATATATAATTATATTTAAATAAATATTATGTTATATATGATATTATTATCATTTTTTAATTATAAAATATAATTTAAATCCTTTCCATTATGATTGTTGAGAAATAGAAATGTTACTCATGCCTACATACATCGTACCATCTCCATTATCGCAACACACTATATTTCTAAAAATAAAATTTCATGATTGGTCATAGAAGTATAATTCATGTCTAAATATTATAATTATTTCATGATAATTATTTTCATGATGTTTGAAAAATTATTTCTCTGACCATAGTCAACCTTCCAAAGACATTTTTAACACATAAGCCAAATATGGTCAAAACATCTCACATAAAATTAATTGATTTTGTGATTACATATATCATTGTAATATGTGAAGTAAAAGTAATAATAAAAAATAAAAGGTTGTTAATAAAGTAAATAACTAACATGAGTTTATTATTCATGATGATTAAGATACATGTGACAAGTTAGACTCAAGGTAAGGGACTTCAACTAAATTTTCTTTCATTAATGTATATTTTGATGTTATTCCCATATATTCTCTAATAAGGTATATATATACACCCTTTGATGTGTTACATAATGAATTTATCTATTTTTAGGGTATTTAATTTTTTTTGACGTTATTCATTTGTGGGGATTATGATTAAAATATTTCTAATGTGATAATGGGATTTTCTTTTATGTGAAAAAAATCCTCCTTTTGAGTTTTCCTCAAAATTCTCTTTCCCTTTCTTATCCATGTTTTCAAAGTGATTTTTTTAAAATATTTATACAGATATAAAATATTTATAAAGAACATATTATATCTCTATTTAATTTATTTTCAAATTATTTTAAAAGGACTATTTTTATGTGATTTATACAAAAAAATTTGACTGACGACAATATAAATGTTATATTCTTAATGTACACAGTGAAAACACCTTTTCCACCACTATAAACATTATCTGATCTATTGATTCCATTTCATGAATTCTGGATTCATTTAAAGGGAATCCTTTTTTCCTTTTTGGGTATTTTTGAGTTTCAAATGGGTTTTCAAAAGAAAAAATGTATTTTTATTTTGAAAATGGGGTTTTAAAAGAAAATTGTATTCTGAAATTCAAAATTGATTTAATTATGAGTTTAATAGTGTTTTTTGAAAAATTTAATAAGGAAAAGGTGAAAGAATAATTTTTATTTATTCATTATATAGTACTTAATCATTATAAATGGGAAAATGGTGCACAAAGATAGTGTCGGGTGAGCCTGTTAGTTCTTATACAATGGGGAAACAGTGAGAGAGGTGGTTGCACCCTTTATAGATTAATGAATGTGTGCACTAAGATATGGCTCCAATGAATGGTATAATGTTCCTTTTCTTAATAGGAATGAAGGTGGGAGTTACCAAAGGTTTTATGTTCTAGATTTAACTAGTCTCCAGTTACATCTAAAATGAGATTAAAATGGGTTATTAATGTGATTATATATGTTATCGAGAAGGGATTGTAATTAACTTATATGGGTTCTTGAGTACTTATTTTAGTATGTTGTGTATGTTTGTTTTCCATGGAAATTTTCCTTATTTATTTTTCTCCATGATCATTTTTCAAAAGATAAATATTTCATTGGATTTAAAGTCTTTTATGAACTATTAATTTTTTTTTCTTTTTTTACATCCCTTGCAGATATTTTTATGTTCAACCCATGTTTATAAAAAATCACTGGATGGTTAAGGGAAAGGATGAAGTCAATCTGAATTTGGTGAAGAGTTTTCATGGAAATAAAAAATGTTTTTAAAAGTTTTTTATGGTGAAAAAATTGATAATTATAGGAAGTGTTATTTTGTGTTATATGGTTTTATAATATATTGTAACAGACCAAGATTCTACAGTACACTACTCTTTGATAATACAATACCTTACGTCGTACGCAACTTCAAGTTATAACACACCACAACAAATCAAACTTGTCATTATAAATCGTAATACCCAGAGTCGGTGCATTATTACATAACATTGGCATGATCACAAGAAAGATCAAATCTCGAAAGACCGATTGGTTTAGTAGCCTTGGAAACACTAGATATATTCATAAGTTTTACATTACATCATAAAATGAAAACTACTACAACAACATAATGTTTCCACAGTCCACACTATAATCCCCTCATAATATCCCTGCAGGTCATTCATAACTTACATCTTCACATCCTGGAAAAAATAAAACATAGAAAAGGGGTGAGCTCAAATGCCCAGTAAGGATAACAATATAGCGGAACATTCAAAAATAAGCATAAACATTTAAGGCAATGAATTACTAAAACAAAAGCCTTTTAAACTTGAACTTCAACATAGTATGTCAAAAGTAAAATGAAATAATGCCATTTACTTGTTCACATGGATATTCTACTAATCGAATAATCACATGCAATATCAATAACCACTTTGATAATGTTGGAATGCATAATGCTAAACTTTAATTTCTTTTCAAGGCCTCATCCCAAGACCTTGGGGCTAACTGTAACCGGAACCCAACCCGGAGTGCCTCTAATAACCGGACACCAACCCGGAGTGCCTCTAATAACCGGACACCAACCCGGAGTGCCTCTAATAACCGGACACCAAACAGGAGGGCTTACTTTTACCAGTCCCTAACCTGGAGGGCTTACTTTTACCAGTCCCCAACCTGGAGGGCTTACTTTTACCAGTCCCCAACCTGGAACATACTTGTCCAACACATTCATATAAAGTAAAGGTTGAAATATAACATGAACATTCTTATTGGAACTAGCATACGAAATGTAAATAATTTCACCATAAACTATGAATGGTATAAAAATAGCACATCCACAGTCAAATATATCACAAAACCTTCAATACAATATAAAAGTTTTGTATCATAATAAATCAACTTCAAATAATCTTAAAATCCATCAAAGGATGTTGACATAGATGAAATCAATATTCTTTTTAAAGAAATATCTCCTTTTAATTTGAAATAATTTAAGATCCATATAAAATAAAACATTTTCTTTGAAAATATTCTTATAAGCTTGTAAGGGAAGCTTTGACAATTTTATAACGGCAGAAAATAACCGCACCCGCCGTATAATTTAAAAAAAACATTCTTATCTTAATTCTGTCAAAAAGGTTAAAAAGCACCTTGTTTGGAAAACGACAGAAAGATTCCCTTATAAACCACTTATAAAAAGTCAAACAAGGGTATAAATGACTTTAACCCATATTATTTTAAATATTAAAAATGTTTTGAAATACATTTTGAAGAAACATGGATGTGGATGATAACGAGATCCCAGTAGATTATTACGTATAAACAACCTCGGATAATGAAGAGATTATGAAATAACCCTTACCTTGTACTTTTCCTTTGTTGGGGTCGGTTAACCTCCATTATAATGGTGAAATAATTGTTATTAAATTATACAAGAATCATATACATTAATATGATATCATATATGATCTTTTAACATTGCTTTATTAATAATATCTTAGTATTATCGTCGTTTCAGGTGATAATCGATTCGTTCTTCTTAAATGTTTGGTTACGTAAGACATGTTTGTAATGGACAGATTAAATCTTATTCATAATCAGAATGATATTAACATTATTTTTAACCCTAAAATGAGAATAAGACTTGAATGGATACGATGGAGGATGGATCTCACCGCGTTCGTGGAGACGGTAGTCCGTACGTACGCACGAACGCTACTTCCATTTAATTTTTATTTTAAAAGAATTGAATCCAAATGATACATAGGTATATTACTATTACAGTATAATATAATATTTTATATATGTTACTTAAGTTCATTAACACCATCCTTTATACGTTCCATGTGTGGTATGAACGAGTCATATCATTTTAAGGGGGCGGTAGTCCGCACTTCCTCAAATGAAATTATCGTATGTATATACAACATGAAACGAATAATGGTATGAAATAAAATGGAATTACAGAAGCTTATATATAAAATATATATCATTAATATAATATTTAATTACAGTGCCATCATAATGGCCACCATGAGAGGCGGTAAGATGTATTTGAACAATCATCGTTTTGTGAGGCGTTAGTTTGCCATCCACAGAAACATTATGTTCATCATCCATTAGATGGAGTTGTGTGTATGTATAGTTTGAATCCATCTTATAACAACATCCTAGTATATTGAGGATACTGGTGTTGTTACAAAATAAAGGAAATAAAAAGAGTTTCGGGGTTGGAGAAGCAAAATAAATGAAAATAATTTAAGAGAAATCGTTACCTTTAATTTAGGTAACTCACTTTGGTTGGAACCAAAGGACTTCTTGAAATGCTTTCTGCCTAAGGGGAAGCTTCAAGGAGGAGTAGAGGGATGTGGGGAACTTAGTTGGGCATAGTTTGGACGAGCCAAGTGTCTTGAGAGGTGTGAGGAATGAGTAGAAGTGGTCTCCTTTTATAAGGGAGAAGAGGGGCTCTTTAGGAAAGAGTGAAAGTATTACTTTATAATATAATTATATTCGGTTTATAATGGTCCAAAAATCATTGAGGTCGAAGATAAGATGACTCATATACTAAATAACATCAACCAATAAGAATTGGACAGGTTTTAGATAATATTTTAATCATTATAATCTTATTTATTTAAATGATTTATTAATGAGGTAAACATTGCATCATTATTGTGTCATTAATAATTTCAATTATTTGATGTCTAAAAATTATAAATAAAATATCATTATGTAGGAAATCTTTTTAGCTTTATAATGAATTTTTATAATCGAAAATCCAACATGTATAACCCTATGTAAAAATTGTTCTTCTAAAAGATGTAAGCTTATGCCATTTTTATTTTTATTTTAACTTTATTAATATAAAGTGTCCCTACCACATACAAGTGGCTCCAAGGGGTCACCAAATTGACCCAAGGATGCTCATGGTCGGGTATGTGTCCACCAATAAGGTTAGGACACGTTTTAGGTTAATTTTGTATTATTATAATATTATTTTTTTAACCCTTATTTACCGGATTTACCCTTAACCATGGTAAATAAAATATTTACCACAGTAATTATTCAAAATGTCTAAAAATAAAAGTTACCTATTTACACAATTTGGACATCCTGATTCCAAATATGGAATCCATTTTTCTAAATTCAAAACACAGAAGTGGCAGAAATTAATTTAAAATTAATTCCCGCTGTCAAAACAAAAAGCGTGTTTTTAAGAGGTAATAACTATCAAAAGATTGACACTTGTTTATGTTCGGTTTAATTGTAAAATTATGTCCAATGACCAACATTATATTAAATGGTAAAAATATATTCTAAATATACTTTAAAACCACTCAAATTCATAATTTATCACTATTAATTATTTTGATTAAAAAAGTTGTTTTTAATTAAAATTTAGTAATTTTCACTATTCATCAAAATATGAAAGTTATCCGAAAAGTACCAAAATTTCACCTTAGGCTAAATTAAATATTCCGAATCTAAAAATGAAGTCCATTTCAAAATATAAAATATATATAATTTCAAATTTTAGGTATTACTATTCATAACGGCAAGTTTGATCAGTTGTGGTGTGTGTTAAAACTCGAAGTTGCGTACAACACACGCTACTGTTTTATTCAAAGGAAAGCGTACCGTGGAAGCTTGGGATGTTTCATTTTAATTTTTTTGATGTCTTCATTTAGTCAAAAGTTTAAAATATTGTATTTAAACAAGGATTCACTTTCAAAAGTTGATAAAAGTGCAATACTGAAAATGAATCTGTTCTTGCATTATGACTATGAAACTCATAATATGGATTCTAAAATTATAAGGATTATATAAAGTTTAAAATTTAGTTAATATTGTTCATGACCTCTTTTAATGGATTTTTTTTTGGTAAGTCATGGTGCAATTGAACTCGGTGTTGCGTGTAGTGCAAGTTATTGAATTATTTTGAAGAAATAACACACTACGAAATCTTGGGGTGTTACATTCTCCCCTCCTTCAATAAATTGCGTCCTCGCAATTTGAAATTGTTCTTCTAAAATAAAAGGTTGAAAATAGAAAATATATTTGTGGGAAAACCCACATCGGAAAATGGGTTACTAAAATTTAGTCTTAATATGTGGAAAAGAGAAATGAAACGGTCACCACCAAATTATGATCTTGATTAGGAGAACATTGGTGGCAATTAGAGACATATAATTGGAGGAAAAACGTAAATATTTATAGGTAGTGATTGAGGTCATCAATCACAAACAAGTATAAAATTGAGGTCCTTAAACTCATCAATCTATGATGATTTGAAGTACCATCGGTTCAACAAAATATAGGGTATTGGGATAACACATTTTTGACATTTCAAAATATCTTAGTTGAAATCCCACATCGAAAAATGAATTAACGAGGCCTCTATTTAAAATAAAGAGTGGAAAGTATGAAGATTACCGAAAATAACACATACTAGGGTTCCATGTAGGAAAATATGGATATGGAAGATAAATCTAACCATCAATTATTTGATGGAGAGTGGTAGAGAACATGGCTATGAAAAGGCCAACAATCCCAAAACCATAAATTAGTGATGATTTTAGGTACCATCTAGGAAAACATTTTTGTTCTAAGTTGCTTTTCTTAATGTTGAGGAATTTATTTATGATATTGGCTAAGATCATAAGGAGATATACTTAATTTATAATTAGAGTTTTATCTATTAATAAATTTCAACCACAAACTCATCTTTCACTCTAAAAGATAATAGAATGTAAAAAAAAATTCTATTTACACTATTCGTATAGGGTTCCAAAATAAACGAATTTATAATTCATCTACAAGATCTTTTAATAAAAAATACATTATTTAATCCAGGACATCTCGTGGGCCAGTGGTAGGTGATACACCCTTTTCTCCCTTCGGTTGAGGGTTCAAGTCTCGCAGCCTTGCCGGATGCGACGGGTTGCCGCCCGACCTCCGGGTTGTCCTTTTATGGCAATCCAAAATAATCCAAAATAGAACTATCCAAAATACTTCTATCCAAACTCACAGTCCAACATTTATAAGTAAGGTAAACATAATGTAGAACCTTTTTACCCCGTAATAGCATATGAATACCTTCATCATGTATTCTTTTAATACACTGAAACATCCTGAATTACCATATTCCTTATTGATTACATTCATGCTCCCTTATTCCATATAGAAAGCTGGATATACTTCATTAATCCAAAAATGTTTTAAACCCCAAAAAATTATGGAATATACAAATCATTAATCAGTTCGAAGGTAGTTAAGAATATCCAATATAATTTATCCAAAACAATCATCTATTATTCCAAAATCACTACTTCGGTATCATAACTATATTATGGTTTATCATTCTCTCAACCATATATTTTCCAAAAATTTATCCTGCTATTGAGTCACTTTTCTTTGTTCCACATAATCTCAAGTCCTTAATGAAATAGTACTGCAGTACAATCCTTATATACTCCATAATTATTATAACAAGTACATTGTTGATACAACACACAATTGACATAATCAACATAAGAACTCTAATCAATCCTCTTCATCTGTGGTAGTATCATAACTTGATTATTATCCAATAGCATCATTTGCGGCATAGTCTGATGACTGGGACATAGGTTCGCGTAGTGTCCAAACTCCTTGCAAATGAAGCATTGTACATTTGAAACCATTTTCTTACCCTTGCAGTCACGTACTTTGTGCCCTTTTCCTCCACACTTATAACAAACTCTCATTCCATTCAGGCAAGTTCCAGGGTGTTTCTTTCCATAGTTACCACATATAGGAAAATTATTCTTTTCCCTCTTCCCTTTATCCATCTTTCTCTCTTCCATCCTTTTCTTCTCTTACTTCCCTTCAAAGCCATAGGACTCAGTAAACTCTTTACTTATCTTATCAACACATGATATTATTTCTTTATACGATGATAATACATGGGAGACTATTTCTCTTATAAATTCTAGCTTAAGACCATGAAAGATATGATCCTTCCTTCTCTTTGAATCATGTGTATTTCTGGAGTTCTCATTCCTTCTACTGGGCGTCATTTCTAAACAATGGCATAAAATTGATCAGTTTATGAATCAAAATACATAATCCCATACTTATAAAACACTTAACATAAATTGAACTATTTATGGATATAATCCATAATCATAAAAATGTTTTCTTTGAGGAAGTATATACTCATAAACCCTTCATAATGATTTGTAAAGAAAATGAGAGTTATCCTAAGCATATCCCCCGGGAGTGTCGTAACCAAGAGTGCAGCAAGGCCCGTTGTCGTGCACCAGTTCCCGTTCGAGTCTAGCTCAAAGCGGTGTTTTCGGGTTTTACCCCTAGGTACATCTGTGCCAGAGCCGCCTCTACCTACTCGTATCCAGACAGGGATGTATTGCTCGGAAAACTCACAAAATCTCTACAATACCAAAATTCTAGGAAGTTCTTCTATACTAATCCTCAAAGTTCATCTTAGGTATACGTTCTCTAATCAGAGTTTATCTAAATCTAGCTTCCAAGGTTTGTACTAAACTTCCTCTGATACCAACTGTAACGCCCCGACCCTAGTTACCCAGAGTCGGTGCATTATTACATAACATTGGCATGATCACAAGAAAGATCAAATCTCGAAAGACCGATTGGTTTAGTAGCCTTGGAAACACTAGATATATTCATAAGTTTTACATTACATCATAAAATGAAAACTACTACAACAACATAATGTTTCCACATTCCACACTATAATCCCCTCATAATATCCCTGCAGGTCATTCATAACTTACATCTTCACATCCTGGGAAAAATAAAACATAGAAAAGGGGTGAGCTCAAATTCCCAGTAAGGATAACAATATAGCGGAACATTCAAAAATAAGCATAAACATTTAAGGCAATGAATTACTAAAACAAAAGCCTTTTAAACTTGAACTTCAACATAGTATGGCAAAAGTAAAATGAAATAATGTCATTTACTTGTTCACATGGATATTCTATTAATCGAATAATTACATGCAAAATCAATAACCACTTTCATAATGTTGGAATGCATAATGCTAAACTTTAATTTCTTTTCAAGGCCTCATCCCAAGACCTTGGGGCTAACTGTAACCGGAACCCAACCCGGAGTGCCTCTAATAACCGGACACCATCCCGGAGTGCCTCTAATAACCGGACACCAACCTGGAGTGCCTCTAATAACCGGACACCAAACCGGAGGGCTTACTTTTACCAGTCCCTAACCTGGAGGGCTTAATTTTACCAGTCCCCAACCTGGAGGGCTTACTTTTACCAGTCCCCAACCTGGAACATACTTGTCCAACACATTCATATGAAGTAAAGGTTGAAATATAACATGAACATTCTTATTGGAACTAGCATACGAAATGTAAATAATTTCACCATAAACTATGAATGGTATAAAAATAGCACATCCACAGTCAAACATATCACAAAACCTTCAATACAATATAAAAGTTTTGTATCATAATAAATCAACTTCAAATAATCTTAAAATCCATCAAAGGATGTTGACATAGATGAAATCAATATTCTTTTTAAAGAAATATCTCCTTTTAATTTGAAATAATTTAAGATCCATATAAAATAAAACATTTTCTTTGAAAATATTCCTATAAGATTGTAAGGGAAGCTTTGACAATTTTATAACGGCGGAAAATAACCGCACCCGCTGTATAAGTTAAAAAAACATTCTTATCTTAATTCTGTCGAAAAGGTTAAAAAGCACCTTGTTTGGAAAACGACGGAAAGATTCCCTTATAAACCTCTTATAAAAAGTCAAACAAGGGTATAAATGACTTTAACCCATATTATTTTAAATATTAAAAATGTTTTTGAAATACATTTTGAAGAAACATGGATGTGGATGATAACGAGATCCCAGTAGATTATTACGTATAAACAACCTCGGATAATGAAGAGATTGTGAAATAACCCTTACCTTGTACTTTTCCTTTGTTGGGGTCGGTTAACCTCCTGTATAATGGTGAAATAATTGTTATTAAATTATACAAGAATCATATACATTAATATGATATCATATATGATCTTTTAACATTGCTTTATTAATAATATCTTAGTATTATCGTCGTTTCAGGTGATAATCGATTCGTTCTTCTTAAATGTTTGGTTACGTAAGACATGTTTGTAATGGATAGATTAAATATTATTCATAATCAGAATGATATTAACATTATTTTTAACCCTAAAATGAGAATAAGACTTTAATGGATACGATGGAGGATGGATCTCACCGCGTTCGTGGAGACGGTAGTCCGTACGTACGCACGAACGCTACTTCCATTTAATTTTTATTTTAAAAGAATTGAATCCAAATGATACATAGGTATATTACTATTCCAGTATAATATAATATTTTATATAAGTTACTTAAGTTCATTAACACCATCCTTTATACGTTCCATGTGTGGTATGAACGAGTCATATCATTTTAAGGGGGCGGTAGTCCGCACTTCCTCAAATGAAATTATCGTATGTATATACAACAAGAAACGAATAATGGTATGAAATAAAATGGAATTACAGAAGCTTATATATAAAATATATATCATTAATATCATATTTAATTACAGTGCCATCATAATGGCCACCATGAGAGGCGGTAAGATGTATTTGAACAATCATCGTTTCGTGAGGCGTTAGTTTGCCATCCACAGAAACATTATGTTCATCATCCATTAGATGGAGTTGTGTGTATGTATAGTTTGAATCCATCTTATAACAACATCCTAGTATATTGAGGATACTGTTGTTGTTACAAAAGAAAGGAAATAAAAAGAGTTTGGGGGTTGGAGAAGCAAAATAAATGAAAATAATTTAAGAGAAATCGTTACCTTTAATTTAGGTAACTCACTTTGGTTGGATCCAAAGGACTTCTTGAAATGCTTTCTGCCTAAGGGGAAGCTTCAAGGAGGAGTATAGGGATGTGGGGAACTTAGTTGGGCATATTTTGGACGAGCCAAGTGGCTTGAGAGGTGTGAGGAATGAGTAGAAGTGGTCTCCTTTTATAAGGGAGAAGAGGGGCTCTTTAGGAAAGAGTGAAAGTATTAATTTATAATATAATTATATTCGGTTTATAATGGTCCAAAAATCATTGAGGTCGAAGATAAGATGACTCATATTCTAAATAACATCAACCAATAAGAATTGGACAGGTTTTAGATAATATTTTAATCATTATAATCTTATTTATTTAAATGATTTATTAATGAGGTAAACATTGCATCATTATTGTGTCATTAATAATTTCAATTATTTGATGTCTAAAAATTATAAATAAAATATCATTATGTAGGAAATCGTTTTAGCTTTATAATTAATTTTTATAATCGAAAATCCAACATGTATAACCCAATGTAAAAATTGTTCTTCTAAAAGATGTAAGCTTATGCCATTTTTATTTTTATTTTAACTTTATTAATATAAAGTGTCCCTACCACATAAAAGTGGCTCCAAGGGGTCCCCAAATTGACCCAAGGATGCTAATGGTCGGGTATGTGTCCACCAATAAGGTTAGGACACGTTTTAGGTTAATTTTGTATTATTATAATATTATTTTTTTAACCCTTATTTACCGGATTTACCCTTAACCATGGTAAATAAAATATTTACCACAGTAATTATTCAAAATGTCTAAAAATAAAAGTTACCTATTTACACAATTTGGACATCCTGATTCCAAATATGGAATCCATTTTTCTAAATTCAAAACACAGAAGTGGCAGAAATTAATTTAAAATTAATTCCCGCTGTCAAAACAAAAAGCGTGTTTTTAAGAGGTAATAACTATCAAAAGATTGACAATTGTTTATGTTCGGTTTAATTGTAAAATTATGTCCAATGACCAACATTATATTAAATGGTAAAAATATATTCTAAATATACGTTAAAACCACTCAAATTCATAATTTATCACTATTAATTATTTTGATTAAAAAAGTTGTTTTTAATTAAAATTTAGTAATTTTCACTATTCATCAAAATATGAAAGTTATCCGAAAAGTACCAAAATTTCACCTTAGGCTAAATTCAATATTCCGAATCCAAAAAAGAAGTCCATTTCAAAATATAAAATATATATAATTTCAAATTTTAGGTATTACTATTCATAACGGCAAGTTTGATCAGTTGTGGTGTGTGTTAAAACTCGAAGTTGCGTACAACACACGCTACTGTTTTATTCAAAGGAATGCGTACCGTGGAAGCTTGGGATGTTTCATTTTAAATTTTTTGATGTCTCCATTTAGTCAAAAGTTTAAAATATTGTATTTAAACAAGGATTCACTATCAAAAGTTGATAAAAGTGCAATACTGAAAATGAATCTGTTCTTGCATTATGACTATGAAACTCATAATATGGATTCTAAAATTATAAGGATTATATAAAGTTTAAAATTTAGTTAATATTATTCATGAACTCTTTTAATGGATTTTTTTGGTAAGTCATGGTGCAATTGAACTCGGTGTTGCGTGTAGTGCAAGTTATTGAATTATTTTGAAGAAATAACACACTATGAAATCTTGGGGTGTTACATATCCGCTATAATCTTTGCTTTGAATATATGTATACACTTTCTCTATGGTGATAAATGTGAGATATATACCGATAACAAGAGCTTGAAGTATATTTTTCACAGAAATTACTCAACATGAGGCAAAGACAATGGCTTGAACTACTCAAAGATTATAATTTCAATATACACTACTGCATGGAGATGGAAAATAAGGTGACAAATGCTTTGAGCAGTAAGGATCACGGAGTTTTGAACAAGATGATATTTAAAAGGGATCCTATGTTCATGGATATAGTAAATATGGATATGGGAATAATCATGGAAGGTGAAACATCAATACTTTTTCAAATGGTTACCAATAAAACTTTACTAGAATGGATAAAAAGTTCCTAGACTAATGATGAGGATTTTCAAAAAAGAATTAAAGATGTGAATGATGGTAGATTGATTGACTTCATATATGAAGATGCAATTTTGAAATTTTGGGAAGAGAATTTGTGTTCTTGACATGCCTGATCTAAAATTGGAATTGTTGGATGATGCTCATAGCTCCAATTTATATATACACCATGGTAGCACTAAGATGTAT
This sequence comes from Viscum album, assembly GCA_963277665.1. NCBI lineage: Eukaryota > Viridiplantae > Streptophyta > Magnoliopsida > Santalales > Viscaceae > Viscum > Viscum album. The sequence continues at coordinate 384,260,127 of OY728137.1, forward strand.
AGAGATTTTAAGGAATGATTTTGGTGGGACAACATGAGGAGGGATATTGCTGATTATGTGTCAATATGTATAGTTTGTCAACTGGTGAAGGCTATAAGACAACATCCTTGAGGAGTCATGAAATTTCTTCCCATACCTGAGTGGAAATGACATGATATTATGATGGAAGTTTCCATGGGACTACCAAAGACTCCTAGAATGTATGATGTAATATGGGTCATTGTTGATCATCTTACTAAGTCCGCACATTTTCTTTCTATAAGAGAAGATTTACCACTTGAACCTTTAGCAAAACTAAATATTAATGAAGTTTTTAGACATCATGGAGTACCCCTATCAATTATTTCTAATCATGATCCCCATTTTACATCATGATTTTGGAAAATTCATCAGAAGCCCAGAGATTCTGAACTTCTTTTGAGAACTGCCTACCATCCTCAAACTAATGGACAATCAGAAAAGACTATTCAAATCTTAGAAGAAAAGTTGAGATCTTGATCACTTGAATTTCAATGTATGTGGGATCAATATTTACCTTTGGTTGAATTTTCTTATAACTATAGATTCCATTAAAGTATTCAGATGGCACCATATGAAACGTTATATGGAAAGAGATGTCGCACACCAACATGATGGAATGATATTGGTGAAAGAAAACTCACAGGCCTAGAACTTGTTGATGAAACATTGTAAAAGGTGAAGGTTATAAAAACCTACATCAAAGTAACTCAATGTAAGAAAAAGAGCAATGTCGATAACCGAAGGAAGGATTTGGAATTTCAAGTAGGAGATCATATTTTCTTAAAGGTATCTCCATGGAAGGGTGTTGTATAATTTGGTAAGAAGGTAAAATTAAGTCTCGGGTACATCAGACCTTTAAAATTTTTAAAACAAATTGGAGTTATAGGTTATCGTTTGGAAATGCCACCAAATCTCTTTAAAGTTCATGATGTGTTCTACATATCACTATTGAGAAAATAAATGCAAGACCTAATTCATGTACTCACCTCTGAAGAAATAGAACTAGAACTCGACCTATCTCATTGAGAAGAGCCTATCAGAATTCTTGATACTACAGAACAAGTGTTGAGAAACTGGACGACTCGTCTAGTGAATGTTCTATGGAGAAACCATAAGATGGAAGAGGCAACATGGGAACTTGAGGAACTTATGATGAAGAACCACCAAAATATTTTTATTCTGTAATATTTTATAAATTTTGAGGACAAAATTATTTTAAGGGGGGAATAATGTAACACCCCAAACTTCAACGATACGCTTCTCTTTGAATAATACAATAGCTTGCGTTGGGCGAAACTTCGACTTCTAACACACCACGACCAATCAGACTTGTCATTATGAATAGGAATACCCACCTTTAAAAATTTAATAAATTTTATTTTTCAAAATGGACTTCATTTTGGTATTCGGAATATCAAAATTAGCTTAGGGTGAATTTTTGGTATATATTTCTGAAAGCTCTCAATTTTTGATGTATAGTGAAAAACACTGCCTGATTGATTAAAACTAACTTTTATTAAAATAATGAGTTATTTTATTTAAATTTATTTTAGGTAAAAATAGATACATAATACCTATATATTTTCAATGTAATTCATTGGAGTCATTTTATAATAATATTAGATATATAAAATTTTATTGAACTTTTTAACGTCTTTTACCCACCTTCTAGGCGCATTTGCAAATCATCAAAAAATGTAATTTTACCGCTTTTGTGAATTTAATTTTACAACTATAAGAGACAATATTGACATCATTAATTAAAATCTGGTTTAATAAGATAAAAATTATTTTTGTTGAATAGTAACTTTCAACTTTTATTTACCATAGTTAAAAGTTAATAGGGAAATTAAATGTAAAAATGACATTATAATTACACTAAAACATGACATAATTTTATTTAATAAGTTCATTTATACCAAAATCAACCTTAGGAATAAAATACGATCCTTTTGGTGCACTTGTATTAGATTAGGATATTTATTATTATTTTACTTAAAAAGAGTTAAAAGTGTTAAATTCAAAGTTTAATAACTAAAGCATTTTTAATATACATTTATATATAAGATTAATTTGACTATAAATATTCTTTATAAAGATAAAACTATTTCATATATAATGGTTTTTTAGTTATAATTTTAAGAAATAAAAAAATTGAAATATTTTATGACATAATGATGATGCAGTAATTACCATATTAATGAAAGATTAAAATAGTTGATATTATGAAAATCCAAATAAATGTAAATAGAGACTTTTGATAAATTCCAATAATTTTCAACGTTAATATGACATGTTAGGGTTGATTAAATAAATTTATTTGAAATCGATAAAGTTATTATGACTTTCACAAAAAACAAAATACCAAACAGTGTCAAAATTGATATAAATGAGTTTTTAAAACAAATGCTATATTATTAAATGATATAATATTCCTAAAAATATAAGGCTTGGAAAAAGGACTTATATAAGGATATATATATGTAAATAATGAACCACTTTTTGTTGTCTTGGATTTTATAGTAAGTTTAATAATCATTTATTATAATAATACAAGAATACATGGTAAAAGATAAACTAGTTAACTAAGAGGTAAATCTAAATGATTAGGTTAATATGGAAACCTAAACCTATCTAAAACCTATTGGTTGGGAGGTTTTTGACTTATACCCACCTTATCCTCAAAATAAATCATTTTGGAGGAATTATAAACTGAATATTATTATATAATAAAATAACATTTCAAGCTTTTCCTAAAGTGACACTAACCTCTCTTATAAAAGGGTACTTCCCCTTCTCTCAAAATCATATATCCAAATCCTTTTGCCTTGACAAAAACTGGATAACATATCCTCCCAAATACCCACACATCGACCTAGATTCATTAATTTGATCAGAAATTCAACCTACGAAGCCATTTTGATCAACTCAAAAGGAAACACCCGAAGAAGAGGTAATAATTTCACCACCTATTTCAAAGTTCTTTCCTTCTTCCAATTCCCATTTTTTGTTGTTTCCATACCAAAATAATAACTCCATTATATTCTAAATACTATTATATTGTTATAAATATGGTAAAACCATATTCATTATATTATCTATCTTATGAATGAAAAGTCTCCAAACATGCGTACGTACAGATTACCATCTCCACGTCGTGACTTACTGCCTCCACGAACATGATGAAATTCATTCCCCATCATAATCATTGAAGAATAATTTTCATTTTATGATTAAAAATAATGGTTTATAACTTAATATAATTATAGATATGAATCAAATACATCCTATCCATAACCAACATGGCTTACGTAACCATGAATATAAACGAAAATGAATCAGATAACACCCAAAACAATTATACTACTAAAATATTATTAACAAATCAATATTAGAAGAACATATATGATATCATATTTATGCATGCGGTTCATTTATTATTTAATAACAATGATTTAACTATTATACATGAGGTCAATGTAACCTCGATGAAGGAAAATTATAAGGTAAGGGTTAATTCTACAATCTTTTCATTACTTGAGGTTGTTTATACGTGAGAATATACTAGGACCTCTTTATATTCCACATCCATGTTTCTTAAAATGATATTTCAAAACATTTTCAATATTTTAAAAAATATGGTTTAAAGTAATTTATACACTTTTTTGAATTTTTATAAATTTATTTGAAAGAAATCTTTCCATTATTTTCTAAACAAGGTACTTTATGACCGTTTCGACGAATTGAGGAAAGATTTTTTTTTAACTTATATAATGAGTGTAGATATTTTCCGCAATTATAACACCTTAAAATTTTCCTATAAAAGAATATAATAATATTTTCCAAATAAATTTTTTCTTTTATAATTATGAAACTTTTAAAAGATTTCAAAATATAAAGAGATTTTTCTCTCAAATAGTTTTTATTTCAACTATGTCAAAATCCATTGATGGATTTTATACTTTTTTGAAGTTTATTTATTATGATAAAATCTTCCATATTGTATTGAAGGTTTTTTTATGTATTTGAATATATATGTGTTATTTTTATACCATTCATGGTTTATGGATAATGTATTGACTTTTCATATGCTAGTTTTTATACGAATGTTTATGTTATGTTTCCACCTTTTCATATAAGGAATGCATTGGACATAGTAAGTCACAGGTCGAGCCCGCTATAGCTCCTCGATGCATTATTATGTCTCATGAGACAAAATAGTGTCTTGGAATAGGGTCTTGAAAAAATCTTATATGCATTCTTGGCACGAGGCCTTGACTATGTGGTTATGATGTCTGGTATTATGCATTCCATCAATATGAAATTTTCTATTGATATTAAAATTGATTATTAAACTTGTTGAATATCTATCTGAATAAGTAAATGGAATTATTTTATTTATATTTTCCATATTAGGATGAAGTTTATGTTTAAAAGGCTTGTGTTTTAGTCTCATACATTTTCTTAAATATTTATGCTTATTTATGATAGTATCAGCTATATTCTTACCCTTACTAAGAATCTGAGCTCACACCTTTCTTATGTTTTATTTTTTCCAGGAAGTAAAAAAGTATATTAAAATTAACCTGCAGGATTATGGTAAGGGATATAAGAGTGTTCAAAGGGGATACAACGTTTTTTTTATTTCATGATGTTATGTAAAACTTATGTATCTATCTAGTACTTATAAGGCTACTAAACTGATCGGTATTTTGGGACATGATTCCTTTAATCATCCCAATGTTATGAAATAATGCACCGACTCTAGGTAATTGGGGTTGAGGTGTTACATATATGGGTTATGAACTGATTCTCTATAACTCTATAACTGAAAATATACTCAAAGTAAAAAAACTAATTTATTGACTAAAACTCAAGATTATGCAATGGTGAAGGACATATCCTTATAGATGGTATCATTTTAGATAACCTTAAAGGTTTCATTAATTATAATAGCATGCCATTTATAGATTTTACTTTATGATTAAGTTGAAATGATATATAATTTAATTATTACCACATTGATTCCTCTAAAATATGACTATTTAGAAAGGTTATATACATAAGAAACATGGAATATGTAGTAGGAAGGCACTGAGAGGAAAATATCCTTCTAAGTCAATATCAATTGATGTTTTTTAATTTTAATAGAAAATTATTTTTTAGTTATGGACCGAAAAAAGTAACAAATTACTGGTGGTAGTATCAATGCTAGAGTAAAACCCATTCTACAATGAAGGAACATATATTTTTTGGATAATTTTAAGAGTAAAAAACCCTATAATTTATTGGATTATATAACCGTGATATAACATAATAATGAGTTAATGTACTAGAGAAAATATTTTATGTCATGTGATATTCGGAATGTAAATTGTTAACTGTTACTATTTATCGTTTTCAAGGTGTAGCTAATTGATGGTGGTATTTGGTTAAGAATACCAAAGAGAAATATCATCATGATTCTTCTATAGGGGAAAAACTAATGGATATTTTCATTGAGAAATATTTCCCAAAGGTTTTTTTTAATTAATTGAAAAATAGTTCCAAGAGATAAGGAAAAAAGATGATCAATTTCTAGGTAAATATGATGAAAAATTCAAAATATTATAGAGGTATGTTATAGATTTTATTCAGAAAAATAATAGAAAAATTAATAAAATATACTTTGGGTTGATGAAGAGCATTGGTCATTTGAGGATTAAAAATTTATTATAAATTAATTTTTTTACTGAGAAATTTGAGGTGATGCTTGCAAGAACATAGGTTCCTCAAGATAAAAACATTATGAAAATTCCAAGGTGGTAGTAAATAGAAAAAAAATCAACTAAAAAGTTTTTTTGAAAGCTTATAAATTGTTCCATGTTTGGAAAACCACATTTAAATGAATTTTATATCATATTTGGGAGGTGTTTCTTATGTGGTAAGATTAGTCATAGGGCTCAAGACAATAAATAAAAGATTGCTGAACAATCAAATAATTGTGTAATCGATAGCCGTAAAATGGTGAGATGTTTCAGTTGTAATGGGCTGGGTTGTTATACTAATGCTTTTCCAATGTTAAATTAACATGATGAAAATAAACATGATCAAAAACAGAATGGTGTTGAAAATAAATTTTCTACTACTACAATTGATGATGGGCCATCAAATGAATTTGTGAGAGTTATTTTACTAGTTCATTCAAACTATTTCAATACCTTGGTTGTCTTTTATTTTTCACATTTTTTCATTACTTTTAACTTTTCATATAAATTATAAATATCACGTTAAGAAAGTAAGATATCAATTTTGGTGAAAACTCAAAGTAGAAATATTAAAGAAATTAATATTTATAGGAAAATTTCATTGTTATTAGTGGGATGGTATTTCTCTAAAATATGAATAAATAACTATAGTAGAGTTTTATATCATTATGGGCTTGGATTTGATTTCATTTTATCGTCCTATGATATATTATAGATCTATGAATATAGTGTTCAATGATTTCATGAATTTAATAACTTATAAAGATGCTGAGAAATTGATAATATGTGAAAGTGAAAGTTACTTAGCTCATATTGTTGGAAATAAGGAATCTATTCAAATTAGGGATGTCTAGTAGTAAACGAAAACATGGATTTATTTTTTGATAATATTTCATCTATTATTACTACTTGGGAGGTTTATTTTACTATGTAGTTAGTACTGTATGGTAATATTATTCTTAAACCCCCATATCAAATGAATTATGTGTTAATTTTAGAATTGAAAAACTATTTTCATGAGTTATTAGATAAAAGTTTCATGAAACTGAGTGGTTCACCAAGGGGTTAACATTTTTTTTGTTAAAACTAAAGATGATTCAATGAGACTTTTCATTGATTTTAGCTCCTTGAATAACATCCTTATTACTAAAAAGTATCATTTAGCTCATATAAATGATTTTTTTGATCAGCTCCGGGGAGATCAGAATTTTTCCAAGGATGTCATAAGGTTAGGGTACCATCATTTGAAAGTGAATAATGACGAAATTACAAATACTATGTTTCAGAAAAGATGTGGGCACTATGCATTTTTAGTTATATCATTTGGGTTGTCTAATAAACCTGATATATTTATGAATGTTATGAATAGATTTTTTTCATTAATACTTTAACATGTTCTTGTTTTTTTCATTTTTGACATTTTGGGATATTCTAAAGGTCAAGAGGAATATTAAATGCATGTAAATATTGTTTTTTAAACCTTTAGTTAAAAAAAATTGAATGGAAAATTTTGGAAGTGTGAAATTTATTTGCAAAAAATTTCTTTCCTTGGACATATTATTTCTAAAGATGTTATAACTATTTAACAAAAAAAAATATAAGTTATTTAATAATTCCCAAGACAAAAATATATTATAGAGATTAATTATTTTCCTCTATTATCATGTTAATACCAACAAATTTTTGAAAACCTTTCTTGGTTATCTGACCCACTAACTAAGTTTACTTGAAATGGAGTTAAATATATTTAGACAAAAAAGGTGATTATTGTATTCATTAACTAAAAAACGTTTGCTGAATACACTAGTTTTGGACCTATCTTCTTGAAATGTTGAGTTTTTCAACTATAGTGATTCTTTATTTAATGGACTAGGTTCATTCCTAATATATAATTAAAAAATAATTTCGTATGCTTCAATACAGCTGAAAACTCATGAGTTAAATTACCCTACACTTGATTTGAAATTAGATAATGTGGTTTTTATTTAAAAATTTAGGGGAATCATTTTTATGTATTAATTTGTGAAATATATACTAATAACAAAATTTTAAAGTATATATTCACTCAAAATGAATTGAACATGAGACAGAGAATGTGACTATAATTGATCAAGTAATATGATTTCACAATTAATTATCATCCTAAAAAACTAAACACAGAGGATGATACTTTAAATCAAAAAAATTAATTCTTTATTAAACATGTTACATTTGGATTATGTACCTTTGGTTAATTATTTGATAAATTTTGTCCTAGAAGGTGTAGATTCAGTGACATCCTCTGTTTTGTTTTATGTCTCAAAGTTGTTGAATTTTTCATAAATAATTTCTAAATCTCATAAGGAGGATAAATCCTTAATGGAAAAGGTGTAATCCATTAATAATGGTATGTTTCATAATTTTTATATTGTTGAAGAAGGTCATTTATGAACTGGAAAAATAATATGTGTTCCTTATCACTATAATAAATCCACCGTAAAGAGGCCATTCTTTTTGTTATGGTGGAAGTTTAAACCAATGCCATATGATTCTATAGAGGTTTCATAAAACGACTACTAAATTATGTTTCAACATTCAATATGCAGTGATTTATTAAATTTATTGGTGGTTTTTTGGAAAGCATAATAATAAACACATTCAGTAGCCCTTGGTGTGGTTTTTGTGGTGATTTTCTCAGAAAAAATGAAAACATTTTTTAATGGTGGTTAAAACCACCACGAAAAATATTTTTATTTCTTCCTAGGGAAAACGCTGCTAAAACGACGATAACCTATGTAAAATAATAATTGGAACTGAGAAGTTTTTAGCGTCATTTTTAATCATCGCGGAAAAATATACATTTTTTGCACAAAAACCGCTACTAAATTACAACACCGCCTTTAAATTATACCGTTTATGTATTTAGAAGTGGTTATATCTATCACATATAATAAAATACCAAATTATAGTGGTGGTTTAAACCTTTTAAAAATATGGTCCATTTACCTCTAGGTTGTTTAAACTGATGCTAAAGGTAGATTTACAAATAAAAAAATTTGCAGATTCTGCCACCCCAGTACCAATACCCTGAAAAAAAAAACAATGTGAAAAATTTATATAACCCTTGAGGTGGGTGGGGTACATATAGAAATCAAATGACACATACAATGAACAAACAAACACACACACACAGATATATATATCCACAAACATTCCCAACCTATGGATTCACAACAAGAGTGGAAACTAAATTAGAACATCACCACCAAAGTTTATTTAACACCTTGGATGTGCGGGGTACATATAGAAATCAAAAGAAACATACAATGCATGTGAACACACACAAAAAGATATATATATATATATATATATATATATATCCAAACACATTACCATCCTTTGGGTTCACAAAAAGATTTCTAACCAACTCAGAATATCACCACAAAACTTCACAACCTCTACCACTTTTACAACCCCCACTGAATTCATAACACTAAAAAAGATATCCAAGAGCCACAATTTATATCCCCCTTTCTTTTCATGTGGACATCGCTCCACAATCTCCAGTCATCATTCGTAATCGGAAGGGAAACTAGCTCTATGGACATCTAGCCTAGAATCTAGCTAGGTAATTCTACGGAGACATCCATAGGGACCCCATAAGATTAAAATGGTAAAACTATCTTATCTCTGGCCAGATTCCATACTTCTTAACCTTTCATATTTTTCTTCATAATTTCAATTTTTCCATATTTTATGAACAAATTGATAGTATAAAAAAGTGCATTAAATTTATTCATATTAAAATTTGTACCTATAATTGTCACCCTCCAGTATCCCAATGAAGAACTGGATGTGGCACCCCACTTCCTTCTTAGAATTCCTATCATCCAACCTTTCTAGACTAATATTTTAAATATCACGATGTAAAAATATGTCTTCTTCTTATTGTTGATGAGATTTAATGTCAGAGGTCAAATCTTCTACTTCATCACCCATATCATAAAAATCTTATTGTTTTAAGTGACCAACTACACTCCACCCTTCATCCAAAACATAATTTACATAATATAAAATTTTCTATTTTGATGATAAGATATACAGATCATAAAGTTCACGATCACCAAAATCCATCAAGCCAGAGAGGTTCACAGAAGTAAATTGCAAGGAATAACTTTTAACACCTCTGATAATATCGACACAAATTCATTTGAATAAAATAACTAAAAAATTATCATGGTAGTTTAATTCAATAATATCAGTCAAAATTATATAGTAGTGGACTTTATAAAATGTAAATATAAAACTATTCTGTGTTTTGAAACCCTCTTCTCGATCGACTGTACAAAATCTAAATCCATTCATTTTGTAAGTGTTGAACATTCTACCTTGTTTTAGAGGACCTCGAGAATAAAACATCAAATATTCTGGAAACTCTAATCGTGTATTTTTATTAATGATCTAAAAAATGAAATATAAATTATTAGATTTAAAAAATATGTGTGTCAATGTAATATCCCTATTTATTACAATATTTATGTACATAAATGTCATGAAAAAAATTCAACAATCTCTTTATTAACAGCTATCGTTATATCATTGTCAATTAATATTTGGCCTCTCATTTATCTCATTGTGTGTATCCAAAACCCTTCAATAAATGTATCTCCCATTTCACTATTTAGTAGCACATATCTATGTGCCTGTAATAATTCCAAATAATTCAATGTAACATCTGAGGTCCTCCCAACTGATCTACCAATAGCAGGAAATATTTTTGATTTCCCATGTATTTTAGATTGATTCTATGAGTCATTAATTCCTCCAAATTGATTAAATATTATCTCAATATCATCCAAGTATCTAGAACAAAATGTAAGACACTCATATTCCAAATAGCCTTTAGAAATAGAGCCTTTAGGTTGATCTTTATATCTCACATATGATTTCAAAATTCTAATGATATCTATGAAATAAAATCAAAAAATATAATTATGTATTTAATTAAGTGTCCAAAATTGTTTAATTATCTAAAGAACATATAAATAAAGTAATTATCCATTGGATACATATATCGATAATGTACGAGGCCTTCTAATTTTTCATCCTCAACCAAATGCATAGTTAAATGAATCATGATAGTAAAAAACAACAGAGGAAAGATCATCTTCATTGACAAAAGTATCAATAAAAAACTCTCCTAAAGGCTTTCAAGCTCAAATGTATATATAGATTTCTCACATAGTTTTCTAAAAATTGTTCATAATTAGAGTACAACGGCAGTAACCTTTTTAGGTAATAATGTATGCAATGACAATGGTTGTAACTACTATAACAAAATATGTAAATAGAGACTTTTCCATCCATGTAACCTATGATGATTTAAGTCAACACACATTGATAAGTTATTTTAATACCCATTATATACCTTCGCATGATTTAAAATTTCATGTAATGTATATGTATTTATATTTTTAATTGAAAAAATTACCAGAGCATACTTTTCATTCTCATATGTCCAGAGATAACGTTTTATATTCATTGATTGTAAGTCTTCTAAGCATTGAGATGATCCTTTGATGTTCCATGATAATTAAGCAATGTGAAAATAAAATTATCACAAACATTCTTCTCAATAAGAATTACATCAAGGTTATGCTGCAGCAAATTAAATTCCCAATATGGATGTTTGATGGATATACCTTTTTTCTTCCATTGTTGCATTCTGATTTCACTTGATGATGAACTTCAAACTCCTTTCCCACTATAATTCAAAAGGGGAACCTTCCCAAATTTGGTTTCAACATTTCCAAGTTGTTCCAATATTTCAGAACCTATTAACATCTTTGGAGGTGGTGTGTGATCAATGAAACCATTGAATTTTGACATGTTCAGCCACAATCTATGAGATGCATCATGAAATATTTGATGGCACAATAAGTATCATTTTATACTATGATGAAGCCATTTTGGACCAAAATAAAATTTGAATATAGGAAAATACAAACACTTGTATTTGTTCCATCCATCTAAATTCCCAAGTCCTGGGAAGTCACTAATGGTCCACATTTGAGAAGCATGAATTTTGAACATTGTTTTAGAAGAAGCATTATATGTCTCAACACCATAGCTCCATAACTCCTACAATTATTCATTTGAAGGTAGTAATTATACATTAATATCATTATTAGGAATTTTTTTTCCATGAATAATCATCAAAATGAAGAAAATAAGTTTGTTGCATACACATCCATGGAGGCAGATTGTAGGGGATCAAAACAACTAGACAAATGCGATAACTGGTACTCAAAGTCCAAAATGGGCTGAATCCATCAACAACCAATCCTTATCGAACATCTTTAATATCATATGAGAAATTTGGATGTAATGATTAATATGTATTCCTAGATTTTTAATCTAGTGGATGTCATATTAACCCATATTGGTTATTATTTAAAGAATGAAACTTCATGTGTTCAGGAATTTTTTATGGCATGAAAAATCCTGGCAATAGAGGCTTTAATGGAAAGTAACACAAAACATTTATATGTGTGTTCATTTTCTTCTTAGTTGAGGTATTATATTGATTTTGACTTCCAACATCACCCATTGACATCCATCTAGATGAAGAACATTTTTTCAATCTTGTATACTTTAATCCTCTCTCCAATAAAGCATACAATCATTGGGACACACATGTATTTTTTTTATAATTTAGACCAATCCTATTAACAACTTTTTTATATCATAAAAAGAATCAGGGATTTTTTTCTTTAGGAGAGGCATCATGAAACAATTTAAATATCATGGACATTTCCTTATTTTTAATTCCATACAGGCATTTGATATGGTATAACTTCAACAAAAAATAATGTTTTGAATATTTCAAACATCCAATATAAAAATCTTGGTTTCCATCCTCAACTAAATAATGAAAAATATTTTTCTTCATGAAGTTTTCTCTTACATTAGTCTCTACAGAATCAAGAGGAGGATCCAAAAATATGTTACCATCTTGATCTTGTTGTCCTACAGTCTCAAAAATATCACTTGCCACGTTGTTATTTATAACACCCTAAATTTGTTTTTTTGATATGTTTAGATGTTGATGTTGGTGTCTTGAAATTCCAAATGCATCATTTATAAGGATCTTCATTTTATTTTCCATTTTTTATGAATTTGGGAGCTCATTTTACGGATTGATATAAGTGGTCAACCTTTCTATAATGTTCTATTATCCATGCCAAATCCAACCCAAATATTGAGTAATAAATTGCTTCAATATCATGTGTTCATAAACATAATATCTCTTCAACCATCATCAGAAATTACAATTAGGACATGGAAATATTATTCTCCCTTCAGTGGATAGATTTGAAATTGAAATATCTCAAAACCCCTCCAAACCCTTAGCATACTGAGGTGTGTTCCTCGACAATGTAATCCATTATTAATCAATGTATATCACAATGTGCCAACTAAATATTAAATAAAATAAAAAAACATAACTATTACAAAATCGGGAAAGTGATTAATATATACTACTTGAAAAAAAATTAATATGTTAAGTAAGGTTTCCCTATATAAATACATAAGGTAAATAATGATGAATTTTTAAAGGGGTAAATGATATCCATAAAGTCTAAGTGTGGGGAAAATTATATGTAAAAGAGTTCCATTTTTTTATTTAAAAAACATTAAGAAAATAAATAGGAGAAATAAATGTTGAAAACAATTTTTAATGAAAATATTCTTTTACTAAATCATTGAAAAAAGTATCACAATCCATTGTTAATAATTGTTAGAGGATCAGCATGGTTCTCAAAACTGTTATGATACTATCATGATACGCTTTTTTATTTAATGGATACATTTTGTAACATTTTTTTCATTGAGTGATTTAGAGGATTTATGATGATAAAGGATTTATTATCCAAATTGGATAGAGGGAATGAATTCTTTAGTGGCTCCTATTTGGATTCTGTTTTTAGGTATAATAATTCATTTGTTCAATATTGAAGTTATAGGTGTAATTTCATTATTTTTATGAAATCCAATCAAAATTTTTATCTACAAGGATGTTAAACATGATTTTGGTTTGCAAGGGAATGAATTTAAGTGGATGGATTGTTGGATCAACATTATTGCATTTTGATTTAGAACAACTAGTTGAAATTCCCTTAGGAGGAGACTTATGAGCACATTCCTTTGTTTTATACTAAATTCATATAGTCATAATATGTATATTCATTCTATAGTATATCATAAGGCATAACCGACATCATAACCAAACCCATGGTTAAATTTATTCTTGTTAAATGTGTGTGCCTTAGGGTGCCTTGGTGAGAGGAATAACAAGGTGTAGTTGGAGCACCTCATCGCAGGTGAGGTGAGGTGACCACATTGAGGAGTTCTAAAGGTGCACGCCTTATGCGCCACCTTAGGAGACACTAAGGCACAAGGCTCAGTAATGACATGCCCCCAAAAAAACTATACCTCTTTTATAAAATTCAACACAACCACAAGGCCATTAACAAAAAAACTATAATCATACAATAATATATTTACAAACCACAAATATTAAAATTATTATTTTAAATGGGGAATTGAAATTAAATCATTTTCTTATGCATGGGTATTTTTACATAGTTTCTATATTAACATAGGAATCAAATCTACTGAAAATATTCATATTAAACCTTTTATGAACTGCGGGTTTAAACAAAAATTCATTAGAAGGGTTATCAAACCACAAAAATAGTTTATAATTCATAGAATCCATAATATGCATATGAAAACTTGTTAAAATATTTGATATCAAATAGTTAGAAATAATGAGGAAATTTATAAACCCATGTGATTACATCCATTTCCTTCCAATTCAATTTAATCTAGTTAATTATAATCATTAGTTATTCTCTATAACCCACGCACTAGAAAACCAAAGCATGAATATGAAAAAGATCCATAAAATAAGATGAGAATAAGGATCCCATCCCTATAGTTTTTTGTATATCGTGCTACACCAAAATAGATGGACAAACGGATGATGAAATAACATTGATATCACTATGTTAAGGGATTGATAAATCTTATAATAATTTAATAGAAGTTAGGAATATAAAATGGAAACAAAGTCATACCTTAAACATTACTAACTTCATTAGAAAATACATCAGGAACCAAGATGCAAAACAAGCCAGGAATCATCAGGTGAAAGGATTCACATCAAGGGAAGATGAATCCCAGGCTTATGAGTAAGCTTTTTTATTTTCCAAACTCAAAGGAAACATGAAATTGTTAAGATAAATGAAATCATGTATATTAAATTTCCCAAAATAGATCCAATAATAACACTGAAAATTATTGATGTCGATATACCGTTTCAATTTCTATATAATTTGTTTCAAAAATAAAATTTGGGATATCCTAATAAATCCATAGTTTTATGGAATCCAAGTAATTTATTTAATCCCCAAAAAATAGATATTCAAATAGATATTTATTATTTTAATTGTATATTTTATTTTAATATCATTTTTCACATAATTCTGTAAAAAATCATGTTATTTGTAAGAAATCAAAATTTTAAAACTGTTGAACCGACCATGAGAATGGATCAACCACTTAGAGCCAATAAGTTATCCAAATTAAGGTAAAAACAAACCATAAGAAATAATCATCTAACTATATTAAAGAAAAAGTGGATAGAAGAATAAATAAACCAACTGAATGAAGAAACCAATCAACCGTAAGATGATACAAACTGAATGAATGAAGGAATATGTGACTATTGGAAGAAACCAACCAACTGCCTAAAGCATTAAGTGAATAAAAAATTAAATCAACCAACCATAATATGGAAAAAAGGACTGAATAAAATTACCAACAAACAATAAGAAGAAACCAACCAGTTGTGTGGAAGAACCAATGGTCCATAATAAGTTACCAACAAACCATACTAAGGAACCACTCGAAGGTACCATAGAAAAAACTAACCAAAAATAGGGTAATGTTATAAAACTGGTGGTTCAGGGTCCATGTATTAAAATCTATAAATTTTAATTTGGAATTTCCGTGAACTACCCCCTGATACTTCCAAGACTTGGGAAATCAAAAATCAAGGGTTTTAGAAACCCACAATATTATAATGGGAAACATAATAATTGTATAAGATCAAATCATTAGTAATATAGTAACTTATCAATATAACATAAATGTTTAGATCATAATTATATGGTAAACATGATCATGGAATAAATAAAATATTAAAAATGTCATGGATTCATGGGAGTTGATCACATGTCATGATAAAAGGACATGTAATCTCAAATGACCAAATATATACCATAGTGTAAGATTACAGAAACATAATATAATAGATATGATCCATTGATAATAACTTAGGAATTTAAGAGTGGAATAAAATTGTTACATAGAAATAATCTTAGTAAATCATAACATATCGAACTTGATATCACTACATGTTTCCCCTAATATAGTGGAGTTTGAGTTAACACATGATTCAAATAAAATTTTAGAGAAGAAATCCTTATCTAATACCATGATATAACCCAATATCATTAATTAAATACCACAGAATATAACAATAATTAGAAATATTTACACAATTCATGGAACACATTTAGAAATCATAAAAAAGAAGGCACACATCAAACCTAAAAAAATCATTTTCAAAATCATCTTTCAACGCAAACACACCTAGAAACCCTTTGAAAACAAATTTATTTACATTCACATAATTTATAAAACAAAATTAAGAATAACATCAAGCATAATAAATTCATTTAATAATGTTAAATTATGGAATACCCAACCAAAATCTTGTAAACTTCTAGATTCTTGTGATGATGTAGGAATAAATAATTTTATGGCACTAGATTTGATTTAAAAATGGTGGAGAAGTTTCATTTTAATTTATTAATATATTAGGAATGATTTGAGTAGGTAGAATAGTTATATGGATAATAGTTGTGATGATCTTTCATTCAAGGTAGGTGATCAAGTCTTCCTCAAATTCTCTCCATGGAAAAGTGTTACGAGTTTTGGTAAGAAGGGTAAGTTAAGTCCATGGTTCATTAGATAATATCAAAATCCTAGATAAAGTTGGATCATTTGCCTACTGAGTGGCCTTACCACCGTGTTTATCCTTAGTACAAAACATATTCCCTATCTTAATGTTAAGAAAATATGAGATATGTTTATCTCATGTTTTAATACTCAAATGTAGTTTAGTTTGAAGATAAAATTTCTCATAGGGATCAACCAGTTTAGATTCTTGACTATAGAGTGATTGTTTTGTGGAATAAGGTGATTCACCTCATTAAGGTTTTATGTGAAAACTATATGGTTGAAGAGGAAACATGGGAATCTGAAAATTATTTATGGGAATGATATCCCCACTAGTTTAATAAGTGAATAAAATTTAGAGGATAAAATTTATGAAATATCGGAAGAATATAAAAACCTATTTAAATATATAATAAATAATTCTCAAGTTTATTAATATATTTATATTCAATAAAAAATATTAAGTATTTTTTCTAAATGAAAAGGAACAATATTTAAGTAAAAACTTTTCTTAGAAGGTTTTATTTAAATTTTTTATTTATGAATTTTAGAAAATTAATTTTATAAAAAAAACAATTTTGAAATCATAATGTATAAATAATCTAACTATGATTTTTTGGGATTTCTCTAAAAAGATTCATTCATTTTTATGAATAGTGAAAAATACTGAATTTTAATTGAAAACCCCCATTTCGTATAATTTATTTATAAAGTAAAATTTAAATTTAAATTTGTTTTAAAATATAAATAGTTAAATGATACATCCAGTATTTTAATTTTGGTCTTTTTAATCAATTTCATATTGAATTTTTGTATAAAAAATGTAATCTTTTGAACCTTTTCTCTTTAAAAACCTGGTTTCTTGTCTCATCGGTGAGATTAACTTTAAATTAAATCATTGTACTTATGTGAATAGAATTTTAAAAAATAAATATATGTAATAACACTAATTAATATTATCTAATAATTTCAACATAATTTTTTTCCAAAATTCATAGTGAATGAAGTAAAAATTAATTATTGCGGTTCAGGTAAAAATTGGTTTATCAAGGGGTTAAAATTAAAAAATAAGTATAAAAATGATGTATAAAGACTTATAAAAACTAATTTCCAGACATATTTCGACCATTCCACCTATGAGGATCTACAATGGCACATTTTTGACCCTTTTGACAAATATAAAACACAGGAGCACTCAATTCCTTTCAAAAATACCAAGTGTGTTCTCTCCAACTCATATAAATGGTCAACCCTCTCCTCTATACACACCTTAGAACCCCTTTTTTCATCCAATACCTACCAAAATCACATCTATAACCCCATCATATAACAATATATTCTTTTATTTGGACATAAATTCAACCAAGGAAGGATTTTAGTGAAAACCAAAGAAGGATACTCGAAGAAGTTGAGACATTCATCAATGGGAATTTTTATTTTATTTCTTTCTCCACCTCCATAAATTATTATTGAACCATACTGATATAATAAGTTCATTATATTACATATATTGTGATGTTTTTATAATAATTTCACGACCTACAACTGTCTATAATTCCATCAAATGGGTTATAAAATTAGCATTCATGTGTACGGTGGACTACCGCCTCAAGAACTGATTCCATTCATTTTTCCAGTACCAACTCTTAAAGATATGAATGATGATGGATATAAATTATATATAATATATTTATACCATAATTATACTATTTGTGCTATTATATCATATATATACATTTTTTTACTTCCCATTCGGTAGTGGAAACATTAATGTTTCTTGTGTGTACTACGGACTACCGCCTCATGAAGCGATATGATTCATTTTACCCTAATTCTTAACGTGTAAGTTAATTATAGTAAGGATAATGAATATATGTTATATAAATCACATAATTATTATATTAATGAAATATTTATCTCCATAAAAATATAATATATCATGTTATTTCTTACGTTTCACCCACTGAAAAAGGGTATCACATCATTAATGTTTGTGTGGACTACTGCTATCAAGAAGTGAAGTGAATCTATTTTCATCAACACACCCCATGGATGATATATATAATTATATTTATAGAACTATTATTTTATATATGATATTATTATCATTCTATAATGATAAAATATTACTTACCTCTATCCCATTAGGATTGTTGTTAAATGGAAACGTTACTCATGCGTACGTACGACTTATAGTCTCCTTTATCACAGCATATTTCATTTCCCAAAATAAAATTTCTTAATATGTCTTAAAAGTATAATTGATGTATAAATATGATAAATAAGTAATGATTATTTTTACTCATATTTTTATATAATGACCATTATGACCATAGTTAACCTACAAAAGTCATCTTTGACACATAAGCCAAAATATTGTCAAAACAATCGATGAATACTTAATTGACTAAGTAATTGTATCTAACATAGTAAAAAGTGAGATAAATGTAATGATAAAAGTGAAAAATTATATCAAGAATGTAAATAATTAACAAAATTTTATTATTAGTGAAGATAAATATACATGTGATAATTTAGACTCAAGGTAAGTGACTTTTTCCAAATTTTCATTTTTTGAGGAGTATTTTGATGTTATGAACCTATATTATTTTAAGAGGTGTATAAAAATATCCTTTGTCATGTTATATAATGAATTTATCTATTATCAATGTATTTAATGTTTGTTTAATTTTATTCTATCAAGGTAAATGTTATTTTAATATTTATAAAATGATATGGGACTTTTATTTTTAAAAAACATTCTTTTGTGATT
Source organism: Viscum album (assembly GCA_963277665.1). Classification (NCBI taxonomy): domain Eukaryota; kingdom Viridiplantae; phylum Streptophyta; class Magnoliopsida; order Santalales; family Viscaceae; genus Viscum; species Viscum album. The sequence goes on from OY728137.1 coordinate 384,279,738, forward strand.
TTTCGTTAAACTCTATTTACATTTTCATGTTTTTAAAATGATTATATGAATATTTTTATATGTACATAAATGATTTATAATGTAAATTTTATATCACTCTTTACTTTTTATTTAAATTTTCATCAAAATAAATTCTTAAACGTGTAATATATAGAACATTTTAATAAAAAAAGGAATGTTCGATTCTTAATAAACATGGTGATAATGAATTTTACATAGTTCTAACCATTATTTTATTTTGGGATTCAATTAAAATATTCTATGTTTACTTAAATAAGAAAACAATTTTTAATTTTTGGGAATTTTTGAATTGAAAATGGTTTTTTAAAATAAAAAGGGTATTTTTATATAGAAAATGTGGTTTTAAAAGAAAAGGTTATTTTGATATCCAAAATTTATTTTTTTACAAGTTGAAAATTGTTTTTCAAATTTATTATGATGAAAAAATTATCGTATAAAATTATATTATTCATGATATGGTACAAGTAAATTATACATGAGAAAAAGGTGTACCCAGACCGCTCTGGTAGAGCCCGTTACACCTTATATGATGGGGTTTCATCGATAGTGCTACAATTCACTAGGTAATGTTTAGTGTACAAATATAAAAGAAAGAGGGAGATAGTAAAGAGTTTATCAAATAAATTAAATTATTATCTTGTTACTTATGACACAATTTAAGTATATGTTATTAATACGATTCTATAAGTTCTTAATGTGGGTTTTTAATTTGATGTTTTGTGTTTTTATGGATTTAATTAATAAAAAGAACTATGTGATTTTCCTGTGATTTTTTTTTTCACAAATAATATTGACATAAATCTAAATATTTCATGGGTTTTAATGTTTAAATAGAAAAAATGGGTTTCTTTTATTTTTTTACATTCCTTATTGATATTTTTATGTCTATCCCATGTTTCAAAATGTTTTTAATAGGACAGTAAAGGGAAAGCATGAAGTCAAGTTGAAATTCATGAATAGTTTTCATGAAATGAAATTATGTTTTCTTAAAAAAATTATATGGTGGGTAAAATGGATATAGATCCAAAGTGTCCAATTTTTATGATATGGTTTTTTAATATATGATTTGGGACATAATTTTTTAAAAAATTAAATCTAAAAATATCCTCAAAGTGAAAGAGAGTAATTTATTAACTAAACTTGTTATTTTATAATGATTAAATATGGGTCCTTATATACATTGTTATATCCACTCTCTATGTTGGAGTCATTATATGATACATTGCCTCTAGAATTGCACATTGGGTCTCTACACAAGTCATCATTGAACTCCAAATATGATTTTTATTCCAGGAAGATACATGATAATTTACATCACTATTATAAAAATTTAGTAATTTATATGAAAATAATTCTATTCTTAGACTCATCCACAAAAAATCCTAACTATTGTTCCACTACCACTTTTTTTTCTCCTATCATATAAATTATTTAGAATGATCAATGAAATATATTTCCAAAATTTAATAGTTTATGAAGTAATAGTTTATTAAAATCCCTTATAAATTTATTCAGACATTGATGATTCTAAATTTATAGTCACTCAAGAAAAATTTTATGGAATCTCTATAATCCATGTGTCAAAATGCATTCAAAATAATGATAAAACAATACGTTCACAAATTTTATAATTATATAAATATGAGAATTTACAATATTAAAGATTATGATCCTTTCAAAGAGTATTTATAGAGACCCAAATCTCTACATACGTATACATTACATCACTTTTCTGGAATACTTAAAACATTACACAAACAGACGCTCAAAGACCATATTAGTTTAGTGCCTTTGGAAACATGGAATCATAAACACTGATACGCAAGCGAGATACATTATATCTCAGTAGGTTCTTTATTACTAGCACCCTTATTAGACAAGTCAAACATGATACATATCTTTATTACCTGGGGAAGGAAACATAAAAATGGGTGAGCTCATATGCTTAGTAAGGGTAAATAAGGTAGACATGTAAGCACAAACATGATCATAGGGGTATGAGAACATTATCAAAACATTTGAAGATCATACCCTACATATCCATGAAACATAAACATGTATCATGGAAAAAATCATGACAAATAATAAGGAATGTATCATAAGAAAATAAAGAATATAATCCATGCAATATTAACATGGGGATTAAATAAGGATTTGTGTAAAATTCTTGAGCAAGTAATATAATATTCATATTAGTCATGATATCACTTCCAAGGCCATTTTAGATAATAAAGTCCTTTACTGAAATGGGTTCAAGACCTATGCTAGCACTGTATTATATAATCGGGTTCACTACTCATCCTAGCCCTGTATTACTGAACTGGGTTCATTTCCTTTTCCAGCCATGTAATACTAAACCATGTTCATTTCTTATTCCATTTATTTCTATCTTGCGAGATATAAATCATTACCCAATTCAATAGAAGGAGATATAGGTCCCACCCATCTCATAATTAAATCATACACACATATACCAAAAATTCATAAATCATTAATTGGAATGGGATCATATATATGTAATCAAATCATAAAATGATGAAAAAGATACTGGTTTTTTAATCATTTCATCATAAACATAACCGAAGAAAAGAAACGGGTTTCAAAAGCACATAACCCTTGAAAGAGAAACATGCTTCATAAAAAACATGCCATAAAAACATAAAACATTCAAAGAAAAATTATTATTGGAAAATTTGAATTATTTACCCATAAATTCAGGAGCAACCCCAATGGATGACATCTAATATGGGAAAATATTTGTAAATATCTTTTAAAAAATATTTCTTGAGGAAAATATCCGTCTTCGTTGAAATATTATTTTTAAAACATAAAACCTTTTTAAAACTATTTAATTTGTAAATAGTCATGGAAACTTATAAATAAATATTTAAAAACTTTTTAAAACCTTTTCCTTGATAATTATAAATAATCATGTAAGTTATATCAAAACCATTTTCCTTGAACACATATAAAAGACTCTTAAAACCCTGTTTTAGAACATAATACATATTAAAGAAATATCATATAATGGATATATAAATACCCATATATTTATGTATAATAGGTATAGAATACATTCATGGGAATTATATACACCGTACAAAATATTAGATTCATGAATATGGCATGTATCTCATGGAAATAAAGAGTGAGATAAAATCCCCTTACCTTTTTCCTTGACTGTCATTGTACTACATGATAAATCCTTTATAATAAATATAGATTTATTATAAATTGAGAAAATAACATTATTATTATAAATAATATCATACATGGTTTGATTATGTCTTTATATCACAAGCTTGTTAATAATTCTATGTTAAGATTTTACTTTGGGTAATATCCGCTTTTTTTCGTATGTGTCTTAATTTGTTATATTTTTTTACATTTTATTTATATCATGATCTAAAAAATGTATAAAATGAATGAAATATATTTTATTTTCATTATATTTGTGTTATAATAATACATATAATATAGAATTATGAAACGGAGTACACCGTTGATGGAGAGGGAAAGTCATGTGTACGCAAGAACGGTATTTCCGTTTAACTATCATGTTGAATGAAAGAACGGTAAAGACACACAGACACATATATATGTATATATATCATTATAATAGTAGATTTACTATATCATATATATCATATATACTCAATAAATTCATACTTAATAGCTTCCATGAAGTGTACGAACTAATCACACTACTTTGAGGTGGCGGTAGTCCACACTTCCTCAAATTGAATTATCATCTTTACACAACATAGGATGTATAAATTGTCGTGTCATAAAAGAATTACAGAATCATAAAGACATAATAAATATAATATATAACATATATAAATATATTTTTTATCATCATTTCCACCGTGATAGTTGGTAAAGGAAAAAAAGAACAATCATCATTTATTGAGGCAGTCGTCCGCCATACACATAAATAGTGTGTTCTTTACCCATTAGATTGAAGTGTGTTTAAGTGATGGTTAAATAATTATATTGAAAAAATCATATTATATTGAGTATAATGGTATTTTTATAGAATCATGTGATAATAAAGGAGTTGGAGGGAAGAAATAAAATAAAAGAAAGGAGTTTGAGGGAGGGTGTCACCTCTTAATCTAGTAACTCATTTTGGTTTTTACCAAAGGGATTCCTTGGAAGTATTTCTATCCAATGAAATATTCGAGAAGAAATTTATTGATATTGGGGAACTATTTAGGCAATGTTTGTCCAAACATAAGTGAATTTAGAGGTGTGATGAAGTGGGAGGAGGGGACACCTTTTATAATGGAGGTGGAGTGGAACTCATATAATATTTTAAAAGAGAGGATATCCACCCTTGTTTTTATTGAAAGACAGTAAATAAGTGTAAAAAAGTCAAGAACATGGAGGATAAGGTGGAAATATTATCATAAAATGTATTTTGGACAAGTTTATAGGTTAATTTCATTTTTAAGGTTATGGTTTAGTCTCTTATTAAGCTTAATTTAACTACAATCGTTACAATTAATTTTAATTATTTCAATGATAGTTTTTGTCAATAGCATTGTTGAACTCATTATAAATTATAAATTATTCTGATTCAAAATAAGGAATCTAATTTTTGAAATTGAAATCATATAAATGGTATAAATTAATTTAAATTTAATCAAGCAGTCAGGTTCGATAATTCATGGTTTTAAAGTAAAAATGCTCAAAAGTTTTCTATGTTTATATATTAAATTTCAACATGAAATAGAATATAATGACCTCAATTAGGATTATTATTAAAAATATTATATAATTAAACTTTTAAATAAATATAAAATATAATTTTACCTTATAAACTAATTAGATGAAAATGATGTTTTGGATTAAATTTAAGTTTTTTTAGTATTCATTAAAGAGTTAAAATTCATAAAATAATATAAAATATTCACCCTGAACTAATTTTTGTTACCATATTTTAAATATGAAGACTGGTTTTGACATATTAAATCTATAATATTTACAAAAAAATTGATTTAAAATGGGTTCTCCATTAAAAGGTGGTAAAATTTCCATAATAAAAATATTGGATTTTATGTGTTAAATTGGTTTTATTCTTATCTTATTTTTATAATATCACTTGGATGAATATAAAAAATATTTCACTGGATTCATAACATATATATTAAAATTAAATTACTTAATAAATATGATTAATTTAATTTATTATGATTAAAACCACTTTGTGAGCATAACAACAGTTGTTTTTATAAAAATTATATTTGTATATTCAATTGGTCCTTATATTAAATAATAACTAATTTATAAGTAAATAATTCATTTTTTATTCTATGAAAACCATATATTTGGATAATTAAGTTAATAATATTAAAAAATCTAATTTATCGGCACTGTTATTTATTATAATATAATATATTGTTGTTTAGTGACACTCAGTCTTTTGTGTTACGTAATCCATTGAGGGAAATCAGTCTTGTGTGAAACATAAGACTAACTATGTGCTATATATATAGTAATATAACCATTATATTTATTTTAATGCATGATTATCTTGTAATTTTGAATAATACAATTCAACTAGGTTCTCTAATAAATATATATATATATTTAATAACTATTTTTAGTGTAGTGTGAACTCAATAATATCAAAAAGAATAAATTAATTTAAAAAAAATCCCAAAAATCTCAAGGTGTTACATTCAACCCCCCTTAAAATTGATTTTACCCTCAAAATTCTTATGGGTTTTCAATGGTTTAATACTTTTGGTTTCCTTTTATAGAAACCCACATCATAAAAAGAAATACTAAAACTTCCTTTAAAAAAAGAATTTTGTGACCCTAAGGGTTACGAAAAGTAACTTGTCACAAGCTTCCCACATTGGAGAACATAGGTTAGAAGTTAAAACATTTAAATGGAAGAGAAATATAACCATAATGTTCTGATGGAAAGTGATAGAGAATAAGGTATTGAGACAGTTAACGATCACAAAACCATAAATCATTGATGACCTAAAGTACTATCTAATCCATTGTAATCAAAAGTACTAAGATAACATTTTATTTACAGATAATTTTCTTAAATCAGAATAATTTTCATGAAATTATTTAATTCCATGATTTTAAGACCACCTCACACTTTTTTTTTACTTTATCCACATCACCTATTTGTCCAAAAAGGAAGTTTACTTTTTTCATTCTTTGTGAACTAACAGGTATTGAGATCCATGATAAGTCATCCCATCTCACTTCTGTTACCATAAACACAAAATTGTTAGACAAGGTTTCTAAAATGCATGAATCCTAATATGGTGAGATCATACTTTGATCTAAAAAAATTTATCTTAAATTCATCTTAAAAATCACTCAAATTGTAAACCTTATAACCCTTATGAATGATGAATATCCAAAACATTATAAACAAAGTCATAGAATGAGCTTAACATCGATCCCTCATATATCAAAAATTAATTTGTGGTTGTCACATTCCAACATTTGAATACCCTCATCATATATTCTCTTAAAACATGGTAATAACCTGAATTACCATAAATAATTTGGGAAAACATGTGTGCTTCCTTATTCCAAATATTATTGGGTATATTTTGTTAATTCCAAAAAACTTTGTAAACATCATAGCATAAACCACTTGTTAACAAGTCCTTAATTGATTCCAAGGTAATCAGTACTGTCTAATTTACTTATTCTCATCCAAAATATCTTCATCCAAATAAAATTATCATAAAATAATTAACACATTAAGGTTTATATTACTTTAGTAAAAAAGTTTTACAGTTCATCAAAATCATTCAATATAATCCTATAAATACGTAGAGAAAAACATAAACTATACAATAATTTAATTTTTTTCCATACATTCTATATAATTATTTAATCCAAAATTAAAGAAAATTTGATTATTCCACTTAATCCATAAGTCATAATATGGATACCTCAACATATTAATTAATACCCCTTTCGTTGCACATTTCATCTATAGTCTCATTATCATCATCAATATAATAATTTCTCACTCAATGTTTTTTATTCTTTTTAGAATCTTTCCTCTTTGGATATTGAGTTACATAATTACCATTTATTCCACACATAAATTTTTTTACCAAATATGTTGCCTTACGGAGTCCAATATTCCAATCCATTTCATTAATCGAACTCTTCATTTTTCCCTTGCATTCAATTGATTTTTATCCTTCTTTCTAATAGTCAAAATACCTTCTTTTTCCTCTAAGACATTCACTCAGGTGATTCTTTCCTCTTTCTTGACACAAAGGAAACCAAAAATTCTTTTCTCTATGGTCTCTATTACCTAAACTCTTAGTAAAATACTTCCTTATCATCTTTGGTGAGTCAAAGAGTTGGTTAACTTACACATTGTTAATCACATTCTTTGAAAACTTATTAGGATTAATGACAACATCTTTCACCCCAATGATCACCCACATGACTTCTCATCAACAATTCATCCATCACATTCAATGTTAATCTATTTAATTCTAGTTCCCACTGCTGACTAAAACCAAAAACATAGTATGAGCATTACTTATAATAGTATACAACCACATAGTCATGAAAATAATTACTTAGAGTATATCTAAATCATGAAGCCTTTTTTAATATATGACACCCTAGTTTCATCCTAGGTTATTCATTGTCATATTCTATTAATATTCATTATATTTTTTTGTGAAGAGTTTGTGAATTCAAAAAGCATATCCCCCAAGTGTGTCAAACTAGGAGCAAAAAAAGGATTGTTTCCATGTACCATATTACCCCAAGTTAGGCCTAGAACATCTTGTCGAAGTTGTTATGCTGAGGGACATATGTTTCAGATCCACATACACTTATAGTATCTAGATGGAGATGTATTTCTAGAATACCACTCACTCTATCCTTCTCCAAAATTTCTGGATATATCCCTATTATTTTCATTATCATTAGACTCATCCTTATACATTTTCGCTGGGTTCTCACAAATGTTTTCTCATAAAAGTTTCTAAAGGTTAACTAAACCTTCACTCTGATACCAACTACAGAGACACTAATTATAATGTTCATAAAAATTACATCACATTTGAAGAATACTTAACACATTACACAAATAGACTCCCAAACACCATATTAGTTTAGTGCCTTTGGAAACATGGAATCATAAACAATGGTATGTAAGAGAGCTCAGTTATCTCCCATTATATTCTTCAGGACTATAAACCTTCTTAAGGACATCAAACACAATACATATCTTCATAAAATATGAATGGAAACATAAAAAGGGGTGAGATCAGATGCATTGTAAGGGTAAATATGGGATAAATGTAACCATAAACAAGACCATAAGGGTATGATAATGTGATCAAAACATTTGAACATCATACCCTGCATATCAAAGAATCATAAACATGTATAATGGAATAAAGAATGATAGTTCATAATGCATGTATCATAAGACAAAAAATAAGATAATCCATGAAATCATAACATAGGAATAAAACATGGAATTGTGGAAAACTCATAAGCATATAATTTTATTTCTATAGTATTCAAGGAATCATTACCAAGGACATCATAGTGTAAAAATTATTTTACTGAACTGGGAGCACACCATGTTCCATCTCGGTATTATTGAAATGAGTTCACTTCTCATCCCTTGCTTTTATTTCTAAACTACGTTCCTTTCTCATTCTTGCAGTGTAATATTGAACAATGTTTATTTCTCATTCCATCAATGTCTATCTCATGAGATATATATCTTTACCAAGTGATTTGTATGGAGATATAAGTCTCACCCATCTCAAAATGAAATTATACATAAATGTTCCATGAATTCATAAATAATCATATCATATACCATGAACGTAAATGGGTATAAAAAACATGCAATCATATCATATCATGGGGAAAAAGATACTGGTTTCATAATCAGTTCATCAAAAACATAACCCATAAAAAGAAGCGGGTATCAAAAGAATATAACCCATATAGAGAAATTAGTTTTATAAACATCATGCCATTAAAACATAAACCATTAATGGAAATAATATGAATGGAAACATTGGATAATTTCCCCATAAATTCATGAGTAACACCAACATATGTCATCTTAGATGGGATGTAATTTTGAAAGATATTTTAGAAACCTTTCTTGAGGAAAATATCCTTCTTTAAGAAAACATTATGGTTAAAATATAAAACCTTCTAAAAACTATTTTCTTTGAAAATAGACTTGAAATGTTTTAAATAAATTTTGAAAAAATTTTGAAAACTATTTTCCTTGATACTTATATATAATCTTGAAATCTATTTCACAACCACTTTGCTTGAAAACTTGTAAAAAAATCATAAAAACTATTTTTAGAATATAAAACCTGTTAAATAAATATCATAAAATGGATATATAAATTCCCATAGATTTAATTAAAATAGGAATATAAGACATTCATGGTAATTATATACACCAAAAAAAATATGTGAGTGGTGAATAAGGCATGTATGTCATGAAAATAAGGAGTTAGATAAAATTCAATTACCTTGTGTCGTGACTCTCACCGTACTCATTCAAAACTCCTGTATAATAAATATAATTTTGTTATAAATAAATAAAATAACCATATTTGTGATTATAATACCATAAATGGATTGATTATGCCTTTATACCACCAACTTGTTTGCAATTCAATGTTAAGGTTTATATTCAAGTATTATCCGCATTATTTTTCATATTTGCCTTAATTTTTTATATCTTCTGCAGTTTTATTTATATTATGATTTATTGAATTTAAAAATATATTTTAATATATTTTATTTTAATTATATGTGTATTATGATAATCTATGTAATCCAGATGTATGAAACGGAGTACACCGTTCATGGAGATGGAAAGTCGTGTGTACGCATGAACGTTATTTCCGTTAAATTATCTTGTTGAAAGAAATAAAGCTAAAGAAATATATATGTATATTTTTTTCATTATTATATTATATTTATTATATAATATTTATCATATATATTCAATAAATTCATCCTTAATACATTATATGTAGTGTATGAACGAATCACATCGCTTTGAGGAGGAAATAGTCCACACTTCCTCAAACGAAATTATCGTATTAATACAAAATGGAAAGTATAATGACATTTTTTATAAAAGAATTAATGATTATTAAATACATAATAAATATAATATATAACTTAGATACATATATTTAATATCATAATTTCCACCGTGATAGGAGGTAATGTAAAAAATTGAACGATCAATGTTTAGAGTGGCAGTAGTTCGGCACACACATAAACAATATGTTCTTTACCCATTAGTATAGGCCTGATCTATCAAATAATAAAATAATGATATATTGAGGATAATGGTGTTTTTATAAAATCATGGAATAGTAATATTTGAAGGTGTGTAGAATGAAAATAAAATAAAGGAGTTTGAGGGAGGGTGTTACCACTTAATCAGGAAACTTCTTTTGGTTTGAACTAAAGGGATTCCTTGGAAGTCTTTCTGAACAAAGCAGGCTTCAAGGATAAAGTTATATATGAATAGAAGATATTTTGGTAGAGTCTTTCTGGCGTAAGTGTCTTTAGAGTTGTAAGGAAGTGGTAGTAGAGGAGGCCTTTTATAATGGAGGGGAGTGGAACTATTGTAATATTTTAAAAGAAAGAAACACTACCCACATTTTTTTATTGAAAGTTGGTAAATAATAGTAAAAATTTGATCCATGGGAATATAGGGTCTAAATATGGGCACAAAATGTCTCTTTAACAATTTTATTGGTCTTTTTGGTCCTTAAGGTTATGGTTTAGTCTCTTATTTAGCTTAATCTAACCTTAATTGTTGTAATTAATTTTAATTACATTACTAATATTTTTGGTCAAAAACAAATTTGAACTTATTAGAGATTCTAATTTAATATGATTCCAAATTTGGAATTAATTATTCCAAATTACAAACATATAATTATAATAAATTAATTTAAATTTAATCCTTCAGTCTGGTCAACAGTGCGGGTTTTTAATGATAAAAATGTTCAAAAGTTTTCAATGTTTTTATATTCAATTTCAAAGTGAAATTCATTATAATGGCCTAAATTTATTTTATTAGAAAAATATTATCTAATTGAACTTTTAAAGAAATTAAAAATATAATTTAACCTTATAAATAAATTTTATTAAAATGTCATTTTCAATTAAAATCCAATATTCTTAAATATACATTAAAAATATAACCTTCACAAAATAATACCAAATATTCACCATAAACTATTTTTTGTTATTATAATTCAAATATTAACTTTATTTTGAAATATTTAATCTATAAATTTTCTATAAATTTGATTGAAAAATGGGTTCACCATTAAAATGCGGTAAATTTTCCGTAATAAAAATATTGGATTTTATGTGTTAAATTGGTTTTACTCTTATATTATTGTTATAAGATCTATTGGAAGAATATAAAAAAATATTTCATTGGATATATTACATATATATTAAATTAAATCTAATTAATAACTATAATTTATTTATTTATTATGATTAAAACAAATTTGTGGGTATAATAGTAGTTTTCTATACAAATACTCATTATATATTAAATTAGTCTTTATATTCATATCTAAGTAATTTATAAATTATAAATTCATACTATATTTTGGGAAGACCATTTTTTTACATAAATTAGTTAATGATATTCTTAAAATCATATTTAATATCTAGGTTATATATTATTATATAAAATATTATTTTTCGGTAACACTCGGTCTTCTGTGTTATGCAACCCATTGAGGAAAGTCAGTCTTGCATGAAACGTAATCATACCTCAGTGTTTCATATAGTGGAACAAAACCATTATATTTTCTATAGTGCATGATTTATCTTGGAATTCTGTTAAACACAAGACAACTTGGTGTTTTAATATATATAAAATAACTATTTTTAGTCTTTTGTGAAACGGAAAATATAAAAAAGATTAAATTAATTCCAAAAAAACTATTTCAAAAAATATAGATGTGTTGCATTCAACCCCCCTTAAATTTAATTTCACCCTAGAAATTCTTCTGAGTTATCAAAGGTTTAATACTTGATATTTTTTTCACATAAACCCACATCATAAAAATGGACATTAAAACATCCTTTTTTAAAAGTTAGAACAATAATCGTTACCTAAAGTAACTTAGAACTAGCTTCCCACAGAGGAGAAGATGGGTGGGAAATGAAAATGTGGAAATGGAAGTGAAATATAATTATATTGTATTGATGGAGAATGATATAGATTAAGGTTGCGAGAAATTTTACAATCACAAATCCATATATTAGCAATGACCTAAAGGAACATCTGATCCATCAGAAATAAAAGTACTAGTATAACATATTATTTATTGATCATTTCCCTAAAGATGGATAAGTTTCATGAAAATATATACTTTAATTATTTAAATAAAACCTCACCCTTTTTTTACTTTATTCACTTCACCTATTTCTCTAAAATTAAGTGGAATATTTCATTCCTAGAGAACTAAATTATTATGAGATCCATAATAAGTAATCCCATCCATCTTTAGTTACCATAAAAAAATTGTTAGAGAAAGCTATCCAATATGTATGAATCCCCATGTGGTGAGGTAATAATTTAATCTCATAAATATCATCTGACGTTTAACTTAAACATCGTATAAAAAGTTAACCTTTTAACCCTTATGAATTATGAAGATCCAAAACATTATAAATAAAGTTATAGAATCAGATTAACATTGATCCCCCGTATATTAAAAAATATCCATTATTTGTTGCATTAAAACATGTGAATACCCTCATCCTATATTCTGGCGAAACAAGTTAACAACTTGAATTGCCAAAAATTATTTTAGAAAAAATGAATGCTTCCTTATTCCAAAGGTTACTGAGCATATTCCTTAAATCCAAAAAAATTTGTAAACTCGATAGCATAAAATACTTGTCAACAAGACATTAATTAATTCCAACGTAATTATTACTATATAATTTACTTCTTCTTATCCAAAATATCTATATCCCAAAAAAAATATATTATAATAGGAAACATATTAAGGGTTATCTTTTCTTAGCCAAAAATATTTCTAGTCCTTTAAAATCATTTAATATAATCTTGTAAATATTTATAGAAAAACATAAACTAAAAAATCATTGAATATATCACCATTCATACAATATAATTACTTTACCCAAATACATAGAAACTTTTATTATTCCACTTTATCCATAATTCATAAGAAGGATACCTCATCCTATTACTTAAAACCTCTTTACTTTCACCTTCCATCCATAGTCTCATCATAATCGGCAATATAACCATTTCTTACAACACCTTGATGATTTTATTTAGGATATATCCTCTTGGGATATTAAGTTGAATAAAGACCATTTATTCCATATTCAAAACACTTATCCTCTGATGATGCCTCCGAGAGGCCAATATTTTCATCCATATCATTAAATAAAACAATTCAGTTTTCCCTTACAGTTTATTTCTATGTTTCCTTCTTTTCCAGAGTAAATAAACCTTCCTGCTCCTCTAAGACATTGACTCGAGTTATTATTTCCACATTCTTGACACAGAGGAATCCAAATATTCTTTTCTATATGGTCAATATTAACTAAACTCTTGAAAATATCATTCCTTCTCTTCATTGGTGAGTCCAAGAGTTGGTTATGGTAGACATTGTTGATTATGTTCCTAGAAATATTATTAGGCATGATCAAAACACCTTTAACACCAGTGATCATCCAAATTGATTTTTCATCATCAAGTCATCCATTACATTCTTTGTTAATCCAGACCCTTTTCGTCCCCTATATTTCCTCAAACTAGAAGCATAGTGTGAGGATTAATTATAATAGTATAAAACTATATAGTCATGAAACAAATTACGTATATTATTTTTAAATCATGAAGCCTTCCATAATGTATGACACCCTAAGTTCATCGTAGGTTATTCAGAGTCATCTTCTATTCAAATCATTCATAATGGTTGGTGAAGATTTTATGAATTCCCAAGGAATATCCCCAGGGAGTGCCAAACTAAGTGTGTAGTAAGGCTTATTGTCATGTGCCAAATTACCCGGAGTAATGACCGAAATATATCATTGGAGTTGTTACAAAAATGTATATATGTTCTAGAGCCACATCCAGTTGTAGTATCCCGATTGGAATGTATTTATAGGAAACCACTCACTTTATCCTTTACCAAAATTCAAGGGCATTTTCTTATGCGTTTCCTTGTCCTTATAATTATCATTAGACATTTCTTTAGGGTTCTCACTAATGTCTTATCATCCTAGTTTCTAATGTTTAACTAAAACAACACTCTAATACTAACTTTAGTGACCCAGATATTTATGTACATGAACCATACAACACTTTTTCATAATTCTAGAAACATAACACAAATAGACGCCCAAAGATCGTATTGGTTTAATGCCTATGGAAACATGGAATCATAAACACTAGTATATAAGTGACCTAAATTATCTCCCACTATGTTCTTCATGACTAGATCCCCTATTAGCCTCTTCAAAAAAAATATCTTTATAACATGTGAAAGAAAAAAAATGGTTGATATCAAATGCTCAATAAGGGTATATAAGGGAGAAATGTAAGCATAAAAATATCATGGGGGTATGTGAACGTGATCAACACATTTGACGATCATACCCTGTATATAAAATAATTATAAACATGTATCATAGAATAAAGTGTAACAGTTCCTAAGGAATTTATCATAATAAAATAAATAAGATAATCTATAAAGTCATAACATAGGAATATGACATGAAATTATGGAAATTTCCTAACATTATAATATTATTTTCATAGTAGTTAAGGCATAACTTCCAAGTCTGTCATAGTGGAAAAAATCCATTACTGAACCAGGTTCACACTATGTTCTTGCCCTGTATTACTATTTTGAGTTCAGTCCTAAACCTAAACCTATATTAATGAACTGATTTCATTTCATATTATATCCATGTAATACTGAATCGAGTTCATTTCTTGTTCCATACATGTCTATCCCATGATATATAAATCGTTACCCAATGCACTGGAGAGAGACTTAGGTCCCACACATCTCATAAAAAACCATACACATATTTACCACAAAATCATAAAAAAAATTCATAACCCATTAAATGAAATGTTAATCATAAATATTTAATCATAACATAACCTCTAGAAAATGATACAGGTTTTATAATCATTTCATCATAAACATAACCCATGAAAATAAGCGGGTTTCAAAATAATTTAACCTCTAAAAGAGAAATGGGTTTCATCAACATAATGACAAGAAAAAATAAACCATTCATAGAAATAATATGAATATAAAACTTGAATAATTTCCCCAGAAACTCATGAGTAACACTAATGTGTTTTATCTTAGATGGGAAATAATTTCGAAAGATCTTCTAAAAAAATTTGTTGATAAAAATGTATTTCTTTTAGAAATTATTATTACAACCTAAAACATTTAAAAAAATTATTTTTAAATATAATTTAAATATTATAAATTAATATTTAAAACATTTTGAAAAATGTTTCCTTGATATTTATAAATAAGCTTGTAAACTATTTCAAACCCATTTTCCTTTAAAACTTGTAAAACACTCTTAAAAACCTTTTTATAACTTAAGGACTATGAATGAAAGACCATAGAATAGATATATAAATACCCATAGATTTAATTATAATAGGAATATTATGAATAAATGGGAAGAATATACACCACACAAATGAAGTTATATTTGAATAAGGCATATATATTAGGGAAATTAAGAGTGAGATGAAATTCACATACCTTATTTCCTTACTGTCATCATAATCTTTCAAAACACATTTATAATATATATAATTTTATAATAAATATATAACATTACCATATTATTACTTCTAACCCCATTCGTGGTTTGATTATGTCTTTATATCACCCTCTTGTAATCAATTAAATGTAAAGGTTTTACTTCGGGTAATATCCCCTTCATTTTTTACATGTCTCTTAATTTTTTAAATATTTTATCCTTTTATTTATATCGTGATTTATAGAATTTAAGCCCTGATTTAAAAATATTTTATTTATAGTATATTTTTATTATAAATATCTATAGAATATATAAGTATGAAATAGAGTACACCGTTCATGGAGACCGTTAGTCGTGAATACACACGAACACTATATCCGTTTATTAGTTGTGTTGAAAGAAAGTAAGTAAAATAAATATATATGTATATATATAATTATTAAATTATATTTATTAGATCCTATATATCATATATATTCATCCAATTCATCCTAAATACATTCAATGTAGTGTATGAATGAATCACATCGCTTTGAGGGGGCGGTAGCCCACACTTTCTCTAATGAAATTATCATATTAACAGAAAATGGAAATTATAAAGATATGCTTTGTAAAAAAATTAATTAATATTAAATACATACTATATATAAACAAATTCTCCATCATAATTTCCTCCATGAGAAGTGGTAAAGGAAAAAATGAACAATCATCATTTAGTGAGGCGGTAGTTCGCCATACATGTAAACAGTTCGTTCCTTTCCCATTACATTGTAGTGTGTGTAAGAGTAGGTCGAATACTTATAATATTAAAAATACTATATTTATAATACATTTTTTATAAAAACATTGAATAATATTATTATAGGGAGTGGAGAAAGAAAATAAAAGAAATGAGTTTAAGGGAGGGTGTTACCTCTTAATCGGATAACTTCTTTTGGTATGCACCAAAGGGATTCCATGGAAGCCATTCTGTAGAAAAGAAGCTTCAATGAGAAATTTATGGATGTTCGGGAGAAATTTGGTAATATTATTTCCTAAATTTTGTGGATATAGAGGTATGATTAATTAGTAGTAGAGGACGCCTTTTATAATGGAGGGTGAGTATCACTCTTGTAATATTCTAAAAGAAAAAAACTCCACCAATGTTTTATTGTTTATAGTGGATAAATAAAGATAATATGTATATAAAAGTTAGGAAATGGTATAAATATTTCAATAAATTTTATTTTGGACAATTATATAGGTCGTTTTGGTCCTCAAGGTTATGGTATAGTCTCATAATATTCTTAATTACACCTTAATCGTTGTAATTAATTTTGATTTCTTTATTAATGTTTTTGGTGAAGAAGTAATATGAAATCAATAGAAATTATAAATTATTCTGATTCCAAATATGGAATCCATTTTTCCAAATTTCAAAACTATTTTTGGTAGAAATTAATTTATATTTAATCCCCTAGTTGGGTCAACAATGTGCATTTGGAAAGTAAAATATTCAAACTATTTCTATGTTTTTATATTCAATTTCAAAGTAAACTTGATTAAAATAGACTAAATTGGATTGATTGCTTAAAATATTATCTAATTAAGCTTTCAATCCTTTTAAAAATATAATTTAACTAAATAATTAAATTATATAATTTTTTAACTAAAATCCAGTATTTTTAACTATTCATTAAACAATTAAACATCACAGAAGAATATCAAAAATTCACCCTAAAGTAATTATTATTATTCCAATTCAAAGAGTATGTTTATTTTTAAATTTTAAATATATCAAACTTCCAAATATTGTATTTAAAATGGGTTCTCCATTCAATGGTCGTAAAATTTCTATTATAAAGATATTGGGTTTTATTTGTTAAATTGGTTTTATTTTTATCTTAGGCTTATAAAATATATTGGATGAATATTATAAATAATAAAGTTCATATATAACATATATATTAAATTAAAATAAGATTAATAATTATAATCAATTAAATTTATTAGGATTAAAAAAACTTTGTGAGCATAATAATAGTTTTCTATAAAAATACTCCTTTTATAATCAATTGGTCCAAATATTCATTTATAAATAATTTATATATAATTAATTGATTTTATATTTTGGGAAAAAAATATTTACATAATTTATATTATAATAATCATTAAATATAATTTAATGTCTATGTTATATATTAATATATAGTATATTATTGTTCGGTAATAATCGGTTTTGTGTGTTGCGCAAGCCATCAAGGAAAGTCAATCTTGCATGAAACGTAGGCTTACTTAAGTGTTCCGTATAGATGAAGCCAACCATTATATTTCATGTAGTGTATAATTAACTTTAATTTTGTATAACATAATTCAACTTGGTTCTTTAATATATATAAAACAACTATTTTTAGTTTTTCCTTAAATGAAAAAAATAAAAAAATTAAATTAATTATATATATATATATCAAAAAATATCATGGTGTTACAGTATTCAACTATATTTATCAATTAAATTTTCTCCACTCACATGTTAAAAAAAATTTATGCATCACCTTACCACCATCAATGAAGAAATATCATCAGGATAATATATATTATAGATAAAAGTCTTCCTTTTATGGGGGTCATCGTATCAATATCATCCCACAAAGGATTCACTAATTGAAATCACTATCATATAACAAAAAGGTTTATATCATGTTCTCAAACTTATAAAACATATTGACAGAAATTTTGTCTTAGATTTCATAATTCCTTTTTCTTTGGTATTGTATTTCGGGAAGGTCCTCGGAATCATGTACTGAGATGATGCTCTCATTATTATCATAGTCAACTTTTTATACCAACCCATTAGGATTATACATAAATATTAACATTTAATAACTTCACCAAAATGTTTCACATAACTATATATCATAATAATGTAGAACTTATAGTTTAATATTATTTTATATCGTTACAATGTGTGATATTTAGGAAAAGATAATTTGAAATTTCTATAGTTATACACATAATAATATATACCATATCATATGAAATAATGCACAATAATAGTGATTTATCCACTATATGATGCATGTTCAATCCTATCCCAAATTGTAAAACACTATCTAAGTACATTATTCAGTTAGCTAATCATAAGATTCCTTGTATATGGATGTTTCTACCCCACACCCTATCTTCTAAATTTGGAATCTAGGCTTAGTATAGACCCACTTTGATACCACTCCAACATGAATAACCCACTAATGTAATTTCCTAGGTTAGGAATACGTTTGATTCTTCTCTATGCTCAATCCCATATTTTATAGGTTAAAAGTTAATAACTAGAACCAAGTGTGTTTACACAAAAAATATATGGAATTTAACCATCTACACGAAAAAACACTACCACTTTTAAAATATTCCATAGAAAAATAAACCGTGTACTTGAAATGTTAGGATAATTATATATATGTGTCTATTTTTCTATGTGTTCCATTCTATGTTTAGAGAATAAGAAAAAAATAATGATTAATTTCGATCACATGAAAAGTGTAATATAATAATTCAAATAATAGAATTTATTACTAGGAATGAGAACCCAATGTAACCTCATCAGTATATGATAAATGATACTATTTCACAATTACTTTATAACGTTTTTATATTATACCTTTATAGACTAATACAACTAACACCCTATATTTATTTTACTCTTATAAACAAGTAAAACGTCTATTAAACAATGATTATTCAACTACACATGTTCCAGAAAATGAGTGAGTACAATTACCAAATAAGATCTCCTAAGTGTTGATAAATTCCAAATATATGATATATAATACATAATAAAAAATATATATGATATCCATAAATTATTCGTTACCACCTTAGTTAATACCATGAAGAGAGAACATAAATCAACTATAAACAAATTGGGTATCAAATCTTTCGGGTCTGATAATATATCAAATAAGAGAACTATCTCATATCAAAAATATGATTGTCATTATATATATCCCCCGCAAAAAAACTACACCTATACTCACCTGGAATATTATATATCCAACTCATAATGCTCACAAAAACAATAACATGAAAATAAAGAAATTTAATTCTTTTCTTAGTCATCAAATAAAGATATCTATTATCTTGGGAATCGTGCTACACTATAGGGAATTTAAATAAAGGAATATCATACCCATTATAGAAGACATGAATTTCATTGCCTCAATATATGGAATGGAATTCCAAATCTCTATGTGTCTATTTATAGGGGATCATACATAGTCATTGGTTCACCAGAAGAATGAATACCAAACTCAAATATATATTAATCATGATTATTTAATAAATATGGAAAAGAAATATATTGATATAATACTCTATTTTAAAAAAGACTATATAGAAATCCATGTGACACATCATCCCAATGTTAGTGATTTACCATGTAAAAGACCAAGAAGTTTTCCACTATTGGCCAATCACTAAAATTAAAATAATTACTTGGAAACCACGTATTAATCCCATTTATATATTCTTTATCTTGAGAAACATCTTATAAAACGTCTCTATCATTATCAATCCCAGGAAGTAAAATTAACATATTATACATCACTTCCTATAAGATTTAAATCATCAATTACAATCAGAAATATTATTGAGATTATATATATTATTAATAATAATTAAAACAAAAAATTAAATGATAGACCTCTCATGGTCATATCTTAAAATTAATCAACTTCAAAAATGGAATTAAACATTTATCTAGTGTAATTCATAAGTTATTTATAATATAATATTTTTTTAGAGAACTATCTAATAAATCCAAATTAGTATAAAACCACTATCTAGAATTCATTATTTTGTTAATCATGAGAATTTCATCATTGAATGATTTTCTAAAATCACACCATTGACCCAAAAGGCCTGTGAGGAGAAGTCATTTTCTCAATGAATATTTTAATGATTTTATAACTCATATAACTAGTGGAATAAATTTCACTTATCTTTTTAATTAATAATATCATCCAAGGAAAATTTTAAATTGAAGAACAGATAAAAAATATAAATAATTATTATTCTAATTATTATGGTTACTACAAAAATCCCCTAATATGTTTACATTTATATAAATATAATTGAACTACATGCACACAAGTCCATCTACAAAATACTATTTTTGTTAAAATCAATCAAAATAGATTAAAAATTTATAACCAAATAAAATATTATCTTTTAATAAACAATAAATAACATCAGTACTCTAAGAATATTCCTGACCAAATCCATCACCAAATATGATAAACCAATATTTAAGAGGATACAAAATACCTTTAAATTTCCATAAATGGGATTACCAACCTCACCATATAAATTTAAATAAAGTAATATATTAGTTCCAAAATAATTCTAGTTAATATTTTTTATATTTCTAGTGATATTTTATAGATGGGGGGCTTTGATATGACCAAGGGGCTTGACATGTGGTGTTTTATAGGGTTTACATGAAGTTGAAGAACATAAATAATTCCATTATTGTGGAAATTTTGGTATGAGTTGAGATGGACCATAGTTGAGTCTTGTAGTGTTTTTGGGATGATGTCAACGAACTTGTTTTATATACTCTATGTAAATAAAAAGGTAGGAACTCAGTGAATATATAGCCATTCCTACATGAAATGTTCCTTTTATCTAACCCATGCTCATTCATTACTAGTTATTCTTCTCTCATAACCTATATGTTTATGGTTTCAATATAATAATGTAGATCCATTTTCATCAAGTAACCACACACTCACAGACCACCATCTTCAAGAGTTCCATCATCATATTCTACCTAAGAAGCTCTTAAAAACACTACAAAATCCACCTAATCTTAATATAATTTATTTAATAGTGTAAAAATATATTCTAATATTCATATATAGTTTGGAATTTTTAGAACCTATGCATGATTCTTCTCCCAGTAACTTCAATATTTAAAAAGTTCTTTAGTTTTTATCCTTTTTTTTATTTATGAACCAAATATTAATTGATTATATCTCACTTTTACTTTATTGAAATAATCAACCAAAATCATCTTTAATTGTGTTCGTTTGAGATATAATAATATAATGTGGACATTAAAGGATACACATCAATATGGGTAGATTATGATAATATGGTTCAATGATTTTAAAACACTATTCTTCTCATATTCATAATGAAAATCACTATTTCATTTTAATGTATATAATATAATGATTTTTTATTATATTATTTGTATATATAGTAATAATAATGGAATGGTTGAATTGGTGAGTATGTATTTATTATTTACCTAAATGGGATACCACTGTCCCACATTTAAGACACGTTGATCATTATGATTCATTTATTTCATGCGAAAAAGATGTTTAGATTTGGGTGTTTGTTTAATTATAGATAAAATGGGAATATTGTGTGTATAGAGAATGCCAACACAACATATATACACTAACAAAAATACACTATTTGATGAAATTGTATGTTTTGGTTTTTTAATATATGGAATGAGATTCTAAATAGTTTCGTTATCCCATTGTGTGACATTACTCACAATTGATATAATCTTTATATTTTATTTGAAAACTTATTTTGGAACATAATTAAACCTTATAAGGAAAATTTTTAATAAATATGTGCACTATTGAATCTAAACAAAATTTAAAATATATATATATTTGAATGTTATCTCATTATTAAATATAATTTCATGAATGTTTCAATCTCTCAAATTAAATTTCAAAGACACAACACCCATACCAGATTCTTGATATATGGAATGGGCCACCACCTGGACAAAAGTTCACCCTTCAATCACTATATTCTATAAAATATTATCAAGGAATTAAATAAATAATAGAGGATTTATTTCTATTAATCAAATAAAATATTAAATCTATATGAAATAAATATGTTGAAATTATTTTTTTAAAATTATAATGTCCATGAAATTATTATTGGAAAAAGATAAAAAAAATTAAAAAAAGAAAAAAATAGTTATATTTAAAAATATATATATAATATCTTGATTGGAAATTTTTCAATAATATATAATCCTCAAACCCCACTAGAATTCATAACAATAAATTTGAGCATAAATAAGCCATTGTTAGTGAGTAACTAGGTCATTTTCCATTTGGATAAGGTGGTTAGTTCCCAGATTCAATTATATAAAAGAAATAAAATATTAAAATTTAAGGGAGAATATTTTTATAATTTTATGAATTAATTTAAATATATTTTTGGTAAATTCAAATTAGTATGTTTGTATTAATGGTATTGTCTTTGGGAAGTGTTAAATGATCATCCTTGGTGTTTTTATTCAATTTGAGGCATGTTTCCATTTTTGGGTAGTGATCATCCTTTTGACTAATAACATGATTATTTAAATAAAAATTAGTTAAAAAATATTCATAAAAATAAAATCCATTTGTGGGATAAGACATATTAATTAGGTCAAGGGTCCCATTGAGGATTCTCTTATCCCACATGAGCAAAATTTTCTATTTAATTTTTTGTTAGTGTGTTGATGATACTCTTGTATAAATCTCATCCATCAATATATAATGATCAATAATTTTGTACTAGGATTAGTTTTAAATTATATTTTAATTACCCTAAACCACATTTCACTTACCCAATATTCAAATATTTAAGAGCATGAAGAATAACTCCATGACTAATAGAAAATATATATTTTATACGGGATAAAACTGAAAAAAATAACAATCATAGAAAAAAAAGAGAATTCAAAAAAAAAGGAAAAACAAAAAACATATAATTATAATACAATGAATTAAATAATTTAATGATAAGATTTACACCATGAATATGCTTATATTTCCCCTTGAATTTGGATATATATACAATCAATACTACCTTGGGATGGATAGGAGAAGTCTAAAATGGGAATGGATGAAACTTTATTAGTGAAATTAAAATATAATTATGTTTTTGGGATATTATTGTAGTGTACAGTTTGTATGATATATGGATATAGAATTATATATATATTTTTGGAATTGATAATTGAAATGTGGAGTTGAGAAATGAGATGTCCTCAACCTCATCCATTTGATGAATTTACCACTTACCTCCCAAATCAAATTTCATAATATTTATCCACTTAGAAATAAATATCTTCCCATATATTTGCTATTACAATGGTTTTTTTAATTTTCTTCACTTTGAATGGGATAAATTAGAGTTAACACCTATTTTTCACTCCAAATACATATTTATAATACGCTACCCCATACCTACTTATCTGATTAAGATGAACATGGATTTTGTAAATATTATAACTTTTTTCATGTTCTCAACATATCATTAATATGAATTAATGCACCTCAGGATATAGAATGACAGTTCCCACAAGAAGTGGTTTACATTGCATACTTTGATAGTAAACCAGTTTTCACTAATATGCAAGGCTCTATTTTAGGAAGTTAACACATTGGATTTAATTTGGGATGCTTAATAATTCATTGTATATTAACATGAAATTGGACAAATATCCAAGGATAAATTAGATAGAGAAAAAAATCCTTGTTTTATTCAAACGTTACATTAGATTGTGGATGTATTCTCGAGATGTGATGTGGGCTATTTTATCTTGGGTATAAAAATTTGACCACCAAAATTTTAAAATTATTACTATCCAATGTTTTGAAATTATTATCATATTTCCTCTAATTTGAAATATTAATTGGTACACTTCGGTTCAGATGTGGGGTCCCTTTTGCAAATATGTAATATAAAAACTATTTCTACTATATTATATTGGTACTCATGGTTTCTCAAGGTTAGAAAGGATATTTCATTTTTACACTAATAACATGGTTTTATAAATTTAAACACTATAATGGCTAGTGGATGTAACCTTAATGTCCCCATCATAACTTTCATTTTTCTTCAACGAAGTTCTGACATTTTTCAATAAAATTTTATAAAGAATGAACCGTCTTAATTTTTTTTAAATAATAGTCACCTTAAAACAAAAATATCCTAATTTAAAAAATTATTCTTTAAACATTTCATGCATCAAACTATGTCTTGAATGAATTAAAATCAATTCAGAAATATTCCTTTTTATGATCATATTCCTAAAACAACTAAAACACTATAAATGACCATAAAAAATGGAATTTAACATAAAAAACACAAACTAATGAATCCAATCAATGGAATAATTTTTATAAATTTTTTAAATAAAAAAAATATTCCCATCAATGGATCAATAGTTCACTACTAATAATGAATAAATGATTATTATTCCTTAATATTATATAGTAATATCAATTATTACACCAAGATATATATATAAATGGTGATTATAAAACAGATAATTATTTCTTATGGGCCTTGAATATTTTACTTCACCCATTTAATATAAATTCATACTGTAAATTGTAATATTTTAATGAAAATAAAATACTTTTGAAATCATCACCATAATTAAAACATTTCTAAAATATGTTAAATGGGACTTTTTCCAAAAAACAATAAAAGATAAAAAAAATTAAAAACCAAAAGTAGGAATATAAATTTCATGATAGAGAAAAAAATAAAATAAAAACCATGATTTCCCATTCAAAAACCATTTTGAGAAAAAAACATGTTTCCTTTTAAAAACTATATTATGATAACCCATATTTATCAAATAATAATTACCAAAACCACTATTGAAGCTATATGAGAAAAAAATAGAATGCACTTATCATTCTAAATAAAACATTGTATGACCTAATTATATAGTCCAATGGTATATCAAATATGTATAAATGTTTTTCTAAGGCATATTTCAATAATAAGGTAAGATAAATTTACAAGTAATTGATTCTTAACTAAAGTGACCCCTCATTAACAAAATATATCATATAAAAAATTCATCACCACTATATAGACTCACATCCACACAAATCATATAAATAATCATGTTTATCATAGTGGAAATATGGCCTTATAACTCTATAATGTGTATATAATTCAATACAAAAAATATCACCCACATATGTTTCAAAAATTAAACAAAAAAACCTAAAATTATTATATATATATATATATCAATTAAAATTTTATTGAATAATTTTAAAAAATATAAGCTTTGAAAAAATTAAAGGAAAATAATTGTTAGAAAAATAATTTAAATCTTCAAAATGAAAACAAATAATTTTTTTATAAGTGTCACAATAATACCTAAATAATAAATCTTTTATAAAATATATAATTGAAAAGAAAATTAAAAATTATTTTTTAAAAAACTATATATTTTATTAAGAATGATTGAATAAAAAAAATATTTTTAATGAAATATATAATTTTATTAAATTTAAGGATTCAAAAATATACATTACAGGTTAATGAGAAATGACACGTTATGAAAAAATCAAATTTTATTTTGAAATCCTTCGAAAATTAATCTTTAGATTACCCATAATATAATAAAATATTTGATGAACCTTGCATGATGATATTTATGGTAATATATGAATTTTATAAATTTATATTCTAGGCTATTTAGATGATCCCTCCAAGATTATAATCAACATCCTCATATCAATGTAGGTTCACAACATATATGAAACAATTACTTATTTTAAATTTTATCATGTAATTATTCCTTTTTGGAATAAATCCCTAAAATAAACACAATATGTAGAGTACATTACAAAATTTAAGTTCTATGAACCACTTTTTATATTAAAAAACACCCATGTCCCACACTCAATCATTAATTGTAAAGTGAATAACCAAGATTAAATTTTTTTAAAAGGTTTAAGGATATAAAATTCCTCTTGAATGGACTCAATCCAAATGCATGGATGTAGATTTCACTTCCTCTAAAACGAGAATGAGAAAATGTGGATTTTATATCACTACCATGAAAACATTTTATATTATATAACTACAATTTAATTCATATAAATAAACTAAAATTAACATAAAAAAATTTTAAAAACCTCAAATATTCTTAAAAATATATTGTTTCTCTTATAAAAAAGAAAAATTTTGATTACTTTCAATAAATTCAACCACCAAAATAATTAAACAACCTGGATCACTCTGAATAGTAGCAAGACTAGTACACCACAAAAACATAGGCACACCTACACATATCCTAGAATATTCTGACTATTATAAGGGGTCTATAGGGATACTATTGGAAAATTATACCCCCAATATATGTGAATAAAATAAAAAAATAAAAAAAATCTGTCAATATAAACATCAATCATATCACATTAACTAGTTAAAAAAATGATGTAATGAAATGAATCATAAAAAACAATAGTCTTTCCCATATAAATGTTTTATCACCCACCAAGTCAGTACCAAAATATTTAAAGAATGAAATCAAAAAATAAAATATAATGGAGGTCTCATGAATATTCTTGATCCCCCCCTCTGTTATCCCAGTCCCACTCGGTCTACTCCAACACGAAAATTCACCCCAGACACTACCCAAATCAAACCTACAACATGGGACAGATACTTAGGTACGAAATTTCCATGGTCACCAGAGTAATGTATTAGTACATTACTCAATAGGGAACCACCAACATAGTCCCATAAAACACCAATAATGCAGTGATATGGTAATGTGAATTTATCAAATTAAATAATTAAAATAATGAACAAAATAAATAAAACAAACCCTAATACCTACTACGAACTTATGATAGAATGTATATGAGCATGTCTTGTGAACTATCTCAATCACCATATCATAACTGACTGATTCATGTTCTCACATAACCTATTACATTCCCATTACCATCATAATATATATGTTATTGACCCCTATAAACCAAACATGCTTCTTCTAGTGCTAGAATGTCTTTAAGTATGGGCAGTACATTAGGATACCTATATATTTACACTAGGGATCCTGTGCTCATAGCTCCACTAATGAGTTGCAGACTATAGTGTCTATCAAGGAATCCCTCAAACTCAAGAAATGAAGATAAGCTC
Organism: Viscum album; assembly: GCA_963277665.1. Taxonomy (NCBI): domain Eukaryota; kingdom Viridiplantae; phylum Streptophyta; class Magnoliopsida; order Santalales; family Viscaceae; genus Viscum; species Viscum album. Next base: position 384,307,560 of record OY728137.1, read on the forward strand.
CATGATAGTACAAGGGTGTTCTTAATTTTTGGAAGATGATTGGATACTAGTGGGATCCCCCAAGAAATAATATACATATAGATATGACTGATTCTTTATATAAACGAATAATAAAATAGAATACCCTCCATGTATCCTATAGTCGATCTCATGGCCATCCATTATCTCATAACTCCCTAGCCAGTACATATCTAGCACAAGAAGTTGATCCTTGTGGTATCATAGGAATCAATCACGGGGATCCTAAAGCCACCCTCAAGATATAATATTTCAATCATTATGGATATATGAACACCCAACACCTAATACCACCATTTGAATCCAGGTAATCATGGGCATTCATAATGGTCTACTGGTATCTCCATTTAAATACCACACCCATGAATTGAGAATTGAATCTCTATGAAAATAGAATATACACAATCCTAGGTATTATTATATGCATTATATATCTTACTTTGATTCTGGATCCTATGAACCATAGCTATGAATCCACCCTACATCACCCATAATATATTTTCTCCAAACAATGTATTTTTTCCCACAAATACTTTGATACTGGATCCCAAACATCTCTTGCATCATGTTTTCTCATCTATCTAAATAATTGTTTCATGAGAATCTTGGGAAGTCATAATATATTCTAGATAAAAAAACTTTTCCCATGTATCCTAGGAAATCACATATTATATTCTTAAATAATAAGATAAAACATTACATGTGATGGTAAGACATCCATGATAAAAAACATATCATCACAGCCATGCGAAGATTAGATATTGGTTTTAGTTCAATGGTGACACATTCAACCATATCTCTCCATTTTCATGTGCACCCACTCAGGGTTAGTATATCATTGAGACAACTATCTATGGTTCCCTATGATTAAATAAAATAGAGGAACCCTAGATGATGTCCTTGGATGAAACTCAGCATCCATGCCAACTCCATACACTTTGAGGTTATCTCATCCCCCTAAATCATTAGGAACAACTCATTCCCTCATGATACAAGCATGGATAAATTATATGAAACCTACTGAAGAGATGGTATAATGCCTATATCAGACTCCATGGAAACTCAAGATCATCCAATCACCCAACCCATGGTTATACTATGACCCACAAATGCCAACCAACACCACTTTCCAATTCAAAGAAGGGACAAGGGTCCCTATACTAGGGCTTCCAAACCAAATTTCAATTATATTATTAAGTTATACCTTTATCAAGGGTCCAAAACATTCTAGGGATGTAAAAATTGATTTCTTTATCCATCGATGTCTGAGGGAGAAGGCGATCCACTAATCCCAATATGGCTTTGGTACCTTGTTCTCTTTAAGGAATATCAATTTAATAAAAAATTTAATTATTCATTAATCATTTAAATTTAAATAGCATAACACCCTAAGTGGTGTGATCACATATCCCTTGAATCATAAAATAAATTTATAAAATTCCTAAGAATATCATTATGAACACCTACCTCAAATAAATCATTTTTCTTTTTATCTACCAAAGGCCACCATCTGCTACCATAGATTTTCCAAGCCCAAGAACCACACTAAAATATTCAAATAATAAATTTATTATTATAATGTATTATATTTTATTGTTTAATTTAACCCATATAATATTAAAAACCAAATAACTCACTCAGATCCATCGTATATCCTAATCCTTGTCTAACAATACCTAGAGGGTCTGCAACACACCCCTGATAAAATCTCTTGAAAACCCCCTATCACAGGATACATAGTTATTTTATAGAATAACTAAATTTAACCCAAATATATAAAAAAACTATGATTCAGGATTAACTCAATAGAAAAAATGTTGGGAATTCTGAATACCACATCTCATGTCCTCCCCTACAAAAGATAGGTGAAATCCTCATATGAATCTGTTGATTCAATCTTGCTCTGGTGGAATCAGAACTAAAAATCTAAAAAAATTACCCAAACTAGAACACAATTAAAAAAAGTTTAATATAGATATTACAGTTTAGCCTTACCATTTATTGTTTTTAGGATTTATTAATTCTTAAATATATATGCGAAACAAGGTGAGATGACCCCTTAGTATGAAAAAAATCATGAAAAACATAGGAGTTAAGTGGAGGGTTATAAGCAAGGGGTTATGGTATGAGTAACCAATTATAAAAAACCTAATGTAACGTATGGGGTATTTTTATGGCATGATAAATTGTTTGAAACCATTAATATTTTTTCTAATACCCCAAAAAATTGATCTTGATTGGTCACAATGACATCATGTGTCATATTGTGACTTCCCACATGTTACTTTTGGCTCCTATAGGTGCCTCACAATTATCCTGAGCACACTCCCATAAAAACCCAAAACCATCAATGACTCAATAAGAACCTAAACAAATCCTATATAGGTGTACAATTTTATTACCTTATATTTTATTACATATTTCCCTTTAAATAAATATTATTTTTTTAATTGCTTCTAATACATGCAACCTTGAGCCTATTTGATCCACTACATAATATACCTTTATAATATAGCTGTTAAATTGGAAAAATGAATCGAAATAAATTTTTTAAATATATAAATATACATATATATAGATATAGATATATATATATATGTTTTAGTGAATAAAATATAGATTGAGTAAAGTCATTGAATGCTTTAAAAATACATTTTCCCGAAAAATGATTTTTATTACTTTCTGTGAAAAAAATAATATAATCAATTTATTCCATTTATATGAATTGAATCAAGAAAAATTAATTTCAAATATGGAATCAATAGGTTCAAATTTTATAATTGCATCCATTCTTCCCGAATTAATAACAACCGTGGTATAAATTTATCACCTTGGTAAGTATAAAATAAGGAAAATAAGGTTTAAATCCTCAGATAAGGTCTCAAAATCAACCCAAAAATTTCATTTATTTAATTTTTTTAGAGAAATTAAACCATAGATACCCAAAATTATAATATATTTTATTTTTGTTCCATTTCCCTTTGATAATGAAATTTAAATTATTTTATGTAATGAAAAATCTGATATGTAAATATCATGACATTAAAGATTATAAACTTTTTACAAATAGAAAAAAACTAGATAGTTTTAGTTATAAATGTTTATTTAAAATATGATTTATTTTTTTTAAATTGTGGAAATTTATTTTTAATTTTCATTGATGGAATAATTACCATAAATACTAATATAAAATAGATATAGTGTCTGTTTAATCAGTAGAAAAAATATGTAAATAATTTTAAGAAACTATAAAAGTAATAGTTTTTCATTGAGTTATACTTACCCACATGTTTTATAGATGAATAAATCACATTAGGGATGTTTTAAAAGTTTATAATTAAATTAAATTAATATACTAATGAATTTATTATAAAAATAAATTAATAGTTTCATGAATGATATCATTGATAGTTAATGAAAATTAATATTATAAAAATTTATTTAAAAATAATAAAAATATGAGAAAAAGTAAATTATTATCATAAATGGATGAAAATATCATAACTTAGACATTTATGAACCAATTTTTACTTATAATTGAAATTATAATAATTTGATATTGAAAATGTCATTACCGTAGTAAATGTTAAATTTTGTTAATGAAATGGTTAAAACAAAATTGGAGATTTTAAATAACACGAGAAAATATTAAATTAATTCTAAGATTATATTTGTAACATATACTCATTTTTTATATATCATGTATATTTGGAATCATTATACTTCATAAAGTCATTAATTATATTTAAAATCATTTATGTAATTCCAAGTGTTTTTCATCCCTCCCATATAATCGCATTCCCTTTATCTGTTTTATATACAAAATTTTTAGATATATTTATCAAAATACACCTATCCATTTCTATTTTTAATTTCTATATAAAAAATTAGATTTTTTTATTTTCTTAAAATACAATTTTAGGGGTTCATAATAAAGGGATCTAAAGGAGTCCTACTGAAGAAAAGGAAATCATCTTACCTAACTACCTTAAAAAAATTTCCCTTATAACCCCCATAAATATTTAGTATTCTTTAAAAAATAATAATTTTAGCATCAATATTATACTAAAACTATATTATTACTATATAAACACCATTATCCACCCTCTATTCCAGCATATAGGAAGTGAAAGTATTGCTCGTGTGTACAAGTGGACTACAGCCCCCATGTAGTGATATAATTCATTTTTGATCACCATATTAAATGGATGGTTATTATTATGTGTTTATTTTTTATATGATACATATTATATAATTATTATTTTTTAATTATAATATCTAATAATCCTTCTTAACTTCACATCCATTGGAAAATGATAACGTCGCTTGTGCATAGGTGTGAACTACCACCTCCACAAAGTGATGCGACTATTTTTTTAATTTAATATTTATATGTATTGTAAAAAAGATAGATATAATAAATACATATGATATATATGACAAAATAATTATTTTTTAAAGGTGAATATCTATTTTCCTTTATATTTCTTCTTCATTGAAAAAGTGAAACCAACGTTCTTGTGTACATATTTCTCATCGTCTTCATGATCAATGTAATTAATTTTTCTATATATAACTATTATGGATTAATGTATATATATATAATGAATATTTATTATATTTATATCATTATTAAAATTCTTTATATGACGTAACCCTGATCAAAGTACAAGGAATGATATTTCCAAGCTGAAACATACATAATAAATGAATCTATTATCACCCGGAACAATGATTTTCATAACAAATTATTAATAAATATGTTATAACATGGTATATATAAATAATACATGGTATGATATATATGTTTTTTTATTCATACATCTATAATAAATTTATATTTATTATATAGGATTTTTAAATGTATACAAATGAATAAAAATCCTCATGTAAGATATTATTGTTTCAATCCCATTTAAAAGGAATTGTATATGATTGAATTTATGTTATGTAAATTATATGATTATTATATAATATCCCCATTTAATTTTATCCTCTAGTTATTAATTTATATTTCATGTAAAATTATCATTTTTCTCTCTTTGTTAATCGAAATTTTTGGGATTATGTTTTTATATAAACAAAATCCTCTTAGGTATGGATTCTTTTTCTTACAAGTCCATTTTTTCTCAAAAATATTTTTCAAGTATGTTTTGACATTATCCTATTATTTCATAAACTAAAATTCACATATATTTTTATTTTCATTAAAAACATTAACTGGAACCTTATTTTCATTTTCTAAACAACGTGATTTTGAATTTTTATTGAAAATGTGGAAGGAATCCTTGTTTTAACGTACTTGGAAAGAACAAAACAACCCAATGGTATGAAAACTCAATGATTTGAAACATACATTGATTTTTTTAATGGTTCCATTAAAATAGAATATTTTCCATAATATATTAAAAATATTTTTATTTTAAAGAAGTGTTTTAAAAATGATAAGGATATTTTTATCAAGAAATATTTTAAGGATCTTTTAAAGTAATTTCCATCTAGGTTAACATATATTGATATTGATTACTATTTATAGGGGATATAGTCTAATGATACCAAATTTTTCTTTCATTATATGTTTTATAATTATGAGTATGAAATTAAAAAAAAAACAATTTTATTTCCTTGTGTTTGGATATTTTGATATGATTAATGTTTTATGATCTTGTGGAACACAAATGTATTATTTTCCACTGTGTGATAGGTGGGGTAAAAATTAGATATTCCCCCAATGTATTGGGTAAATAATAATATATCATGATATAAATATAGGAAATGTGTTGGTGTACTTGATCCAATATGGGAAACATGTAAGTATTCTTGATTCACTATGGTAAACAGGTAGGGATTCCTGATCTACTATGGGAAATAGGAAGTGTTGACTAATTTTTTATAATAATTATTGAAGCCTAATACACTATGATTTTATGGAACTATTAGTAATCCTTTACTTTTGAAATGGTTTCGATGACTATTGTGGAACACTTTTTATGACAAGTTTTTATGATTTTGATATAAAATTATTTTTCATGATTGATTGATGATGATCCCTCTCCCTTTTGATTTATATATTTGTAAATGATAATGTTTTATTCCATGAATAATGTTTTTTAATCATGAAATATTGGGTATGAAATTTTTACATAATTTTCATTATCTCATACCCTTATTCTTTCTTATGCTTTCATATGATTGTAAATTGATATCTCAAATGTTTTACCTTACATAGCATCTAATCTCAATATTTCTTATATTCTCTTTATATAGGTTATAAAGAAAGGTTTTAATTTGGCTATGTAAATAAGTGTACAATATAAGATGAACATTATGTGAGATGATGAGGAATGTACCTTAATAAGATGTTTATATATCATGTCTCCTATAATACTAAACATTTATAGTTCTTGCATGGATCATTATGTTATATATTGAATATTAATATAAAAATATATAATATTTGTGTATGAAAAGTTTGGATCAATATATAAAAACCCACGAATTTTGATCCTAATACCCAATTCTCGAAGGGAACCTCTCACTAATTGAAAAATTTGATATCACACCAGAATTTCATAACCTATCAATACATGGGGTATTATAATATCCCACCATAAAACTTATCATCTATGAGAAGTATCATTGACTATTCAACCATAAAACCCGACCTAATAGATTTTCTAAACCACACCCAACTCAACAGATTCTACTCTACAACATGGAATGGACCTCCTCGACATAACTCCCAACACACGGAGAAAATTTTATCAAAAAATAATCCACCTATAATAGAAATCACTTTAATATCTAGAAGGATCTCAACAATGTTCATCTTTTCTAGGATTCCACTGTATCATCAACAAAATCATCACCTAGACTATGGTGCTCCCCATAAAATGATTAAACTCATAAAAATTGATTCTAATAAATTTTACTTTCCATAATCATCCACTTGCTGAAAACACAACCTCATGTGGTCCACTGAATCACCAACTGCATCCTATATGGTTCTCATGGTTATTTCCCCCTCTCAAAATGTTACACCAGAAGTTAAATTTATTTCAGTCCTCCTCCATTCAACTACATACAAAATGTTTTATCAGACCTACTAATGAATCATTAAAGGAAACACCTACCTCCTTACTAAAATTTCTAAAAACAACCTAATATGTATGTGATTTATCATACATCAATGATGAAACCATAACTCTTTACTTTCAATGAATTCTATCTCAAAATGAACCTTCTAAAACTGTTCATCAAATGATTCACTCCTTGAACCAAGTTACGAAACTCGGTTTCACACCCTAAACCATTTCATGAAACTGCTTCCCCCTAAAAACCATCTATTAAGCCTTGTTCATTATTTGAATCATATCACTAAATAAGGTTGAACCACTTGAACTATGTTACTAAATTGGTTCAACCATGAATCACCCTCCACTCACACAAAGATCACCCCCATCCTGATTCCAACACATGGACTATATCCAAAACACTATACCAATCTAGAATCAGGTATTCATAAAAAACCATGTCACATTAAATCTTTTCACACACTGGTACGTTAGTGTTACATTGACTCTCTAATGAACAACATCGCCATACTTGTAACCCAGTATTTATGAATTCCATTTACTCAAGACTAATATGTCTCTCCCTAGCCTAATAGTATCATTATCATTCCTTGAAGAATCTAAATTCTCATCAAACATATCCCATTACAATTAAATCATCAAAAATATTGTCTAGTTATGTCCAAAACCACTCATACCTAAGAGAAACAATATAACAACCCAAACTTCTATAAATGAAATTTCCTTTTTAAATGATCAAGTTTCTTATTTATGAAACAAAAATATAGAAAATACATGTACTAATTTGGTTATAGTAGACCGCTTGAAATTATATCCAATCAGATTGAAAACTCCATCAAGAATCATTAAAATTGATAATATATAAATTGAAAAATTATTATATTATTAGTATCTATTATGGGTTTTGATAAATTCCTATTGAAATTGAAGAAAGAAGTGATGAAATCGGCTGGTAAGATCATACAGTACAAATACATTTTATCGGAGATTCCATGAGTGGTAGGATATCTAGGATTCTCCTTTGATTAATCTCAATCCAAGATCTAAAAACTAAATAATGACCCAAACCATGTTTTCAAATCCACCCCATGAAATTCACACATTTGTGGACCTTACCCTTGCTGAGTTTTTGGTTGTAATAGGAGGATATTTATCTCAACCCTAAACGTATCATTATATATGTTTTATTTTTAATATAATAACTATTATATCCATTACTTATTCTTTTACATTGTAAATGAGTAAGTAATGAGTGTGATAAAAATTAGATTTTAATATAAAACAATCAAATTTTATTTTTTAATAATATATAATTTCAATTAAGACATTACATTTGATAAATTCATGAATTAAATTATATTTTGTTAAAATTTTATTATTAAATATTAAATATTAAATAAAAATGATAATATAATTTTATGAAGTGGAAATGTAATTTTTATAATTACTAGAGAACTATCATTCTAAAAAACAGTTATTTCCCAATAAATAGTGATTTTAATTTAAAAGTGTAATTTATTATATTTATAGAATTATATTTTGAAAAAATGTATTATTTTATTAATCAAAATTATGAAAATATCTAATGGTTAATTTTTCATAATCCTTTAAAAAATAAAATTATTGAGTAAAAATAAAACAATATATAAATATATGGTTTGTATTATGACATCTTAATGACCAAAAATTGAAGGAATATGTTTCATAAAAGTTATCCAAGATAAATCACATGTTTTTAATTTCAAATAATGAGTTTTTGAGGTTATTGTTTTAATTTTATAAACCCTTTTTTAATCCTCTAATAACTATATTATATTTTTAGGTTTTAAAATCCATTTCTTATAAACATGAGTCACATTGAAATCACTAACCGTGTTATTTTAATGCGATAGGTTTATTGAATTATCAAATAATTAAAACCACTCATACTTGTTAAAAAAATGGAAAAAACATTTTGAAGGATTGTGGTTTTGATTACATTATTTTATACAGTCCAAAAAATATTCTTGGAAAATAAATAAGAACTCCCCTCTATTTTCCTTTATAAACACAAAAAAAAACTGATTTCCTTTTGATTTGACCAAAAGGGATCCTTAGGTTGTATATCTGATAAAACTAAGGCCTATAGGTTTATGTGAGGGAATTTTAGAGAATATTTGGGTAGGGGTTGGCCGATCCAAAAGGCTTTGATGGTATTAATTTGAGAGAAGGGGGAGTGCCCTTTTATAAGAGGGGTGAGGGGCACCTTAGGAAAAAACATAAAATATTATTTTATAATAAATTTATATTTGGTTTATAATGGCTACAAAGTGAGTTATTTCAAGTATAAGGTGGGAATGGGTATAAATCTTTTCATCCAATAGATTTTAGATAGTTTTGGGTCATAATATTAACCTTATCATTTATATTTAACTCTTAGTTAAATAGTTTGACATTTATCATGTCTCTTTGTATTTTTATATTCTGTGGTTAATAAAATTAAAATATACTTCCAAGAGAACCCAAAGTATTTATTTCATTATACATTTATCATTATATAAGTCTCTTGGTGGATCCTTATATTTTCAGGAATTTAATATCAATTAATAATATAATATTTCTTTTAAAAACTCTTTTTTTGTCAATTTTGACACTATTTGGTATTTTGTTTTTGATAAATTCATAATAGCATTATTACTTCGAAAAACATTTATCTAACCAACACTAATATGTTATATTAACCTATAAAATTAATTTAATTCATAAAAAGTCTCAAATTACTTTTATTTTGATATTTATAATATCAATTATTTTAATATTTTATTAATTTGGTAATTACTGCATCACCATTGTGTCATATATAAATTAAATTATTTAATATATAAAAATTATAAATAAAATAGAACTATGTAGGAAATATTTTTATCTTAATAATTAATATTTATAATCAAATTTATCTTATGTATGACCCTATACTAAAAATGTTTTAGTTATTTAGATTTTATTTTATCTCTTTTAACTCTTCTTTGAATTAAATAATAATAAATGTCCTAATCTAATCCAAGTAGACCAAAGAGGTTCATATGTTTATCTTAAGGTTGTTTTTGGTAGAATTATACTTATCCAATAGAATTATGGAATGTTTTTGAGTAATAATAATATCATTTTTACCCTTAATTACCCTATTTACTTTTGACCGTGGTAAATAAACGTAAAACGTTACTATTCACAAAAAATTATTTTTATCATATTGAACCTCATTTTACTACTTTATATTAACCGTGTCTCTATGATTTTTAAAATTCCACTCATAGAAGCGGAAAAATTAAGTTTTATGTGAATATTCAAATTCTCCTAGGAGATGGGTAAAAGACGGTGAAAACTTCAATAAATTTTTTATATATCGAAAATTATTATAAACTGACTCTAATGAATAACATTAATATTATATAGGTATTATGTATCTATTTTTACCTAAAATAAATTTAAATAAAATAATTAATTATTTAAATCAAAATTCGGTTTTAAACTATAACTCAGTGTTTTTCACTATTCATCAAAAATTGAAAGTTTTCAGAAAAATACCAAAATTTCACCCTAGGATAATTTCAATATTCCAAATGTAAAAATGAAGTCTATTTTGAAAGATAAAATTTATATAATTTCAAAAGGTGGTTATTAATATTGATAATAGCTAGTTTGATTGGTTGTGGTGTGTTAGAACTCGAAGTTGCGTACAACGCACGCTACTATTTTATTCAAAGAGAAGCGTACTGTGGAAGCTTGTGGTGTTATATTCTCTCATACTTCAATAAATTGAGTCCTCAAAATTTGAAAGTATTTTTAAAAAATAAAAGGTTGAAAATAGAAAATACCTTTGGGAAAACCCACATCAGAAATTAGGCTAATAAAATTTAGTCTTAATAAGAGGAAAAGGGAAATGAAAGGGTCACCACCAAATTATGATCTCGATTAGGAGAAATGTTTTTGAAATTAGAGACATATAATTTGTGGAAAAATTTATATATTTATAGGTAGTGATTGGGGTCATCAATCACAAACAAGTGAAAAATTGAGGGCCTTAAATTCATTAATCTAAGATGATTTAAAATACCATTGGTTCAGCAGAACATATGGTTTCAAGATAACACATTTTTGGTTTTAAGATATCTTCATTAAAGTATAAGAATTAATTTCTTTTTAGAATAAGATAAGAATAAAAATATATACTTTACAAGTAGAGTCCCATCCTTTAACTAATTTCTACCACAAACTCATCTCTCACTCTAAAAGATAATAGAACTTAAATATTATATTCTATTTATCCTATTCGTATGGGGTTCAAAAAAATGAATTTATAAGTCATCTACCAGAATTTTTTTTTTAAAACTACATTATTAAATCCAGGACATCATGTGGGCCAGTGGTAGGTGATACACCCTTGTCGCCCTTCGGTTGTGAGTTAAAGTCTTGTGGCCTTGTCGGACGCGACGGGTTGATGCCCGACCTCCGGGTTGTCCTTTTATGGAAATCCAAAAATAATCTCAAACTAGAATTATCCAAAATACTTCTGTCCAAACTCATAGTCCAAACTTTTTAAGGAAGGTAAACATAATGAAGATCCTTTTTTCCGCTTAATAACATGTGAACGCCTTCATCTTGTATTCTTTTAAAACACTACAACATCCTGAATTACCATAAATCCTTATTGATTACATTCATGATTCATTATTCCTTATCGAATGCTGGATATACTCCTTCTATCCAAAAATTCTGTAAACTCCAACAATGATGGACTGTACAAATCATTAATCAGTTTCAAAGTAGTTAAGAATATCCAATATAATTTATCCAAATCAATCATGCATTATTCCAAAATCACTTCCTCTGTACGAGAACCTTATTATGGTTTATCTTTCTCTCAACCATATATTTTCCAAAAATTTATCTTCCTATTGAGTGACTTTTCTTGGTTCCCCACAATCTAAAGTCCTTAATAAAATAGTACTGTAGTATAGTCCTTATATACTCTATAATTATTATAACCAGTACATTGTTGATACAACACTCAAATGACACAATCCTCTAATAACAACATAAGAACTCTAATCATTCCTTCTCATCTGTGGTAGTATAATAACTTGATTATTATCCAATAGCATCATTTGGGGAATACTCTGATGATTTGGATATTGGTTCGCGTAGTGTACCAACTCCATACAGATGAAGAATTGTACATTTGAAAACTTTTTCTTACCCTTGCAGTCATGTACATGGTATCCTTTTTCTCCACACTTATAACAACCCCACATTCCCTTCAGGCAAGTTCCAGGGTGTTTCTTACCACAGTTTTTACATATGGAAAAATTCTTCTTTTCCCTCTTCCCTTTATCCATATTTCTCTCTTCCATCCTTTTCGTCTCTTGCTTCCCTTTAAATCCATGGGACATAGAGAATTATTTACTTATCTTATTAACACATGATACTATTTCTTCATATGTTGAGAATACATGGGAGACTATTTACCTTCTAAATGTTCGCTTAATACTATGAAAGATATAATAATTCTTAATCTTTGGATCATACATATTGTTGGAGTTCACATTCCTTCTACTGGGCACCATTTATATATAATGGCATAAACTAGGTCAGTTTATGAATTGCAATGAATAATTCCAAACTTGTAAAATACCTAATATAAATTGAATGGTTTATGGATATAATCAATAATAATAAAGATGTTTTCATTGAGTAAGTATATACTCATAAACCCTTCATTGTGATTTTTAATGAAAAAGAGAATTATTCTAAGTAAATCCCCCAGGAGTGTCGTAACCAAGAGTGCAGCAAGGCCCGTTGTTGTGTACCGGTTCTCGTTTGAGTCTAGCTCAAAGTGGTGTTTTCTGGTTTTACCCTTAGGTACATCTGTGCCAGAGCTGCCTCTACATGATAATATCCAGACAGGGATTTATTTTCTTGGAAAACTCACAAAATATCTACATTACCAAAATTCTAGGAATTTATTCTATACTAATCCTCAAAGTCCATCTTAGGTATATGTGCTCTAATCAGAGTTTATCTAAATCTATATTCCAAGGTTATTGCTAAACTTCATAGGATACCAACTATAACGCCCCGACCCCAGTTACCCAGAGTTGGTGCTTTATTTTAAGACATTGTTATGATTACAAGGAATCAAGTCCCGAAGGACCAATCGGTTTAGCTGTCTTAGAAAATAGATTACATACATGAATGTTGCATTACACTTCATAACATACAAAACAATATAAATAATACTTTATGAATGCCATTATTCATTTGGCTTAACACTGCATATCAATCACAATACACTTCTTGGAATCCTGGTAAAAATAAAACATATAAAGAGGTAAGCTCAGATGCTCAGTAAGGATAACAATACAGCAGAAACTTTCATAAATATGCATAAAAATTTAAGGCAATGTATAACTGAAACAAAAGCCTTTTAAACATGAACTTCAGCATAATATGGAAAAAATAAAATGAAGTAATTCCATTTACTTATTCACATGGATATTCTACTAGTTGAATAATAACATTCAATATCACTAACCACTTTTATAATGATGGAATGCATAATTCCAGACTATCATAACCACATAGTTAAGGCCTTGTGCCAAGACTACCAATAAGATTTTGTCAAGGCCTTGTACCAAGACACTATTTTGTCTCATGAGACCTACCGATTCATCAAGAGCTATAGCGGGCTCCACCCATCACTTATTAAGTCTAATTCATTCCTCGTATGAACAGGTTTAAACTTAACATAGACATTTGTATTAAAACTAGCATACGAAATGTCCATACTTTATCCATAAACCATGAATGGTATAAAAATAACACATCAATTGTCAAAAATATCACAAAACCATAAACACTATATGGAAGTTTTGTATCATAATAAATCAACTTCAAATAAGCTTAAAATCCAGCAAAGGATGTTGACAAAGATGTAATCAAAACTATTTGAGAGAAATATCTCTTTTTTTTGAAATCATTTAAAAGTCACATAATTGTAAAATAAAACATTTACTTTAAAAATATTCTTATAATATTGTAAGAAAAGCTTCGATGATTTTATAACGGCAGAAAATATCCGCACTCGCCGTATAAGTTAAAAAGGACATTCTTACCTTAAGTTTGTTGAAAAGGTTAAAAAAGGACCTTGTTTGGAAAATGACGGAAAGATTACTTTATAAACATCTTATAAAAAGTAAAAAAAGGGTATAAATGACTTTAAACCAATATATATAAAATATTAAGAATGTTTTCAAATACATTTTTAAGAAACATGGATGTGGATGATAAAGAGGTCCCAAAAGATACTTAAGTAAAAACAACCTCAGATAATAAAGAGATTGTGAAATAAACCCTTACCAATTTGGTAACTTACGAAACATACACCACATGAAAGAGGTATCATATAATGAATATGTAAATACAAATAAATTAAATTGTATTACACAAAGAATACAATTATGGTAAGTACATACACCACACAAAAGGTAATAGTGGCAATATGGTATGAATCTCACAGGAATAAGGAGTGAGATGAAAATCCCTTACCTTGCACTTTACTTTAGTCGAGGGTATGTTTAACCTCCTATATGAAGACCGTAGTATGTTATTAAATTATAAAAGAACCATATTAATAATTATGATATCATAAATTATTCATTTATGACTTTATACTACCCATTTAATAATAATGTCCGTGTTAAATTAACATTTCGGGTAATAATCGCTTTCTTTATCATACGTGTTTTAGCTTGTTACTCTTGATTGTATCACTTAGATCATGATTTAAATACTTCCATAATATAAAACATGATTTATATATCATATATATTTAGAATATAATTATATATAATAGACATATATATGAAATGGAAAACACCATTTATGGAGATAGTAGTATGTACATACGCATAAACGTTGTTTCTGTTTTCATAACGTATTGAAAGGAACTAAGTGAATAAAATATATGTAAGTAAATATATATATATATATATCCATTAGAATTATTATTTCATATATTACAAACATATTAGTAATATATATTTTTTATAATCGTCGATGAATGGTGAATGTGGAAATGAATCTCATCACGCCATGGAGACGGTAATCTGTACGTACGCAAGAGAGATAATATAATTTACTTAAAGGTTTGGAATTGGATGGTATATTAATTTTACAGAGACATTATAATGTTATTTTCATTATTTATATACATATTACGCATAATTATATCCATCCAAATAACATAGTGTTGAATAACAAATTACACCACGTCGTGGAGATGGTAAGTCGTACGTACGCACGCATGGTGACATTATCATTCATAAAATGGATATAATAATGAATATAGTTGTGAAATATTTATAATAACATGAAATTATATATAAGATACTGGATTTATTATTTTATAATGGAAATAACAAATAAAGAATAAGTGGAAGAAGAAAGGAACTTGAAAGAGGGTGGTGAAAACATTACCTCTTCTTCGTGTTCTTTTTGATTTGATCCAAAGGGCTTTATAAGTTAGATTTCTGATCAAACTAAGGCCTCGAGGATTATGTGAGGGAAGTTAAGAGAATATTTGGTCAGGGTTTGGCTGAGCCAAAAGGCTTTGAAGGTATGAATTTGAGCGAAGGGTGAGTGCCTTTTTATGAGAGGGGTGAGGGCACCTTAGAAAAAACTTAAAATATTATTTTATAATAAATTTATATTCGGTTTATAATGGCCCCAAAGTGACTTATTTTGAGGATAAGGTGGGGATGGGTCTAAATCCACTCAACCAATAGATTTTATACAGGTTTGGGTCACTATATTAACCTTATCATTTATATTTAAATCTTAGTTAAATAGTTTGACATTTACAATGTCTCTTTGTATTTTTATATTATATGGTTAATAAACTTACTATATACTTCCAAGAGAACCCCAAGTGGTTCATTAATGATACACCAATCATTATATAATTCTCTTGGCTGAACCTTAGATTTTTAAGAATTGAATATCAATTAATAATATAAAATTAGTTTTAAAAACTCTTTTTTGTCAATTTTGACACTATTTGTTATTTTGTTTTTGCTAAATTTATAACAGCATTATTAATTATAAATAAATTAATCTAACCAACCCTAATATGTTATATTAACCTATAAAATTAGTGTAATTCTTAAAAAGTCTCAAATTAAATTTATTTTAATATTTATATTATCATTTATTTTAACATTTCATTAATCAGGTAATTATTGCATCACCATTGTGTCATAAATAAATTAAATTATTTAATGTCTAAAAATTATAAATAAAATATGATTATATAGAGAATATATTTATATTTCTGATGAATATTTATAATCTAATTTATCTTATGTGTGACCATATATTAAAAATGTTTTATTTATTTAACTTTGATTTTATCGCTTTTAACTCTTCTTTGAATTAAAAAATAATAAATGTCCTAATCTAATCCAAGTGGACCAAAGAGGTTCATATTTTATTCCTAAGGTTGTTTTCGGTTGAATTATACTTATCTAATAGAAATAGGACATGTGTTTGGGTAATAATAATATCATTTTAACCCTTAATTACCATATTTACTTTTAACCATGGTAAATAAAAGTAAAATAGGTTACTATTCACCAAAAATTATTTTTATCTTATTGAACCAAATTTTACTCTTTGATATTAACCGTGTCTCTTGGATTTTTGTACTTCCACTCACAGAAGCGGTAAAATTATGTTTTATGTGAATTTACAAATTCTCTAAGGAGATGGGTAAATGATGGTGAAAAGTTCAAAAAAAAAATTATATATCTAAAATTATTATAAACTGAATCAAATGAATTACATTGAACTTATATAGGTATTATATATCTATTTTGACCTAAAATAAATTTAAATAAAATAAATAATTATTTAAATAAAAATTTGGTTTTGAACTAGAACTGAGTGTTTTCACTATTCATCAAAAATTGAAAGTTTTCAGAAAAATAACAAAATTCCACCCTAGGCAAATTTCGATATTCCAAATACAAAAATGAAGACAATTCTAAAAGATAAAAATTATATAATTTCAAGTATAATGATCATTCATACAAGGACAAATTTGTGAAGATCTTAGATTGTAGAGGAAAAGTTATTCTATATAAGATAACTCACGTGGTTAATTTATTGAGGAAGAACAAAAACATTGCGGAAGTGACTTGGGAACTAGAAGATGAAATGAAACAAAATTAACCTAATTTATTTTATTGTAGGAATTTAAATTATTCATGGATAAATTTATAATGGGGGAATAATTTAATGACATGAAATTTTATAAATGATTTTTTTTAAATGAATTATTAGCTTATTTGTGTAATTTAAATATTGAAAACAAATTCACTATTTTGGTTATATCAGGTAGTTATAAGTTGTTTTATAAATGATTAAAAATACCATTAAGAATAATAACCATGGTTAATATATCCTTTTAATAGTGATCATATGATAAGTATATATTTACTTTTATGATAAAGTCCCATTGATACAGAAAAAACAAGTGGTACCCTTGACCAGTAGGATAGTAACCTATGAAGCACATTTATCAGAACTTCCAAGGGTGATATACTCTATAGGGTTTTTACCATAAAAATCCCAATGTTATATAAAATAACTAAATCATGAGAAAAAACATTTATGGATGGTAGTTCAAGCTCATAGACATCATAAACAAAACCATTGTTTTCAAACCACCACATGAGAATCTCACTGTCACACACCATAACCTTAAGGAGTTGGGTAGTTTAATAAGATGTTATGTATCTCAACCATAAAATTATGTATATTTATATCTTATTTTCATGAAAATAATGAATATATTTATTCCTTACGTTTTGACATTATAAATTATTATATAACGATTTTGATTAAATTTAGATGTTAATGTAGAAAAACGTGAATTGTGATTTTGGGTATTATGAAACTTTACCAAATAAATTAATTTTATTTAATTCATGAATTAAATCATATTTCAATAAAATTTTATAAATAAATATTATATATTAAATATAAATGATAAAATAATTTTATGAAGTGAAAATATTATTTTTATAATGGTCAGATAGTTGTTGTTGTAAAAAATTACAATATTTATAAATTAACAAAGATTTTAATTATAAAGTTTAATTGATTTTATCTATATAATTATTTTGAAAAAATAATATTTTTGTAATCAATGTGTCAAAATTATCTGATGGGGAATTTTTCAACATTCTCTGAGACAATAATATTTTTAGGAAAAAATTAAACTCTGTATAAATATAAGGTCAGTATGATGACATCATAATAACCCAAAAGTGATGTAATATGTTCCATAAAATGTATCAAAGACCAAATATATTATTACCATTTAAAATAATGTTCATTTATGTTATTTAATTAATTTTATAAACCCTTTATAAATCCTAAAAATCCTTTCTTATTATATAATATTTGGAAATTAATTCATTATAAACATGACTCAGTTCCACATCACATATTGTATTATTTTGAAGTTTTTGGTTCATGGAATTATAAAATAATCCAAACTACAACAATTTTCAATAATCCATGGGATAACCATGGGGTGTTTTTTTGTTATTATTACCTTATTGTATAAAGTCTAAAACCTATTTTTTGAAAATAATGAAGAACTCCCCTCTCTTTTTTAATATAAACCCAAAAAATCCCCCATTTATCTTCACTAAAAACCTGAGATAAAGAATATAATATCCTATTTACAATCAATATCCCTCCCAAGGTACCTCAAATCTCTCCAGAATATCCTCCCTTTCTTTTGGGAGCACCATCTCGAGGTAAGGGATTCTCTCTTTCTCCTCTTTATTCAAAAAATTTCTTTACGTAATGTGTTTTATCATAAATTTCATATTTATGTGATATGATTTTACATGTCACTACTAATTAAATTATTATTTAGATGTGTTTATATACCCATTTTACTTTCATTAATACTTTCTGTGAATCACAATTTATCCCCATCATGCTACAGAAATTATCCTACAATTTTACAACGCCAAGCTTTTAATCAAGTACCATTTTTATCTTATGCATTTTAATTCAGAATTTTTAATGTCTGGTTTTGTTATTACATATAACTCAGAATTACAATATTATTTTAAATTTATGAGACACCCATTTCACTCTCATTATCAATTCCCAGGATTCATTATGTTCCCCCTTTATGATGCTGAAATTATCTTATGTTTTTTCCCTACCAATCCTTTGTATTTAGAATACCATCACAATTTCAACTCAAGGGTATACACCTAGAGATAAATATATTAATTTCACTTCATAAATTCATTTATATATTTCAAAATCTATAATAATGGGAATAAATGTGAATAAATGTAATCCTATATTGAATCATCTATGTAGAACAGTTATGCATGTACATGATATAGAATTGATGGGTGGGCCCAGAATTATATAGCACTCCAATGTATTGGGTAATGTTTTAGTCTAATATGATATCATTTATAGGATTAGTGATTTAACCCAAAACATCTTGTGAATTTTTTCACCATGTTAGGATTTCTTCATGGTTGGCCTTGACCTATGTTTATGATGTCATGTATAATGTTGTTAACACATTTCCATATTTTATTTATGATTCCAAGTTGTATCCTACCTCATTATTCTAGATTATGATTCTCACCCATTTTAGGTCTCATTGAAATATACGTTGAATAAAATGTTATACATTCCTCATGTAATTATTTTTTATTCCCTTACTGGTATTTGTAGTTGGCCCCTCCCTTATGTTTTTCCTAACGTAATCCATTGCAGTTCTAAAATAAATGGATTTTTAAAACTTTTTTAAAGATATTTTAAATAATATTATTGTATCCATGTACAATTTTTATTTTATATTATGGTAATTTCAAAAATAACCTATGAATATATTTCTTATAGGTCTCAATAAGTGTGTTTTTATGTAATAAATTAATAAATAAATCATTTTAAGGATATTGTTTGGAAAATAATCCTTAACATAACTTCTCACACGTCATGGATCATATATTCCCCCTCATTCCATACACTTAATTCTAAATGTAACAAAAATCCATATTTTAATGGTAATTTATGCACTTAACATTCATTGGATTACCTTATACTTTTCTTTGAGTGCTATAAAAACAGATTCCATCATTGTGTGTATGTCACTCCTCCCAATCGACACTACCCATATTATCAAAACCTATCCTAGATTTCTCCAAATCAGACATACCACCACTCCCAATCCATTTATTATTTTTTCTAAACCTTTTAGGGAAATTTATCACTTCAGGAAAATCCTTATGAAACCATTTTCAACATATTTCATCAAAACAATGGGTTCTTATCTAACACATGAACGCTCACTGATTTTAAAACCAACAACACTACACATATCTAGCATGAACTAACTCAATATCAACAAAACCTAGGGGCCACACTATTTCACTATGACTAATCCCAAAAATTGAGTCATGATCATTTGAGTTATACTTCCCTAAGACTAGGATCCTGAACATAACCATTAGTCATGCTCCTCAAGAATTCAAGTCTCACCAATCTAAGAGAACCCTTGGAACTCCACTTCAAAATCTATCACTTCACCTATTCTAAGCTCAAAAAAATTATTATCCACTATCATATGTTATTAAAAAACATAACCATCCACTCAAAATATCTATATTAACTAAAACACATTGAAAATTAACCTGTTATGGTGCCCAAATAGTCCCACCCTTCAAGGCTACCCTCAAAACATAAATATAGTAATAAAAATTATTTTACCATAAAAGCCATGACATAACTATGCTTATAACATAACACGATAACACATATCCAGCATTGATATAAACTCAAGGAATCTACCCACTCCATTCTTCAATTAATACATACTATTTCCAATACCGACCCCACCCATGGTTTAAACTTGCAAAAAGATACTCGCTAACTCATGAAACTCCATATTGTATCACTCATATTTCAAAGAAACAAATCTAAAACTATAGTTAGGTATCCAAAACATATAACAATAGGAATCAAACACACTCTTTTCATAAATACCACTCAAAATATTACATGAAAACTCCATCTCTTAGGTCTCATAAAACATCTATCTGGATCCACATGTTAAACCATCAACATACTAGGGAACTAATTGTAATAAAGAATCCACACATAGGGTTTAAAACTTAAGAATCATGATCTCATTTGTCAAAACCACCATAAACAACAATATAATTATTAATTATCCATATTAAGGGAAACCATAACAACTGGTTTGGTTATGTGAAATACCAATCCAAGCTATATGGGAATACTTCATATAGGTTGTTACTGGATCTTTATGTTAAAAACAAATAGAACCTATTCTCTCTAAGAATAATCACATAAATATGTTCTATATATGATCTAGTCACATCATAAAAGCATACTAACATAACCTACATCACTTTCTGATGTTTTGTATCAAATAACCATAACAAGAAGGTTTGTATAGATTTAACTACATTCCATGATATATAAGAATACACCATATAAGTTGATAATATAAATCTAAAAAATTAAACCAAAATATTAACCTTCCCATGGGTTTTCCTAGTAGGGCATCATGTTCCTCACTAACCCAATAGGGTCACTAAGACTTCTTTACATATGAACTATTCAATCACAATAAAGTTTCTCAGCATGTATTCAAATGACATTCCATCATAAATAAATAAATAAATAGGTCAGTCTAACTAAGTATAATACCTCCATTTAATTATATAAAAAAATCTATATGAGATTTTTTTGATAATTTAAATAGCTAATCCTATCATTACTGATTAAAACAACATTAATTCTTCCCATCATTTTATGTGAATCCCTATATGTCTACAATGATGTATGAGATTCTACATACCTAATTGGGATAAAAGTAAAAACAAGAACTTGCCTATTTCTAACTATCCAAGAGCCTAAAATACGTTAAATATCATAAATTTAAACATCATGTGCATCAAAAAATATTAAATCAATCAAAAGATGTATTGAATATTAAATACACCAACCACATCTTAGGTAACCTAGAAATCATATGAGAACTTAGGTTCCTAATGCACTAACTTAGAATCTATATCAGGTACCAAAACATTACTATATATCTGGAAAATAATATAATGAAAAGTAATATGGATAAATATTCTCTAATTCCGGTTTGTAACACGAAACATTTTATGACGCTAAATAGTAATCGAACTAGTTCACCACATAACCTTGAGAATGCCTCCCATTTTTTCAGAGGCGTATAACTAGTAGTGGGGTTCTATTGGGATATCATGGGAGAAAAATACCCCTATACAAGATTACAAAATAATAAAACAAAAAAGAAAAACATATCTATCAATACAAACCTCCATTATATTAGGAAAACAAAACAAAAGAAAAATAAAAAAATGATATGTAGCATAAAAATAAAAGGTCATGATTACATACCATATTGATCGCCCGTCGAGACGATCCAAAAAAAATATATAATACAAAAAGATGATTAAATATAGTTTTGGATTAATAAATATGTATGATAGGTACCTCCATTCTCATAGTTCCACTCAAGCTACTCCAACTTGAACCAGAAACTTTGGCCTCTACCCAACTTTAACCTACAACATGTGAGAGATGCTCAAGTACCAAAGTGACATGGAAACCCATACATGGTAATAATACATAACATGGTAGGACAGAAAAAACAAATTCCTATATTATACTAGTACTTTAGTAATATGTTTATGTTATATTCTCATAATTTATAAATAAATTTATAAAAAAATAAATTAAACCAAAAATAATAAATACTTTGACCTGATTCCAAAAACATTATGAGCATATCATTAAGACCATGTTGACCTTTATATTTCCATCACCCTGAGGGAGTACAAATATAACCTTGACCAACCCCAAAACAATCATTGAATCATATTTTTGTGACCCTGATCAAAAATATGTTCTTTAACCACCATAAGAATGTATTTAAGCAAAAGAATCACCTATAGGGACCTTTATCCTCACATTGGGTATCCTACACTCAAATATCCACTGATTAGTAGCATACCTTGGAGTGTCACCTAGAATAAATCATCCTGAAAACCTTGGGCAGAACACCATGGAAGTACTTGTGAATTCTCAACGTTAGGCCGATGATTTAATCCTAGGTGTGGGTGGCCCTAGGTATTCATTTACTCACAAGTGTGATTTATTCCTTGGAGACACATGTAATAAAAGGGAATACCATCCCTAGATCCCATCATTAATCCCATATGAATCCTATATATAATTACTCCTCATCTATTCCATCTATAGTTATTCTACTGATGCAATGGGGTATCATAGGATTCAATTTAGGTGATCCTATAGTAACAATCAATATTTCAAAAAGATTATGGTAACTTTATTATATTAATAATAGATATAAAAAATACCATCCCAAAGCATTGATTAGTTTAGTAGGCTTAGAAAACTAGATACATTATTTAAACTCACATTAAATTTTAAAAAATAAAATACAAAATAATGTTTCAATTGAGAAAATCATTATTCTCTTTATCATATCCATGCATATAAATCATAGTACACATCCTAGAATCCTCAAGAAATGAAAAAAAAATAAAACGAAAAGACCATATGCTCAGTAAGGGACTGTGTATAGTGAAAGTGGTCATTGAATAGATAGGGCATGACTAATATAGTAAGGAATAAATTATTATCAAATAATGACATGTAAATTATCTCATGAGCTTAAAACTTATCCGTAGATAACATTAAAATAATAATGATCACATTAATATGAAAAAAAATTTATAATGATGGAATGCATAATACTGGTCTTCTAAAACTTAATATCATGTACTTATGCCGATATTTCATACATAAATGGGTATGGCCTTGGCCAAATATTCTACCTATTTTGTCTCATGGGACTGATTTATGTAATAAGGGTTTATGTAATTTTTATCCACAGACATCACTTTATAAGCTAAATTCATTAAATAGAAGAATTAATAATACAATTTAATCAATATTCCTTATTAATAAATATATTTCCTTATTGGAACTACGATATATAATCTCAATAAATTTCCCTATCAAACTGAGCAGAAGCCATCCAAATAAATATGGAGGATGGTGTCATTATATTAAATCCTCAATAAAACATATGATTCACTAATGTACGTTCACATAAATGAAAATACATAAAAATGATCATTGAAATATTTTTAAGAAAAATACAGTTTTCATTTGAAATAAATTATATAAAATTTAAAAATTTCCAAAATAACAGGGAAAATTTTTATTTGGATATACCCATTAAAAATTAAAATATAAGATTTATTTTAAAAACCATCATGAAAGCATGAAAATATTTTCATACGGTAAACATTAATACAATGATTTCATCGGCACATTTTGTAAAAGCTACCTTATTTGGAAAAGGAAAATAAGAATCCTTTTAAAACATTTTATATAAATTTAAACATGGGTCAACATGACTTTAATAAATCAATCTTTAATATTGAAAATATTCCTGAAAACACTTTAAATGAAATATTGAGATGAAAGTAAAAAATTCCCAAATGAATGAAATATAAATTTGGGTTTCCTTATAAACATCCTGTCAGTCTGTTGAGTACTTAAATATATGAAAATAAAAGGTAAATAATTAATTTACAAAAATAAAAAAAATAAAAAGTAAATATGTGGGTTTTTATATAATTAGGATATAATTACCTAAATGGAACCTCAAGTCATAAAAAATCCTTGAGAGGCACGAGATTATGAAATAAACCCTTGTTATTGTGGTAAATTTTGAATAAAAACCCTAATGAAATTAATAGCACAAAATGAAACAGTAAAAACTATGAATTTAAATAGATTCATAAATAAAGAATATAAAACGGTCATATATATATAATGACTCAGATTTTCCCTCCAATATATTTTTTTAAAATTAATTGGAAATATTCTGAGACCAGGCGCTGAGACGGCACAAGATTCCAAGGCATGAGGTTCCTCGAAAAAGTATTACAACAAAGCTTAGTTTTAATTAAAAATGCTTGGGCAACTAACATTAAAATTTAATAACATCTAAATAGATTCCCGAATCAAAAATTGGATGCCACTATTGCATTCAGAATAGTGTCACTACCTTAAGAAGGGCCTAAACTCGACCAATGCAGGTCCAGGGTAAAAGTTAATTTTTGGACGTGAACGTCATTAAAATAATTGATAAATATTTATTTTAATTGACGTTATGTGGAAATGTAGTGATAGTTTTTCATCTTAAATGAGCCTTGTCATAAAATATTGGGTTTATTGACATAACCCTATTGTTTTTCTGAGGAAAGGAGGAGAGGCTCATTCTTCACAGATAACAGATTGATGATCGGGGTTCAGATCATATGTCAATGGATTGATGAATGATGAACCTGGATTCCTTATTCTTTGCCAATCAATCCAAACACCCCTCTAAGGTTTGAGTTTTGTATTCTTCTTCTTTCCCACTCATTATCCCCACGACGAACATGGATTATTCATCGAATTGGAAAATCCACATATTGTGTGTATTGTGGGTTGGGATTTATCTATTGTGGGGTTATTTTGGGATGACTCGTGTTGAGAATGGATTGATCCCCCCCAATTCATAAAATATAACATTAATGGGTCAAAGATGACCAATGAAATGTCAAGATCCATTCATTTGGGTGTTTTCATGCGCTTGTCCCTCACCTCGTTCCTCCTTCTTCATGTTTTGCGATCCGTAATGTGGATCTGACCTCGT
The DNA here is from genome assembly GCA_963277665.1 of Viscum album. Taxonomy (NCBI): domain Eukaryota; kingdom Viridiplantae; phylum Streptophyta; class Magnoliopsida; order Santalales; family Viscaceae; genus Viscum; species Viscum album. The sequence continues at coordinate 384,333,552 of OY728137.1, forward strand.
GATGGGACCTGGAGGTGACAGAACGAGGTAGAGGCTGGAGGTGGTGCCTTTGTCCATTTAAGGTAGGGTATGATAGAGAGAGGCTGCTCGTAGGGTGGCCTACAAAGAGTCAACACCTTCCCGACAGTGTGCTCGGGCCAGAAGGACCCATGATGATGGCCACCAGCAGGGTGGGCTACGGGAGTGGTATCATGCGGTCCATGCAGAGCCGTAGCTGCACGATGGCCCATGGCATGCAGGCCACAGGTGCTGATCATACAACACTACTAGTAGGGCTACCAGTGGTGAGTTGTGGTGGTCGCAGTCCATCAGGATCACATTAGAGGGAGAACTCGCGGCTCCTCCGTGTGTGTGTGCTAGTCACGCGAACTAGCCAAGTGAAAGGTTGTTCGACAACATTGATTATGGAGCCTCTTGGCTCATAGTTAGGTGACTTCATGAGCTAAGGGAAGGTGCAGCTATAAGGCCCCAGCCTTAAACCTTACTTAAAATTGAATTAAATGAATAATTCACATTGAGGCTCTTTTCAGGTTTAGAGTTTTAGAGAATTAGGACATAACTATTACATCTAAAAAGATTACAAAGTAGTCTCTTCTACTAAATTTCCATAAAATAAAAATTCTTAAAAAGAAACATGTATAGTTTCATGTTTTAGGTAGCATGACTTTCCCTTGATCCCATCCTTGACCCTATTCCATGCTAAGTCCTGTGAAAAACATTTCAAAAACATGGGATGAGCATAAAAACTCAGTAACGGATACAAAAAGAATAAAAATTGTTAGTTTATCAAAACAAAAAGTAAACCATGTATACTTTATCAAGGTAATACTTTTCACCTTTATGAAGTAGTAAAAACTATTCATGAATTATATATCATTACTTACCTTTTTGTAACCAAAGTATTACCATAAAACCCATATAAAGAACACATAACATATATAAAGGTAACTTGGGACATAAACATACTTAAGTGGAATAACCATACGGTCGACTCCCACACATATCACTTAATGGAATAGCCATACGGCCAATTTCCATACATACTTAATGGAATAGCCATACGGCCGACTTCCATACCCAATGCATTGGAGGTTATAACGTAACCACCCGTCCTGGTATTCACGGCACCACCCATCATATGTTTTATAACGTAACCACCCGTTAAAATGTCCAAGTACCAATATAAAATCATAAAACATAAAACCAATATAAAGGAATGATAAAATTTCCACATTTCAATCACAATATATCATAAATATATTGACATAATATAATCCTTTATCAAAACCATTTTCAATACCAAAATACATAAAAGAGTATATGGTATTTATTTTATTCTAAAAACATTACGGCTTGTTGAGGAAGCCAAAGACCAAATAATACTCGCGGTGGCGGAAAAGATCGTTTTCGCTACGTACGTTAAAAGAAACATTCCTTTTTGTCATTTTGTAAAACGCTTCATAGAAAAAGATTCATTTTGTATAAAAGTAAAGTCAAAGGGGTTTATACACCGTATAAAAGAAAGTTGTGTATAAAACGAAATATGCCTCAATGAAAGGAGATTGAGACGAAGTCCCTTACCTCGGGTCCGACTTGACTCGATCGTTCTTTAACGTCCTGAATAATAAACTTGAGTTAATTTCTACTTGATTAAGTACCTTTTTAGAGTTCATTATTCCTTTTATATCACTTATTTCCATGTTATAAACATTATGTAACCAGTTAAGTTAATAATGTTTGTTTTGTCGATATTTGGTTCTTAAGTCGAAAGTGGACTTCTTACAATTACATGTTGTTCGTGTGGTCAAAGGTTCTTTATATCCAGAATGACATTCCTGATTTGGATATCATATATATCATATATATCCAGCATATACATGTATTTATAATATTACATAATCATTTAGAGGTAAGAAATTAAATGCACCGTTCATGGAGACGGTAAGCCGTACGTACGCATGAACGCTACTTTCATTTCTTTCTCATATTAATGGAATTAAAATAAAATGAGAGGTATGTATATTTTAATTCCAGAATTATATTCATCATTTAAATTTATCATTCATTATATTTATCCATTATATACATATACTTTTAATAGTACATTACATTTGGGGATAAGAAATGAAATGCACCGTTCATGGAGACGGTAAGCCGTACGTACGCATGAACGCTACTTTCATTTCTATCTCATACTTTAATGGAAAGAAATAATAATGATATAGAGGTATATTATAATTCCAGTATAAAATCATATATAATAACTTTAAATCCATCTTTTACACGTCCCACATATGGCATTAACGAATCACATCACTTTGAGGGGGCGGTAGTCCGCACTTCCTTAAATGAAGATATCGTGTTTACCCACAATGCAAACCATAAAGGTATGCCCAAAATGAAAAATACAGAAGCTTAAAGAAAAAAATAAACATATTATATATCATATATAAAAATAGTGACATCATAATGGCCACCTTTGAAGGTGTTAAATTAGTATTGAACAATCATCGTTTCGGGAGGCAGAATTTCGCCATCCTCGGAAACCGTATGTTCATTAACCATTTGATGTAGTTTTCTGAGAGTGTATCTAGAATAAATCTTATAAAAACATCCTAGTATAACGAAGATACTGGTGTTGTTACAAAATAAGTAATTAAAAAGAGTTTATGGGGTTGGAGAAACAAAATAAAACAAATGAACAAGAGAGAATGAATTACCTTTAAAAGTGTAACTCCTTTTGATTTGAGCCTAAATACTTCCTTTGAAAGGATTCTGCCCAAAAGAAATCCTCTAGGACGAGGAGAGGGATGTGGAGATAGTAAATGGGCAGGGGTTGGCCGAGCCAAAGGCTTGAGGTGTGTGTGAAATGAGGTAGAGGTGGGGGCCTTTTATAAGAGGAGAGGAGGGGCACTTTTGGAATGTAAAGAAATATTACTTTATTTGAAAATGTGTTTCGGTTTTAAAAGGTCCCACATTGATATAATTCGTGGATAGGTGATAAGGGTTCTAAATCCACTCATACAATTGGTTTTGGACCTGTGTAGTTCATAGATTTTACATTATCTTTCCATTTTATTTAAATAGTTAAATAATGAGGTCATCGCTGCATCATCATGATGTCAAAAATAATTTAATTTATTTAAAGTCTAAAAATTATAAAACAAATACTATGATGTAGGAAATCTTTTTAGATTTCCAATGACTATTTATAATCAATAATATGACTTGTATAACCTCACTTAAAAATTGTTTTAGTAAAACATATCATGTTTGTGTCATTTTTACTTTTACATTAAATAAAAAGTTTTTTATGTCATTTCCCAACCAAAGTGGATCCATGGGGTCCCCAAGTTGACCCATGGCTTTTCTTGGTCGGCCATTACACATCCAATGAGGTTAGGACATGTGTCAAGTTCATTTCATTTTATTAAAGCATTATTTTTACCTTAAACTACACTAATTACCACTAATCGCGATTAAAAACTTAATAAGTTACTATTCACCAAAAAATTATTTTTATCCCATTGAACCACATTATACTTCTTAATGACAACCATTTATGTCAGTTTTTTGAAATTCAAAACACATAAGTGGTAAAATTTCATTTAAACGAAAAATCAGCTTTTATAAGTTCCACTTAGTGGTTTCACTATTCATCAAAAATTGAAGTTTTTCAGAAAAATCCCAAAAATTCACCCTAAGCTATATTTGATATTACGAATTCAAAAATGAAGTCTATTTTACAAAATTCAAAACATATAAGTCACATTAATTAATTTAATAATTAATTCCCGCTGTCATAGCAAATAGCGTGTTTTTATGAAACAATAAGTATCAAAAGATTGACACTAGTTTAAGTCCGATTTCAATGTGAAATTGATTCCAACGACCACTATTGGATTTAATGGTAAAAATATTTTCTAATTTCACTTTAAAACCAATTCAAAAGATAATATAATCATATAAATAAATTATATTAAAAAGTGGTTTTGAATTAAAATACAACATTTTACACTATTCATTAAAAAATGAACTTTATCAGAAAAATACCAAAAATTTACACAAAGTAAAATTTAATGTCCCGATTCTAAAGAAGAGTTTTATTTGGTCCAACAGAATGTATAAGCGTGATCAAAACTATATTTAATGACAGTTCGCCATCAAAAGGCGATAAGTGAACCTTTAGTGAAAACTAGGGCATATACGCCTAAAATTGAATTCTTTCTGTATTTTAAGTCTTTATCTTTTATTGGATAAATGTAAAAACATTTAAAAACATATATAATAATATTTTAGTTATTTATATCCATTCCCGCCAATACAACGACTACATGTTAACTACCATTTATAATAATATTATTTTATTATTAGAGTGCAACGTAAGATTCCCAAGAAACTCGTTGTTGCGTGTTGGGTACGCCATAGAGCATAGCATCCCCTTTAAAGTAATATTAATATTTGATTCACAAATATGGATAAATATAAAGATGACATATTCTTTATTTACCTGAGGTGTTACAGTAGCCATGTGGGTCATGTCTGATGTAGTCAATTCGTCCCACATTATGTAGTTAATGCTGGAGTAATCGAGCCTCTCCGATGGCCCAGTGGGATAGATTGTGTGGCCAAGTGGGATATACCGTGCGGCCCAACGGGCCAGGCTAGTTTGGGCTGGACCAAATCAACCAGGTCGAGTATGACGAACCACGTCTGGTTGGGTTAGACCTGGGCCAGTCCAGAACCATTAAACTAAATGGCCATATCTTTCAAATATGAGGTCTGTTTGACAAGTCATCTAGAGCATTGGGAGCCTTGGGATGAGGTGGTCCATTTTGAGATGGCTTGGTGGATTTTAGTATGGTTGAGTGTAGGTGAGGAGATTTCATTGGTTATATCCATGTGGGTTAATAATGTCATTGTATCCGCATCACTGGACAGTAATTCCATTAAGAGGTTGAGTCGCAGATATAGTTGTGGCATCCCTCCTTGGGACTGGAGCGATCCTTTATCACCCCTGATGATGTTTTGTGGTAACTGACATGACCTATCAGCATATAGTGCCAATCCTTCATCCAGTGGGATATATCAATAGAGTTTTCAGTATCCTCTGAGAAGTACCACCTACATTATGAGACACATTTGTAGGGTAGTCAATATCCTCTGCGAAGGATCTCCTACATTCTGGGGTAATACATTTTGGGTTGTCAGTATCGTCTAGGAATTATCCCCTCTCTTTATACCAAGAAATTAAACAGTGCTTTCTCTTTGGGCGGGGCCCAAATTAGCGAGACCACTTTGTAAGTGTCTCAATTGATATCCAGGTACAAGGATTGTTTTCTCCCGAAATGATCATGTATGGAGTAGAATTATGTGAGTGTTTTTTGATAGTGAATTACGTTATTTACCTTGTGTTTAGTAATGATTATATATTTATTTTTCTTATTATATGTGTTTTAGGCACATATCTGTGTAGAGATAACTGTGAATTACTTTGTGGTTTATCGTTTGTGGTTTCAGGGTGTCCTACTAAGTACTATTTTTCTCACCCCTATCGAGATTCTCCTACTCATGTTGTGACTTGGGCAGAAAACTGATATTTTGATGGAGAACTAGGTGGATCGATACCATGTGGTGCGTAGAGTGTTTAGGCGGATGAGGCGTGCATCTACATCTTAAAAAAGATGAACTACACCTACCCTTTAGGTAGGGTTTTTTTGTGGATGGGATTCATGAGATTTTAATTTTCTTATTAGTTGGGAATGTATTCTGGCCTTGTTTACTTCTCAGTTTCATCATATTGGGTTTGGGGATGGGTGTGTGTGTACATGTACTAAGAAAAATGCCTCTCATTTGTGGGATATACCTACTCGGCACTAGTATCCAACACCTGGCCTATTGGAGGCGGTCTTCAGGTAGTCATAACATGGGACCTAAGGGATGGGTTGTGAAATAATAGTATTAGAGTGGGGTTGGTTCCACAATTGGACTGGATGTAAGTGATTTTGGTTTGTGGAATCCATGTTAAGCATTTTGAAATTGGATTTCCAGCCATGGGCTCCAATGTTGGTGCGAATATCGATGTATCCATACACCAGGACTCTGGGATCCACTTTCCCAACTCGTTACATGAGAAAAATAGTTTAAGTGGAATGAATGGTACATGCATCATATATGAATGGGTTGTGATATCAATGTCCTTATTAAGTCACATCTGCAGATATAATCTATTGATTGTGGTTCATTTTGAATTGTTTTAGGATGCCTCCAAGCAAACTACCATCTCACATTCTATTTCATGAGTATGAGGATGTTACAACTAGCAGTGATGCATCGGTACAAGGACTGTAAATGGAGATAGAACACTCAGGTGGTGCACCTATGATACCACCACCCATTTAGCAGTAGTTACTACCAGACCTATCGATATAGGATTCATGTAGGCCGAGTGTGTTGAATGATTTCCAGAAGCAGTGACCTCCTAGGTTTGAGGGTGAGACAAACCCACAGTTAGCTGAGTATTGGATAGAGGCAGTCACTCCTATCTTCTGACTAGTGAGGGCGCCTGCTGACCGAATGTTAGTCCTTGAAACGATCCTTTTTTATAGCCTAATAAGACGATGGTGAAGCTTAATAACCCAGACACCTAACGAGGTGAATTTCTCTTAGGAATACTTCAAGCTTCTATTCAGGGAGGATTTGTATCCAACTATGTTGTGGTCAATGGGAATCCACGAGCTATTAAACCTATAGCAAGGCAGTCAGATAGTAGCAGAGTACTTGATAAAGTTCACTGATCTATCTTGTTACTCCACAGATATGGTATGAGGCCCATTCTTTGGGTATTATACCTTCAAGTAGGGGCTACGTTAGTATATTATGTTTTCGATGATATCCCTGAGCATTCTGAGTTATTATGTGGTTCTGGAGTGAGCTCTACTAGTGGAGATATTTCTAGAAGAGCATACACCAACTGTTGGAGCTACCACTAGGTATCTTATAGCTATGCCTTCGATAGTAGGTAGATTGTAGTAGTCTTATTGGCCCCAAAAATCCAGACACTTCAGAAGGTGACCCTATGATACAAGATTATAGGGCCCCTAGGGTGGCTGAAGTCCACCCAAAGATAGACTATGTTACGCGTGCGAAGGTTATGGGAATTTGGTGTAGGATTAATCGACCCGAAATAAGTCTGATTAGGGGAAAGTCAAGGGACCGCCAAGAGAGTGTCATAGGTTTGATCAGCTTGGCAGCTGGTGCATGGGTATAGGTAGAGCAGTATACAGTGAGAACAGGTTTGAGGTACTACCACAACCTCCCCTAGGTGGTACACCACGGGCTCTGGAGCCAGTTTATAGGGGTGGGGATAGCTTTAGGAGATGGAGGTGTATGCCATCGGTTCTAAATATATTATTAGAGGTGTGATCTATGTCTTTTCCACCTTAGCTGCAACTCCAATATACATAGGTTCTAGTCACTCCTTCTTTTCCATATTCCTTATTTGGAGCTCATAGATTCTGCTAGAGACATTGGATCGATCCATACATATAGAGACTCCTACAGGAGGGGATTTAATGATGACCCACTGGTTCCAACAGTGTGAGATTACTATTGGAGGTGAGAGATTTAGATGGAATCTCGTAGTAGTAGCATTGAGGCCTTACATCATCATTCTTGGTATGGACTGGTTATCCACCATCCATGCTTTGATTGGACTTTTTATGTGATGAGTGTGGTGTGTCCGTGGTGGTGGGACCATATGTAACTTTTTTAGAATAAAAATAAATGCGTGCAACATAGGATGGACTTTATTTGAGTAGCTTGCAGTTGATTACTCAAACTTTGCCTAACCTCACCATCATAGTAATAGATGTTGAGAGTCCTAAGTTTCCTACAGTGGTCAAGGATTATGCAGATTTATTTTTTGAGGATGTCCCCAGATTGCCTCCCCACAAAGAGGCTGACTACTACATTGATCTATTTCCCAGGATGAAACTGATGTCTACACCAGCATATCAGATGGATCTCAAGAGGTTTTTTGAGTTGAGGGTATCATTGGAGGACCTATTGAACAAGGGATTTACGGGGTCTAACATTTCACCCAAGGCGGCCCCATGTTTTCTTTCCAATAAGGTATATGGTAGCCTGAGGCTATTTGTGGACTTTTGGAACTTGAATTAGGTGACCTTGGAGAACAAATATCCACTTTGAAGAATTAATGACCTCTTTGACTAGCTGAAGGGAGATATGTGGTCCTCGAAGATATACCTCAGTTCTAACTATCATCATCTTTGTGTACGAGATAAGGATTTACTGAAGACAACCTTTAGATGTCATCATGACCACTATGAGTACTTGCTGATATCGTTTGGAATGACCAATGCCCATGTAGTGTTCATGGGAGTCATGAATATGATCTTCTATCCCTATTTAGACCGATTAATCATAGTCTTTATTGATGACATCCTGGTGTACTCAGCGTTTGAGGAGGAACACACGATACACATGAGGTTGGTCTTGGACACACACTAAGAGCACAAGCTTTACAGGAATATCTCTAAGTATTAGTTCTATATTTGGGAGTTCCACTTTCTAAGACACATCATTCTAGAAGTTGGAGTTGCATTGGATCCATCGAAGATTAAAGTGGTACTTTCTTAGGAGCCACCTAATAGGGTGATTGAGGTGAGGTGTTTTCTGGGGTTGGAAGGGTACTTTCAATGTTTTGGGCCCAGCTTTTTCAGTGTAGCAGCACCCTTAATGGAGTTGATTGAGATGGGGAAGCCCTTTGTGTGTACAGAGAAGTGTCTGCAGTGTTTTTCAATGCTTTGGAAGAGGCAGACGACTACACCCATCTTGAGACTACTAGAGGATGGGGTCATGTATGTAGTTTTTTATGATGCATTAAGGACTTGACTAGGTTGTGTATTGATGAAGGGGAAAGTAGTGAGTGCCTACAGTTCATGATAGTGGAGACAGCATGAGTAGAAAAATGTGACCCATAATCTTGAGCTTGTAGCAATGTTCTTCACAATGATGATATGGTGAAATCACTTGATGATGGAGAAAGTTTTTGTCTACATTAACCACAATATTATCAAGTATATCCTTTCTCATAGGGATATGAACTTGAGACCAAGGTGATGGCTAGAGTTCCCCTAGGACTATGACGTCATGATTTTCTATAATCATGGGAAGGGGAATGTGGTGGAAGATGCACTCAGTAGGAATTCTATATTGTAGCTTCTTAGTAAGGTGTCATAACAGTTGGGCTCATTAAATATATCATTTGGGGATAGTAATGGAGCTTCTTACCTTCAGTATATGGTTGTCTCCCCTCAACTATTACAGTGATTCATGGAGGCATAACTTGGGGACATCGACTGTGGGGCCCAAAGTGCTTAGTTTTCAATAGGGAATACACCTAATGTATCTTTGATAGGTGGAGAGTACCTCGTTCTCTATAGATGGTGCACAGTTGTACCAATGGTTTTGTTAGAATAGGTTTTGAGGTAGTTTCATACACCCCCTTTGGTGGTAAATTTGGGTGTGTCCAAGATACACCAAGAACATTGAGGTCGGTTCCAGTGTTCGATGGTGAAGAAGACAGTTGAAGAGTTCATTCCTTGGTTCCTTACTTGTCAGCAAGTGAAGGTAGATAATCAAGTCCCAGTAATCTCGGCTTGGTCAATCGAGGTTCCATAGTGTAAGTTTTATTGGATATCGATAGAATTTGGGATGGTGTTGCCATGCACTTCCATAGGACATGATACCATTTGGTTGATCGTTGACCAACTCTCTACGTCGGCCCAATTCGTACATATCTAGCAGCAATGCTCAGTAAAGGTTTTGGGACACCTCTATATTCGGGGGATAGTTCGAGATCACGTGGTTCCCTCGATGATCATTTCAGACCATGATTCTAGTTTCTCATCCCAACTATGTAAGGGACTACAAGAGGCATTCGGGACTCAATTTCATTTTATCATGTCATTTCATCCCCAAATAGAGGGCTAGAATAAGAGGACCATACAGATTCTAGAATACATGCTATGTGCTGGAATCCTGGACATTAGCTGGATTTGGGAGGATCAGCTACCTCTAGAGGAGTTTACATACAGCAATATATACCACTAGACCATTGTTATGGAACCATTCGAGGACCTTTATGGGAGATCATGTAGGTCACCGCTATGCTAAAAAGACTCAAGGGTGTCATCATTCATTGGCCTAGAGTTGGTGTGGGTTAGCACTGAGAAGTTGTAGATCATCCAAGAATGGTTGAGGACTGCATAGAGTAGACAGAAATCATATACAGATAGGATACAGAGGACCTTGGGGTTCGAGGAGGGAGACTGGGTTTTCTTTCTGGTCTCACCTCAATAGGGATTGCAAATATTTGGTTGGGTGGAAAATTGTCTCAAAGACACATCAACCCTTTTTAGATATTATGTATAGTTGGAGAGGTGGAGTACCTCCCAACTCTACCCATACAGATGCATTGGGGTATGATGTCTTTCACAAGGTAAAACCGATGAGGTATGTGAATGATTCATCACTTGTTATCGAATGGGGAGAGCAGGACATTGGTAATGAGCATAATTTGTAGAGTACTCAGTGGAGATCGAGGATCGATAGGTGCTGATCCTTCATGGGAAGTTGATTTTTTGGTGTGTGTTTTTTCGAATCACAGGAATCCATAAGAGAGAACTTGGGGGTGGGAGGATCAGATTCATTCTTAGTACCCTCGCCTTTTTTTGAGTAGACCATGTTTTGGCTTTTGTTGACATAAATTGCTAAGGTGGGGAGAATGTAATGACTCAGATTTCTTCCTTTAGTTCATTTTTTTTATAAATTAATGTTGAAAATTATGAGACCATGAATTAAGATGGCATGAGATTCCGACGCTATAGAGCCCGAAACAAGTCTTTGATTAACGTTCATTTTTAATTAAAAGTGATCGGGTGGCTAATGTTGAAATATAATAACTTAGAAATGGGTGCCCAAATTAAAAATATGAGAAAATTGTTGTTTTTAATACATTTACTTTACATTAGGTATGCCTTAACCTCGACCAGTGAGGATAAAGGGTGAAATTTATTGTTTGGAAAGGAACACCATTAAAATAATTAAAAAAAATATTTTAATTGACATTACAAGGTAATGAAATGATGGTTTTTCTTCTTAAATGATCTTTTTCATAAAATATAGGGTTATCGACATACCCCTAGAGTTATTTTAGGGAAAGGAGGAGAGAATCTCTCATTAGTGAGGATGGATCAATGATCCAGATTTGGATCAATCATTGAAGGATTTATGAATGACGAACGTGGATTTTTTCTTAATCAACGATTGATCCAAACCCTCAGGTAGGGTTTGAGTTTTGATTAATTTTCTTTCCCAATTAATATTCCCCACAATGGAGATGGATTATTCAAGGAAAATGCTAATCCATATATCATGCATATTGTAAGATGGGAATAATCTATTGTGGGGTAGTTTTGGGATGACTCATGTTGATATTTTCTTTATTTTTTCCTCCATTCTTAAACTCTAACATGAATAGATTAATTTCAACCAAAAAAAGGTCAAGATATATTAATTGGTTCAATTTTCATGTTGTTTTCCCTCCCATTGTTCCCTGTTCTTCATGTTTTTCAATCTAAGATGTAGATATGACCTCGACATGGCACATGGCATCAGAAACATGATGTGGAGGCCAAAGGTGGAGACAATGACCATTTTAGGTTGGGAGTGATAGAGTAAGTACCCTAGCATGGAGGTCAGTAGTGAAGGTGGCATTAACTTGGTGGCACTACCTCGCTAGGTGGACCTGACAGGAGGGATGTTGGTAGGGCGGTGGTGGCATTCCATAGTCTACAAGGGACCGCGACAGTCGGATAGCCCACAGCACGCAGCCTGCGGGAAGCAATCATAAAAGTCCTATAGCAGGATGGAAAATGGTGGGTGGTGGCATATGCAGTCCAATGAAACAATGTCGAAGTGTGATCCTGTATCTCCATTATAGGTGTGCACTGGTCAAGTAGACCAGCCACCTAAAAATGCATCCATAACACATTGTTCAGGGAGATGCATGGAATTCTTGTCGGATGACTGCATGAGCCAGGGGGTTCACCTAGGCAGACTGTGTTAGGTGAAGTTGGCCCAGCCTACAAGATGTGGGCATGGTTGGAGCAATCGGGCCGCTCCAGTCGCCCAATGGGCCAGTTCGGTTCAAGATGGGGTGGTTTTCTCTAGACCAAACCGACCGAGTTGGGTTGGGTCAGCCGGGCTTGGTCAGGTCAGGCCTAGACATGGTTAGGTCGAGCCGAGGCTAGTTCGGACCTCTTACACTTATTTTTCAAATCTTTCAAACAGGAGGTTTATTTGACGATCCGTTTACATATTTGGGACCCTTAAGATGAGGTGGTACTATTTTAATTTATTGGTTGGTTTTAGTATGGATCATTGTAGCTACAGAGTTTCCCTTGGTTCTCTCCTCATTGGTTCAGTATGACATTATGTCTACATCACTGGATTGTAATCCCCTCAAGAGGCCAAGTCCTAGATAGATTTGTGGCATCCCTCTTTGGAACTCGAGTGATCCTCTATCACCCATGATGGGGTTTTGTGGGAATTGATGGGACCTATGAGTTTATGGCATTAATCCCCCATCCAGTGGGCTATATCAGTTGGATTTTCAGTATCCTATGTGAAGGATCACATATGTTATGAGCCACATTGGTAGGGTGGTTGTAATCCTCTAGGAAGCATCCTCTCCTTTCTGGGGTAATACAGTTTGGGTTGTTGGTATCCTTTGCGAAGGATCCCCTCTTTGTATACCATGACATTGACCAATATTTTCTAATTGGGTGGGGCCCAAATTAGCATGACCTCTTTGTAAGAGTCTCTGATGATATCAAGACTCGAGGAGTGAGTTCTTATGAAATGAGCGTGCCTCGAGAAGAATCATATGGCTAATGTTTGGTTGTGGATTACCTTTTTTCCTTATGTCTAGTAATTATTATGTTTAGTTTTTTCTTGGTATATGTGTTATAGGCATATACTTATGTAGACCTAGGTGGGTTTGGACCTGGTGGCCCGTAGAGTGTTCCGGAAGAAGAGGTGTACTTATATGGATTCTAATAGCTGACCTACACATACCCTTCAGGTAGGGTTTTCTATAGATGAGATTTAAGAGATTATACATAACCTTTTATTTGGGCTTGTACTCTGGCCCTGTTTAATTTTTTGATTCCAATAATGGGGCATGGATATTTGTGTGTGTCTACAGGTACTCAAAGAAATGACCCTCATTTGTGGGATATGCCTACTCGGCACTAGTCTCTAGCCCTATGCCTATTAGAGGTGGGATTGGGGTAGTCACAACCTGGGCCCTGGGGGACAGGTCGGGACAATATAAAATACATAAGAAAAACATGTGGTGAGTATGAAATATTTCTCATAGAAGTAAAAGTGAGATGAAAAACTGTTACCTCAAGTCCCAATTGCATCCTCAGTGATTTTTTCATCATGAATATTAATTAAAATTTTATGATTATATAATAGAAAATTATAAATATATATAATATAATATATGATCTACTTGTAGATTTTCAATTCTAGTTTATTAATAATTATTCATTTAAATTATAATTTATAAGATTTAACTATTTAATTTATCTGGAAATGTTCAGTATGTTCATTTTAGTCCTTGAATATTTATTATGGTTAAATCAACTACAAAATGTTAATAATTATATAAATTTCATATAAATTCAATATATACACTTCAATAAACATTAATAAAAAGGTTTTGTGAAAAATAAATTGCATAACATCGTTGAGATGGTAGTCCATACGGATACACGAGTGATGTTTCCACTATTAGATAGATCAAACCAAAGAAATGAAAATATTAATTCACTAATATATAATAACTATATTATCATTAATATCATATATATTCATTAAAACAATCCTTATTAAAATCCATGTAAAATAGAAATTAAAAATGAATTATGTAGATTTTTAGAGGCGGTAGTCCACACATACACATGAAAAACGTCATCATTTTCCAATAGATATGAAGGTAGGAAGATAGATAATATATTTTAATTATAGATAAATAATAATTTTATAAATATCAAATATAAACTATATATCTATCACAACAAAAAAACCTGAATGATGTTGATGGAAAATGTATCACTATGTGGATGTTGTAGTCAACACATACATATGAATGATACATTTAATTTCCCATTTGATAGAAAGCATGTATAAAATGGTGGTTATATATTCATAATTAAATTTTATTACATTTATGATACTAAATTTATTTTTTTATGAGAAATAAAATAGATTTAGTGGATGTATAAGATGAAATAAATTGAAAGTAGTTGGGTAAGATGATTACTTCTTCTCTGGTAAAACCCCAATATATCGCTTCTTAAGGACCATTAGAATGGTATTTTAAAATGAATAAAACCTATAATTCATATATAGGAGAAGTTTATAATAGAATTTCGTAGGTTTTATTTTTTTTTATGTGGCTAAATGTGTTGTAAATAATATAGGGGAATGAGGTCCATTTATAAATTAGGGGAGGGACAGGCCTTGGAAGGTTTAATGGATTAAAATATTATTAAATAATATTCATGGACATGTATCCCATAAACAGTTCAATTTTATAGTCTAACTATCTTTGGGTCTAAATAAATTAATATAATAATTAATATAAAATATTTTGTCCATATCACTTAATGTGACCTTCATTTTCTATTTTACCCTCTAGATACAATGGTAGTAATATTTCAACCATGGTTATTGTTCATATTGAACACAAATAAAATTTAACTCATTAATGAATTTGAAACTATTGATTCCAAATATGAAATTTATTTTTCAAGATTGGATATCTAGAAATAGAAAAAAAATATAAAAACATAATACTCAATGAAAAACAGTTTTTTAGAAAATTCTTTTTAAGTCTTAAAATTGTTTAGACCAACAACAAGTATAATGTTGATAAAAAGGAATAAATTGAATTATTTTTAACAAATAAACTTTTAAAATTTTAAAACTATTTTAAAAAAAATGGATCCTTTAAAATAAAAAAAATAAAAAAATGTTTTCTTTAATAATTGATATTCTCTCTCTTCACACAAAAGTAAACAATTTCAAAAAAATTCTAAAAAACAACCTAAAATTATTTTGAAATTATTTTTTAAAAGAAAATATAATTTTTTTAAAATAACATATCTAATCATCATTAAATTTAATTATATTATCCACAAAAAAGTTGTAATAATAGCCATCTTTTGAAGAAAATGCATTCTTGAAGCCTAAAATGAATTTATTCTCAATGATTTCCTAATAAAAATAATTAAATTAATATTGATTTAGTTAATTGAATATATATAATCTTAATATTTACATGGAGTTTTTTATCAATTGTGATTAATTTATTCTATTAAGATAAAAATACATTGCATAAATAAATATAGTTGTGTGAAAAATATATTTTTTACCTTAAAAATGATTATATTAATGGAATGTAACATTTTCTCACACTGTCTAGTTTCAATAAAATACCCTGAAAATAGATCTCAATAGGTCTTGGTGTGATAGAGTGTTTCACATTGTGACTTCCTCGCTATAGCTCCCAACTCTTGAAGGCCATTCATGATCCTCCCAGGCTCACTCCCTAATAACCACAACACCTATAAAGATTCAATATTTTCCTAAAAATAAACTTTTTGAGACATTCAAAACCATTGATTTCTATCCCATGTTCTCAAATGAAACATCCTAATAATTCACAAATTTAGAATCTATCCAGAATTTGATAACCCATAAAAACATATGTTATTACAGAAAGCCAATAATTTTCTTATGAGACACCAATTGAAATGATAAATAATATTTTTAAATTATTTTGAATTTTGGTATAAAAATACACACACACACAAATAAATATATATATATATATATATAGCCACTCCAAATATTCCATAAACCTCTAAGAATAAATAACTCTTTATAAGTCAAATTTATTTTTCATAATCTAAATTTAAAATCATGGGAATAGATAAATTTTGTTTTTATAATCACATTCAAAGATCTTAATTAACACCACATACCCCTAACTTGAAACAAAAACTTGATCCACCATTAAAAAAAATAATTTATATATAATAATAATAAAAAATTATATTTAATCATGTAATCATTATCTCTATGGAAATTATAGAAAATAGGCAGGCAAGTTTTTTATTTAAATCTATTAAATAATTACATTAAACCAAAATATGATTGTAATAAAAATCTATATGATATACATTTTAATTAATTTAAGAGAGTGTAAAGTATGATTTCAAGATTAAACTAAGTAAATTTTATCGAAAAGTGAGGAGAAATACAGAATATGGGATTAATATTGTATAATACCTTCGGGATGAATATTATCATGACAGTTATTTGAATATTGATAAAAAACAACATATAACTACTTAAAACCATATTAAAAATTATTAAACATGTATTTATTTATGTAAGTATAAATTAATTGTCTTCAAATAGTAAAATAACAATATGTTTAACTATAAAAAATTAAAAACCAATTTCAATCAAAAATATATTTTAAGTCATAAAGATACCTCATTTAATAATTACTTTTATTATATTTGGAGTCATGTTTTAACAAAATTGGAATAAAATTTTTCTATGACATAAATATTATTTTTGGGTACAATAATATTATTTTTTAAACATAGTAAAATATATAAGTCATATTCACAATTGATCTAATAAGTGAAACAAATAAGGGGAGGTGTTTGAATCGGTGATAACTTATTTTACAATTTTCTTTTGAAAATGAACTCCTTTAGTTGTTGAGGTAAAAATTATTTTAATATTAAACCTTGACCACACCTTTATGTAGTAGATAATGAAAATAAAATGAGTATAATTGTTTGACAAGGATTATCACAAATATGGAGTACTATTTAATTACTATTTTTGGGGAAATATGAGATATATGTGATCCACAGATATGTTAGTGTTGATATAATAATGGATGGTATCATTATTAATAAAAACTATTTATCAATATATTATGTCACTTTAAAATAGTTTACATGGGATGCCACCTATTTACAATGTCATTAATTCTAAATAAAACAATCATTATGAGACATTTGAATGAAAAAATATTAACCAATAAATAATAATAAATCCTCTAGAATATTTTTCATGAATATAAACACTCTCTTTAAGAAATTGAATGTCCCATATATTCAATAATAGTATTATGTTAGTCTCTATGACCCATAAACTCTTCCACACACCTTTAACTTCTTCAACCATTAATTATATTCAACAATATCACCCATGAAATTATTATAAACAACTAAAACTCAAATTAATTTAGAAACATTTCTTTAATAGATAGTTATTAAGACCACCCTATGGGATAAATAAATGTTTTCGAATGAATTTTATGCCATGTCAATAATAAATTTTTGGCTTTTAATTTATTTTTATAATCACTTAATCATATCATAAAATTTCCCCTTTGATCAATAGAATTAGATTTGGATTCCAGAACAAATTGTTCCACGAGTTATGTATCATCGTACACTATGAAACATGCTCCATATAATAATGAGGTAGAAAAATACCATTTTAAGAGGGAAATACTAAACTTGTTTTTTCATCCTTTGATCATGAAAATAGTCATTTGGCATTGCATTACTAACTTATGTATAATCTTATTTGGTATAATTATATAATAAGACATCATATCTTAATTTTTAAATTCACTACATAAAATGACATTTTATATAAATAAGTTTTGAGTTTTGGTATAGCACCTAAATCTTTGACATGATTATTATGCTTTGATTATCACAATGAATTATCAATGTTTTTAAAAATTCATTTTTAGATCTTATTCCATCTCTTTATTTCAAATAATGTTATGTACATGATTGTTTACAGTCTATATAATCACCTATTATAGTAATAAAAGACACAAATTTCTATGTCATATATTACCAACCTGCATAATTTTCCAAATATATAAATATACCTCTTGATGTTTATTTTAAAAATAAATATTTGTATCCCAATATGCATTGTTATAACCATAAAAATTATGTATATCTCCTATTTAATATATAAGTATTTTATTTACAGTCACCATGATATAACATAGAAATAAAACTTATAATATGATTCTTTTAGATCAATCAAAAATATTACACACAAATTCCCTACGTTGAGTAATTCAAGTCTAGATGTTCTGAGATAGTGCTGACCAAAAGTAAATTTTATGATTTTTTACACACATTTACCAACAAAATAATTTCTCATCTTCAAATCCATATTCATTGGTGTGGATAATTATTTGGACTCTTCCATGATAAATTTACTTAATAATTACCCAACATATTTCCTCAAATAAAATAAAATATGTTTCTATTTTCACATAACATTCAATATAGAAAGGTATCTCATATCACATTGAATTAAAGTTGAAAAATACATTTTCATTTTAAAAATTATCAATGTATTATCATTGTATCATAAGAAATTATTCTTTCCTATATATTTTTGGTGTGATCTCTCACATATGTTTCTTTGAAAATATTTATTATTAATATTTTTCAAGATGAACAAACCTTCTATGTCATATTTTTTCTTACCATTTGTATTGAAATATCATGAGTCACTTTTTTTGATAGTGTGAAATATATTTCCAATGGCCCTTCATCTATTTGAGATAAATATTCCATTCTTTTAATATTTTATGATTGAATTTTTCATTCAATAAATAAAATTTTTTCCATCATAATAAAGTATTATTGCACTAAAATTAAAATTCTTGAGCCCATAAATAATTAACACTTTCTTATAAATTAGTTTTTGCTTCAATTACAATCATTCCAATTCCTTTTATTTTCACTAAACTACCGATGCTAAAAAAATTTAGAACATGATCATGGATTTCTATACTTTTCAAAAATATCTTTACCTATTTTCTTATGAGAATAGATGCCACTATAAAAAATCAGGGTATTATTTATTTTTCTTACTTTTAAAGAAACCAATATTAAAAATGATTTATTAATTTTTATTCTTTCATATGAGTAATTACCAAATGTTCATCTTAAAATTGATCATAAAATAATTTAATTCATTATTTATGATAACGAATAGAATGGTCATATATTCTAAAAAATACCATATATTAAAATATTAGTAGAGTATTTATATTTGAATTCCATTCCTTAATATGTTTCTTATTTTAAATTCATTCCTCATAATTCTTGGTCAACTCCCTATTAATTACTACCTTTTTTCCTCAAAAAATGGAAATTCAAACCATAAAACGATATATTTATCTCTATATTATCCATAACACCAAAAATAAAATAAAATATATATTTCCGATGATTATATGAAAAATATCCATAAAATTATGATTTATATCCCAAATTTAAATAAGCACCTTGTTATCTTTTTTTGTTCAAAATTCATTCAAAGTTTATCCATAAGTTCTTCTAATATATGAAATGGATTTTATTTATTTCCTTCATCTAAATGATACCTAGAATTTTTTTATCCTTCCCTATCAGTATAAATATATTTAAAAAAATTCATGTATAATAGTAGATTTTACCCTTTTCATTGGGTCAACAATATAAGTATTTTATGATTATCCAACCTTTATTTTAAAAAATATATATAATTTTCTATGATCTCTCTCATGTAATATTAAATATATGGGAACCATGAATGAACTTTATTCATATAAGTTTTTTTAATTCTATATTTTTTGTCACAATCCATTACTATTTTATCCCAATCAACAATTTTGATTTCGAACATCATGGTTTCTTTATAGAATTCAACATCCATTTTGTATAATTTAGCTTCATATTCATTCTAATTTTTAGAATCCTTCTTTAACAACCCAATTTAATTTTAGATATTACTTTATGAATCGAGAAATTCATTAAATCTATCATAAAATATGTCCTAATGATAAAGTTTCTCATCTGATTTATAAAATCTTTGTGATTACTCTTATTTTTAAACATGATCTATGAATGTTATATTTTTCTCAATAATCACCTCATTTTATAACTAATTACATTGCGAGGAAGATTCATCTACTTATTTATTCAATAAACTTGTTATTATTTTTTATTCAGAATATATTCTACCTTCTTTTAGCTTTTTTCAATTTATTTTATTTTTGTTTTGGGAAAAATCTACTTACTTTCTCCCTTCTGTATTACAATTCTTCTTATTTGGGAATTCATCTTCAAAAAATTCAATTCCAAAAAAACTAATATATTTTTAAGGGAAGTATAACTTTTTATTTTCCTCTTAATTTTCTCATTTTTATTTAAATATGATATATGATATTTTTATACTCTTTATTATGTTCCAAATCATTTTCAGGGATATTAGTAACCTCATCCATCTCCCCTTGATTTTGATCCTAATCAGTGATTTTAAGAAATTAATTTATTTTATTTTATATTCTTTATATATCTATGATTGTTTTGCATAAAATGTGTAATGATTATACTATATAACTTATAATTAAATATTTTATTTATATCCACATCTTCCTATATGGATACTTTGGAATTAAATTTGATAAGAATAATTCTTAATATATTTTTCACCAAAGTGTAATCATGTAATGATTTTAAAAATATCTAGTTATAGGTCACAATATATGATCTAGCATGCAACACTCAGTGTGTGGGGGTGTATAGATTTTACCATTTTAAATAATTTATATTTAAATTAACCTATTTGACCGCTTAAGGCCAATATCCACTCTGTATTAAAATCAAATTCTCTTGTTTATAGTTGATAATGGAAATAACAAGAGAAAATTAAAATTTTATATTGTTTATACTTAATATGGTGTATTATGTCCTTTCTAGGTTTGTTGAAATTAATGACACATGTGATACATTATTACGATAAAGTGGATACAATGAGTGACTGTATTAACCACAGCCCCAATCATTTTCCTTGCTATTTATATCCCCAAAATATTATTTATCTAATATATCACTTGTTAACAATTCTGTTCAAATGGAATAATAATATAATAATTAGAAATTAAAAGGAACTCCCACTAATATATAGATCATTTCCTATAATCATTAATATTCAACATGAATATATGATCTATTTTTCAAGGAAACGCATATAAATAAAATTAACAACAATCATATGGTGGTCTCTCTCACTCAGTAATTCTATTTATCCCTCCACATACTATGGGGAATAACTTACTTTTTAACCCCATCATGATCGCATAGCCAGTTTCCCTAAGTCAATATTATATAAAATTAATAATGTTAAGAAAAATCATCATAATTACTATAATAGGTAGTTTTTATTAATAATTACACTAAAGATACTTCCAAAGAGAATAAATAAATCATATAAAATAGTTACCATGGATATTAGAAGAGTTTGGAAACCATTTTAGAGGTTATAGATATAGATAAAAAACAATTACATAAAATTATGTCTCCTGAAGAAATTGGTTATAAGTAAAATTTACAATTTCATGGGTGAATGTGTGGTTTCACCATAATATAATAGGTAATTATATAAATTTGATACATAATATAAACATCTTCTTAGAATGTGTCATGTAGGAAATGGTCACACCATAATACAGACTACTTATAAAACTGGTTCATGTATATATGGAGATGGGAACATCAATCTATCAATGATCAAGGTGTTAATAAATGAAAATTTATTTATATTGAAGTTATGGAATATTAAACCCTAACACAATAAAAATGATTAATAATAAATCAAATCTATGTATGTGTAGATCTGTAATGATGAATGGATAATCATGATGTTAATTCATGTTTCTGACTTAAATATATTGTCAATTATTGTTTCTATTATTTCATTATATAATGAAAGTTTGAGTTTCATATGTGACTATTAATTGTAAATTTTATTAAACCACAAATATAAAATACATTTTGTGATGGTTCCCAATTTAGGAGTAGATCATATTTTGTGTTATAAGTAAATATAGCAATTGTTTCGTGATGTATTTGGTTATACCACAAAAATATATAGTCAAGAATATTTTTTTGAATTAAAAACTTCTAACCTTTAATTTTTTCATAATACCCTAATTATAAAATATTGATTTGAAATTGGTGGCCTATTTTAGATATATTTTATTAACCCAAACAACATTTAATGATGATTAATTTCAAGGTGAACTTGATGATTCTATATAGGATGAGGTGATATGATAAAAAAATGATAAATGGTACTATGGATTGAAAAAATTGAGTCGTAATTACTTATGTATGTTCGAAATAAAATATAAGAATAAATGAATACTTTGATTCTTTCTTGTGTGATAATCAGTTTTTTTAATCACATAGATAAAACTGATTCTTATTGATACAATGATCATTTTGTAAAAATATTCTTGGTTTTTGGAAGATCATTATGTTTTCAAGTAGAGGATAAATCGGCTTCCTAAATAATTTAGAGAAGTTACACCTCTACTTTATAATGGTTATTAACTTATAGTATTAGTGTAGTAGCTCAAAATTGTAATGAAAAAAGATGTAAGACTATTGAATTTGGAACATTGGTATATCTTTATTGTATGATCCTTAGATAATTATCTTGTCGGCTGAAATAAGTAAAAAATTTCTTTCTCAATTTACATGTATTTACACTTTATATTTATTATGATATATTTAATTTTTTTTAATAAAATAGAGAAAGATAATTCAAGGGTGTTAGTTAAACAAAATCAGTGGACCAAGATTCACTGCATTCTTGAATAATTTACTCTATATAGGACAGATAAGTCATAAATGAGTTGAAGTTTATTGGTGAAATTAACTTTTAAAAGATAAATAAATGATATTAATTAAATATAATAATTAACATTAATCATTATAAAAATGTATAATAATTATATTTTTTACTATTTTTAGTCATTGTGAATGAATGTCTATATAGATTCCATATATGAGTTCATGTTCAACATGAAAAGTGGGGAATTATATGAGAATAATATTAGGTGGAAATATGTTGATACAAAAGGATGCCATTTTCTAGAGGGATATTTCTCCAACACAAACAATATAATTGTAAAATTACATAAATTCTCACACACTATGTGGGAAAAACTCCTTTATATCTTTTTAGGATATTCATAAGTATGTGAAGCCAATTCTTTTCCTTATATAATATATTCATTAACATTAAGGTAAACCCAAATGAATTTACTGATGTATAATTTAGTTGGCTGAACATTATTTTAGAGTACATTTGGGGAATTGAAGAAATTATTGATGATATAAAAATCATAAGGAAGATCTTCATATTATTTATAGAATATTTCAATGTGAATATCTTAGTTATTAAAGATAAATAATCAAAGTAAGTTTCACTACATATTTTTTCGATAAATCAATGCAACAAATATGAAGATAATTGGAAATAAATCCCTTGAAAATAATATATATCTCAAAACGTGTTGATATAGGAATTGTAAAAAACCATATTAGATTATTATTATGAAGAAAAGAAATTCAATGAGGTCATGGGTTTCCTTTATTATATCACGATAAGGGTAAGAGGATAATTAAAATGAAATATTCCACTTTATTTTGGTCAAAATTTATTGGGTACCTCACTAAAAAGTAATATTATAATTTCTATGATGACAAAGAATGTGAATAACCCATGGAGTGATCTTTAACAGATGTGAAGGGAAATAATAGTTTATATTAAAAATTCTTCCAAAAGGAAAAAATTAATTTTTATCAATATGATAGAACATAATTGACACAAGGAGATGAAATTTATGATTTAAAATTTCACGATTAAGAATTACTTATGACTATTATAGATAAACCAAAATTAGAGTAAAATGGTAGTGAAGATGCTTACATTTAGTGATGAGTGGAACTAAAAGTATATAAATAATATATTTTTGAATAAATTTATTTTTAAGGTACAAAAAAATAATTTGAATGGTTTATTTACAATGAAAAACTTAAAAAACATTAATAATAAAAAATTAAGATTTAAAGGCATAAATTGAATGAATGAAATCTATAAATCTAGAAAATTCAGAAAAGTAAGTTGAGTAAAAACTCAAAATTTAAAATAATACATGAATTGTAAATAACATTAATAATACATGGAAGTATAGAGTCAATATGATCAATGAAAAATAATCATTAATTTTCACATTATATAGAAATATTAATGACTAAGAAAGTATATTTACTGTTATTCTGAAAACAAAAAAAATTAATATTTTGGATATGGATATGGTGGATGAGATACATTGTTATTCAATTGATAATTAAGAGTACTTCCCATAAAATTATCATTTCAAAAATAGGGGAAAAGGTGGGGTTTTAATTAAAGAATAAAAAATATTTTTGTTTGATGAAACACCACAAGCATCCAAAACATAAGAGAATATTGACATTGGTTTCTCACAATAGTTCAAAAATGCCACTAAATCATTGAATAAAACATAATAAAAAATACACCAATGGTTTTGTGATGCTATTATGGAAAATAATACATAATAAATAAATGTGATCCATAATAATGAGTATAATTAGGTATTAAGATCCACCAAAAAAGAAAAGAAAATTTTCTTAAGCATGGCATTTTTTAAATGGGAATTTTTTATGTAAAGGGTATAAACTCCAGGACATGGATTTATTAGAAAGAAATTAATAGGTTTTTCCAAAGGGAACCAGGTGGGAAAATTATAAAACTTAAAAAATCATCATTAATTAGGATTAAGACACCAATCCAAATTGTTTTTATGTTGGAAAATACTGATTTATTATATTTAGAAGATGAAAAAAATACACATAATAAGGTGAAGTAGAAGATGTGGATTAAGAAAGTAAGTGATGGGAAATAATTTTTTATAGATATTTTCTTGAAAGAAATATATCAAGATAGATTATTGACCCTTGAGAGTGGATATTCATGACTTATGATGAGAAACAAAATTCTTTCTTTATACATTAATATATGATAGAGAATAAATTTTAATTTTTTAACTATTAAATGTTGAAATTTTATTATTGTTTTGTAAAGGCCCAAAATAATAATAAAATATTGGAGTTTTATTGATGTCTTATTAGTTAAAGTTCTGGGTCATAAAATTATATGTGTAAATTGATTATGTAAAATGAATGATACACTCAATTTCACTATTAATACTTTCATTCAAAAAGAAATATACGGTATTGTTTTTTTCTAAGGGATATGCACAAGTTGAAATATATACCTTTAAAGTGGAAATGAAGAATTGTTTCTTTCAATAAGAAAGATGAGAAAAAAATTTTGTCTAAAATTATTGGCCACATGAACCAAAATTCCTTCGAATAAATTATGTTTAATGAAGGAGCACGTGATATCCCAAAACATCCACACAATCACATCCACATGATTAATAAGTTTCAAATAGGAATAATTATTTTTTAATAATTTTATATCGAAGAAAAAAAGTCAATTAATTTTTTCATGTTGGTACACATGGATAATTGTGTCTAATATCATTTAATTCCATGTATATAAAAATGAACTAAATTTTATTCATTAAGAATAACAAAAGGGTTGTTTGGAAAATGCTGATCACAAATAAAGATGAAGTTTCACATCTATTAAATATCAACTATGATTGGAAAAGTATATGATTTGAATGAAAATCAAAAAATACTAGACAAAACAGGAAATATTTTTTTCTAAAAGTCTATTGAATTATTTTCTAGAGAAGCTTGGGATAAAACACCAAGTTTAAACTGTGAGGATTCCTTGAAAAAAAATCATTCATTGAAAGTAGTAACTATATATTTAATAACTTGGCCATGACAATTATAATTGAAAAATATAAAACCAATAAACATGGGAATAAAGTGGTCCAAAAAAATTCTACAATAAAAGCCAATATTTTTTAAATATAGGTGAAAAGAAGACAGCCTAACAGATACGGTATAGGATTAATCCAATGTTGAAATACTTTTTAATTTTTATATGCAAGGGATATAATATTTAGGAAAATAAAAATAAAATTATTGAATATCATGGATAGGTAGGTATATTTAATTTATATAGATAAATGAATAATTTATATAATTCTTTTACTTAATAACATGGAATAATTAATAAAATTTAATATGTAATTGTAGTCGAAAATGAATTGAATTCCCAAATGGAGGATACTATTTCTAAAGGAATTAAAGTCACTGTATGATTTTTAGAGTTATAAAAATAAGTTATATATGGTATTAAATAATGTATTAATGATGATGTTGACAAAACAACATTATCAGCTTAAAAAAATATAAGAATCACTGTAGAGATCGATAAAGATAAAATAGTTTGTGGTTGGATCACTCTGGTACAAACATGATAAATGCGTACTCTATAACAAACATAATTCTTATCTAATATAGTTCCAAATAATTTTTAATATATTTTCAACACTTAAAATTAGGTCAAGGTGATGATTCATTATAAATATTAAATAATTCAAAAGAATCGATCTCGAGAAAATGTTCCCAGTTAGGGAGGAAAAATATTCATTGGAACAAAGTGTGTTTTTTGAAAAAAGTCATGAATAGAATTTAAGGGTTTTTTAATTTAAGGGATTAATGTAGATTAAATTTTCCCTCTTATGGAATATATACAAAATACTCTAATTCTATTTTCCATTGGAGTTGAAATTTTATTTATGGTTTTGTAATTAGGCAACAAATCATTATTCCAAAAATGATTATATGAAAGAAGTGTCTATTATATAGTTTTAATGCTTTTTTTCATAAATATTAAAAAAATCGGTTTAGTAAGGATTTTTAAAGGTTAATTAAATCATCAAAATAGTATTATTATATACATGATAAATATATGATAAATCATTGTTTTTAAAAAGATCATAAATTGAAAATATCTATATTAAAAATTAGAATAATAAAAAATTTATTTTATACAATTATGTCAATGAAATAAAATTATAATGACCAAAATTAGTATAATGAAATAAATTTATCCTATTTATGAAATATGTGTCTTAGATGTCAATTATTAGAGAATTTATATTCTCTTTTGGTTTGAGGATAATAAGATAATATCATGGATCCATTATTACTCAAACGAAGTGTTTTGTGGGGTTATTTAAAATATTCATAAAGGAGGATTTAAAGTTTAGGACAATCACTAGTAGTTAACCATATGAAATTATCCTGGTATAATGATGAAATATTATTCTCTGTGAAAAAGTATAGGTAAATTATTTGGGTCCTATTATATCATACTGTAAAATGATATGCCATTAAATATTACCACATTTAAAGACATGCGGTTCCATATAAATCCTAAAAACATCCACTGGTATGCAGTAAAAATAATACTAGATTCTGATAAAGTAGGGATGGATTACGATACATTTAACAATGCTGGTTTATAGTGATATATATTAATATATATATAAATGGATTGGTCTAGATCATTATATGATCATAATTAAACATATATTGGTTTGTTCATTCATAAAGGATTGCATATTTCATTACTATCAATGATTAAATATTTCATTTAATTGAGATCTACGTAAGATAACTAAATTATAGTTAGTCAATCAAGTATTCAAATATTATATATGAATAAATTTCATAAAGATTTTGGTGTTGATGTGAAATCAACTATTTTAAATAGTTTTGATAAATCATGAGCTATAAATCATAGAGAAATCATGTTTATTACTCAAGGAAAATCCTACTGAGATAATGTATCTTTTTATTGAGGAGTTGGTTGAAAATATTCTATTGATATTTGATTATGTGTTTATATGGAATCAATTTGTGAACCTCATGATAAAGGAACTAATAACGTATAGTTTTTAAAATCCTAGGTTAGTTATTAGAAGAAATATATCACCATCCATCTAGGCAAATTGCACAAAGCATCCCTACTGGCCTATATAGTTTTTTCTTTATATAATGCTATGACTTTTATCATTGATTAATTTTTTGGATTTATAATTTTATCTTAGTAATATTTAAAAAAGTTCTCTATGTGGTCACTAACTAAGCGGTAGAAGTTTTACATGGTTAGGTGATTACCCAATTTTTTTCTATTAATAACAAAGAGGGAGTTATCTACTGAAATAAAGTTAATGGAAATGGAGATCGCATTAATGTACATTTAGGGGAAATTTGTCGATGTTGTTTTTGAACTAAGTGATATTTCAGGATCATTATGGCTGAGAATGTTTTTCATGAGGAACTTTTCTATTAACTATCTGTTCTCACATAAAACATGACTCATGTGATCATAGAGTGGATATATAGTAAATAATTGATAAATTATAAATAGTAAATAGGATTTAGTCTATTTTAATGTGTAGTGTTAAAATATAACATTGAATTCGTGTTAAAAAATTTCAAAAACCCCTATAGGATAGGTTGTTAGATAAAATCCTATTGAAGAATTTTTATTTGGTTTTGTTAAAAATGATATTAAAATACTACTAAATAGGATAATGGAATAAAAAATAATGGTTAAAATGAAAATTACAACATATATGATGTAATTGTATAAGATATTACCAAAGGGTAAAAATCACACCACAATACTATGTATAATGGACAAATGATCTATATTTTAGAGTTGTCTATTATTTTGGTAAATGTTTTATTACACCATAATAAAAGAAGGTTACACTGAAAATATTATATGTATGAGTAACTTTTCATATATATGTGTCTTGATGGAATAATTTCTGTTGTAAGACAAGTCCTATATAAAAACATTTCAGGTCATTTTGGAGATAATCACTTCAACGTGAGAGGATCTTGTTTCCACTCTATAACAAGACTTGTGTAAGAGTAAATGGGGGCTATATTAGATTAAACTACCATATAAAAAACATGTTTCTGAATAAATAAATTTGGTATATGAGAAGATTTAGTGTATTGTAAAGAGGACATAGTGGTGAATTAAATATTGTTTCCTGAATAATTAGTCAATGATGTATTTTTATTAAATTTTCATTAAATAAAAGTTGTAATTGGAGTCTTTAATCCGAGGGGAGATGGTCATCACATAATATGGTAGGAGAAAATGTTGTGATGATTATTAATTTGGTAATATATTTTTTTTGGGTTATTGAAAATATACTTACATTACCTCAAGACAAGATTGTTCCTAATGTAACAACACCATTTAAAACAAAATTTCTTTAATTTAAAGTTCCAATTTATTTATTATTTTAAAATTTTAAAATTTTTTATGGTTGATTGAAAATTAAATATCGTTTTTTTAAATTTTCCTATCTAAATTAAGTGAAATTAAATATTAATTTTAATGAAAAATTGGGGATTCTCTCAAGAATGAAGTCATATCTATGTCGATAAAATAGTGAAGGAGGATCATGAATCATAAAAAAAAGAGTTTCAGTTCAAGGATATCATTATAAATGACAAATTATAACAAAATACAGTCAAATATTCCATCACACTAGAAGATAAATGAGTTTCATCATATCTATGAAGGAGGTGTGGGTGATATAAAATTATAGGTGTAATATCCTTATAGTATCCTGGAAAATAAATATGATTTTAATTAGTAGATAAGATAGAATTTTGAGTTTTTTATAAAATCATGTTATCTTATTTTAAGGGTTTTAAACATATAGGATTAGTGTGGCCACTATAAATTTTAAAGAAACGTGTATCTAACTCAGTAATTTTTTTATATTGAAATATAACTATTTTATTCTCCTTGTATGCATCCCAATTCTTATGAACCAAATAAAAATTTCTTCTATCCCACTATAATTATTTATATCTTTTTATTTTTTGCGATAAAGAGAGGTTATCCTGTTAATATGGGATCAAGATTATTGGTGAGAGTTGTTTGGATAATAAAACCTTGACTAACCCCCTCTTGGGGTATGTAACACGTATGGGACCAATACACTATTTTTTATCCAATTTTATTCCATAATAGATAACTAATTGATTATATAACTATAATGTATCAAAGATCCTTAATATAAGGTCAAAATTATAATCATTTTACAATTTAATAATTGCCATTAAAAATATACCATTAAACCCCCATTATCTTATTCATTTGATTCACCATCTAAAAAATATTAAAATCATTCAAAAAATTGTAAGAATTTTAGAAAATAATTCTAACATATCACGTGGAAATAATATATCGCTTCAATAAACACATACGAAATATAAGACTATCTATACAGAAGATTTTATTACTCTTAATAAATCATTTCAATCCTTGGAATAATTAAATTTTAACTCTAGATATTCATATATGAAATATAGGTTAATCATATATATAATTTGAAACTACGGATTCAGTCATATAGAGGATTTATATTATTCATACAATAGTCAATAAAAACATACATTATCTTTACAAAAGTAATTTTTTACATATATAACCATCTAAAATTTTAGTTTATTAAACGGGAAAACAAATTACCAAAACCTCACATTTTAGATACTAAAAACCACTCATGCTTCTTCAATTATTCTTTACTAAACTCAAAACAAATCAAAAATATTTCCATAAAATTTTCATTATTCTTGTATAACATTTATGAAAAATATAACATCCATTCAATATTTAATAAGGTTATTCAAGGTGAATAGTGAAATACAAAAAATTTGTTATATATTGTAATAAGTTATGTAATAGTTCAATAGATTTGTGGTTGTTGAAATAATTCTGGGGTTTATATTTAATTTCATTAAAAATACTCAAAATCATTATCATCAAAAATATTCATATCCTTGAGAAAAAATGATATTATTAAATTTATTTTATGAAAATTAATTTAATTTTTTATTCAAAAACCCTACATCTTTACCTTATAAATACCAACCACTTTAACCAATTTTTTCTGATTAAAATAATGAATTTATATTTTGTTTTCTCTAAAAACATTATCTTAGAGTCCCTTCCTCATTTTAGTTAAATTTAGATGCCCTTAAGGGTTGGTTTTAGATTTCATTGAAAGAAGTTTTGCATGTAATGTTTTATTCTCCCACCACTTCTCTCAACAAGTGACTAAATATAGAAGTATTATCAAAGCTATTCGAGTAATTTAATTTAGTTATTATTACAAATATCCTTTAAAATTTCATTTATTTTTTATTAACTATATAAAATTTCTAAGAGGTAAACTAAATATATGATGGAAGAATAAATAGATGTTTTAGAATATATTGGGACTTGAAAAGGAGTACTCGGGATATTTACATGAGTGAGAAATTGTTATTGATGCCACAAGTAATTAAGGTTATTTATTAAAGTCACGTGTATCCACAATGAAATTACATATATTAGTTATATATGAAAAATTATTAATGGATATTCACCCATAATTTAGATAGAATTTAACAATTTTAACCCTTGTATATAATTGTCACTCCATGGTGATACTTTTGATTTCTTAAATAATAATTTTTTTATAGGATTCTCTGAAAATACAATTTGTAGGGTCACATTTTTCATATATTCTATACTATTTAGAAGCATATTTCAATATTACATTTTACGTTTATTCATCTATATATCTACCCAATTTTACTAATTAGGTAAAATTATTAACATGTTTTATATCACAAAATTATATATATAAACATATGTAATAAAATACGTGATATTTATTATTCTAAGTGTTTTTTATTTATTTTCTAGTAAATAATAAGCTAGGTACTGACTAATGTATTTTGAAAAATTATAGAATTTGTTTTATGTATATATATGATCATTGAAGAAGAAATTTATATTTCATACCTATGAACTAGTTGGATTCATTAAATAACTATATTCAAATAATTAAATTTCTCTCAACATTTATATTCCATATCTTATCACAATTTCTTTGATGACATGTTTAAAATGTTTGGTATTGTACATTATAATAATTATATAACATTGAATAATGTATTTTTATTTTATGATCATATTTTATTGGATATAAATCTATATTTATTAGTCATCATCTCTATATTATATATTTCATGATCAGGATGTACATATAGTTTTTGATATATTATCCCTTACTGAGTTTTTAAGATAAGAAAACTTTATTTTCCCTTATTTTTCTAAGTAGTGAATAACACATCTATACATGATCTATATACAATCATGTAATGAATTCAAATTTCTAGGTTTTTTTATGTATTTATATTTTTGTGGTATTTTCTATCGATTTTTTAATTTGCTATATATTTTGAGTATAATAAAGAATACACATTATTCAATTCCACACATTTTGAATAATAGTATGCATAGGGTCTCCACTGAAAATGTAATGATCCAACTAGTGGTTTTTATGCCTTTAAGTAATATTTTTAATGCTAATAGTATAACAAATTGAATCCATTTTCCATAGGGATTTTATTAGTGATAAATCAAGATCCTAGTTTATTTCTTCATTAAAAATTTTAAAGTAGGATGTTGGATCATTTTTATGTCATGATTCATGGTTTAAACCTACTGTTTCTTTCTCAAATGAATATAATTTCATATATTTCTCCCATATATTATCTATAATTTCTTTTCAGCAAAATTTTTATATTGTTTATTAAATTTTAATCCATTCTATGTATTGAATTTTTTACATCACTAATAAAGAAACCCATATTTTATTATTTGTAGTTGATTTGGATTTTCTACAATTCACATAATATTTCTATTTTTCCTTGTTTGGGGATTTTCCTGATGTTTATGACTTTCAGGATGTAGAATTAATTTTCTAGGATTAATCATTAATTTAGTTTTATATTGGTTCCTTTAATACTTTTCTTCATTATAATTCATTGTTACTTAGTTTTTGTGGTTATGTGTTGCATGAATTTAATCCTTGGGTTATTAAATAATGAAATTCAGAGCTTTATTACCAATGAAATTGATATTATTTACGAATATATATAAATAAGTGGATTATTTTAAATTTTTTAAATTAAATAATTAGTATGTCTAGTATTTAGGTAATGTTTTAAGGGATATTAATAAAGTGATATTAAGTTATTTCAGGGGATTTAAATGAATTTAAATAATTTAAAAAGGGTAAATTTATGTTATAAAAGTGTGAATGAATTGTAAAATTATCCTTTTGATGATTATATGAACTTTTTTAAATTTTCATTGATTTTTTTCTTTTTCATTTGTGATATATATGATAAAAAATGGATCTAACCTTATTTTTTTATATATTATTATTTAAAAGGTGAATTGTGATAGGGTTTGACTTCGAATAATGTTAAACCTTGGATCAATAAATGAAATGAGATGTGGTTTGACCATTTTCTATGATATAGTTTGGAAAAAAAGTGATATTTTATGGCGGCTTAACTTTTTCTATAAGCAATTTTATAGTGCTGTGATGGATCATGAGTGATAATAGAATTGAGTAAAAGAAAACAATATATTATCATGGAAATATTTTTTTTCTTATTTTTTTACATTTAAATTGTTCATATTATTAAATTTATTAATTTAAATATCATTATACATAAGAGAACATGTTAATATTCATAAAGTGTTAGAGAATTTTGATTCCATCATACTGAGTGGATTTATCACACCATATTTATAAACATATTATTTATAAATTTGTTTTATGCATCCCAATGCATGTAAGTGTAAGGATTATATATAGATGCGATATGGTGGGTTATATTTTTGTGATTGATTCATGGGTTTTTGAGCTATTATGGAGTGGCTATTTTTACTACTATAGTTTATTTTATTTGAACATATTACATTTTGATACTTTAAACTTTCTTCTAAATCATGATATGTATGGCTTTATAACATCTACTTGAATTATTTAGGCTATTTGAGATCTTATTGCATTATAAGTGTTTCTATATTAATTTTTTATCTATATAATTTTCAATAATGTATATTATTTTTAACAATCAATTATTAGGTAAAATTTATTCCATCATGTTTTTTTAAATCCTAGATAATTATAACCATCCATTAGTGAACTGAGATAAAACTTCACACCCTACAGATTATCCCCTTGACAAACTTTTCATTCTATTGTAGGATATGATAAATAAAATAAATATGAAACAAACTTTCATTATACTATGTGCATTAAATGTGTTTAGATATATGTAATGATTGGGGATGAATCTAATTTTATATGAAACACTAAATCTTGGGTCTTGTGTGTATAATATAATATATATAGCCTCCATTTAACAATTATTCACCTAATCTATGTTTTTGGAGTCAATTCTATTACTATTTGAATTAATGGAATATTTGTATAATAATTTGGATTTATATCATGAAAAATAAGGATAGGGATTAGAAACTTAAAGATAAATTTTAAAATACTGAAAAACATATTGTTGATTAGTGGAAATAAATATATGGATTTCAGATAAATGAATTTAATAAGTTAATTAACTTATATAATATGATTCATCATTCATTATATTATTGAATGATTAATTATTAAATACAATATTCTATAAAATGGTGCATATTGAACAATATGGAAATAAAATTAACAAAAGAGACCAATAAAGGTATTATTTAATTTACAATGTTAATAAATATAATTTTATAGTGTTTTAAATTATTTTTACCAAGTATTGACATACATTGATATTACATCATTTTAGATGAATATTCATCACATTACAAATGTACAAGCCTGAAGAATATAATACATTAGTGTCTTTAGAAACTGGGAACACATTATTCTAATTTGGTGGATTGTATTCAACATCGCCCTTATAGATCATTGAATTTATTAATCCAACCTAAAAATATTCATCATAACCTAGAGAGATGAGACATACGAAAGGATGAGATCAGATTCCCTTTGAGGGTTGGAGAAAGATATTTATTCATAAAAACCATGAAAAGATATCCTAAAATGTATATGTAAATCCAAATAATTCTCAGTATAAGATTAATAAAATAAATAGATTGTATTTATAAGGACATCATATAATAAATTGGTTGTTAACATGGATTGGGTCTCACGAAAAGGAAAAGTCATAATAAAAATCCCCTCACTACTTGAGTAACTTTTGAATCATAAGATATGTGAAATAATAACATCAATTGAAACTTTTAATATCCTGAAATAAATTAAATTCAAGATATATATTTTCATAGGTCAGTATATAAACCAAACCACATGAATAAGTGGTGAATTTATCATATACCTCACAGAAATAAAATTTTGATAAGAAAAAACAAACCTTAATTCTTGAATTTATTTGTAAATGTTCAAAACAATTGTATAATATACTTATGTTTGTTATAAATCTAACATAGAAAAATATTATTATATATCATACCATATATGATTTTATTATGACGTTATATTACCCTTATGTTAAAACATTTCAAGTTAAAGTTATGTTTCAGGTATTAATTGTTTTGTGTTTCGTATATGTCTTGACATGTCATTCTTTATCCTCTTACATAGATCATGATTTAATTATTTAAATAATATAAACAATTATTTAATAATCATATATGTATTTATTATAAAATAATTTATAATTATATATAAAATATAGAAATATGAAAAGAAATTCACAATTTAGGGAGAGGGTAGGTCGTACGTACGCTTGAACATTGTTTCCATTTTATTATCATATTTTAAAATAATTAAATGTAAATGATATATATCTTAGTGTGGTAATTCATTTATAATTATTAATTGATAAATATTAAATATTTTTAAAAAACCCACTGGTAATACGTTTCATTTAATGTGTGAATTAATCACATATTTTTTAGGAGGTGGAAGTCCACACATCCACAAATGATGTTATCATATTCCCATAAAATGGAAATCATGAAATTATGTATAATATAATAAATACATTAGTATAAAGGAATCCAAAATATAATATATATACATATATATGTGTATATCATATAAAAAAATTATTTCCAACATTATTACCAACCTTTTGATGTGTTCGTGGAAGAATGAATGATATCAGTTCGCGAGGTGGTAGTCAGCCATACACTCGAACGTTGATTGTGTATCCTACTTGATCGAAGTGTGTGTAGGTGTAGATAGAAACACTAATATAAAATCATATTAATATATTTAAGAAACTGATTTTTTTTATAATCATATAGTAATAATAATTTAATGTTTGGAGAAATAAATAATACAAAAGTGCTCGTTGGAGAATGTTACCTCTTCTTCAGGTAACTCCTTTTGTTTTACACCAAAGGACTTCCATGGTTTTCTTCATATAAAATGTGAGTATTCTTGTATATGAGGCGGACTTTTTTGATATTATTGCGGTATTATTTTTATTATATAAAATTTTTTATTGTTGCGAGGAAGTGATGGGTGAGTTCCCTTTTATATTGGAGGAGGAGTGACATTCCTATAAATAAAAAAGGTAAAAACTATTGGGAGGTATACCTTATATAATTCACCTTAAATAAAATTAAATTTTCTATAAAATGGGTAAATGATAGAAATATTTCTATCCCAGGTATTTTGGACAAGTTTCTATGTCATTTGGACCCTTAAGATTAAATTTTAACCACTAAGTAAATTAGTTTGTACATTGATCCTCGTAAAAAAAATTAATTACATTCACTAATCATTTTGGTAAAAAAATTATTTTTTATTCATTGAAATTATAAATTATTATGATTCCAAATATTTAATACCTTTTCCAAATTTAAAATAATTAATTGTAAGAAATTAATTTATAATAATTCCATATACGGGAAGAAGCTATCAGTTTTTAAAGTGAAAATGTTTAAAAGATTGAAATGTTTTTATAAAAAATTCCATGTGAAATTGATTGAAATGACCTAAATATAATTAATAGATTTATAATTTATAGAAATATATTTTAAAAACAATTAAAATTTAAATTTAACTATATAAATAAATTATATAAAAATGTAGTTTCCAATTAAAATTTACTGTTTTCACTGTTCTTCAAAAAATGAAACTTCTCAAAAAAATACCAAAAAATCACCCAAAGTAAATTATACAAATATGATTTAAACAAAGGTTTATTTTTTAAAATAATAAGCTTAAACTTTTAAAAAATTATTTTTACAACATGTCTTCCACTAATTGGCAATAAAACTACATTTTAGAATAATACAACCATTTATTCCTAAAACAACCTTTTTTATTATTTTATGCCTACCAAACTTATTGGATGAATATAAAAAAATTGTTTTAATTTATAATATTTAAATATCATTATGATATCACTCTAATAATTATTAATTTAATTTATTAAAACAAAATAGCTTGGTGGGCATATATATTGTTTTCATAAAAACAAATCCTTTAAATTAAATTAGTTATCATTTTGAGCTCTAATTAATTGATAACTAAACTATTAATAAATATTTGTAAATAATAGTTTCATAATTTAGTTAACCTTATTTATATATGCAATTCCAATGGATATGTGATAACTACAATAATATTTTAACAATAATATTGTAGTTCGGTAAAATAAATATTATGTGTAACGCAAGCTATTGATGAAAATCGAAATTATGTGTAACAAAATACAAACATAGTGTTGTGTGTAAAAAAAATATAATCTAAGTATTTGGCCTATTTCTAGAATAAGTTGGTGTTTCATAAAAATAAATCATAACATGATGTAACATAAAATGCAATCCATAAAATAAATTTAATTCGTTCAGAAAAAAATGAATTCATAAAAACCCAGGGTGTCACATTCTACACCCATTAAAATTAATTTCACCCTCAAAATTCTTCTGGGTCATTGAGGGTGTAACAATTGAATTTTACTTTCATATAAAACCAAATTTTAAAAATAAATATGAAAACTTCCTATAAAAAAGAAAAGTGGGAAACCTAATGGTAACCCAAATAAACTCATAACTTAGATTCAACATAGGAGAACATAACTGAATAATTGGACCTACAATAAAGGATTAAATAAATATAGACATTTATAAAGATTAACTTTTCATTTCATTTTACAAATAGAGGATCATTAAAGTCTAATGTCTTAGAAAAAGGTACATAATACATAAATCATAGAAAAATATTATATTCCACTTGAAAGTATTATTCAAGGTTCGTCCTATGTAAATTTATTTCATCTCATAAATTGGGGACATAGATCAAAGGATAAGGTGAGAAGAAGGCCCAATAAGGAAAACCAGAGAAATAGTTTACATATGAACACGAGCGATATCAATAAGAACTTGGGGAATATCATAAAGGCCTGATAAAGAGGCATAAGATAATAATAATAACATCAAAGATAATATGAAAATGTGGTTAAAACATTTAGTTTATACATTCATAAAAATATCACCATGGTCCATCCCCATGTTGTCGTAAAAAATACCATGGTTATTCACCAAGGTATCATAAAACTTCTCATCTCTAAAGATTAACTCCTTTACCCAATTCATTGGAGATATATTATGGTGCACCCTTAATATTAATTTATTTTAATGTGTGTAACATATATCATAATAAAAAAATTCATAAATAACCCATATAGAATAAAATATATGGGTTTTATAACAAAATAATGGCGTTTTAAAAGTGCTTAAAACATGATCATTATATCATTTATAACCCATGGAAAGGGAATGAGAGTTTTATGTATATAAATTATAGAATTAAAAATATCATTTTTATGTATTTTTTATAACCTAGTAAATGAAATAGGTTTGGGTATTCCAATAAATAAAATATAATAATTTCTTGAAAAAAAGGTAGATATTTTGAGATGAAAATTCAGCAGCATGACAGTTATGCAACATGGTTTCAGAAAACATTAAAAAGAGAGGTTACAGGGTTACCCCATTCATAAAAGACTCATAATAAATTATTGGGACATAATAATATGTGAATAAGAACATGTTATAGAATATTTAAAGACATACCACATAGAAGATAACTTGAATGGAAAAAAGAGACATTGCGAATTCCGTTACGAAAATTCAGAAGCCTAACGACGTCACTTAAAACTTCAGAAATTGAGTCAATGAGAGATAAATGGGTAAATAATAATTTTGAACTAAAATGGACCTAAATAAGGATATATAATAACATACTCTAACATAAGAAAGTGCAAACAAAAAGACATAACATAAATGAAGTCTTTACTAAAAGAGGAGGGTGAAAGGTTCCCTTAAGTTGAAGAGTAACTTCAAAAACATGAATGTTGGGACCTAGGGGGCTTGATGGAACTCTAGGATGAATCCTTGTGGGGATAAAAGACCATATATCTATTGAGGAGTAATTTTTAAATATTGTAATGAAGTAATAGGTTGGTATTTATAGCAAAAGTGAGGGATTATTTTATTAATTTTCACGGGACACCTCATTAGTGGTATTTGTAAAACTATGGGATTTCCCATGGTATTTTCCCATGTTTTTTCCACTTGAGACACCTAATATAATATTTTAATTCAAATGAGTCAAGAATATTTTCAATTACATATTACATCATTAAGATGTCATAAAACACACAGAAAATTAAAAAACAATATTCTTTCTATTCACCGAAAGCAAAACATTTTATAAAAAATACATAAATTCACCCTAACCTAATATCAATGTTCTGAATTAAAATATGAACTCCATTTTATGAAAATAATTTTCTAAATATGAGATTTTTATTTTTTAATCAAAATCACTATTTACCCAAAAAATACTAATAATTAACTAATAATTTCTGAAACAGTTATTTACATTCGCTTTTATATCACATTACCATTCAAGATTAATAAATTATATTTATACTTTCTGAAATGAGGTTACAATTCCATTATCCACATTACTCTTCATAATGGAAATATTACTATTCATAATTTACTATTCACAAAAAAAAATTAAGCTGATCTTAACAGACTCTAAATTTCATACTGATCAGAACTGTATATGTCCATTTTTTGAAAGTAATTTCACATTATTAATTATTTAAAATATTTTAAAACACAATTTTTTTAATATTAATCTATAATATGAAACATTTAAAAACCCATCCTATTTTTTATTTTTACATCTGAAATTCTAAAAAATTACCATAATAAGAAATAAAATATTTATTTATACAAACGGATTACACAAAGTAACTAAGGCGTTGTTACATATCCCCTTATAACACATGCATAGGACCTAAGACTATGGTGTGCAATGGTGACAGAATCTTGAGGCGGCTCGAAAAACATTTCCCAAGTTGTGATTTTTATCCCCTTGAACTTATCTTGATGAAAATCATGTTCAATATTTAAATGATGAAGGTTGGATTGGTCTTGGTCCAAATAAAAGTCCAATGATGCTTCCTCATTCCAAATCTTTGACAGATAGGCTTTGTATGGCCCGAGTCTACTAGATGAGGCCATCAACTCTTCTTTCCAAATTAATTATCCAATGTTATTTATATTTTAAACAACAATTATAACATTAAAAATGATTATTGTTACCAATAGTTATATTGAAAAATGTTCATATAATGGCTAAAACCCGAAGGTCAAAATTAATTTATACTAATATTTTTATTGATTAGGACAACGTAAGACATACATTTTTTGGGAAAAAATATTATTCAAAAGTTTGGGTCATTACATTCTTCCCCCCTTAATAAATTTCGTCCTCAAAATTTGAACTCGTACCCTCCAATGAGTAACTATGGGGGTACTTCTTATACATTGACTCCTCTGGTTCCCACATAGCTTCTTCATATTTTTTGTTCCTCCGTAACACTTTAAAAAAAGTGGGTAGTCTTGTTGCGAAGAACCTTGTCTCAACGATCCAAGATCTCCACCGGATGCTCCTCATAAGAGAGGTCATGTTCCAATTGTACCACCTCTGGATTTAGTACATGTGAAGGGTCAGGTATGTACTTCGTCAATAGGGATATGTAGAAGACATCATGAACCTGTGATATATTTTGAGGAATTGTAAGCCAATAGGCCACTGCTTCTATGCAATCAGGGATTTCATAGGGTCCAATATACCTAATTTTAGGCTTCCCTTTCTTCCCAAATCTCATTACTCTATTACTGGGTGAAATTTGAAGAAGTACTTTTTCACCAACATCAAAACCCAAGTCCCTTCATTGGATGTCGGCATAACACTTTTGCCGACTCTGAGCAGCCTTATTGTATTGTTTGATGGCATGAACCATTTATCTCCTATCTTGCACAAGATCAGTTCCAAGAATATTTCTCCTTCCAGCTTCATCCCAACAAGTAGGATTTCTACATTTCTACCTATATTTAACTTCATAAGGTTCTATTTCAATGCTTGAGTAGAAACTGATGATTTAATAGAACTCAATTAATGGGAGATTTTGATCCCATCCACCTTTAAATTCCATTGAATATATTCTCAGCATGTCCCTGAGTGTTTGAATAGTCCTTTAAGATTGGACATCAATTTGGGGGTAATAGGCCATACTGAAATTCAATTTGGTACATATATAATTTTTAAGACATCTTCATAATTTTGATGTGAACCTTATATCATGGTCAGATATGATAGATAGTGGAACTCTATACAACCTTACCAACTCCTTCACGTAAATCCTGGAAAGTTGATCAAGAGAGAAATATTTTCGAATAGAGATAAAATGGGAAGCCTTGGTGAGACGTTCCACTATAAGACATATCACATTGTTTCATTTGGAATTTCTTGGGAGACCAGTGAAAAATCCCATAGTGATATTATCCCAATTCCATGCTTGTATGGGTAGTGTTTGTAATACCACTTTAGGAAGTTTTAACTCTTCCTTCACTTTATGACATACCAGGAACCTTATAGTGTAGTATGAAATCTCTCATTTCATATTATCCCACCAATAATGATCAGTAAGGTTCTTGTACATTTTTGTTCTTCAAGAATGTATAGAGAAGTTAGAGCTGTGAGATTCATCCATCAACTCCTTCATTATTTTCGAAATAGATAGAACACATAGTCTTGTACGAAATTTTAGTACACCTTCTAGATCAATATTGAACATAGGAAACTTGTCATCCTTCATAGCCTCAATCTTCTTCTGTAATAAAGGATCTTCTTTCTAATCTTTTTTTTTCTTCTCTAGTAATGACGATTGAGAAATCATTTCAGATAGGGTTGATGATGTACCTTCCCTTATAATTCCAATGTCCATTTTCACTAGGTCTTGGATCAAGGGATCTATTTTAATCCTCATTATGGATAGAACCACTAGGTCTTTCCTACTTAATGCATTATTGAATTTGTTTTCTCTTCCAGAATTATAATTAATTGAACAATCATAGTCTTTAAAAAGTTCCAACCATAACCTATATCTTATGTTCAATTCCTTTTGGGGGGAAATATTCTTCAAAATTTGAGGGGTTTTTGTATATATCACATTTATCCTCCTAAAGAGAGTGCCACCATATCTTCAGAGAAAAAACAACTACAATCTACTCAAGATCATGCATAAGATAGTTCTTCTCATGATCCATCAACTATTGAGACACATAAGTAGTGACTTTGTCATTTTTCATGAGGGCGCACCCAAGAAATTTCAGAGATGCATCGCTAAAAATAACGAATCCTTATCCACTTGAGGGTAGAGTTAACATAGGTGCAGTAAAAAATCCCTTCTTCAGATCTTGTAATCTTTCCTCACACTCCTTTTTCCAGATGAACTTAACCCCTTTACGAGTTAATTTGGTTAATGGATTAAAAAGAAATGAATTATTTTTCAAAAACCTCCTACTATATCATAATAATACAAGGAAACTTCAAATATTAGTTATTATTGTAGGATGGGTCCACTCCTCTACAAACTTTGTCTTTGTAGTTTTAACTATCATTCCTTCATTGGTTACAATATACCCTAAGAAAAAATCTTATTGAAACCAAAATTCACATTTGTTGAACTTTCCAAAAATCATCTCCTTCCATAGATTTTGTTAAATAAACCTAAAATGATCCTCATTCTCCTCCCAAAATTTTGAAAATATCATAATTTATTCAATAAAAACTACCACAAAGTTATCAAGGTAATACGTGAAGACTTTTTTTATCAAATCCATAAAAACACCATGTTCATTATTCAGTCCGAAGGGTATACCAACAAACTCATAATGCCCATATCATGATTAGAAGGCAGTTTTTTTTTGAATATCTTCCTTGTTAACCCTAAATTGATGATAACTAGATCAAAGGTCAATCCTGGAAAAGAATCTACCCACGCAGAGTTGGTCAAATAAGTCAGCAATTCATGGGAGAGGATATTAGTTCTTAATTTTGAACTCATTCAGTTCTCTATAATCAATGCATATCTACATTGATCCATCCTTCTTCATCACAAAAATAATAGGTAATCCCCAAGAAGACACACCCGGTCAGATAAACCCCTTCTACAAAATAACTTGTAGTTTCTTCTTTAATTCCCTCAGCTCCACATTTTCCGTCATATATGGGGACTTTGATATCGGATGAGGTCTAGTTATGTGTCCAATAGAGAACTCAACCTCTCTTACTGGGTGAGGTCCGAGTAACTCCTCAGAAAGTATGTAAATGTATTCCTAGATGATGGGGAAATTTTCTATCATTATACAATCATTTACAT
The DNA here is from genome assembly GCA_963277665.1 of Viscum album. Classification (NCBI taxonomy): domain Eukaryota; kingdom Viridiplantae; phylum Streptophyta; class Magnoliopsida; order Santalales; family Viscaceae; genus Viscum; species Viscum album. The sequence continues at coordinate 384,377,246 of OY728137.1, forward strand.
CTTTTAATTCACTGATAAACTCCATAAAGATGGATATATGAGGTTTTTATAGACTAGTATTATGTTTATATATCTCTCCTTGGAAGATAACTGTATTTTTTCAATTCAAGACTACTGATATTTTCTTGGTTCTCCATTTGATCTTAGAATAATACATCAAGAGCCAGTCCATCCTATGTATAATGTCAAATTATAGCACGGGAATGACTACTGGATTTGTGATAAGATTGTGCTCACTAAAGTAAGTACAAGAGTTTCTAAATAATTTTGACTCTTGGATAATCTCACTAGGAGTGTTGACTGATAACTCTATATTTAGAAATTCATGGGTTAATTCTAAATTCTATACAAACTTCTAGGAAATAAAGGAATGTGTAGAACCAGAATCAAACAATGTACCTAGTATCTTTGAGGGAACAAAAAGAGTACCTTCCACCACATCATTTGGAGCATCAACATTAGCTTTTGTGATAGAAAAAGCATGACCTATCTCACTAGGCCTTTGTTGAGGCTAATGGTGATTCCCCTCCGCTGCCCTCAAATTTGGAAAGAGATTAGAAAAGTTCTCAATATATCCACAATTATAGAATTATACTTTAGGTAAGGCATGCACCATCTTCCCTTTTTCAATAGTGTTGGGAAGTTGAGGTTTCACCTCACTATGAAAATTCTTCACGATATGACCATCTCTTCCATACTTGTAGAACTTCTCACTCTAGAGAAAGTAGTTCCCTGAATGCTTCTTCCTGCATTTATTACAAATTGAATGTTGCACTTGCTTTCCTCCTCTTCCCTGATGAAATCTCCTCCATAAGATTGGCTCCAATAATCTCTTCTTTTCATTGAATTTATGAGACCATATCATCTCACCAAAATCTAGTTCGACTTTCATAGAACTTCATGTGATCTTCTCATAACTATCATAGTCTCGGTTGGGTAGATTTTTCCATTGATGAGGTCTTAGTCCAACAAATAGTCTATCAAATTTATGATTTGGATCCACAAAAAAGAGAGAGGTGTAATGGTAAATTCTTGTAAAGTTCATCTTATAGCTTCCAACATATTCATTTTCCTTCTGCTTCTTCTCGAGAAAATCCTTCTCCATTTTTGAACTCTTTGAACGAGGGAAGTACTTATTGAAGAAGATCCCTTAGAACTCTTCCCACTCCATACCTTCAACCTCCACTTTTGGCCTCCAGTTTTTAATCAGTTCCCACCACCAATTGGATTCTCCCCCTAAGCGGTAAATCACTAGGGTGACTTTCTCTTGTCCTTAATAGAGGACCACAGAAAATATCTTCTCAATAGAACTGATCCACTATTCAGTAATCAATGGGTTGATAGATCCACTAAAGGTTAGTGTTCATTGATTCATAAAAGAATCAATAGAAAGTTGTTCCCTTCATGGTGAAATCAGTCTCTCATATTAATTCAATTTATTTCCTATTACTTGAGTAAGTGGGTTCATCATTCTCAGGAAAAATTCTATACTAGATTCCATCAGAGGGTCGTTAGGGCATGGTCTATTGTGGACACTATTTGCATGGTTCCTCTTATTTCCTTTATTTTTTTAAAATAAGAAAACTGTAGTGAGAATATTATTTCATTTACAATTATTTTTTACTTTAAAGGATTTTTATGTCTTAAAAATTCATTTTTAAACATATTATTATTTCACAACAATTTAATTTCTCTATAAATCCTTCATAATGATTCATAAAAATCATGTGATTAACCAAACATATCTCATGGGAGTGTCAAAGCAAGAATGCAGCAAGACCCATTTTCATGCACCAGTTCTCATTCAAGTCTATCTCAATGCGGTGAATTTGGTTTTTACCCTTAGGTACATCTATTACAGAGCCACATCCACTTGTTCGTATCTAGAAATGGATTTATTTATTCAGAAAACATTTACTTAATATTTCACCAAAATACTAGGAAGTTTTCCAATATTTAATATTTTTTAAAGGTTTATTCCTGAGTTATTCATATCATAATTTCCACAATAACTAGACTATCCTTTGTTACCAACTATGGCATCCCACCTTTTTGTTACATAACTTTTCTTTTCATTTTAAAAACAGAGAATCTTTAAAGTCTAGTTTTTTAGAAAAAATTACATTATACAAGAAACATACAACATTATTATATTATTATTGAAAGTATTATCAAGGTTCATACTATTTATATCTCATAACCTGGAGAAGAACATCAAAGTAAGGGGTGAGCAGAAGGGCTAGTAGGGAAAACACTTGAAACAGTTTACATGTGAACTTGAGCAATATTAATAAGAACATGGGGAATATCATAATGGCATGAAAAGAGGGATATAATAATAATTATAACTTTTAACATAACATGAAAATATGGCTACAAAATTTAATTAATCCATTCATAATCATATCACCAAAGTCCATCCCCAAGGTGTCAAAGAAATAAACAAATTTATTCACGAAGGTATCAAAAAACTTTTCATCTCTTGAGATTAATATCTTTACCAAATGAATTGGAGTAATATCAGGGAACAACTCCAATATATATTTATTTTCATGTGTTCCGCATATTTAATTATCTAACATTTCATAAATAAACATTAGAGAATAAAATATATGGGTTTTGTAGAAAAATCATTGTGTTTTAAAAGGTTCTAAGAAACATGATCAATATATCATTTATAACCCATAGAAAGGGAATGAGGGTCTTATGAATGTAAATTCAAGAATCAGATATATAATTTCTATAACTTGATGAATAAACAAGGAAAATAAATAGTTTTTGTTATTCACATAAATAAAATAAAATAATTTCTTGAGAAAAATGAGATATATTTTGAGACGAAAATTCTGCCGCATAACGACTATGCAACATGGTTTTTGAAAACATTAAAAAGAGTGGGTATAGGGTTCAACCATTAATAGAAGACTCATAATAAAGTGGAAAGTTATAATAATAATTAAATAAGAAAATTTTATATAATCTTTAAATATATACTACAAAGAAGAGAACTTGAATGGAAAACGAGACTTTGATAATTCCCTTATGAAAATTCATCAGCCCAACGACGTCACATAAAACATCACAAAATGAGTTTATGAGAGTTAAAAGGGTCTATAATCTATTGAAATAATACGGAAAGAAATAATTATGTATAAAAAAATACTTCAACATAATATAATGTAAACTAAAAGACATAATATAAGAGAAGTTTTGACTAAAAGAGGAGGGTGAAAGGTTCCCTTACCTTGAAGAGTAACTTCAAAAACTCAATGTTTGGAACATTGGTGGATTAAGGGAACATTATAAGGAATCCTTGGGAAGTAAAATGGCCAAATATTCATTTTAGAGTAACTTGGAATGAATGGAATGAAGACATGGGTTTGTATTTATAGCAAAATAGATGGATTATTTTATTAATTTCCAAGGGAAACCTCATTAGTGGTATTTTCAAAACCATGTTATTCACCACGGTATTTGCCTATTTTTTTGTCCAATTGGGACACCTCACATAATATTTTAATCCAAATGAGTCTACCAACATTTTAAATTACATATTACATCACTATGATGTCATAAAACACACTGAAAACTGAAAAACTCTATTTTTACTATTCATCAACAAACAAAACCTTTTATAAAAATATCATAAATTCAGACAAACCAAATATCTTTGTTCTGAATTCAAAAATGAACACCATTTTATAAAATAATTTTCTAAGTATGAGATATTTAATTTTTAAGTAAAATCACTATTTAGTCGAAAAAAATACTAATATTTAACTAATAGTTTTAAAACCAGTTATTTACTTATTCTATTATATCACATTACCATTCATGATGCCTAAATTATATTTATACACTTTAAGTGGGTTTACTATTCCATTGGTCACATTACTATTCATAACAGTAATATTACTATTCAAAATTTACTATTCACCAAAAAATAGGTTGATCTTATCAGTCTCTAAATTTATTACTGATCACAACTATATATGTTTATTTTTGAATTTTTTTTTCAAATTATTAATTATATAAAATATTTTATAATACTCTCTTTTTTTAATATTCGTCAATAATATGAAACTTCTAAAAGTTTATCCTATTTTTTATTTTTACATTTGAAATTTAAAAAAAATACCATAATAAAAAATAACAATTTTATTTATACAAAAGGATTTCAAAAACTAACTAAGTCCTCATTACATATTACCTTATAAAACCTACATAGGGCCTAAGATTAAGATGTGTAGTGGTGATAGAATCTTGGGGCGGCTCAGACAATATTGCCCGAGTGGTGATTTTTATCAGCTTGAACGTCTCCCGAAGTCATATATATTCAAGCTTTATATATTGAATCTGAACTTTGGTTTGGTCCTGAGCAAAGCCCAATGATTATACCTCCTTCCTAAACTCTGACAGATAGGCTTCGTATGGCCTGATTCTACAGGATGAGGCCATTAACTCTTCTTTCTGCATTAATTATCCATTATTATTTATATTTTAAAAAATTATAATGTTACAAATTATTATTGTTTCCAATAGTCATATTGACCAGTGGTCTTATAAAGTTCAAAACCCAAAGTTCATATTTCATTTATAATTATATTGTTTCTGTTATGAAAATGTAAGAAATACATTTTTAGGAAAAAAATATTATTCAAAAGTTTGGACCATTACATAGATCACAGATCATAAGAAAGTCGGTGACGTGGATAAAGTTAACAATAAAAAACCTTAAATATGTGATGATCTATAGGACCATTTGATTCATCAGAAATTATGGTAATAGGATTACCTTATTTGGTTTCATGATTCTTTTCCTAATGTTGAAATTATTTTACAAGGATACATACTTACTTGATTTCATTCCATTCCATTAGCACAATATCACACATTGTTTGTTCCATGATCGAATTCCACTTGATCTTGTAATCCAAAAGAATAAGGTGAATTCTTTATCCCTGAAACACCAATAGATCATTATATCTATATACATAATAATAAGTTATTTTGCCAATCAAAAAAATGGTTAGCATAAGGTCTCCAATATGCCTAAGTAATCATTTGGTGAAGTAATACCTTAATCTATAAAACCCTATCCAAATATCAACTCAAACCATTATATTAAATGTTATCTTTATAACCCTTCAAAAATACCAGTCCCCATTCATTCTTTAAATAATCTCTTATCTTCTACCAAAAACAATTTCATTGGAAACCGAGGGTCTATCCTTGTAATGATATAATAATAAAATTGGTTTTATTATTTTACAATACATGTAGAGGATGTTAATAAATGAAATTTTACTAAAGGATTAAAAATTATATTTTTATTGTTCTTATTCATACAAAATCAAACATTGAATTCTGAACTAAGGAGAGAAGTATTAGTGTTCCCTAATTATCATTATTCTTTTCATCAATTGTGATTAAAAAATCATCCCATTTTTCATTTTCCCTTAGAGACTTTTGTGGACTACCATCCAAATTCTCCCTTGGATTGGGGTATTGATTTTTATATTTAAAAAACTCCCAACAATTTAAATGAATGAGTATGGGAGGTGAATTCTATGTAGCATTATCTCTCTTTTCATTGTTATCTAACTTGATCCCACAACATAGTAAATCCGTCCATCAACGTCATTACCTTCCACAAATAAATAAATAATAGTACCCTTAAAATATTTTACTTAATAATTCTTCCCACACCATGAGAATGATAGAAAAGTTATCAATTTCTCTCCATGGTATTTATATTTTTTTTAACTCTATATTCCTATTCCTTTTAAATCAAAGTGATTGATATGGAACTCCATCCTCCAATTCCACCTTGACCTGATTTAAAAAAATCTCTTCATGACTGATAAAATATCTTATGGTTAACTCCATTAAGAGACTTGGTTTTAATCAACCCAAGAATTTATCAACATTAATTTTAGGATGGATGATAATACCTGAAGAGTAATTCACAAGACTTGTAAAGTTTACTTCATTGGAACCAACAAATTCATCATCCTTCTACTTATGCTATTTAAATTATTTCTCCATTAGAATATGGAAAATATAAATAAATTACATATTGAAAAATAAGTTCTTGAACTAATACAAATCCATGGAGTTAATTTCTTCTTGTTTCCTCATATTCTTAATAAGATTCCATCATTGATCTTCCTAACCTTGCATACACTATACAACCAAAATGAATTTTTCATTCTATGAACACTAATGAATAAGAAATATAATCTTAGTGGTACTAATCCATTACTCTACAAATAAAGGGTTAAAAGGACAATAAAAATAAAGTCAGTGTTTCCTCTAGAAGGACTTGGCCGATTGTTGTTCCCTAATTTTCTTATTTTTATGCTCACGGTGATTCATTGACTGAGAACTTTGTGTGAGGATAACTATAATGTTTTTCATTCCATATCCCATAAAATTCAGTTTCTCTAGAGGAAAATAATTTCATTTTCTTGTTCATTCCTCATTAATATGGTTCATTCATGTCCAATGCATTGAATAAAACCAAAAACAATGTGCGAGTAACATAAATTTTAAGTAAAAATTTCATAACCATTTAAAATCACATAAACGGTGTCTAAATCATAATTCGTCCTTTTTAATATATAATGCCTTAGGTTTTTCATAGGTTATTAATAGTCATCATCTATTTAAATAATTCCATAAATTTCATAAAGATCTTATGAATTCCCCAAGCATGTCCCACAGGAGTGTCAAATCAGATGTGTAGCAAGGCCTATTTTTGTGCCCCAGTTCCTGATAATGTTTATATCAATAGGTTGTTTTCAAGGTTGTTACCCCTATCTACATTTATTCCTGATCCACACACACTTGTAATATACATATGTGGATTTATTTATAGGAAACCACTCTCTCTATCCTTGACTAAAATTCAAGTAAATTTTTCAATACTTTAACTCATTCTTAGACTTATCCTTATAAATATACCTAGACATATCCTTATAAATATCCCAAGGGATCATAATAATTTTTTCTCATCCTAGTTTCCAATGGTTGTCTAAACCTCTCATTTGATACCAACTATATCTACTTTGGCTTACCATACATGGACATTACATCATTTTAGATAAATATTCTTCACATTACATAAGTACATAACCATGGAATATAATAGTTTAGTGTCTTTTGTGGATAACTAGAATTTTGTAACTCATTCAAATATTAGAAAAGTAGCTTTCCTCTAGGTAAAAGGTTGATTTATTATCTTCTTAATAAGTCAAATATTAGATAATCTCATGATCATGTCATTTATAATTTATTTATTTCTATATTATGCATTATTTATTTTAATAATTCAATATTTTTATCACATAAATAAACGAATTAATCTGAAAATATAGAATTTATATAAATGGTTTGTCCATGAATGTTTTACCCAACATTATTAATAAATTAAGTAAAATCTAGTTAATATTAAGAAGTTATGTAAATGTTAAAACACTATAAAATTTATGTATAATAAATTAAAATCTATTAAATATAGATTAATTAAGACTCGATCTTCCACTAATTGATTAAAAATGAAAGCCTCATAAATATGTGTCTGACAATCCAAAGTTGTGACACCTAATTTTTGTGTTGAGTTCTTATGAAGGTTATGAATCGACATAACTATCTTACGCCATGAGAAGTATCCCTCTATATACTTGATCAAACTTGGAGAAAAGTAATAAGTAAATACAAGTTATAACTTTAGGGTTGGAGAATCCACTCAACAAATAAATGAGTAGGAAGCCCATAGTTGATAAAGACATGTATACCCAAATACCTTCAAGTAGCCTGATCAATCCTCATTGGGGGTTTGAAATGGGGAATATGGATCCTTTCCACTAGAATTCTCTTGAAACAAGATATTTCGAGTTCAATGGTGATTCCTATTAGGTCCTGTTAAAATAATAGGATATTTAGTAAAAATCATTATTATTATTCCTCAAATAATTTATAATCAAGAAACAAACTAATATTATTATATTTCACAATTGAAGAAAACTTCATGTCCTTCATCCACCCTATCCCTGCAATCTATATTATAGAAAGACCACATTTTCACTAGTATTAACTTCCAAAATTGGTTCAGATGCCTTTGGTTTTTTGTTCTATGAATGGAGATCTTATGTGCTTGAACCCCCAATGCCTGATTCTCCGACCAAAGAGGTGAGTGAAAAATATTTCATTTTCTATGAAAACAATTAGTCACATGGTTGACATTCAATATTTTTTTATCATTTATATCTAGTGAACTCATGAAGTCTCACGAAAACATGGATACTTATAGAATTCATGAGTATCTATATGGTCTACATTAGGAGATATCTAGAGATGAGTGGTTTGATATCTCCAATTATATTTGTAAAAGAAATATTGTAGAGGGTTCTAAAGTGGTACAAATTTATTCAATATCATCAGATACATTTGTAGTCTATAGGTTCTTAGGTTTAAAATCCCTGAAGAATTGGGCACATATCTCATTCTGGCAACACTCCCTCACATATTGTCAATATTTTTTATAAATTTTAATATGAAAAACAAAGATAAGTCTATCCAAGATCAACATACTATTATTCTCTATGTTTATAAGTAGATAAAGAGTGAAAATACTTATGTCCTTATAGTGAACAAACTAAAAGGCAAAGTGAAGAGCACTAATCCCAAAGATTCTGCACACCTTTACAAGATTAGGAATATCAAGGATAAATTAAGGGACATGATGTTTTCTATTTCCCAAGTCACATGAAGATCCCCTAGAATAAAAATTTAACCCAACCTAAGAAGTGAGGGGATGATTTTGGTGTATTTGTTATTAAGTAAAATTTATTTGTTTCATCCAATTGGATATTAAATAATGATTTGGGTGCTCCCATATATATCCAGATATATAAACAATGAAAATTTTGTCATATTTACTGAGTGGATGTAGATCTAAAAGCATCCAATGGAGATAAAAAAATTTGTAGCTATTGGAGACTACCACCTCAAGTTTCCAACTAGAAATTGATTAGTTTTAAAAGATAATTATTATCTTCCATCTACTACCAAGAAACATTATTTCAATATATAGAGTAGATACAAATGAAGTTATTTTCTAATTTCAAAATAAACGACCCATATAATATTAAGATACACTTTATTATAGTAAATATCATTTATAAAATGGTCTTTATGTGTTGTATTAGGAAATTCAAGAAATGATAATCGATAACAAAATTACATCTAATGAATCATACCATGACCAACTTTGGAATCACCATATAGGTCATGTGAATGAAAGTAATTTTACTAAATTACACAAATATGGATATTTAAATTCTTTTGAATTAAAACCACATGGTGAATATCATGGTTGTTTATAAGAAAAAATGACCAAGTCGCCATTTAGTGGAAGAGGTGAAAGGGATATAGATATTTCTAAATTAGTTCATACTAATGTGTGTAAACCATTACCTATTGAATAAAAGGTTGGGTACTTACACTCCATTACTTTTAATAATTATTTTAGTTGATAAAGATATATTTACATAAAGGGATATAAGTTAGATTCTTTTGACGAATTCAAAGAATAAAAAAATAAATTTGGTAACTATCTTGGTAAGAATATTAAAAAACTCTACCTTAAATATGGTGGATAATATATTAATAAATAATTAATTGATTACTTACATGAGTTTGGGATTCTATCTCAACTCACTCCTCCTTATACACCTCAATGGAATTATTTAAGTAAAAGGAGGAACCACACATTTTTGGAAAATGTGTGATAAATAGTAATTCATGTGAGTCTTTAATTTTACTTTTAGGGATATGCATTAAAAAGAGTGGAACAATTACAAAATTGAATGAAAACAAAATAAAAAGATGGTATACCATTCCAGTTATGGAATGAAAATAAAATCATTTTTTCTTACTTTCATGTGTGGTGTTTTAAATAATTTTTTAAGGACACTTTTGGTAATAAACTTTCACACTAAGGAACAAATTATACCATTATAGGATGACCCAATGAATTGAAGGGGTTATAGATTGTAAAACCCCACAATACAAAAAGGTAATTTTAGAAAGAAACAATATATTCCTTTATAGAGATAAAATCTTTATATGCTATAGTGGGATTTAGATTAATTTTGATGAAGTCTAGAATTGAGGTACATAATAGTATTTATAGGAAGAGATTCTACCAAGCTCTATGGAAGAGGAAGTTATTAATGATACTAAAGTACTCTATAAGTGTAACGGAAGGGTTAGAGAACCAAAATAGAATGGTTTTCAAGTAAAAAAGGATGATGACTCATTATTAGTGGATAATAATGATCATATAACCTATAATAAAGAAGTAAGTTGCACAGATGTTTCCCAGTCACAAGAATTCATGAATTCTAAATTGGATTCCATATACCACAACCAAGTCTATATTTGGGTAGATCCTCTCATGGATGTAAATTCCATTTATTGTAAATGGGTATTCAAGAAAAAAATATACATGGAAGGAAAATTCAATACTTAAAAGTAATAAAAAATTTCAAATGAAGTTAAATAGTGTCAATGTATTGACTATGATGATAATTTTTCACTAGCCACTATGTAGAAAACCATCCGAATATTATTTATGGTTATAACCTTCCATGATAATGAGATATTTTTAATGGAAGCTAAGATAGAATTATTTAATGCATCCTTCAGAAAGATTTCTATATAACACATCATGAAGGGTTTGTATCTCCAAAGGATTCCAATAATGTCTGTAAGTTGAAAATATCCATTTATGGATTAAAGAAAGTATCCAGATCATAGAAATTTTTTTTGATGGATCCATAAAAAAATTTGGTTTTATAAATATTGAATGTGATTAGTGTGTATATAAGTCACTCTGTGGGAGTGGATACATTTCATTAAAAGTATATTTCGATGAAGTATTACTAATTATAAACTATAAAACTAGTATTATAATTTGTTAAATCCTATTTGAAGAAAGGATTCTCCATAAAGTACAAAGGCAAGGCATCATAAATTCTTGGGATCAAGATTCATCATGATAGATCCAAGAGGATGCTTGGACTTTGTCCAGGGTCATATATAGAAATGATACTGAAGAGATTTGGTATGTAACAATCCACGAGGATATTGTTTTCGTTGTCATATAGAATTCATCTTTCCATGAAAATGTGTCCTCAGAACCATTAGAAATCAAATTAAATGGAAAAGATTCTATATATATCATAGATTCGGTCATCTATGTGTGTTATGCTATGTAATAGTCTAGATTTCACTACTACAATAAGTGTGGTAGTAGAAAATCAAGATAACCCAGGTGACCACTATTGGATGGTAGTCAAGACTATACTTAGATAGCTTAGGCATACTGTGGTTATATTCCTTGTCTATTAAGAAGATGAATAACTATTCATAAGAGGATATCTAGATTCTAGTTTACAAACATATCAAAACATTTTGAAAAAAAATAGGATACATCATCACTTTGAATATAGGTTCTATACGTCGAAATAGCTTAAATATGTATGAAGTCACTCAATCTATAGTAGAGTGTGAGTTTATTACACCTTCATAGGAATATTGAAAACTATTTTAGATATGAAACATCATTCAAGTTCTTGATGTGGTACCTATTAGTAAATATCATATCAAACTCTTTTGTGATAATACTATAGTGGTGACTCTCATAAATGATACAAGGTCATATCGGCCGAAGAATCACCTACTTCAGAAGTATAATCTCTTGATGGATTATTCATAGAGAGTTTGGGTTTAAGTAAGCGTTATTTCCAAGGAAGATATTGTGACAGAAACCTTGATTGAAGCCTTGAATCATTAGAAACATGATTATCATATAATGTATAATGAACTAAAACTAGTATAATGTTATAACTAGTCCAAGTGGGAGTTTGTTGAAGTTTTTGTCCAAGGACCGAAAAATTTTATAGAGAATACAAGTACATTCAATGATTTGATTAATAATATCAACTTATTACATATTTTTAGTTATTATTCCTAACATTAATTTAATAATGTCCTAGTATAAATATCGCATTGATAAGGTCATAGTAGTTCCCATATGTGATGAAAACCATGAAGTGATATGATGATATTATAAACTATAGTTCTATAGTGGGATGAATTTCTATGATTGGACAAATATAATGTGAAATTACTGTGTGAGTAATCATAAGGGGATTATTCTTCTTCTTATAAAGTTCACACTTCATCATCTCCAAGAAAATTTATTTTTATAATAGACTCAAGAATAATAATTCCACATACTTTGATGTCATTAGATATTCCTATCTATGAGTGTGTGTATTGTTCATTAGACTTTAATATTATAATTGATAAAATTCATGACTCACACACCAAGATTTACTAATGTAAACCATCATTCCATATTTCTGTGGAAATTAGGGTATGTTGGGTGTCTCACGAATGACATTTTATTAATTGATTAATTTAGGAAGGATTTTTCATTTATATCTTTCTGGAAACTTATATCTCATTCCTTGGGTTGGAATAGAATAGTCACATTAAATTCCATTTTCATGGTACAAGGATTTGTTTTTTCAGATAGTTAATGAAATATTTATTGATCCCATATTTTGATGACAAGGGTTTGAAATCTTTTTAATGAGATAATATAAAAAAGGGACTATATTACAAAGTTAGCATTCGTATGTGGTTTTCATAATTATGAAATTAAGTTCTTTATCTTATCTTAATTTGACCCATTTCAAGATGTTAATATCTTGATTTAGGAAAACCCACCTAATTTTATTGATTAACAATCCTAGATGGTCACACACAAAGTGTTTCTACTGATCTTGATTAAATTTTATTTGAATATAATTAATAGAATAAATATTATTCTCAAGTCTGTGGAATAATTTTATTCATGTATTACCTATTGAAAATATTTATTGATGAATTAAATATTTAAAATATATATTTCACTTTTCAATAACATTAAAATGACTTCAAACAGACCAAGACCATTTTTGGTAACAAATTTTAATTTACATGCTCATTAAATGATGTTTTTTAATTTAAAAGTTAGCACGCATTCCATAAAATAATAATAATATTTTCCTTGGTTTTTGTGGGGTTTAATAAATATTATTTTATTATTTGAGGGTTGTTATGAAACTAAGTAATATTTCAACATACCCTATATTTCTATAAAAACATGGTTATTTATATTTTATAAGGTTAATTGAGATATGTAGAATCATTTCGCATAACGGAATTCATTCTCAAATTCCACATTCTCTCTCCCTATCAAGAATAAGAAACAAAATAGATATTGTTTCAATATTGAAGAACGTGTGATCAATAGGGATAATGTAAGTAATTAATTCACTATGCTAGAACTTGGAAATCAATTGGTATCACTCAGAGATAAAAGGAGAACATGAGGATCACTGCTAGATCAATTTAACACTTGAATCCATACAGTGAAACGATGGTTATATGAAAGGGTTTTTTGAAGTTCAACATCATCATCGAATAAAAGATCGCAAAAAAAGGTAATAATTTCATGATAATCTAAACAAATTAATTAAAATTTTAACCAAAAAAGTCATCTATTGTGGTCTCAAGAGGCTCTAAATTAAATGAAGTTTTAATTTTATTCCCACAAAAGGTGATTCCTCTATACCTAGAAGCATTTCTTGGATAGTGGTACTACATTTTAAGATGAATTTTGTAAGAGGATAAAAAACTTTCCTCTTGAGGATACGGTCATGTTGAGACTTCGGTCTATGACGACTTTATGAGGTGCTAGATGCGAGATGTTGTTGGTGAGTAGAGATTGAGATTGGTCTGAAGAACCTAGTACATTCCATTATGGATGAGAAAAAAATTCCAAGTTTCATGGAATATAGTTCATGTATGATTGATATTTTCTTTAGAGGACTATCCTATGAGTTTGGATAGATTATGAGACCTTTTATCATACATGGGTTTTGTTCTCGAGTGACTTGCAACCTGGTGATGAGTTGGTGAGATTGTCGGATAGGGTAACAACCCTATTTATTATTTCACGTGTGTCTCTTATGAGTATATATAATTTATGATGTAACCAGTTGGTTGAATTCATATATAATGATATAGTTCTTATAGGGACCCTAACTTTAGTGATTACATTGTGGTTATGATGTGATATGGGGCTCTAACTAGAGTTTGAAAATTTTGGTCAAGATGAGGATATATGGCCCCACTTTGAGTTAGAAGTTTCTTCAAGGCTGACCCTAAGTGAGAATGTATAGTCTAGGTTCAGATGTAAAAAGGGATTCAAGGGATGGAAACACCTTTAGTGATAGGCTTCTGGAAGGATCTTTCCATGAGTGTAAAGGCGGAGGTCAGTGTAATGTGATCGATGATGTGTTATGATGTCGGGATTTAACCTGATTGAGAAAGTATTTTGAGGAACCTATATTTAGTGAAAGGGAAGGTTTTATGAAGTTAATGTTTGGGTTCTCCTTGATTCATAAGGTTTTTAATGATTTCCGTTAGTGATATGGTTGGGAGTAATACTTAGTTATGTGATCCCACATTGAAATATAGTAGTGGTTGAGACTAAATGAACACCCTTCCCTACATAATCAAGTATGGTATTCATTTTTTGAGACACCCTACCCTAATTCCTAGGGTATGGGTGAAGATATATTGCAAGAAGATGATTTTTTCCCTATATAATCCCAAAAAGTTATGTTCAGGTGTCATGGTGGTCATGATCGATCATTATTAAAAAAATATACTTAGGTGTAATGTTTCGGTCATTTATTTTACTTCTTTAAGAATATATATTATATGGTTTATATTAAGGGAACTTGGTGGGACCCTACTAAAATTTATTTTTCACACACTGTACAGGAACCCTGGTGTGTGTGTCGACCTCATATATTCCTTATATATCTGAGCATGGATTATGTAATGGATTGGGTAGTAGCAGCTTGACATGGATTAGAAATTATAATAAGGGGAGGATTAGGGGGTGTTGGTAAAGCCTCCATACTTATATTTTTTAATATTTTATTATCCTAGTCAGTGATTAGTTGAGATGGATGATTATATAATTTCATTTCAGTTACTACAGCATGGGTATGTTTATTTGATATTTTATACATAGATGGTTTGTTTTTTATAATGCTTGGTTATTTTTATTCTTGTTTATTTTTATGATATCATACTAGTAATCAAAAAAACATATGATTTAGTTTCTTGATTTTATTCTATATCCACTTCCGTATGGGGTGTCATGCGTGAGGTCTACTAACATGTTTTTCTGGATATTAATGAGTTGATTTGATTAGGGTGTTATAGTAATACTTTAATTATTTCCCATAATTTGAATAATATTGAATTAACTAAAAATATTTTCTATAATGAGGAAGTCATGGGAAAATTGAATCTATGTTATCAAGAATTGGGAAAAATTTGAACCCAAAAAACATCATTATAGGCAGTATTAATGGATTTTAAATTTCAAGAAATTAGAGGAAATATTGTCACACAATATTACCTTATCATGTTAACCAAAAATATTATAGAAAATTTTATAAAATGTATAGTTATATTGTAAAAATAGTTAAATAAATTAAATATAAATATAATATAGGTGTTTTCTATCATCCCTTGTAAAAAATGTAATGGGGAGAAAACATGTTTCTTACAGTAAACAGAGTGAGAGAGGTAAAGTAGAACAAAACAAATATCATCTAGTTCATAATTTATATTCACTGATTTTGAGTACTATTTTCAATTATAATCTTTCTATTACTAAAAGGCTCAAAATAATTAGATTTTAAAAAAATTGTACTAAAATGCATTAGAAGTCCTTACAAATTAATGTAAAGTCCATTTTTTAATCGGGTGTATGATGAGAAGGGATATATTAAAAAGCCACATATATTTATTCTATTGGGTTATGATAATCAAGGGATCAATAAATATAAATTTCTCTATAGTATCAATAATTCACATCATAAATTTTATTTAAACCTATATAGTAATTTGTAAATCGTGATATTAAGGAGACTCAAGTTGGAAAATAATATTTATGGAAAAAAAATAACACAATTTTTTCAATATTTTTATGTATATTGAGGGAACACATTTATTCCTAAATTAAGAAACAATTTTATATATCAATGACTTGATCGATCAAATTGTTCCCTGTATTGCAAGTAATTCATATAGTATATTTAAATTTTCTTATTTGAAGAAAAATAATCTCAAGATTTATTGAAGTGATTTAGAATAAAAAACTAAAAGAAGGTATCTACTTCTAACTCATAGGGAAAAAATATCTAAGGATAATTATGGTAAGAGTGCGAAGAATTCCCAATATGTACACTATGTCAAGATTGGAAATTATGTACAGAATTTTATTGTGTACAATTAAAAAATAATATTGTTATCATAACATATTATAGTAAATAATATCATTCATCATTTAAAATAAATTATTTAGTATAGATTGTTATATAATAAGGATTAGTGTATTCATCTTTATAATTTTACAAATGGTGATTGGGCATGTGACATTAGAGATCAAAAATCAATTTCTATTAGATATTTCCTAGTAAGAGGAAGATATGTCTTCTATAAATTTGAGAATAAATATACAATTACTCTTAGAAACAATAAGGTTGAAAATATTGTGGAATCAAAATCAATAACATGGTTTATTTGGATGAAATTGCATATTAATGACAAGATTATGGATGTGGAATGTCAATTTGATATTGGTTGTGATTACTAAATTAAGATAAATATTTCATTGAATTCAGGGAAATATTTCAGGTTGAAACAAATTCATATATAATACCTATTCATAAAGTAGATAGTGAGATGTGGTGAACTCAGTTGGATTTTTTATTTTTACAAAAAAACTAATCATTAATATATTGATAAATCCTTTGATAAATAATGTATTCAAGTACTTATGAGTGTTTTTAGCGGTTAATTATCTCTCAAAATTCCTATCAGTGTGATCTTTGAAAATACCATATTATATTCCATTAAATCTAATGTCAAATGGGTAGAAGTATATGAATAGTCCTTTTAAAAATGGTGATAGGAAAATGGGGATAGGTAAAGATATAGGGGGAAATATCAGCCCGAAAATTCAGGAGGGGAAAAGATTGAATGTGATAAAAATGTTTTTGGGGATGTTTCTTATATAAAATAAATAAAAGGGGGGGATCAGAAAACACTTGGGAAGTTTTATAAAAAAATTAGTGATTTGTTATCAGATTTAAAATTTTAAACTCATGAGAATTTTTCAATATTTCATTGTTCCTTACCCTAATAAATGATGATATCTCATAAAAATTAATTTATTTTTTCAATATATTGTTAAATAACACTCGCATTAGGATCCTTATATGTCCTTATTTATTAAGTTAATGATTCAATATTTATAAAATTTTTAATATATTTTATTAATTCTCAACATTACTATGTATTTTTTTTCTATTTGAATATATTTTGATAGGTTAGAAAGGAATGGAAAATTCCATGTAAAGTGAAATACATTTCATCATGATAAAATAATCAGGTCCAAAGAAAAATGTCATGTGATGAACTCTGAGAAAATTTGATGGTTTAGACCATGGTTCTTTGAGATAAAATACATTATTTATTAATTCATATAAGGAAGAAACCCACATGGTGGTTTGGTGTATCATTTCATTGTTCCATATTAAATAACAAGGTTGTTTAAAATGGCTTAAAGGATAATTTCAATTAAATAATAGTTTTTATGACATAAAAAATCATGGGTTTTCATCCCCATCAGGGTTTATAGGTGGAAATTATATGGTATCATAATTTTATATTAATGGTTCCTAAATTCACCTGATTTTATTTTTATGAAAAAACAACATCCCAGTAAATTATAAAATCCACTATGATTTTGGTCAATGTAATAAGTTTTAAAAATTAAAGGAAATATAGATTTTATAGTGGCATAATATTTAATCTATGGTTTCTTAATATATAGTTGAACATATGAAAACAACCCATAGTTATGTAAATTGCATAATACTCTATTAATATCAATATAAAAAATCACTTGGAAAATATGAAATTATATCCACCTAAATAATACACAAATATTTTGTGATAGAAAATGAAATTTTTTTATATGAGAATAAATTCACAATTCAAAGTTGGGATAATAGTTATTATTATATAAATATGAAAGTTTTAAGTTATTTATGGTTCTTATTTAAAAAATTATAAACATTATTTTTTTCTTGAATAGTAGAATGATGGAGGAACATAATGACCCTTATAGGACATATCTGAAAATAGTTCAACACTATTTTCCTTCACTTTTAATTATTTATTAATAATTATATAAATAACATGGGATGTGGGACAACACCCACTAATCACCAAGGAAATTCCACACATAAAACGATAGTGAGCAATGTAAAAACATTGTTTTGTGTACTTAATTTATCACTTTAATATTCACCAAGATTAAAAAAAAATGAGTGGTAGATACTAAAATATAACAAGTGACATGAGAAACGTTTTTCAATAGGAATTTTAACGGTACATTGATTCATCCCCCCCCCCACACAAACACACACGCACACCATACTCCATCATATTCAAATTTTTATATCAAATCTTTCAAAATATAATTAAAATAAAAATGAATATAAAATAAATTTTACCAATTTTACTATATTATCCTGAAACACTATTACAATGAATTTTCATATAGATATTCAAGTGAAAGGAATTATAATATTTCCTCTTCAAGTATTCTATTAGATATTTGTATTATATATCTAATATATACGTAAATTCTCATTACTGTGGTATGCTAGTAAATATATAAGTGATTGAGAGAGAGAAATTTTGGATATAATTTCTTGTCTGTAACTTCTTTTATGATGATTCTTGTTACATATTTTGTCCAATTATGTATGGTTTTAGTACAAAATCATTGGTTGAGTGGAGAAAATATAGTTAACTCATTGTTGGGTCAAAACATGTCTAAAATCCCTAGAATATTCCCCTATGTGAAGTATGTGAATGTCCAGAGTCTTAGCAAGTTGTGTGTGTGTAAAATATGTGGGTTATAGAGTTTATATTCTAATTATATATGTCCTCTCTATGTGTGGGGATATGTATCAACGGTCTATCACCCTAGGTGATGAGTCGAGGCACTTTCCAGAAATGTTTCACACCCTATGGATATTTTTCACTTGTTCTCACTTTGTATTTTATTTCACTTTTTTTATGTAAAATATCATATATTATTGGCCTCACACTAAGTTTGAGAGTATTAGTTGATACCATACTAAGTGTGTGGGTATTATTCCACCTATTCACATAATCCCCTTCCCTGTGTAAGAGGGTACTGGTCAAGATATATATATTCTCCCTGGGTGAGAATTTGTGATAAGGGATCACCTTGTGTGAGAGATTATTGGTCAACATATATTAATTAAAACCAGCCATGAAGAGATTCTATTTATTAATACTTAATATGATGTGGCTGAGTTTTAGGGCGAGACACACCCTTAGTGAGAGGGTGGAATATTAGACCTAGTGTGGAACACTACCAAGAATCTATGCGTAGTGGTTAGGACTAAGTGACTCAACCAAACCTACTTCTTTGGGAATGGGTTGAGTAATTGGATAGATACCCCACATGATATCATTAGATGATTTTCAGGTTTTGGTATGAGTTGAATCTTCTCCTTCTAGCATTGATCCAAAGGAAGTATTATCAAATTTCATGGTGGATTAGTTAGCACACAGTGACCTAATTTATATAATTTTCCATAAATTATGTGTTATATTTATAGGTGGTTTTATTGTATGAAAAAATATTGTATATATTACATATATTTTAAGCACAACCACTTGATCATAATAGCACTCAATATGGATTAAGGATTAAGGATTATATTGGGTCATTATACACACCCCATACCCATATATGTGGAATGGGTTTAAATATACATGGGTAGGCCATTAAGTTTTCCTCTAGAGAAAGGGTGTATCTTGAATATGGACACATGTTTTAGTTATAAGGTCATATGGATCAAGGATTTTAAAAGATCGTTATGTGGGTAAGTCCAATGGGTAGTGTTTCTTATTTTTAAATTTGTTTTTAAGAGTATATGATAGTGTTTCATTTACTTATATGATGGATTCTTTATTTAATTATCTAATGTTGTTACTCTATTATATTTTTGATTTATCTAATATATATATTCCCTATATTTTATTCTAGACTATGGGGGGCCTTGGATCCAGATTTAATTTGAACATATTTTCAGAATTTGTTTATATGGGTGTGTTAAGATAATTTTTTTGGTATGATTTGGAAAGACCCTTACACTTTTTTTTAAAGGGAATAGTCTCTTCATGACTGTTTAGGGCCACAATTCTAGTTAGAAGCCTCTATTGTATAGGCTCATTCTTGAAGTCATATAATATACCAACCTGGCTGTCATTCTGGTGATTTGGGATAGTAAGCTACAAAATAGTATTAGAGCTTGTTTTTAAATGGTGTAATAAAATTTATAAGTAGAGTTAGGCTATTGGTAATTTTGACGAAGATAGACGTATTCTTGTATAGTTTGTCTCTTGTTGAATCCCATGTTTCTTGGGGATGTCTAATATTTTGACTAGGTAACATGGGATGAGTGTGGTGTTGGGTGGGACTAAAAATCCCCATGTGGGAAGGATGCGAATTTGGATTTGTCATGAAGATCTAATGGGAGTTTGTAATTTTTTCAATAATAATGGTAGTGAAATACTTATTTCAAGATTCATATACATATAAGTGGTGTTTTTTGTATGTTTACACATTAGAATCCATTATTAATTAAAGAATCTTATAATATAATCGATGTTTTCAAGATATCATAGTAAATGGGGAATATATTATTTTATAGTTGATGGTCTGATTTGTTTGAATGTGATTTTACTTACTAACTTACTTAAGGAAATGATTTTTGGGATGTTTTATTTTTCAGAAAATCTAATTTTAATACATATATCATTTGGTGGAATGATATTTACATAAAATGTTTTTATAATTTTTTTATACTTGAAATTTATTTTTGGAGAAATTGATTCAAAAATGGATTGGGATTTTATATTTTTCATAAAATATAATTTAAATGATTTTCAAATATAATTAGAAAATAGTTTTAAAAACGAGATTGGAGTTGGGAAATAGTCTCACTAAGATAAATATTTTGATATTTCTATTTTCATAAATACCCATGGATTTCAAAGGGTGTTTTTGAAACTCATGTTACTTCTAGTTTTTGTAAATGATTTGAGTTTTATAAATTATGTAATCCATACATATATAAATTGTGTCTTCCATAATTTTGGTGAGTTATTCAAGAGTGACATAACTTCTTCAATTTTGTGATTGACTGGTTTTTCATTTTTTTTTAACTACTAGTTTTGGTTGGTGTGTTTGTGACAATGTTATACTTGTTAAGAAAAAGTAACTAGTGGATGTGTAGACCTGTCTACTTCATTTTTTAATGGATCGTGATGACCCAGGGTGTTTATATTATGGTTTACGCTATTTGATTTGGGATTCAGCGGGATATTCCTATGGTTAATAGAACCATTTTTGGGATTGATTTTTATAAGTAGTGTTTTATATTGGGAATGACCATAAGTATTGGGATTAGTTGGTTATTTATGTTTCAGTGTATTCATATAAATGACTATAGTTGATAAATATATTGGTGTTTGTTTTTTGGGGATTCATTTAAAACTCAAGTATGAGTGGAGTAATCATATCCAAACTTTATGATCAATTATGGACATAACATGGAAGTGGAGATAGAGGATTTTGATCAAGGAATAAATGATAACGGTACTCGTTATGGTTTGGTTCATCTGATTGGTCAAAAGAAAATGACCCTCAAGCTAGAAGGGTATTTGGTGTTGCGAAACAGGTAAAAGGATGGTCAAGGTGGAATAAAAATTCTAATGCACAAGTGGCTGTGAAATATTTGGTTTCCTTGCCAAATATAAGATATTGAATTTGTTTTTGGTTTTAGATGGATTCTATGTGTTGGTGAAGCGATAGATAAAGTGGTCTTGTTATATGATAGTGATTCGGATTGAGGGAGCATCAATGCTCATGGGTAGGGTATAATGGTGGATGGTCCAATTTAGGATTTGGATATGTAAATTCAATGATATCCTGGTTTGAACTTTTGGTTGGGTGTTTGAAAAGTCCAACGATTCCTCTCGATGTTAAGGAACCACGATGTGGTGGTGTGGTGATGTGGTGTTGTGTTAGAGAGTGAGGTTGAGTGTTTTCAGTGGAATTCATCTAAGGGATAAATGAATAGTGTTTTATCATTGAAATGGATGTTGTGAGGTGGAAAATAGATAAGAATTATTGTTTATAACATGATAGAAATGATTCAATGATCGAATCAGGCTTTTTGGAGGAATGTTGGTGTATTGTAGCATTGGGTTTAAGGTTGTGTAGTGTGAGAAAGATGGGTGTTTATCGATGGAACATGTTCTATCGGTGGTGAATCATTGGATGAGGTAGGTCAGGATCAATTTTTAGAGGACCACCACATCTTCTTGAGGACTATAAGCATTATAGTGGGATGTTTTCAATAACCCACATCATTACAATTTTATAAATTTAGTGGAAATTAAAATTTTGGTCCTTATGCAAGGAGGATATAATGAGATGAGGAATATATCACAACTTTTGAGTGTTTATATATCTATAAAATATATTTTTGGATTTTAATTTAGTTAATTTTGGTGGTTTAGGTTTTCAAGTGATCATTTTTATGGTTCCGGGCATGTAGTGGAAGTGAAAAAAATAAATATTTTAAAATTCTATCATCAGAGTGACATAAAAACATTAAATCTTATGATGTGAAATTCACATTTACTTAAATAAGATATTTATTGTGCTAATATAACAATCCAAATTAAATTGAACTTTTACCTCATGCAAATTGGAGTCATGGGTGTGTTTCGGATGTCATCAGGGACACCTATTTTAAATAACTACCCTCTAACACATATAAATAATCCATATGCACTCTATATTATTTAGAATACATAATTTTTTAAAATATGCCCTATATATGATATTCAATGATCTTTATGATGATATGATGATTTTTGGAGAATTGTACCCTTGATCCGAGAAGAGAATAGGGATTATGGTGATACATTATTTACTTTCTCACTCTATAATGTTGTATAGAGGGGCAAAGAGCTCACAAATTTAATTTAGTTAATAGTACACCAAATCTGGGCCTCTCTTGGCTTATACAAGTAGGCTAGTAGTATAGGAAATTAAAACTTTACCCCCTAAAGAGGTTTAACCTACTAAATAATCCCATAGACATCAACAACCATGCATAAAAAATTTCATAAACATTTTGATATTTTTATCACATACTTGATACATTAATAATTTGTTAAATTGTAAAATATAATCCCGTAACTCAAATTGTCTCTCCAAAAATATTTAATAAAACTTCAATAAGAAATATTCATTCATTAAATAGTATCTATTGTATTCAGTTAAATGTGTGAATTCCCCAATCAAATAAATTCATCAAAATTGGTTCTAAACTTAGATAATAATGAATTTATTTATTTATTTTGATCATTCATACTCAGAAATATCGTAGAACATGATATGGTTTCCACCATTTCCTAAACTAAAATTCACTAAAATTGGTCAAACATCTGAAGATAATTTATTTATGACTTTTTGGAACTATCTCTATATAAATGAGTACTACTAATTGACTATGATAAGATTCTAGTAATCCATTAGGTCCCCTAAGTAGATAAGTTTTATTTATAGTAGTGACAACATCCAATAAACATATTATGTTTGATATAATATTTTTTTATTATGATATCTCATAACGCGTGAAGAAAAACTAGTGTCACCATCATTACATTACTTATTTATTCGTTGTAATACCTTATTGGATATACTTACCCTATTCTACAATGGTCATGGATTTAGTAAAGGTACTACCATCCCATTCATTTGGCCCTAAGAAATATATTTTTTATATAAGAATTAAAAAATTATCTTAATCATTAAACTAATGTCATACCACCAATGATGCACCCAAAAAAGATACCACACCTCATCTTAAATGTTATGGTTTTCATTTTTCATAAAAGTATGCAATCAAATGGCACACATTGATAATGGTCACAAGTCAAGTTACCATTACACATTATCATAAATTTTAATGAACAATGGAACATAAAACATGTGTTGTTGTTATTTTTTGTTCAGTCTTTATAATCTCATCTAGTCGAATCACCAAGTGAACAATTCATGAGAATAAGTCCCTATGTTTATGATCCTCAAGCACGTGATATTTACAAATAATATGTGTCCTTTAAGACTCGTGTATATAGACCATAATACATATATTAAATATTAGTATCATGTTATCTTAAGGTTCTCATTATTTCAAGTAATAGATATAACTATTTTGATATAGAATGTAATCCATGTAAAATACCCTGAAAATAGTGGATAATGAAGTATCAAAATTATTATGGTAAAATAAAAACATGTATATATCAATCTATATTAATTTAATAGTAATAAAATTACATTAATAAGTTGGTTATCGGGATCACACTTTTACCACACATCCCCTTTCACTAGGTAAAATTATTAACAATTATCAATCTTCTAGATCACGGATGAGAATCGTCCATTTACTGATATTTTTTTATTTGGGGGTATTTGATGTTATATTATATGGATACAATACTAAAAATTATATATCCTATTTATGTAAAAGAACTCCCTAGATGGAACTTATAATTTATTTGATTTGTCCCTGAGTGTGACCAGGGATCCATAGAAAGTATCAATATAGAAGTATTTGCACAATAAAGAGGAATATGTCCTACACTACTAGGTACAACATCAGTATCTATGATAAAGATTCATATCCAAACTGAATCCTTACTACATAATAACCACCATGTACTCAGATTCAAATTTAGAATCACTGACCACGGTCTTGATCTATTTGTAAGACAACTTTAGTTCATCCACTCACTACTAGCTCCTGATCTCATCTATAAACTAAGATTATATCTTTTTTAAATTTCATGTACTTTAGGGTAGTTTCTACAATGACACAATATATCTCTCATGTATTATCTTGATATATTCATAACATTATTATTGAAAATAAAACATCAATCCAACTGCATAGCATGTATTATATGATAAATATCACCACTGAAGCAAATTGTATTCCACTCATTCATTCAATATATTACTATATTTGAGGATACATCATCATATAGAGATTGATTCCCTGAAACATAGGAAAATAACCCCTGTTTTATTTCTTTATATGGTATGTTTTATGTACCTTTTCAAGGTATTTAATTTCACTTGACCCAAACATCCATTGTGATTTATCTTGATAGGTCTTGATACCTAAAATATAGGTTTCTTTACCTTGGTGTTTTTGGGAGAGGCATTAATTTAGCCAACAATTCATAAATTATAGAAACATTACATCACAAACCATAATTAAAATTTCATTAAAATATAATACTATAAAAATAATGGAATTCCAATTAAACTTATTATATCTACATGGATTGTTTTCAATCTTAATGAAACTAAATTCTCTTATAGCCACATAAAAGTTTTCATTCCGTGATCTTGATTACTTATTTAACACATAAATCAATACTCATATATTTAATTCTTTATTTTCACTATTTGACATGATAAATGACTTAAGTTTTGTCTTATTGACATCTTTGTCCAATATTCTATTTAGAAAAATTGTTTGGGAATCCGTTCACCAAATTCCATAATCATTGAGGTGGATATTTCGAGTAATATTGTAGTGGATTTTAATATATTATTGATGATGAAGTATTTTCATATTATATTCATTGAAATTTCCTAAAACTCTAAAAACCATGTGATATTTATAGGTGCTTAATTTACCATCCATATCCCAAATTTTTTTGATTACTAATTTACCCTAATTGGTTTTACATCAACTCAAGTTTCTACCAAAATCCAAAAATGATTTTGATACAATTAATTTGTCTTAGAATTCCTATAAACCTTCTATTTAGTATCACCCTTTCCATATACTACTTCCTTATAGTTCATAGTTTCACTAACCTCAAGTAATAATGTATCACCTAACTTGATGACAGAAAAATCATATCTCTATGGTTCTGTAACCTACATTGTAGAACTATATTGTAATTACATCTCAATATCTCTATTATATCTTAAAATTTCATTGGGGAACGTTCTCATACCAACTCCCATGAAATAGTAGAATCAAATTCATCAATATTATTCTTTCTCACACTGATTCAATTATAAATTTTTTCACTTCCTATAAATATTTCATGCCTCTCCAAAATAACTTTTCTATCTAAATTTATATATAGGTAATATCATTTGTTTATTTATAATGACATATATAGAATAAATTAATTATTATGGATGCAAGTTTTTTGTTGGATGTGGTCTTGAAAAATTATTCACATCTTCATACATGCATAAATAAAAATGTGGGTTTTGTTCCATGACTTAACTCATATGGTATCCAATCTATTACCTTAGTTATAACTTGGTTAAGGGTATATTTATTTGTCCTTAATGAACACCCCAAATGGATAATGATAGATTTTACAAACTCAAAATCCCATATACCATGTCAAGTAAGGTGTTATTATTTAATTCACTTAAACCATTCCAATAATATGTAAAAGAAGGAATGAAATACGATACTATCTGGCATTCTGTTAAATGAATGATGGAAGCTTAGTTGAGATAATATCTTCCTCATTATGAGAGGAGATCCTTAATCTTATTTCCAAGAAATTTTTCCAATTCATACTTGTATGAATTATACATTTGAAACGAATTTGGATTATACCTCATTATTTATACAAATACATACCTACTATATTCATAAAAAAAGTAAAAAAGTATGAAATCCCACCCCTTTGATGTACTATAAATAGACCACATATATCAGTATAAATCAACTCCAGTAGTTCTATGTCACAAAATCGTTTCTTAGTAAGGGTTTAATTATTCATTTTTCCTTGTAAAAAAGTGTGAAATATAAATAATTTATTTAATTCTGTAGCGTCATAGAAACCTAATTCATGTAACTTATGTAAATTCTTCCCATTATGACCATGCCTAAAGTGTAATAGGCCAATAAAATATGACTCATCCTCTTTTTTTTATTTTTTTCAATATATTTTTTAATGTAATAGTATATACATCCCATTTTCAAGTTTTCCAATACCATAAAATATGTTATCCTTATAAAATATTCAATATTTACCTCTAAGTATGAAATAAAACCTCATAGTCTCTAAACATGACCCTATAATTATGTTTCTAGTAAATGAAGTTATATAATAAAAAAAATTAATATAATAACTAAACCATTAGTAAAATTCAAATGATAATCTCCCACTATTAAATCTACTATTCTCTCAACAAATGTTTCCAAGAGAGAAATCATGACTTTAAGAATATGATCAAATCTACTTGGTTCATATTTGTGAATACAATTAGGGGGTCCACATTATGTATCACACACCCAACTTTTTGATAAATAAATACTTCATTTAATGAAAAATATTCCTAAGGTATAAGTATTATCATTATTATTCATCCCGGCTCTGTAAATATTCTTCCAATGTCCCCTCTAACCACCGTAAATATAGAGAGCCTCCTACTTATTTCCCTCCCTTTATATCTTTTTCTTA
Organism: Viscum album; assembly: GCA_963277665.1. Classification (NCBI taxonomy): domain Eukaryota; kingdom Viridiplantae; phylum Streptophyta; class Magnoliopsida; order Santalales; family Viscaceae; genus Viscum; species Viscum album. Next base: position 384,405,095 of record OY728137.1, read on the forward strand.
TGGGATGGGTGGTGCATTGGTCTATTTGGATTGACTTATCATTATATCCCTTCTCCTTGAAATTAAACCTCTTGTTCACTAAAATTAAAGAATATTTAGATTTATTCATATCGTTATATTTTTATTAAAAAATACAATAGATCTTGGAGATCTCATTTTAAGTTAGTCATGTTATAATAAACAATAAAATTTATAATCTTAGCTAAAAAAGGATATAATGGGATAAATCAATAGTTTTGGGTTTATTTTGATCTGAATTGATTATAGCCTTTCAATATACATAATTATCTTGAGTAAATGTGCATCTTTACAACTCCCTTATACTTTCATACACCTATACAATTAACTAGAAATATCAGATATTTTATTTATTGATATCTATTAATAAATACCTTAGATATTATATCATGATTAACCCTACATATATTTCATAATCTAATTTTTTTTACACTTTTATTTATCTTCCTTGATTTCTTCTATGTGGGGCTCAACAAGATATTTAAATTCCAGCACATAGTGCTTATAATGTTGGATTGGTACAATACAAAAATTCCTTTACTACACCTAGATGTTATAGATGGTTAGGAAATTATATTTATATAGTATTTATAATAGTTATATTGAACTATAGGTGATGATATGAATTTTATCTATGATAAATAAATATATAAAATTAGTACTTTATCTTTATCACTGATATGAATCATTGATTAGTTAATGATTATATGTTTCCCCGATTTTCTAAAATTCTGGTATCCCCAACTATAATAGTCGGAATACTAAGTCTCTGGAGTATTCTTGTGGAAAATATCTGTAAAACCTCTCATCATATTATAATTTATGGTTATTTCATTTCCCAAATAGTATCTAGGTAATATTTTAGGTTTAAAACTACATTATTCAATGGTTCTTGATCTATTGAGTGAAGTGAAAAATTATTGAAATCGTAACCTTGATTTTCTTAAAAAAATTACATAAAGATTTATAAAACTAAAGAAATGGATACTTCTTTACTACTAAGATTATTTAGTTCATCACATTACTCTCATAAAACTCTCATGTGGTATGAGTTACCCTTAAATAGGTTTGATTAGAACCTTATACAAATTTTTTAAGTGATTGAATGTGGGAATTACTTAATATTTAACATTGAAAGATTTTAATTATTCTCAGTGAATGAAATCATTTTTCTATTTAACTTAATTCTTCTATGTTATGTCAGTCACATCTTAACCAAGTATAATGGGGAATATTACATGTGTATTGACTAAATCTATTTTTGTATTCTTGTTTATTATTATACATGTTACTATAAACATAAAAAAATAATAAAATAATAAACCATTCATAAATAAATAAATAAAGTGAGTGGTCACAACCATTTACATTTCATTGATACATTGAGTGGATAATTGATCAATTGAGACCCTGGGGGTAACTCGTAGACTAATGGCCGACTCATGTTACAAATCCCACCCTAACTAATGCATCCAACTACCATAAGGTATTCCACCACATTTTGAATCTATATCTATCTACTATTATTCTCATTATTATATAAAAATAATCACATGATGGTGATGGGTTCTATGATAAATCCTGATCTAGATAAATAACTACTATTGTGAACATACATACCCTTATACATATAACGAGGCAAAGAGATGATGCAGAGACAATAATTTATTAAATAATTATTAATAACTTTGTACACACTGCATTAATTATATAAATATATAAAAACACATACATACATTAGTCAGCCTCACTCATGATCAATAATTATGCAATAAACATTCAAAATAACAATCAAATTTTTATATAATTCAACATGAGGTAAAAATTTATAAATTAAAATAAATTTACCTAATTTTAATTCTTAAATACCATAATGCATGGTTCCTAAAGTTACATTAATAAATTCTAAATATTTATTAATATTTTTGGATTTTTTCATAATTTTTTTGGAATCTCATGTAATTAAAACCCATTGAGGAGTTTTCAATAAAATTCACTAAAACTATTCATATGTATTGTTCATTAAGAATGTTTGCAAAGATATATCACCTATAAATATATTATATTCTATGTGTGTGTGTATTAATATATATATATATATATATATATATCAACACTATATAAGACCCTCCAGCTGCCACTAGGATGCCCAATGGTCGGATGAATAGTTACCATAGGTTAATATACATCTGGATTAAATATACAGAAATATTAATTATTTATCTCAAAAAAACATTAATTATATATTAAAAACTTAATAACTCAGTAGTCCAACCTTAAATATAATCATTTTAAATGTAATTTGGACCATATTGATGCTCTCTGCTCAAATTAATGTAAATTTAATTTAAACATGGCTTAACTAAACACATGATTTCATTAATATAATTTTTTTTTGTATCAGAACATTATTATATGCATAAAAAGGTTTATTTTGAAATTTTATCACTAGAAGGATATAATAACTTCATATCTATAGATTTTAAATACTCGGTAACAACTTGAGGATCTTAAGTGTGTTGAATTAAGTACAAAAATTAAATAAAACTTTTACCTCATTCAAATTGAAGTTGTATGTATGTCCTGCTAATTGTCAATGATAATGGATAAAATACATAACAAAAAAATACATCTAGATCATCAAAAATTAGTCTAAATTCTTTTATATGCCTCATTTGTGGTAATCTATGTGCTAGTGTGAATAATTGATGAGCTCTATGATGATCCAATGACCGTTGGATCCCCGTACTTTCAATCCAAAAAGAGTACTACATTCTAGGTGAACCATTCTTCACATTATCAGTCTATAATATGGGGGATAGGATATAGAATCTCTAAAATTGTGGTGAATTAATAGTATAATAAATTTGGGTATCTTAGAACTTATATAGATAGGTTAATTGTCTCTCAAATTGTGTTTTCCCAAGAAAAAAATTACATAATAAATAATCTTGTAGATCACGGATGATATATAAACCTTATCAAAAACATTAAAATAATTTTATCACCTACCTGTAACATCAATAGTATGTTATGTGATAAAATATGATCAATTAACTTCACTCGAATCTCCCAAAATATTTAATGAACCTTGAACTAAAAAATCCATCATTAAATAATATTGCTTGTATTAACTTAATTGTTTTAAAACATTATAATGATAAATTCATCAATAATTATTATGAGTAGTAATAATAATGAATTAATCTGTTTGTTTTTAATATTAATAAATGGAAGTATCTCATTGCATAACGTGGGGCCCACTATGTCTATAAGAACTCGGGTTTTTAGAGCGGGTTAAATTTCCCGACCCTATTGAATTTTATGCTTTTCAATAAAAAATTTGGCTGATTTTTGAGAAGTCTGGAATGTCTGGGAAGTTTCAGGAAATTTCCAGACTACACGCCGTGTACTCCAAAGTACACGTCGTGTATTATCTAGGCGTGTGTGAACCCGTGTGACACAAAGTATATGTCGTGTGGTGCCTATGTGTAAATTTCCATCTACACGGTGTGTAGTCTTCCTTGACACGTTGTGTAACCTCGTTCCATGTAATGGTCGAGTCCCTGGCCGTGTGTTGACCGTGTACACAGTCCAAGCCGTGCACCAGACTCCACTTAAGTCGGAGTACGAAAAAGTCATCTACACGGCAAATAGCCTTGAAATACACTTCGTGTACTTTTATTTTTATTTGAGAATCCGAGACGTCGTCGCGTATTATTTTTGGAATCGTCTTCTTCTTCCTCGTTGGATGAACAGTTCATCCGAGAACCTCTGAAAATCAGAAACCCTCCTAGATTCTTCATATGACCTTCATTCTTCAATCCATCGGTGGTAGCAGGACCACATTAGAAAGTCTAACCCCACGCACCCCTCTTCATCCTTGATTCCTTGCCAATTTCTCCGCAGTTTCTGCCCGAGAAGAATTGTCGGATTCTGATGAAAATGCAGATCAACCGCGATTTAGACCGATTCAGAGGCTGATATCGGACGAGTGTCATCGTACGAGTACGAGGTGGGTGGTTCATACCTTCTTTCTCGGTTTCGTAGACTTTTGGTGCTTGTGTCCTTTGGGCACAACATCGGGAATTGAGTGAAACCCTATTTAGTTATTTTTAATTATTTATTTGCAATGTGGAATGCCTCTAAGTATTCCTTAGCCTAGTTGTGATTGAGCGAGGCTAGGGTAGAGGTCATTGCTTGTGTGGGGTATTTCAGTCGGCGGTGTCGAAATGGGTATAAATTGAACTGCTTATTTTAAACTACTGAGTTTAATTTGTTAAAGCATGATTTAATATTCTTAAGGCATTTGAGACCGTAGGTTCTAGTATGGGATGGCACACGTGTGGTGCAACTTGACTATTTAGTAATTTCCTATACAAAGTGATGCTTTCTAGTATATATATGCAATGTGTGATATTGCCTGTGTTGAACTGTTTAGTTATATTGGGCGTGGGCTAGATATTTTGTTGAGTGATGTTGATCACAGGTTGGGGAATTGCCCGGGTTACATGGGGGGTTTCTACCATGGTTATGGGTGTCATGGATGTCGGTTTAGATATTTGGACTGTCAGGTTGGCTTGGCCCGAGTTACTTGGATGGAGATTCCATCAGACTTGACTGACTGGTTCGTAGGGACATGAGGTGTCAGAGGTGTTGTGTCTTGGGAACTTATTGAGGTGATTTCCGCTCACCGGGTACTTTTGAGTAGTGTGCACATAGATATAATTTGTGATGAGTTGGCACGGCCACTCGCTGGGTAGAGGCCACCGATAGATGCGGTTAGGTGTTATTGGTTTGGGGGTGCTTGCTATAGGAATACAAGTGGGAGGTGAGGAGCCTTAGGGAGATAGCGTCGAGGCTATCAGGTTGGGGGTCGAGGCTCGCCGTGATATGAGGGAAGATATCGATGTCCCTCCATGTATTATTTGAGGGCATACATCGATGTCCCTCTGGTTATTGTTTGATGATAGGTATCGTTGTTCCTCTGGATGTTGTGCCATGGGTAGGTTGAGCTTTCGAGCTGGGTTACGATTATTGGGCGTACTTCCAGGACGTCGGTACTTGAGATACATGGTTTCAGGTGGTACGTAGTTCCAGGTTACAGACCAGAGATTCCGACATTGGCTGAAGCAAGTGAGACTTCCTGGTGGCTACTGAGCTCCAGTAAAGTTTGTGTTTACTTTTGGGCATTGTACTATTTACTATTTTTCTTATATAAGAATGTCTACCAAAACACTTATATTAGCTACACACCATTGGGTGGTATCCTACTGAGACTCATCTCACACCCTACACGGTCCCTTCGAGATGCATGTAGACTTTAAGAAATTGCATACAGGTAGAGGGTCAGCCTCAGGAGCTGGACCTTAGTGTTGTTGGCATGGAGACTGGTATGGACCTTGAGGTTGTGCCTTGCTGGAGTTACTTTGTTTAGTTTCCTTTTTGTATCAGCATGCTTACCTTATTATGTAGTAATTGTTGGTTATCCATTGGCACCATAATATATTGATATGTATGACTTGCTATGGATTCATGTTTGTTTTTTTACAGTAGTATTTGATGTGATATTCGGAATTTTGTTCTCTTTACTTTCTTCTACTATTGTTTCTATATTTCTTCCACTATTTATTTGATTTTGGATATGCTTCCTCTCTGCGTGTCTGGTTTGAGTCTGCTGAGTCATTTAATTTCTGCTGCTTATAGACATTATACTCGGACCAGTACCTTTATTTCCTCTGAGAGGGTATATCCTTCCCACTATACCTATTCAGACCCTCGATGATAGTCGGAAACCTTTGGAGTTCAGGGAAGGTGCTCCTAATGTAGTGACACCCGACCCGTTTGGCATTGTTCGGGAGGTTGGCCAGGTCCGGGTCGTTTCAAAGTGGTATCAGAGGAGGTTCTTGATAGTGATTTAGTAGTAGCGTTTTACTATCTACTAATGAGTTGGGGCTTCTCTTTTATTTCTACTAGTTTTACTATTTGGGATATGGTATAATGGAGATAGTTTGTTACTGGAACTGGGTTCCTAACTTGTGCTTGGGTGCCTGCAGCCCCAGGAACAAGCGGTGGACCAAGTTACCATGGGTGGGAATTGCTGTTTGCTTTTTCTCAGATTACAGTTTATATGATTTCCACCTTGGTGGCTCACTTGATGTGTGATGTTATTGGTTGTGAAATGTGACCCTTGATCCGGTGTGGTAAGGGATAATTGAACCTTGTACCGGTATGGCAAGGCTACTTTTCATGGAATTTGATAGGCACATTTTAGGGTATTTCAATTTCATAACTATACGTATGCTTTGTGAAGTGATAATACCATGTGAATAAAAAAATCAATTTTCATGATTTATATGCTTGAAATGTGAATAGGTGAAACTCCTGATATAATTTCTTATTTATTGGAATGTGTTATTCCTTGCTTTGTGTATTTTTAGAATTGCATGTTGCAGGATATTTGGGTCTGGCTCTTATGAGATCAGAAATGTATTATGACTAAGGCAGTGTAACTATCAGGATTGGGCGACTCAATAGTCGGGTTAAAGGCAACGTTGGTTTTTAGGATGGGCATGTCTCGAGGTACCATTAATACTTGGCTCTATTGAGGGTGGGTAAGAAGGCTGTGAGGTTGGGATGCCGGGGGCATCGGTTTCGATAGGGGAGAGTAAGGGTAGTTTTTATACACTTCCTCTTTACTGTTTTCCTTATCTGCATAAAATATATTGTTATATATATATATATGTGGGTTGTCTGACCATTTATGGTATTCAGTGGGTTACTCCTTCACGACTCGATAGAGCATCAAGTATGACAAGATACAGTGCCACATGATCAGGTTTAGAATCCGGTGTAGGAAGAGCATGAGCTGCAGGTACAGGCTCTGGGAGAGGATCAGGTTCATGATCCAGTGTAGGTAGGGTAGTAGCCGGTTTTGTTAGCGTTCGGACCATGGCTTGACGAGCAGCTCCGAGCTAGCCTGATACGTGTCTTACAAGGGATTGACAGAGGAGCACAGGGTATAGAGCCTTTTATGTCATATCTGACGTGGGAGTTCTAGTTGCAACATTCGCCGCTTTTTCAGGGTGAGGGTGGTCCACAGGTGATAGAGAACTGGATAGAAAGAATGCAGATGATCTTCGAGTAGCTCGAGACGCCTCCAGGGCGGAGGGTCAAGCTGGCGAAGTACATGCTGAGAGGACCGGTGAAGTGTTGGAGGGATGTACAGGTACAGGCTCATAGGCATGAGGGAATGTCTTGGAAGGACATTGAGGACGGGTTCTTTGAGCACTTCTATCTAGAGACACTGAGGGAAGATAAAGCTCGAGAGTTCTTGAGCCTTCAGCAGGGAGATATCTCTGTCATGGACTATGCAGCTACCTTCACCGAGTTATCTCGCTTTGCACCTGGTATGGTAAGTGATGACGCAAATAGGGTGAGACGCTTCGAGGATGGCTTAAGACATGTCATTTGGGTCTAGGTGAATATCTTCAGGTTGGGTTACTTCTTCGAGGCGGTGAACTAGTTTCTTATAGCAGAGGGAAACAAGAGGGATAGGCCCCAGATTGGCTGGGTGAAAGCTTAAGGTGATGGTTAGGATAGTAGTAAGTGAGGTAGAGATGAGTTCCAGCAGGGCGGTCAGGCCAAGGACTCATCTAGACCACCTCATGGATGTTCATCGGTGCTTTGCGTTCAGTGTGGATAGTTAGGACATGTTCGAGCTCAGTTTAATAGGCCTCTGAAGGAGTGTTGGGCATGTGGACAGGTCGGGCATCTGCAGAGCTTTTGCAGGAAGCCTTATAATATAGCTGGCAGGTAGGGACCAGGACATACGGTGGCATCTGGAGTCGGTTCAGGTTCGGTACCAGGAGAGGGTAGCTGACGTTCAGCTGCACGCGGAGAGCGTGACAGAGAAAGTGGGATCCATCTGAGGGGTCAGGGGTCGGTGAGTAGAGCAGCATATCAGGGAGGTCAGGTATCAGGTAGTCGTACTTCAAGCCAGGTGCACGTTGTGGAGCTTCCAGGGACTGAGCAGGCTGGTGAGCCGATGACGGTGGCAGGTACACCACGGGTGTGGCCGTGATTTTCTATGCTTTCTTTTGTAATGGCCTCTTGAGGCATGTCTGGTTTAGTGCACAAGTTTCCTAGGATACTTGTGGACTGACTAGATGCTATTTAGTGGGTTTGGCATCATATTGGATGCGTTATATATTTTATTCATATATTTGAGATGCGTAGCATTAGGATCATCAAGGATGCAGGTTACTTGAGGTTTCGTGGGAATCGGGGCATCGTGGACGCGGGTTAATTGAGGTACGAGGCACCAGGTTTTGATTGGAGCGTCAATGAGATGTAGGACCTCTTGGAGGCGGACACCAATGCGGTGAGGGTTACGTTGGGTGTCAGTAGTGAAACGTGCACATCGAGGAGGTGCAGGGCTGATGATGCATCACGGGAGGAACCATGGGCCCAGGAAATAGGTCGTTGGCAATTTTTAGTTTATTTTGATTGTTTTGAGCTTTTTTTAGGTTTAGACCAAGTATGAAACTCCTAAGGTGGGGATCCCCTTGAGGAATTTTACCAGGACCTTTGAGACCGGGGAAGTCTGTGTTACTTTGATCGGGGTGGTATGTTCGGTACCATCTTCAGGTTTCGTTTGATAGCTCAGGGACGAGCTATGTTAAGGTGGGGAGTTTGTAAGAACCCGGGTTTTTAGAGCTGGTTGAATTTTCCAACCCTGTAGAATTTTCTTCTTTTCTATAAAATTGTTGGATGATTTTTGAGAAGTCTGGAAAATCTGGAAAGTTTCTGGATATTTCCAGAATACACGCCGTGTACTCCCAAGTACACGCCGTGTATCAGCTAGGCATGTGACAACCCGTGTGAGACCAAGTACATGCCGTGTGTTTCCAATGTGTAAATTTACGTCTACACGGCGTGAATTCTTCCTTGACATGCTGTGTAACCTCGTTTCGTGTAATGGCCGAGTCTCTGGCCGTGTGTTGACCGTGTACATGGTCCAAGCCATGCACTGGACTCTGCTTAAGTTGAAGTACAGAAAAGTCATCTACACCGAATGTAGTCTTGAAATACACGCCATGTACTTTTATTTTTATTTGAGCATCTGAGACGATGTCACGTCTTATTTCTGGAATCGTCTTCTTCTTCCTCATTGGACGAACATTTCGTCTGAGAACCTATGAAAAATAGAAACCCTCCCAGATTCATCATATGACCTCCATTCTTCAATCTGTCAGTGGAAGCAGGACCGCATCGGAAAGGCTAACCCCCCACACACCTCTTCATCCTTGATTCCTTGCCTATTTCTCCACAGTTCTCGTTCGAGCGGAATTGTCAGATTTTGACGAAATCCCAGATCTACCATGATTTAGACTGAATCAGAGGATGATATCAGAGGATTTTCATCGTATGAGTACAATTTGGGTGGTGCATACCTTCTTTCCTATTTTCGAAGAATTTTGGGGGTTGCGATCTTCGGGCCCAATGTCGAGTATTGAGTGAAACCCTATTTAATTGTTTTTAATTATTTATCTACAATGTGGGATGCCTCTAGGTATTCCCTGACCTAGTTGTGATCAAGAGAGGCTGGGGTAGAGGCCATTTCTCATCTAGGTCACTTCAGTCAGGGGTTCTGAAATGGGTATAAATTGAACTGCTTAGGTTAAACTACTGAGTTTAATTTATTAAAGCATGATTGAATTTTTTTAAGGCATTCGAGACCATAGGTTCTAGTATGGGAGGACACACGTGTGGTGCAACTTGACTGTTTAGTAATTGCCTATTCAAAGTGATGCTTTCCAGTATATATATGCAATGTGTGATATTGATTATGTTGAACTATTTAGTTATGTTGGGCATGACCCGGATATTCGGTTGAGTGATATTGATCAGAATTTGGGGATTTTCCTGGGTTACATGGGTGGTTTCTACCATGAATTTGGGCGTCATGTACTTCGGTTGAGATAGTTGTACTTTCAAGTTGGGTTTGGCCCGAGTTACTTGGATGGTGAAACCATCAGACTTGAGTGACTTGTTCGTAGGGACACGATGTGTCACAGGTGATGTGGATTAGGAACTTATTGAGGTGATTACTGCTCACTGGGTACTTTTGAGTATTGTGTACACAGATAGACTCTGTTATGAGGAGGTACGGCCACTCGCTTGGTAGAGGCCCCCAATATATGCGGTTAGGTGTTATTGGTTTGGGGGTGCTTGCCTTAGGAATCCATGTGGGAGCTGAGCAGCCTTCGAGAGATAGCGTTGAGGTTGTCTGGTTGGGCGCTGAGGCTCACCGTGTTTTGAGGGAAGATATCACTGTACCTCCAGGTATTATTTGAGGGCAGACATCACTGTCCCTCCGGTTATTATTTGAGGGTAGGTATCGTTGTTCCTTCAGATGTTGTTCCATGGGTAGGTTGAGATTTCGAGCTGGGTTACTATTATTGGGAATACCTCTGGGATGTCGGTACTTGAGACACATGGTGTGAGGTGGCACGTGGTGCCAGGTTACAAACCAAAGATTCTGGCATTGGCCAAAGTAGGTGACACTTCCAGGTGGCTGCTGAGCACCAGTGAAGTTTGTGTTTACTTTTGGTCATTGTATTGTTTACAGTTTTTCTTATAAAAGAATTTCTACCGAAACACTTATATTAGGTACACACCATTGGGTGGTATCCTACTAAGACTCATCTCACACCCTACACAAGCCCTTCGGGACGCGTGTGGACATTATGAAATTGCGTGAAGGTAGAGGGTCAGCCTCAGGAGCTGGACCTTAGTGTTGTTGGCATGGATACTGGTATGGACCTTGAGGTCGTGCCTTGCTAGAGTTACTTTGTTTAGTTTCCTTTTTGTATCAGCATGCTTACCTTATTATGTAGTAATTATTGGTTAGCCGTTGGAGCCGTTATATATTGATATGTATGACTTGCTATGGATTAATGTTTGTTTGTTTACAATAGTAGTTGTTGTGATATTCAGCATGTTGTTCTGTTTACTTTTTGCTGCTATTGTTTCTATATTGCTTCTGCTGTTTATTTGATTTTGGATATGCTTCCGCTCTACGGGTCTGGTTTGAGTATGCTGAGTCATTTAATTTCCACTGCTTATAGACATTATACTCAGACCAATACCTTAATTTCCTCCGAGAGGGTATATCCTTCCCACTATACCTATTCAGACCCTCACTTCTTGTCGACAGCCTTTGGCATTCATGGAAGGTACACCTAGGGTAGTGACACCCAACCCGTTTGGCACTCTTCAGGTGGCTGTCCGGGTCCTGGTCATTAAAATGTCATAAACTCAAACTCACTATAATTGAAAAAGAATCTGAATATGATTTATGTGTAACCCTCTAAGCCCTTATCTCAAGAGTTTTGAGTACTACTCATGTACCAAGAGAAGAGTATATCAACCAATCAAGGCCCCAAATGATATAAGGTTTAGTCATAAAAGTGAAAACCCCATACAAATATATTCCATGTAATATAATTTTTTTGACATATGATATCTTATAAAGAAGTATGCATAAATTGTGTCACTATCCATGAATGTTTTATTTATTCTTTTTACAGCCTTACTGGATATAATTACCCTCTTTTATTATGTCCATGGATATATTCTAGTAACTACCATATTAGAAATCTAGGATCTAGATGTCCCTTATTATCTAGGAATAAAAAAATAATATCTTGATCATTCAACCAATGTAATGCCACACATTGAGGTACCCAACAAAATATACTTCACTTTAACATATTTTTTTGTTTTTATATTTCATAAAATTATATGATTAAATGGAACACATTTATAAAGATCTCAGGTCAAGATACCATTACGCATGCTCATAAATATGAATAACCATTGACACTAGAAACATGTGGTGTTTCTATTGGTTTTCCAGTCCTCGTGATCTCATATACTTTAGATCCCTAAGTGAAAACATCATGAGAATAAGTATTAATGATTATGAGCCCCTAAAAACTAATAATAATTTATATTATAGTTTCTGTCAGTATGATTTATATAGAACATATGATATATATTTAATATTACTTTCATAGTATATATATATTCTCATTATAAATGGGAATTGAAATTAACTTTTGATGTGACACGTAATATAAGGAAATTATCTTGAAAATAGTGGAAGAAAATGTATCAATAATATTATGGAAAGATAACCAAATGTGTCTATAACAATATATTAATGTAAAGTAAATAAAAGTACATAAATAGTTTGTTTCTATGGAACCAACTTGGATAACACATTGGAGTGGGTCGGGGTGACATGGGTATTTTTTTGGGTTTTAGGTGACAAACTACACCATAGTCAGGGACGTTATGTTACAGAGAGTATCACGGTGGTTATGGTTTTAGAGGGATCGAGGGTGTTGGTCTATGGAAAAAAATTTACAATAGAGGTTCTTATGGGGAAGGACCAAGTCACAAATGGATGAATACAACATTGAGGGTTCCCATGAGTAAAGGGGGTCAGTGCCTCTATAGGGAGCATTTCAATATAATATTTAGGTTTGTGTCATGGTGGTGCTAGTGAGAGAAGCAATACGACACAGCCCTATGGAAGCATCATGGTGGGTCCCCAAGAGGAAGTCCCATAAGCTACCTCACAAGGTGGGATACACCATGGATCCTTTCTCTACACCATAATCAGAGATCAGTGGGACCTTGGCACTGTAACCTATGGGGATTCACTTTAGGGATGCTCTATGTGTGGGATTGGGATGTATCCCCTATTAAAATGTTACAAAATAAACCCTGATCGGTTTTATAGGATACTTATAGTAATTTTTCGGGGACTCCTCTTTGAAATCCCTCTAGCTTCTTTATCCTCCAATCATATAATAGAGGGGGAGAGATGCAATTTTTATCTCCATTCATCCTCCCTTTATTTCCCTTTATTATATTTTATTTATAAGAGTATTGTCTCATGGATTTATGGTAGCTTCATCTATTTATCTCCCTTGTTCTCCCTCCTTTATTTCCTCACAATTTGTTTCTCCAAATTCAGATTCTAGAGAGTTGATTTCAGAAGAATATATTGAAATCAACATGCTATGTGGAGTAATCATCTAGAGATTATATAGGATTTCCCAAGAGAATGTATTAAGGTTTTCATTGAGCATTCTCCTTGAGGTATGTATCCCTATATATTTAATTAGGGATTTTAGTTATATTGGGTGAAATTGATCATCATTTCGATTATTTAATGTGGGGATCTAGGTGTAATAAATGTGGGTATGTTTTAGGAGTGGACCACAACACATTGATCCTGGTTATGGCACCTTGAAGTCTCCCAGTGAGTTTTTCATCAGTTATAATGATTTTTGAATTTACTTTAAAAAATTTTATTTTTTAATTTGAGGGTGTTTATTGATGATATATAGTGTTTTTTAACTCAAATGAGGTCATTACAAGTTTAAGAAAATTTATAGATAATCAGAAAAGGTAGGTGGCCTTGACTCTACTAAGTATCTTGTTCAATAGTATATTTTATTATCATATGTGACTACTCTTATTATTTTTATACATGTTAAATTACATTTGAGATCCCACCAAATATTGGGATGGGTTTTTTCTTCCTAATAGTTAACTTGAATGGAATAGCATACTAAAGGTTTCAATGGTATTACATAGATCAAACATGTTTCGATGGACCTAATTATGGATTATGTGGTGAAATGAGTTAAATTTTAAGTACAATCAGTTCCATTTTTAAAATTTAATTTTAAAAAAAGATGTTTGATTCTAATTGAATTTTAAAGAAAAATTGAGGATTTTAAGAGTAGTTTTTTAAAAGGAATTTAAAAATGAAATTAAGGTTTTATAAAAAAATCTCCAAGGATTTTGGCCAAGGACCTAGTGTGATTAAGGATTCGTGTGATTTTTTTATATAGTTAAAGGTGGTAATTCTTCTTGATTAAGGTGATTTTGTTCAATTTGAATTTTTTTGGCTGATGTCCTATTTTTTGAAGATTATGTAATAGTTTTTATTTTGGTTATAGTTTTTTGGAGTGTATATTTTTTCTTGGTGATTCATGTTTTTGTTGTTGTCTTATGATGTTTTAGTTTTCATATTAAACATAATTTTGTTTGAGATTATATAAACAAACCCTTGGTTGTATGGATGAGTCTAAAGGCCCGTGTAGATAACCTTATGGGTGGGATGAGAATAAAAAGAGGCTTAAAAAGTATTTTGTGTGTGACTAAGGTTAGTTTGAGAGTTTATCTTATATAGTAAAATGGATGTTAGATGTGTAGTAATATGTATTAAAGGACTAGAATCCTATGATATGAGCTAGTGACTATACAAGATGGGATGTTTGTCATGTTATTTTTTATGTGTGGGTAGATTATGTGGTTTTTTCCTATTATTGTATTTTGATACTAGAGGATGTGTGTTCATTCCCTGATTGAGACCATAATAGTCCTTCTGTGTTTGTGAGACCCTTTTTTTAGTAATAGTGAAGTGGTTAGGAAGTATAGACTTACCCAAAGTGAGAGGATACTGCCTAAGACCACCCTAAGTGAGATGGTATTTGTCTAATTTTATTTAATAAACCCTACCATGGATATATAGTAGTGATTGTGACTTGTTACGATATACATGAGGTTTGGGACAAGGCCTACCCTAAGATAGAAGGTAACAAATAGGACATGTTGTGGTGCCCTACCTCAGATCTTTGTTTCCTAGTCCAGACTAGGTGAGACACTTTACCTAACACCACCATGTTTTCATTAAGGAATTATAAATACATATTACCTTTTTTTACATATCGGTCATTTTATGGTATGAGGTGACTCTATAACTTCAGGTATAGAGCCGAAGTGGGTATGTTCAGGTGTTATAGTGGCCTAGTTAATAGATTAAAACCCAACTTTTATGTGTTTATGTTCATTATTTGTATGGTTTATCATTGGCTTTGTTGCATGATCATCAATTCAACATATTATATATATTACTTGCATGTTCACATAATTGTAGTAGTACTCAGAATGATTGAGGTGTTGGGGATTTCCATTTGGTTGTTAGACTCACCCATTACCCACATACACATCATTAGTTTTTCTATAGATATGTATAACTTTTTATTTAATTCTAGGTCACATGTATGGGATGGATCTAGAAATATGGTTTAGTTAGCTAGTTACTCTATTTTATTTCATGTTTTATTTATTATGTGAATTGGATAGTGTTTTATTTATTTATATGATTCATACTTTATTTTTTTATATTCTATTTCTACTATATGACGTTCTGATATCTCATATTTATAATTTTATTACTTTCTATTCTGTAGAGTGGGCCCCCTTGGATCCTTATTTTTATCTTCAATATTTCAAGACATTCGTTATATAGATGGGTCCTATTCTATTTTCAACAGATTTGAGCATGACCATTGGAATTTATTTTATAGGCTATACTATTTTCATGATTATTTTATGCCCTTTCCACTAGTGGGTAGCCTTTGGAATATGAAGATTAGTGTATGAGTTCACATATAATCCCTACTCAGGTGCTGTTTGAAAAAATTTGGATGGGGAGTTATATTGATCCCCAAATCGCCCTATAAAGACATGAAATGTATATATATATATAGGGGATATCATAAAACTATACTCAGTAGGATCCTACAAAAAAACTCTTATTAAAATATAGAAATGTTTAATAAAACCTCGATGTATAAGTTGAGAAACCAACACATCACCTAAACAGAAAAATTTATATTTCCAACCTCACCAAGGCTCAACCACCAAGTAATTTATAGAATTAGGTAACACAATAGGAAAATAATATAAAATACAAAGGAATTGGGTTACCATTGTCTCAATGAACTAGTCACCCTACACCCTAAGGAATCACATCTTGGAACTCGCATACCCTCTATGAGTCCTTTTTCACATTTGTGTCAATATATCATAGCCACATCATCATCTCATACTAAACCACATGCAACGCACCATATAGATATCATCATCACATACCCATAATCACATAGTGAAACTGATATCCATTATAAACCTACTAAAATATACATTATACCTTAATCTATTACAACATATTCATATTAAATATGTCATATTAGTATAATATATAACCTTAATCCAACTTATCCTACATGTTTATATATATATATATATATATGTGTGTGTGTGTGTGTGTGTCTGTGTGTGTGTGTGTGTGTGTGTGTGTGTGTATGTATTTATTTCAGTAATTGAGATCCATCACAATCCCTATGACCACATACCCCAAAACAATAATCCATCATATCTCAGGTATTTCTATATACCATGCTACATATTGAGAAGATAGTGGGGTAGGTGGTGAAATCATCCATATATATCTATTATAACATGGGTGTTTGGAACACACTAGAAACCTAAGGCCAATATGGTTATAAAATTCCCCTACCGACTCAGGTTTTGGTGCATAATAAATCATATAAAATAATGGTATCATAGAAAACAACCAATATTAAGGGGAAATTTCATACCTTAAACTCAAACTAAGCCTAATGTCCAACATGAAAACCTGGATATAAATACTAGTATTAAAATGTAAAACTCTGATAAGAAAAAAAATAATCAATGTTCAACATTATTATATACTAAATATTTACAATTACGATTCAATCACCTTAGTTTAATTATTAATAATTTCATTAAATGAAAACATTAATTCTAGTTTAATCATGTTATAACCATCAAAATCTTAGGCGTTAATATATTCAAAATTTACAATTACGTATTAATCAAACATGAAATTTAAACATTCTTCCCAACCAATAAATTGTTTCACTTTAATACATAGTTACTATCTTCAACACCAATTTTCCAAGAGTTGATTTATATTACACTTTCATCTCGTAATCTCAGGTATTCTAAGTCTTAATCAAACTATTCTAAAAGAATATATATTTCTAAAGGAATCAACCTAATTTCATCATGAATAAAATAATTATAGTATAGAATAGTAGAAAAAATATCCATCAAGCAAGTGTCTAACCCTGATCCAACCATCCTTAAGGAATTTTCTCATCAACCATATTATCCCGTCATCATCATCATAAATACACTATTATAAAAAGGGAAAAATATGAAACCTAAACATATAATCTAATCGAACCATGTTTCATAAAAATTATTACCATTGATCTATCCTTATGAAGCACATATATGGATGTAAATTTCATTTATAGTAACACATAAATATGGGGAAATCAAGGCCAAAATAATAAATCAAACAATATTATTTCAATCAGGGACAAGTTTTATATATCCCCGAACATTAATTCCACCATGAAATGTATTTTCATTACCAAATTTAATTAACCAATAATTTAGAAGTAGTTTTGAATAATAGTAAACAAAATAATAACCAACTAATAACAGCTACATCCATTCAATATACATTCTCATAACAATACATAATGAATCCAAATATTCCAAGGGAAGAACATAAAATTCAGTGATTATATCTTAATTTATCTTCCATTATTATTCCATTTATGCATTGATAAATAAATTTTAAATTTTAAATAATGAAAAATGAGATAATATAATCATAGTATCAATATTTCACACTATATAGTAAATCATAGGAGGAAACCAAGAAAAACAAAGCGACAACTGTTATAAAATTTTAGTATCCTTTACTTTTATTCTTATATATCATTAAAATTCATTAATTTTTGTTAATTATATTCATTAATTTGGATCCCATCATTTACCCATTAAAGATAGGACATTTTAATACCGAAAATAGTATTAAATAAAAGAGAATCTTGCATATACCCTACATAATATTTCAATATCAATAGAGATGGAAATGGGTTCTCATGTTACCTAGGTTTGAATCTACAATGTCTATTCTGAAAAAATAAGAGTGGTTCAAAAACCATGAAACTTGGATGATAAAATGATGGATATGAGGGATGTATTTACTCAAAATAACTCAAGATGCTCCTCTGGTCATCCCCAATCATGAATCATTTGAAGAAAATGGAAGTAGACACCTTTGATATCAAATACAAATGCTTTGAAGAAACTCATAAATCCATCAAATTTGATAAAACCAAGGAAATGGGTTGTATTGTATCAAAGATCCATGTACGAACATTCAATAAATAGTTATTATAGAACTTACCAGCATGGGTAAAGAAAATAAAATAATTTAATCAAAACACCTTGAAACGGCAAGGTAAGATTAAGTCAAACTGCCACCATGGAATGTCGGGTTCAAAAATGCCATTAGTGACCTCGACTATGGTTTCCCATTGTAACCCATTATGGTGTCGAGGAATTATACTCCCCATTTCAAGGTTACAATGGATATAAATATTTCATGTATAACCCACTCTTATCATTTCAAATTCCCAAAAGTAGCTTGGGCTCACCCCCAACCAAGCGCAAACAATACCATTAACTTGGGTGTTTCACCCTCATAATTTTCCATTTGGAAATACTTTAAACTCGTCCAGACACCACCCATCTGAAATGGGATGAAACACTACATGGATATCCACCATGGCATATCCACTCACCAAAATAGGTGGTTTGGACTCTATAAATCCAAAACACAACTCTCTTCCAAGTACACAACTTCAAACTCCCTTTATGCCTCTCTAATAACTGGAAAAACAAAAAGGAATGGATCAAAAAATCTGGACCATCCAATTACATTAAAAATTAATAAAAGATATATTTTATAATAACCATAACTAGCTTTGATAAAATCAATTATCAATTTTTGTATTGTTATATTACATAAACTTAACATACCACCAGTCAATATCAAACTGAAAAAATTAAATTTTAGAAATTTAGTATTTCTATAAATTAGATAGTATATTTATATTTCATATTCCAATAAAAAAATATTTAAACAAATTAATTTGAGTACATTAAAATTATATTCACTTTCAATTCATTTAATAATTATAATAATAATAAGTAATACAAAAAATACTTTTAACTCATATAAAATATTATCCAATGAACATATCAACTCCATAACAAATATGTGTGCATCTATAATGAAAATTATTCTTATTTTAGAAAAAATATAAAAATAAAAACAAATATAATTATAATGTTAAATAATTTAGGATATATTTCAATTAGAATAATGTAAAGTTAATTTTTACTTTTTAAAAACGAGTTAAAAATCATTTACAAAGTGTTTCACAAAAAACCAAGCATGTTTTATCAATTTTGATAGATGTGATGCATTTTTTAACTTATTAAATAATAAAAATAGAAAAAACAAACTTAAGTTAATTCTAAATATAATAAAAACTAGAATGACATAATTTTTATTCCTAATGGTTTTAATTAAATCATTTATATCTTTTTTAATGTGTCATGAAAATTTATGTATGTTCCCCTGGTTTTGACTATGCTATGGTTTTTTGGACTAGAATGACACCTTTAAATTAAAATTACAAACCTCCAGTCATAACATCTGAACTACATATAAAAATGATATTAAGTTAATGGATACCAATTACAATTGAATCATTTATCATTTCAATAAATTTTTATAATAATCCAAGTGCAATTTTTCATCATTGAGAATATAACACATGTCTTAAACTAAAAAACCATTTTTAAATTGAAAACAAAGAATTTTAATCATACCAAAAAAACTATCAAACTTATATTAATATAATCCCATTATGTAAAACATTAATCAATAATAATTTTCATAGAGTTTTATTGTAACATCCCTAGATTTTTTAATATATTAATAATTTTGATTTCTTCGATTGTTTTTCGTACACACAATTACAAGTCTAAATGAACCATAATATAGTATACCATTATAAAATATCTATTAAATTGGTGGAATGAATAGTAACAACCAAATTTTAAATAATATGTAAATGTTTTTTAGAATAATCAAATATATTTTTAGTAAAGTCATTATATGCTTTAAAAATACATTTTTCCACCAAAATAGATTTTATTAATTTTGTAAGAAACTATTATAATTATTTTATGGAAAATAGAGAAATATTAATTCATATAAATTATATAAATTTTTAAATCAGCATATTAAAAACCTTCTGTCAAACACTTCTCATTTTTTTTGAAAAGTTTGATTTTATAGTGAATGGTGAAAATTTTAATTTTCTAAACTTTGTTTTATTTCTAGAATTTACAAATTATAATTTTTTTAAAAAAATGGTTTAACATTAAAGTTATATATATTTGATTGTTAATAATACATTTAATTTTATTTGAATAAATTTTATGGTTAAATTTTTTATAAATATGTTTTTATACGTAAAAAGGCGATTTTGGGAAAAAAATTATTTAAAATGTTAGTTTTTATATTAAATTAATTCCTAAATATTATAAAAAATTAATATTGTAAAATGGGTTACATATTCTAAATTATTAAGTCCAAATTTGGTGAATATGTCATTTTTATTTTTTATGAATATGAATCGTAACCAAGGAAAATTTTGGTCACCTTAGAAAGGGTAAAATAGGTAAAACATTGTTTAAACATTGGGATAAGTTTTTTTTTAATTTCTATAATACCTGAATTTATTCTATTTTATGAGTGAATTTAATAAATTTCCAACCAATTTACAAATATATGTCCACATGGTCCCATATTACTTTGATAATGACATTTTTATTAATTTAAGAAAAGAAGAAATACAAAATGCCTCACTCTTGGCTTTAATACCACTAATATTTTATCATAAGGAAAAAAAGAGGTTATGTTTTTCAATAAATTTTTATATGAAATATAAATAAATTATCTTAATTGGATTAATTTATTTTTAGTTTTAATTTATTTAATAATCACCCTAAACAAGTATGCAATGATGATATAGTGTATTTTCATTAATATAAAAATTAATCTGAATGAATTTAAAAATGTTAAAAGAATTTCAATTTGTTGAATTATTGAATTAAACTATTTTTAGAGCTAAATATAAAAAATCAGGGATGTTTAAAATTATATTATTTCATTTCCATATTTTTATTGGTGTCATTAATGTCAAATTAATGGAATGGTTTCAAAAATGACATTAAGGATGTTTTATGTGAAATAATATTTTATTAAATGATTTAAAAATCATATAAATATTTAAAGAGTAAAATAAGCATTATATGTTTTCAAAAAATTCATGCCTTTTCCATTTATGAGATAACTATTACCTTATAAGTAAAATTATTACCCTTTAAGAGTGAAAAGGCCATCACTAGGGTTAAGGTTAAAATATTTTAACTATGGTGTTAAACCAAAAGATAAGGTTTAAAACATGACATAAACCTATCAAAATTTTATTTTTTAATGAATTTTAAAACCCATCTTAAATTATTGTTTAATCTCAAGAAATGTGGAAGATTTTTTCTTTAGAATGACATTATTATATTTTAATATTTTAAGAAATTCTAAGAGTGGCCCTCTTCTCACTTATAAAAGGTCACCCCTACTTTATCCTCATTACATCACATTGAGCCACATATCTCAAAAAACCAATTCCTAATTATCCTGTAAAATTTTATGTCCATGAATTAATTGTTCATATATTCTTAAAATACCATTCCAAATGTCCTTAAGAAGGGATATAAAAGATGCTTAACAAAGAAGAGGTAATCATCTTAACCAGACTATTTCAATTTGTTTCTTCTTCAACCTCATCTAAATCTATAGTATTAATCATAAAATAAGAAATATATTATGGTAAATATACATAAATTTAGTTGTTATTATTATTAAATAATTCTACTAACCGTATTTTCCATCAAATGGGAAATGAAAGTATTACTCGTGTGTACGTAAATCTTATGGTCTCCATTTAGCGATACAATTCATTTTACATCACTATATTTCATGGTTGGATATTATTATGGGTTTAATTTATATACATTATATTTATTAGAAATTTATTATTCTATAATTGTAATATCATATCTTCCTTCTTAAATTCTGATTTTTTGTAAAATGATAATGTCGCTTATGTGTAAGCGTGGACTACCAACTCCACAAAGTGATGTGATTCATTTTTCAATTATACTCAAAATGGATAGTAATAAGGATTGATTTAGTGAATATATATTATATATATGACATAATAATGATTCTATGAAGATGAATTATTATCTACTTTTTATTCATTCTATCCTTTAAAAAGTAAAAAATAGTGTTCATGCGTATGTACGACCCACCATCAACATGAACAATGTAATTTATTTTTCCATGCTCATCAAATTTATTATTGAAAATCCACTTTTTACAAACCACATTGTGGGTGTCAGATCTCTAAATTAGATCGCATGTTTGATTCTTATCAATATAATCCAATTCTTTTCCATGGCTTTAATCCTTGATTCGACCATTATTGCTTATTCAAATAAGGATAGTTCCACAATTGAGAGAAATAAAGATTTTTCTCTGCTACTCATTCTCCTTGTCTGTGTGGGACCTATCCAATATCCAATGATGTTGGATTAATCAATTTATTCTATTTTTTTTCTCTTGTGTGGTTCAGAATAATTTTCTCCATCCATGATTTCTTCTTATAATTCTTCCTCTATGCCAACATCATAATGTGACTCCTTGATGTTTTTCATACCTTCTTATGCATCTCTATTGGGATTTGTTTCATGTCCACATTTTTCCTCATCCTCTATCACATCATAAGATCAATTCCTCGATCTTTTTGTGATTTTGTCATCAATGATTTTCACATTACTATTTTCCACAATATTTATAACATGTTTACTAAGAAAATTGAAGGATTTTCTATTCATTTAATATCTGAGGAATACTCTTTCATCCACAGTATCACCACACTTTCTATGATTTCCTTATTTGGTTTAGATTAAAAATTTACATTCAAAAACAATAAAATAATTTAAGGATTGATTCCATCCATGCAATTATCATAGGATGTCTTGTTTTCCCCATATAACACCCTATTCGATTTTGAATTTAAACTATAGATTGAACAGTATCTTTCTAATAATAGTGAGAGATATAACAGTCAATCAACATAGTTCTTCCCATACAGT
This sequence comes from Viscum album, assembly GCA_963277665.1. NCBI lineage: Eukaryota > Viridiplantae > Streptophyta > Magnoliopsida > Santalales > Viscaceae > Viscum > Viscum album. The sequence goes on from OY728137.1 coordinate 384,428,192, forward strand.
TCACTTTTCAATTTTGGTTCTCAACAACTCCATTTTGATGTGAAGTTCTCATAGTAGACACCTCATATTGAATCCAATATTTCTCCAGATTGTTTTAAAACTCATTGTATGTATATTATCCACCATTATCAAACCAAAGAACTTTGATTTTCCTTCTAGTATCATTCTTGGATATTTGGTGATAAGTTTTCTTGCAATCAATCACTTGTTGTTTCCTGCATATAACCTTCATACAAGACATTCTATTATAATAATTAATGAAAATAAAAAAGTACATTTATTCATGAGTTCTAGCAACATTTATTGGACCAAAAATGTCTGAATTAATGAAATCAAGAAGATTTTATGCCCTTTTCTTCTTTGGCTGATATGAACTACATGCCAAAATCCCTCGAATGTAATAATCACAAGTCTTTTCCCATTCAAACATCATATTTGGGGTATCCATGACTATATTCAACATAGATATCTTTTCCATGCCTTATTGATTGATGTGACCCAACCTCCAGTTCCACAAGTTGTTTTCTTCTTTAATAGTCATATAAAAAATTATCTCTATTCAGTCAACTTGATATAGGTTTCCATCTATTCTTCAACCTTTGTTGAGAGAATCCCCTCTTCTTCCTTTTATAGTGCACCCCTTTTGATTGAATGTCACTATATTTCCGGATCCATAGGGTTGACTCACACTAAGGATATTGTGAGTCAAACTGTCCACATAAATAACTTTTCTATTCTTAATCTCACCATTGGAAAGTTCTGTACATCCATTGCATTTGATCTTCAAAGAACCATAATTACCAGATCTCACTATTCCATCGACTTTTTTCTTAATATTATTTTTTAGGTATGAATTTTCCATTATATGGGATGATCATATATTATCAAAAATCCAAGTGATGTTGCTCTTGGTAGCTTTGAGAGCTACTTCTACAGGGTTGGATTTTTTAATTTTTCCTATTTTTCTTCCATGAAATATAATTTTGAGTGAAGTATAATTATGGATATTCAAAATTATTTTCCATATGCATGAGTTCATCATACTCAAACTCTTTTTCTAGAGGAGAGAACATTTTTTAAAGAAGAACCCCATCTTCTTGGAAAGTATTGACTTGTCTCTGAGTTCCGTATGAATTTTCCTATCATTCCTCTTATTGCAATAAATAGCTTTACGGTCAAATTTAGAACAATGAAAACAATATCCATAAAAACTATTTCTTTTATAATAATTAGGATATGAATTTTTTATCCTTTCTTGACTTCTATCTCTTCCCCATTTATATAGCTCATTGAATCTTCACTGTATGACATGGTATGGCCCAAATAGCAACGAAACTGACATTTCATAAGTGAAATTGTCTTTTCACTTATATTCCTAATAATTTCAAAAATAATATAATTATATATTGACATTCATTCATATTAGGAAACTTAGGGATAGTTTTTAGTCATCCATTCAGTTTCATTTGAGACTTTTTTGTTTGGACTTCAGGTGTATTTATGATATATCTAACATTCATCTTGCATTAATTTTGGACCATTTTACTCCCATAATTATATGTTTCAGCAATACACCCAATTCATATGTTCCCAATGCATGATGGTCTCTGATCATTAAGAGCCATTTCAACTCCATTAAAACCATGTTTAACTCTCTCTAGCAGCTCAGCATCTGATAATTCTCAAAACTAAATTTTATACTTTGTTTATTTTATACTATATTTAGTTTCATGTTTACTCCAAAGAGTAACAACTTCTTCTTCAAGTACATCAATATTTTTGGACTTCTCCTCAAGTATACATGTATGGTCATTAATGAAATTTTACTATTCCAAAATTTTAAGCTTTCCTTCCACTATATCATCTGAGATTTCAAAATTTATTGAATGTTCCTTTACTACTACCTCAAGTCGGTTAATTTTAGCTTCTAAAATATCAACATATTCTAATGACTCTTCCAAAATTTATTTCCACTTTTTTATCTCTTAAATTGATTATCAAGATTTATAATTCATACTTGATTTGAAACTTTAGATCTACATTATTTTTAAACTTTTTATTTCTGGCTTCATCTCTTAATGGTTCTTATTTTTCAATGGTAGCCATCATTGATGTTTGGGTTCTATATTTAAACTCTGGTTATTCTTCCTCAAAGAATTCACTATCATCATATTCTTCTTCAAAGAAAAAACCATTCTCTATAGTTTTTTTTTGATAAATGAAATATCCATTTAATAAAAACCTTTTCTGAGGATTTTACTTGTTTCTAATATAACTTTCTTCATCATCAAAGTTTCTTGTGTGTCAAGAGGAAATGTTCCCAACTCTGCCACAATGAAAACAAGATAGAGGTAAATTTCCTTAAAAATTACGTTTTCCCTTATTTATTTTCTTGGAAATGAAAGAAATAATTTATTTTTCCTCAATATATTTATCAATAAAATCTCTTGAAATTTCAAGTTTTTCCATGGAATATTATTACATTTCATTAATTACTCAAGTCGTTGCATCTTCTTGTTAAACTCTCATCTCATATGCCACTAGACTGCTTATTAAATCATCCAAAGAAAGATTGGAAAGATTACTTTCCTCAATGGATGAGACCTTTTCATTTTAAAGAGGAGGAATAATTCTCAGTATTTTCTTTAAAATATCAATTTCTTTGATTTCATTACCAAGCCCTCATATTGCTTCAATAAATTCAGTAATTCGATTGAAAAAGAATCTTCATTTTTTTCAAAATCTATATTCATATCATTAAACCTATTTTGAAAAACTTTTAGTTTTAACTTTTTCATTTTTTTGTCACCTTTATAAATACTCTTTAGTTTTTCCCAAATAAACTTTTATGATGTATAACTCATCTCCTTTAGATATATATGATCATAATGAGCTATAGTGAGTGAATTCTATACTTTGGCATATGCATCAAGAAGTTCTCTATATGTATTATTCATAGACATCCAAGTTGGATTAGTGACATGTATTCCTTATGAAGTGGGAAAAATTGACTTCCGTTCCAAGTGATATTAGATTAGATCTCATCATATCCTTCCAGATCTAAAAGTTTATTCCATAAAAGATCAATACTCCCCTGACATTTACTATATTCTCTATTGCAGAGATGAAGGGAATATTTAACACAAGTGAACATTACCCTTTGATACCACTTGAAGGACCCCATAACACCCTAAGAGGGGAGGGGTGAACTTGGGTGTCAAATTTTTCTTTTAAAATGACAGATATTGTTCCCATGTTGGTATCATCCTCTTAAACCTGTCTGATGAGAAAGAGTAGAAAACAAATAATCACATGAAAATCAGGGACATAGTAATTTTATGTGGTTCACCACTAATAACAACATCTAAAGAGAAAATGGAAACAGTTTTTCAGTTGTACCAAAGTCCACTAAACATCACTAGTTGTGGATTACAAATTTTAGCATAGTCACTCTATGTCAGGTGCACTGACTTTACAAGGTTTTAGGGATATCAAACTATGTCCCTCCAATCACATCAGTTGACTCCCTCTTTCTCTCTACTTTGGGAAAACAATGTACTCAATTTATCACCATTAAGGTCACTTAAATGGGTTTCCATTCAATCATGCGTCCTCAACTATAGATACATGATTCGTTGAAGTCGTGTTTTCCCTTGCAGATGTAATATTCTTTTCCTTGTACTTTTCATTTCAAAACATTTTCCTCTGTGAACTAGCCTAATTCCCCATCATAATGGAGGGATTTGTTTACTAACTCCACATACCACCTCTACAATATGTGATTTCATACCACCTTCACAAACCACATTCATGATCTTCCTTCACTTATACTCTCGCATACTGCCTTCCTTTGCATACTGCCTTACTCCACAGACCAACTCACTTCTTCTACATACCACAAGACAACCACAGACCTAGTTCTTCCTCTACATTCAGACTCTGCTCCATGTACCACCTGTAGCACCCCAAGCTTCCATGAAACTCTTCTCTTTAAATAATACAGTAGTGTGTGTTGTACGCAACTTCGAGTTCTAACACACAACACAACCAATCAAACTAGCCGTTATGAATAGTAATACCCACTTTTTGAAATTTTATAAATTTTATCTCTCAAAATGGACTTCATTTTTGGATTCGTAATATCTAAATTATCCTAGGGTAAATTTTTGGAACCTTTCAGATAACTTTTCTATTTTGATGAATAGTGAAAATTACTAAATTTTAATTAAAAACAAATTTTTTAATCAAAATACATAATAGTGATAAATTATGAATTTAAGTGGTTTTAAAGTATATTTAGAATATATTTTTACCATTTAATACAATTTTGGTCATTGGACATAATTTCACATTTAAACCGGACAAAAACAACAGTCAATCTTTTGAAAGTTATTATTTCTTAAAAACACCCTTTTTGTTTTAACAACGGGAATTAATTTTAAATTAATTTCTGGCACTTCTATTTTTTTGAATTTAGAAATATTTATTCCATATTTGGAATCATGAGGTCCAAATTTTGTGAATAGGTAACTTTTATTTTTAGACATTTTGAAAAATTACTTCGGTAAATATTTTATTTACCATGGTTAAAGGGTAAATCCAATAAATAAGGGTAAACAAATAATATTATAATAATATTAATTTACCATAAAACGTGTCCTAACCCTATTGGTTGAAACATTTCTGACAATGGGAATCTTTGGGTCGATTTTGGGACCCCATCGATCCACTTGTAAGTGATAATGACACTTTATATTAATTAAGTTAAAGTAAATACAAAAATGACATAAGCATATATCTTTTAGAAAAAAAAATTTTACATAGGGTTATATATATTATATTTTCGACTATAAATATTCATTAGAAAGATAAATATTTTTCCTACATAATATTATTTTATTTATTATTTTTAGACATTGAATAATTAAATTTATTTATGACACAATATTGATGCAGTATTTTCCTTATTAATGAAAGAATCAAATAATTGGAATTATAAATATTAAAATAAATATAATTTGAAAGTTTTGATGCCATACACTAATTTTATTGATTAATATGAAATTTTATGATTTCTTAAATTAATTATTTTAGAATTAATAATTTTTTTAAGACTTTAACAAAAATCAGTTATTAAATAGTTTCAAAATCGACATAAAAGAGTTTTTAAAACAAATATTATATTATTAATTGATATTATATTCCAAAAAATATAAGGTTTGTCCAAAGAACTTATATAATAATATTTTTATCATTAATTTACCACTTAGGGGCCTCTTGTATGTATATAGTATGTTTATTAACTATATAATATAAAAATACAAAGTGACATGGTAAATGTCAAACTGATTAACTAAGAGTTAAAACTAAAAGATAAGGTTAATAAAGTGACCCAAACCTATCTAAAACTTATTGGTTGAGTGGTTTTTACCTATCCACACCTTAAACAATAAACAATCCACTTTTGATCCATTAGAAACCGAATATGAATTTAACATAAAATAATATTTCTAGCTTTTCCAAAGGTGCCCATCGCCCCTCTTATAAAAGGGAACTCCCTCTTCTCTAAATTTCACATCTTCAAAGCCTTTGGGCTCAGCCAGACTCTATCCAAATACCCTCTCAAAGATCCTCCCATCATTTTATAGGCCTTCCTTTAGTCATAAATCTAACATAAGGATCCCTTGTGATCAAATAAAAAGGAAGAACCCGAAGAAGAGGTAATGTTTTCACCACCCTCTTTCAAGTTCCTTTCTTCTTCAACTTCTTCTTTAATTGTTATTTCCATTATAAAATAATAACTACAGTATCTTCTATATATTTTGATGTTATTATAAATATGTTACAACCATATTCAATATTCTATCCATCCTTTGAATGACATGTCACCATACGTGCGTACGTACGGCTTACCATCTCCATGTCATGGTGTAATTGTTATTCAATATATTATTATTTTCAGGGGTATAATAATGATGTATAATTCATGTAAATAATAAATATAACATTATAACTATTAATTATATATTATATACCATCCAAGTATATTTTATTTTAATATCAAAAGAATGATATTGTCGCTCGTGCGTACATATGGACTACCGTCTCCACGAACGCGATGAGATTCATTCCCCATCGTATCCATTCAATAATAATTCTCATTTGATGATTAAAAATAATTTTTAAGGACTTGATATCATTCTGGATATGAATAAGATACAACCTATCCATAACAAACATGGCTTATGTAACAAAACATATAAAATAAAATGAGTAAGTTAACACCCGAAATGACGATAATACTAAGATACTATTAACAAAGCAATGTTAAAAGATCCAATATGATATCATATTAAATTATATGATTCTTGTATAATTTAATAACAATTATTTCACAATTATACAGGATTTTATCCTAACCTCAACCAAGGAAAAGTACAAGGTAAGTATTTATTTCACAATCGCTTCATTATCAAAGGTTGTTTATACGTAATTATCTACTGGGACCTCTTTATCATCCACATCCATGTTTCGTAAAAATATATTTCAAAGCATTCTTAATATTTTATAGAATATGGGTTAAATTTATTTATACCATTGTTTGACTTTTTATATGAAGTTTATAAAGGAATCTTTTCGTCCTTTTCCAAACAAGTTCTTTTTTAACCTTTTCGACAGAATTAAGGTAAGAATGTATTTTTTTAACTTATACAGCTGGTGCATCTGTTTTATACCGTTATAAAATCATCGAAGTTTCCCTTAAAAGCTTATAAAAAAATTTTCAAAGTAAATGTTTAATTTTATAATTATTTGAATTTCAAATGATTTCAAAAAAACAGATATTTCTCTTTAATAATTTTGATTTCATCTATGTCAACATCCTTTGATGGATTTTAAGCTTATTTGAAGTTGATTTATTGTGATACAAAACTTCCATATTGTATTGAAGTTTTTGTGATATGTTTGACTGTGGATGTGTTATTGTTATACCATTCGTGGTTTATGGAGAAATTATTGACATTTCGTATGCTATTTTTAATACGAATATTTTTGTTATGTTTAAACCTGTTCATATGAGGATTGCATTGGACTTAATAAGTGATGGGTCGAGCCCGCTATAGCTCCTCGATACATCGTTAGGTCTCATGAGACAAACTAGTGTCTTGGAAAAAGGCATTGAAAAAAGCTTATTTTTTGTCTTGGCACGAGGCCTTGGCTATGTGGTTATGATAGTCTGGCACACTAGTACAGAAAATGATTTTTACGTCGGTTCTTTTTCATTTTTTACGTTAGTTTTTAGCGGACGTTAATATGGACGATGTTATAAATAACATTTTTTACGTCGGTTATTTAAAAACTGACATAAAAAACATAACATCATGGTGTTTATCAGGTTGGTTAATTAATAACCTACGTGAAAAAATAGGGGGGGTTATAACGTCAGTTATTATATAACCGCCGTTATAACCCCCCCCCCCCCCTGTTTTTTCACGTCGGTTATTAATTAACCGAGGTGATAAACTCTGGGGAGATGGTTTATCACGTCGGTTATATAATAACCGACGTGCTAAACCAGTCCGGGGGGGTTTATCACATCGGTTAATAAATAACTGACGTGATAAACCATTTCCCAGGTCTTTTATCATGTCGGTTATTAAATAACCGACGTGATAAACCATGCCATATGTGTTTATCACGTCAGTTATTAAAAAAACCGACGTGATAAACCCTTCCCGATATCTTTATCACGTCAGTTATAAAATAACGGACGTGGAAGCTAGAAAAATGTAAAAAAAATTGAATGCAGTCCTCTGCTCTCCCCCAGAATCAACCAGAAAAAAAATCTAGAATTTGTACCACAAAAACAGAAGGAGATCGAAACAAGAACATAAGAAAATTTAATCATTTACATTGATAACATATAAAACTTACCCCACTTGACAACCCCCACACTCTTGTATACCCCCTGGACAGCTCTACCCCACCCCATTGGAGCCCCCACCACACCCCTGGACTGCCCCCCGACCCCCTGGACATCCCCAAACACCCCTCGACAACCCCCACCCTCCTAAACAGCACCCCCTCACCCCACTTGACAGCCCCCACCCCATTGGATCCCCCACCACACCCCCGGACTGCCCCCCGACCCCCTGGACAGCCCCAAACACCCCTCGAACCCCCCCCCCCCCCACCCTCCTGAACAACACCCCCTCACCCCACTTGACAGCCCCCACCACACCCCTGGACTACCCTCAACCCCCTGGATAGCTCCAAACACCCAATGACAACCCCCACCCTCATGTATACCCCCCACACCCTGGACAGCCCTCCCCCACCCTATTGGAGCCCCCACCACACCCCAGGACAACCCCCTTACCCCCCTGGACTGCCCCCCACCCCACCGAATAGCCCTCCCAGACCCCTGGACACCCCCAACCCCACTGAACACCCCCCCCCCCACACACCCTTGGAACCCCTCCCCCCCATACCAGAATCCATATCAGAAAAACCATCATAAGTAGACCAAAACAGTAAGTAGATAAAAATTAAACATTCACATATATAACATTCAAAACTCAGACTGTAAACTTCAAAAAAATTAAATCCAACCTAAATGACTACCAAATACACAATTACAACAACAATATTCAAAATTATATTTTACATTACAAACAACTAAAATTCAATCAAACTTGTAAAATAATTTGACCACTCCACTTGTAAGTGTTTGATGTCTTCACCAGTATAGGGTTGACGGTCGTCAAAAATCTACAAATGTAAAGGATAGTATTTAACATGTATAATTAATAAATCTAATTGAAATATTATGGCAAAGTTTAAGAGGAAATCTTACCAGGTCAAAATTCACAACTGTCCCAGTTGTTATTATTTCATACATAAATATTAACATATAATATCTGCATTCGATGACTCCTTGTTGTTCATGACAATTCTTATTGAATGTGTGTAAATTCAATATATTATTTTTATGTAATAAATCAAAAGGTAAAAATTATAAATGGATATTTACCTTTGAATTTACATATTTTATCTTTGCACTCCTTTTCTTTGTGTTTTTTTGAAAGTAGGACCATGCCCTGTTAGAAAATAATACGAATGGGGTAAATTTAAAATTCATTATAATATATAAAACTATTGAGAAATTGTAACTTAATTTTCCAATATATTCTTAAAACTTTCCCATACATCATCATGGATTGAGAATATCCAATAAAGTGCTTTCTCCCTTGGGAAAAAACCCCTAACATCCAATGATCACTGATAAAAGGAATTTTAACGTTAGTGTTTTTTTATGTTAAAAGATAATTAACTATTTTAGAGAGATGTGTTTCATACCTCTTACAAAAAGGCATCATCCAATGCACATGCTTCAGGGGAAATCAATTGCGGGTCCATGAATCCATATACATCTGTCAGCTCATTCCTATCACAAGTTTTATAAATATTCCTAATACAAAACATACATTAGTATACATTTTTAGTAAATATAATGCAGAGAAAAGGTGTTAAGACTTACATAGAAAAAATTTGCACGACATTGATTCCCAACTTATCTCCAGTAAAAAGCTCCATGAGATCAGTTTTCATAATCCCCACACTTATTTCACGTCCACAAACACGAGCTTCCATTGGAAACTCATAATGACCCGCCAACAAATTTGAACATCTTGAAAATCTGTCAAGACTACTAGAATTTGTATCTGATGTCATAGCCATTTTCTTTTGTTGTTGTCTATACAGTATTTCTTTACCTTCGAAGTATTCCTATAAAAATAAATTGAAAAATATATTAGTTTTCAAATGATAAAACAACTTTAATAAAAAAAAGATATAACATTCATACCTCTATGGTAATGAGTCAAAGTAGTCTGGATGAGAAAATTAAAAAATGGTTGGTACTATGTCCAACTGTAACCACCTCATCTGTAGGTAATGGTACTCGAGATGATCTATCTATAATCTCCTTTACAGTGACCCTCTGATTCTCTACCTCTAATTGTTGATGATGAACTGTATCTCCTATACAATATACCAACCCATATTCCATTATATGATGTTGAGAATCATCAACATACAAATCATAATAATTAGGAAGATGCAATAGAAAAGTAGGATAAAAAATGGGGTCCGCAGGCTGAGGTGGGGGAGTGGGAGCTACTGGCAGAGGTGGAGGATAAATATTGGGGTCTGTAGGGGGAGGTGGAGGAGTGGGAGCTGCAGTCTGAAATTGTCTTTGCATGTCTGCAAACATATACTACAGTGACTCTCTAATCTTTTCCTCCATAGTTTCATTGTTATTATTAACTTCAGCCTCCAAGGATTCAATTTTTTTATAAACCCCCTCAACGTTAGAAGTTGAAGAACATAGCAACACTTTTCTTACCGATACACCTTCCGGATATCCTCTTACACGACCAGGATGTTTGGGCCTTCCCAATTCAACAGATAAAATATCTTCCCTCCCAGTAGCTATAAATATCCCCTGTGAACTATGCTCCTCAAGAAAGTCTTGTATTAATTAATTGAACATTTCTGTAATGATTGAAATTTTATGAAGAAAATAGTTAACTTAAATAAATAAAATAGATATCTTAAAATCCTCTCAACTATGATTCTCGATTCTTCCGAAATATATTTCCCTTTTTTTCCCTTCCGAGCTCTCTTCCATTTTTCATGTCTATATGGAGGGGATGGAGAGGCCAACTCTCCAGATCTTGAAGACTCATCTCTTAGTTGTTGAAATTTTTCCGCCATCATTTGTTCTTCCAAAAATTCATACCCTCACCGAGATAAACTATGAGGGTATACATTTTTAGATTGGATCTCCTGATGAGCTTTCCTTGTTTGTTGTAAATTAAGAATAATAAATCATTAACAAAACATTAATAAGATAATTTATATAAGAAAGCTTATAAAAGTTTACATTGCCCTTACCAAAAATGACTCTTTTCTTCTACTTTCAAAAAACTATCTCCATGAGTATTCATATGTAAAAGGATATATACGAAATGGATTTTCATGACTCCTATGACCATAAATGAAATCATATGAGAGGGTTGATTTGAAATCCCTCCATCTCCTGGCAGCCAACGATAAGAATTTCTTCCTGACTCCTCCAGTGTTAGGAATATAAAATATCATCTGATCAAGAAGAGGTTAAACATACTATAAATACTAGAAACATTAAAATAATAGTCAAACAATAACAAAATATCTTACCAAAATCATCTCCCACAACTGAGAGATTGTCGCTTTATCCACACTTCTCCAGTCATCATACAGAATGCTTACTTTGCTCTTAGCCTGAGTTGCTATAAAACTCGTAAAATATTTTTCATTCGGACCTCTAGGAATATCATCATCATCAAACTCAACGATTATCCTATGATCCTGCATATGGGCAAGTGATAATTTTGGTAAACGTGTGCACCCACGTTTACCAACCTTTCAACTCTTTGTCGTAATAGGATCATGTGAATGTTCATCCCTAGAGGTATGACCCAATATGCTCATCTCCAGAATCATGTGGTTGATCAACTAAATGATCTGTCATTATCCTTCAAATCAAAAAAACAAACGTTAGTTCACAAATATAGAAATTCAAATATTTTAATACTACTATAATCAGAAAATAGAAAAGTGTAATAAGTTACATAATAGTAAACATTGGTAATATGGTAAGCATGTTAAACAATGGTAAAGATGGTCAAGATGGTAAACAATGTAAACATGGTAAACCTGGTATACATGGTAAAGTAATTTTCACTGAACAAAAATAATAGATATATAATTCATGTAATGGTAAACATGATAAAGTAAACTAAACAATCATAAAACAAACAAAAACTTATACTTATTTTGTTTCAAAACATGTTTTAATAAATAAAAAACTTACAATATCTAATATTTATGAAAAAATAAATGTAAACAAGAAATAAACATATGTTACCTGTAATTTTAGTAATGTACAAATGGATTTTTCTCCAAAATCCCTTTGTCGTGATTGTTCATTATGGCACAAACCATGTCTTCAACATGCTCCTCATTTTGTTCTATTAATCTTTCCATGGATGTATGTATCTCACATAAATCAGCATCTTTATCAAGTTCATCCTCACTAACATATTGTTTTTTCCATTGTAAAACAACAACCCACTGCATAATCTAATTGGTCTACTACATAGAATTTTTTTTGCATATGTTGCCACTATAAAAGAATCAGCTGTGTCTTCCAATCTATTCAGATTAACAAGTGTCATTCCAAATTCATCGTGTCTGATATTGTTGTTACCGATAAAACATTTACAGTTAAAAATAGGTACAATAGTTTTAAAGTAATCAACCTCCCATTTGTCTTCAATCACTCCATAATATGCACTTGATGCAGAAATTGGGTTTTTTTCCTTAGCACTCGAAAAATGCATTGCTTTTGGAAACAACAATACACCACTATTCTGAACTGCACTTATGTTGTCCTGAGCTTTCGTATGAAATGTATATCCATTAATGTCATAACCGGACCATGTTATCACATTTAAACATGGACCACCCACTATCCATTTTAATGTATCTGATACATCTGATCTACCAAGAAAAGTCTTTTTAATCCATGACAAAAAAGTTTTGTTGTGCTCATTCCAAATCCACATTTCTTTCTTCTTTGGATGACATTGTTTCAACTCATTAATATGCAATGTGATATATGGTTGAGCATCAGCTATGTTATTCAAGATGTATGATTCTAACTTCTACATCTGTTTAGCTGACAATTATTTGACTTTCAAGCCATGAGTCCCCTTTCCCTCATTATTAACTCATTCATGGCGAGATGGAGGCAAACCTATGTGTTGCGCTACAACCAAGTAGCTCGTACAAAAATTTTCTACCTCCTCAGAAATATACTTTTCAATAATGGAGGCTTCAGGTCGATATGGATTTTTAACATACCCCTTTAATATTTTCATATGCCTTTCAAAAGGATACAAACAACAAAGATATACAGGTACACAAAGATTTATTTCTTGAACTAGATGAATTATTAAATGCACCATTATATCAAAAAAAAAGTTGGAGGAAAATACATTTCCAATTGAAAACGTATAAAAATTGCATCCTTTTCCAAAATGTTCAAATCATTCACATAAATCACCTTGTTACAAATTGAATTGAAAAAATAACACAACTTCATTATAGTCTTTTTGAAACTAATGAGAAATATTCCACGCAATGCAACTGGTTGAATTTGTTGCATCATGACGTGACAATCATGTGATTTCATACCTATCAACTTCAAGTCCTTCAATGAGACAAAAATTTTTACATTTGAAGAATAACCTTGAGGCACTTTTATATCATGAAGACAATGACAAAAGCTAATTTTCTCCCTCTTCGATAAAGTATGACAAGCCGGGGGAAGAAATGTTCATCTTCCTTTAGGAGTGGGAGCTAACTCCAAACGTATTCCCATTGATAGTAAGTCGAATCTTGCATTCAACCCATATTTTGTCTTTCCTTTAATATCTAACAATGTTCCAATCAAACAATCACAGGTATTCTTCTCCACGTGAATGAAGTCAATATTATGTTTAACATCATGATACATTCAATATGGTAGCTCAAAAAAATATTGACCTTTTCTTCCAAATATGTCTATCATTACCAGATTTCTGTGTCTTTCCCAATGTCACATCAAGGTTTTTCACCCTCCTAAAATAATGATCAAGGGATAAAGGTTTTGGAGCAGTATAAAATTCTTGTGAGCAATTGACTGCCTTTTTTAGTCTTCTATAAGGGTGATCCATAGGCAAAAACTTTCAACGACCCATGTATACTGTTTTCCTCCCATGAAGCAGTTGACAATATGACGTGTGTTGTTCGAAAATTGGACATGCATTATGCCCTTTAACACTGTATCCAGATAAATTTCTATACGCTGGGAAGTCATTTATAGTGAACAGAAGCACTGCATGAAGTTGAAAATATTCCATTTTGTAAGAATCATACACCCTAATACCATCATCCCATAACAGTTTCAAATCATCAATCAACGGTGACAAGTAAACATCAATATCATTGTCGGGTTTCTTTGGACCAGAGATCATTATACTCAACATGACATATTTTCGCTTCATACAAACTTCAGGATAGAGGTTGTAAATTACCAATAAAACAGTCCATGAACTATGTGTGCTACTGACGGTTTGGTATGGATTCATTCCATCTGTGCACAACTCTAGTCTGAGATTTCTAATTTCATTTCCAAATGTAGAATATTGCGCATCAATTTTCTTCCATTGTGGACAATCAGCTGGATGATGTATTTTTCCATCACATACCCGGTCATCATCATGCCATCTTAACCTTTTTGCATCATGTGAATTAGAAAATAAACATTTGAAATGATGAATTATAGGAAGATACCAAAATACCTTTGAAGGGAGCTTTGAAATCTCTACATCTACCTGTGATTTTTCTTTCACCTTATACCATGATGTCCCGCATTTAGGACACTCTGACAGAAATTTATATTCCTTCCTATATATAATGTAGTCATTCGGACAGTCATTTATTTTCTTGTATCCCAATGCCATCGACCATAATATTTTCTTGGCCTTGTAATGTGAATCTGGAAGATCATTATCTTTTGGAAGAATGTCTTTCATCAATTGTAGCAGCTCTGTAAAACTTATGTCACTCCATCCATGTTTCACCTTCAGGTTAATCAATGTTAACACCACTAAAAAATCGTAAAATCTGTACAACCGAGATATAATGGTTTTTCAGTATCACCATATAGACGCACAACTGTCGGTTCTATATCAATTTGTTCTTCTACAATATCGCGAATCATTTCTTCAATTCCATCGGAGTTACCATCTTGTGAATCATCATCATCAGTGACATTCCGTCGAGTTTCACCATGCCAAATCCAAGGTCTATAACTCAGATTAAAAACATGACAAATCAGATGATCTTTTATCTCTCTACTTTTCAACTTCTTCATATTCAAACATTTCAGGTATGGATAGAAAAAAATGTCACTACTTGGAACATTTCATTTAGAAAATTCCAAAAAGGCATCAAAACCTTCCTCATATTCATTGCTCATTTGATGTGCCGTAATCCAACTTTGACTCATTATTACCTATAACAAATATCAAAAATATATATATTTTTAAGATAAGACAAATATATGTTTATATGAAAAAAATCATAATTTGAATGTAAAAAAATTCTGAAATATAAAACAAATCTATGGGTATTTAAAAAATATGCTTGAATATTATTTTTAAAACAAAATATAGTTAGATATAACAGTTTTAAATTCCATTGAATCAAAGAAAACCATGGCACCTACATGGTTGATAGAAAATTGGAGAAAGTGGAGTAAACCTGAGAATCACCCCCCCACCCCCCGGACAACCCCCAAAACCCTATAGACAGCCCCCACACCCCCCACACCCACCCACCCTCTTGCACCCCCCCTGGACACCCCCCAACCCTCTAGGCAGCCCCCCCCCCTCACCCCCTGGACAGCCCCCCACCCCTCAAGACAGCACCCCCACCCCTCCTGGATACCACCCCCTCCCCCCACCCCCTTGGACACCCCCCTGGACACCCCCAACCCTCTAGACAGCCCCCACCCCCCGGACAACCCCCAAAACCCTCTGAACAGGCCCCCAGCCCCGTGAACAGCCACCCACACCCACCCACCCCCTTGGACACCCCCCCCCCAAACACCCCAGAACCCTCTGGACATCCCCCCCCCCCCCCCACCCCTTGACAGCCCCCCACCCATCTAGACATCACCCCACACCCCTCCTGGACACCACCCCCCACCCCTACCCCCTTCAACACCCCATAGACACCCCCCAACCCTATGGACACCCCCCCCCCCCCAGCCCCGGACAACCCCCAAAACCCTCTGAACAGGCCCCCACCCCCTTGGACAGCCCCCAACACCCACCCACCACCTTGGACACCCCCCTGGACACCTCCAACCCTCTGGACAGCTCCCCACCCCCTAGACAGCCCCCACCCCTCTAGACAGCACCCCCACCCCTCATGGACACCCCCCCCCCCCCCACCACCACCACCACCTACCCACTTGGACATCCCACTGGACACCCCCAACCCTTTGGACAGCCCCCCCCCCCCCCCCACCCCCTGGACAGCACCCCACCCCTCCAGACAACACCCCCACCCCTCCTTGACACCACCCCCACCCCTGACCCCCTTGGACACCCCCCTGGACACCCCCAACCCTGTGGACAGCCCCCCACCCCCCCCCCCCCCCGGACAACCCCCAAAACCCTCTGGACATCCCCCCACCCCCGGACAACCCCCAAAACAATGGTTTACATATAAAAACTAGGCATGGTGAACAACTAAAAACACATTCATTTAATATATACTTCATCATGAAATAGATGGAATTAAATATTATTAAATATGGCTACTTAAATGATCGTATGATAGTTAAAAATGACCAATGATATTCAACTAGTCAAATGGTCACATGTTTTCTCAATAACTAATTTCATAATGAGGTAATAAATAATTCTAGAAATCTTAAACATATTTTCAAGGCCTTGGCCAAGGCCTCAAAAAATACTAGGGTAAGCCCTCAACAGAACCCATTTTTATTTGGAATCAGGAGACATATCGATGCATTGAAGGGCCATAGAGGTCAACAGCCATTACATTATATGTCTAATAGATTCTCATATAAAATAGGATAAACATAAGCAGCAAAAACACATGAAATATCCTTTCCAAATTCGTACATTTAATCAATAACCATTCTATGCAGTAATATAGGTGAATGAGATCATTAGTTGTCAATGAAAACAAAAATTACCATCAATGTCAGGCATTCTCGAAACAAAAACTAACTAAATATAAGTAGTTGAGGCTTACGTGAATATTGCGAGTCGATCTAATAGATCTGGGGATGATAAATAAGATGATGATGGAAAAAATAGTTTAGAGGTTTCTAAATGGAAGAATATTACCTAGTTTATACACAAAATTCACAAAACATAAATATAGACTTTCCGAAAAAAAAAAACGAATTAAATAAATTCGTGGAAGGCTTACTTGAGTGTTGCAAGTTGAGATGATAGATCCAAGGAGAGTAAAGATGATAAACGATGAAGGTAAAACGAGTTTAATACAATGAGATCGACGAGCCGATTAGGGTTTACCGCACGAGAGAGACGAGTCGCCGGACTGTCGATTGAAAAATCGTAAATGACAATCCACAGGTCTTATTAATTTTTTAAATGTTTTATAACGTCGGTTATTTAATAACCGATGTTATAAACTATTTTTTTATATTTATAACGTCGGTTATTATAATAACCAACGTTATAAATGTATCAGATATGTCTTTATTTACATCGGTTGTTTTATAACCGACGTAAAAAAATCAGCGTGTTGGTTTTTTACGTCGGTTATAGAATAACTGACGTAAAAAATACATCATAAATCACAGTTTTTTATGTCAGTTATTGTATAACCGAAATAAAAAACTTCTTCGGGTTGTTTTTTTATGTCGGTTATCAAATAACCGACGTCAAAAAGGCCTCAAAAGTCACGTTTATTACATCGATTATAAAATAACTGACGTAAAAAACTTGTAGATATCTCATTTTTTACGTAGGTTATCAAATAACCGACATAAAAAACCCCACGATTTGGTTTTTTACGTCGATTAATTTATAACCGACGTAAAAAACGAATGAGTGCGATTTGTAACATCAGTCATAAAATAACCGACGTAAAAAACCATGTTTCACAGATTATCACGTTAGTTATATTTAACCGACGTAAAAAATGGTGACGTAAATAACGTTTTCTGCACTAGTGGGATTATGAATTCCATCATTATGAAAGTGGTTATTGATGTTGCATGTGATTATTCGACTAGTATAATATCCATGTCAATAATTAAATGGAATTATTTCATTTTAGCTTTTCCATATTATACTGAAGTTCATGTTTAAAAGGCTTTAGTTTTAGTTATACATTGCCTTAAATGTTTATGCTTATTTATGAAAGTTTCTACTATATTGTTATCCTCACTGAGCATCTGATCTCACCCCTTTCAATGTTTTATTTTTCCCAGGATATGAAGAAGTAATTTATTAATGACCTGCAGGGATAGTATGAGGGGATATGAAGAAAACATGTTGTTGTAGTTGTTTTCACTTCATGATGTAATGTAAACTTTATGAATGTATCTAGTTATTCCCAGGCTACTAAACTAATCGGTCTTTCAAGACTTGATCTTTTGTGATCATGACAATGTTATGTAATAATGCACCGACTCTGGGTAACGAGATTTGGGGTGTTACAATTGGTATCATAAGATGTTTTTTACAAACCTTGGAAGCAAGATTTTGATAAACTCTGGTTAGATAACATATCCCTAAGATAGACTTTGAGGATTAGTATAGAAGAACTTCCTAGAATTTTGGTATTATAGAGATTTTGTGAGTTTTCCAAGAAATACATCCCTTTCTGGATATGAGAATGTAGAGGTGGCTCTGGCACAGATGTACCTAGGGGTAAAACCCGAAAACACCGCTTTGAGCTAAACTCGAACGGGAACTGGTGCACGAGAATGGGACTTGCTGCACTCTTGGTTACAACACTCCCTGGGGATATGCTTAGGATAATTCTCATTTTCTTTACAAACCATTATGAAGGGTTTATTAGTATAAACTTCCTCAAAGAAAACATTTTTATGATTATGGATTATATCCATTAATAGTTCAATTTATGTTAACTGTTTTACAAGTATAGAATTATGTATTTTGAATCTTAAACTGATCTAGTTTATTCCATTGTTTAGAAATTGTGCCTAGTGGAAGAAATGGAAATCGTATCAATGCACACACTCCATGTAGAGATTTCCCTCCTTCTCAAGATAATTATTGTGGAGCTGGTGATGCAACTGCTGCAGATCAGCTAATCACTATACTGGGACAACTCCCTCAGGTTCTGAAGAATAACCTTACCCGTATGGAGTACCCTGATCCACAGTGTGGAGGATCAATATTAGATCGCTTCATGAGGCAACAACCACTAACATTAAGTGGGATTAAAAATCCATTGGTAGCTGAGCAATGCATAATTTCCCTAGAAAAAATACTTTAGCTTTGGGGAGTAGTGAAAGGGAGAAAGTTATCGTGGCACTTTATCGCCACACCGGAGATGCTGATCAATGGTGGTCATTGATTAAAAACACAAAGGAAGATGATGAAGTGTCAAATATGGAATGGAGAGTGTTCAAAGAGACTTTCTTATAAAAATACTTTCCTCGTGACCATCGAACAGATATGGAAAGGCAATTTATGAGTCTAAGAAAAAAAGAGGATAAGAATGTCGCAAAGTATGTGGCTAACTTTACAAGGTTATCAAGGTATGTTGGAGATTATATACGTAACCCAAGAAGTAATATTGAACGTTTATTTGATGGGTTAAAACCATTTCTTCGTCAAGCATTAGTGTCACAATCCTTCTCATCGTACGAAGATATTCTCTTATATGTTATCAGGACAGAAAAATAATTCTCTAAGTCTTATGAATTTAAAGAAAATCCAGAGAAGAAGAGATATGATGATCACTCTGGGAATGGAAATAAGGGGAAGAAGGGAAATGTTGAATATCCATCCTGCAGTAAATGTGGGAAGAAACACCCCAGTACTTTCTTAAAAGGAATGGGATTATGTTACAAGTGTGGTGAAAAAGGCCACCAAGCTCGTGATTTCAAGGGGAAGAAGGAAGCTACCGATGTCCAATGCTACAATTTTTGGAAGATGGGATATTATGCAAATGAATGTCCTAAGCGTCTGGGGAACATACCTTAGAAAAGGACAAGGGATCAAGTCCAAGCTTATGTTATCACTACCACTGAGGTAGAAGCTCTGAAAGACGTGGTGGAAGGTAATTTAATGGTTTCCTCAAGTTTATAAAATGAATTATTTAATTTTGGATCATCGCATTGTTTCATATCTTCCGAGTTTTCTAAGAAAAATAGATATTTCCAATTTGATTTAACAAGGGATTTGTCAATTAAAACACCTAAGGGATGTATCATTGCATCAAAGTTTTGTGAACCAGTCCCCATTAGAGCACATAAATGTTCTTTATCTGCTAATCTTGTTGTCATACCTATGATTGAATTTCATATAATCCTTGGTAAGGATTGGCTTTCGGACCATGATGAAAAAATATATTGTAAGAAGAAGGAGGTTATTATTTTTTATGATGATGATAAGGAACACCTTATCTTTAGAACGGTATCATTACCACCTAATTCTAACCTAGATCCACCCCATGCAGCTCAACTAAATTCAATTATTGTGGAGGAAGAGAATAAAATAACTATGGGTGAGGAGAGGAATGTTCAAATAGGGGATTTTCCTATTGTGAAAGAATATGTAGGTGTCTTTCCGGAAGATTTACCTGGACATCCTCTAGAACGAGAAGTTGAGTTTTCCATTGATTTAATTCCTGGATCAAGGCCTATATCAAATACCTCTTATAGAATGGCCTCTATGGAATTAGTGTAAATAAAGAAACAACTAGAGGAATTGAGTAATAAGGGATTTATTTTCCCTAGTGTTTCTCCACGGGGATCCCCTGACCTTTTTGTTAAGAAGAAAGATGGATCTATGAGGTTATGTATCGACTACAGGGAGATCAATGCTATAAAAATAAAGAACAAGTTTCCCCTACCTCGCATTGATGATTTATTTGACCAACTACATGGAGGTCAATACTTTTCAAAGATTGGCCTTCGATCTGGATACCATCAGTTGTGTGTGAAGAAGGAAGACATTCCGAAGACAGAATTTCGAACTAGGTACGGTCATTACGAGTTTATAGTAATGCCTTTTGGATTAACTAATGCACCCTCTGTATTCATGGATCCAATTAATAGAGTTTTCAAGGAATATCGCAAAGAATTTTTGGTGGTATTTATTGATGATATCTTTGTATAATCCAAAAGCTATGAAGATTATGAAAATCACTTTCACATTATCTTGAAGACTCTAAGAAGACATGAATTATATGGGAAGTTTAGAAAGAGTTAATTCTGGCTTCAGGATATTTCTTTTCTAGGCCATATTGTCTCTAAAGATGGAATCTCTGTTGATCCTTCTAAGACCAATGGAATCCAAGAATGGCCTGCACCAATGAGTATAACTGAGGTACACAGTTTTATTGGTTTAACTGGTTATTATCGACATTTCATCTAGAATTTTGCCCAGTTTACTAACCCATTAACAAAGCTCACACGTAAAGGGGTTAAATTTGTTTGGAAAAAAGAGTGTGAAGAGTGTTTTGAAGAACTGAAGAGAAGATTAGTCAATTCTCCTATATTGACTCTACCATCATGGAATGATGGGTTCATTATTTATAGTGATGCATCGAAGAAATGAATTGGTTGTGTCCTTATGAAGAATGATGGGGTTATTTCCTATGCATCACGACAGTTGAAAATTCATGAGCAAAACTATCCTACTCATGATATCAAGTTAGCAGCTATGATTTTTTCTTTGAATATTTGGAGACACTTCCTCTATGGTGAAAAATGTGAGATTTATACTGATCACAAGAGTTTGAAGTATATTTTCTCACAAAAAGAACTCAACATGAGGCAAAGGATATGGCTTGAATTACTCAAGGATTATGATTTCACGATAAACTACCACCCGAGGAAGGAAAATAAGGTGGAAGATGCTTTGATCAGAAAAGATCATGGAGTTTTGAAAAATATGAGAATTGAAAGGGATCCAATTTTCATGGATCTAGTGAAGATGGACATGGGAATAACCATGGAAGGTGAAACATCAATGCTTTTTCAAATGGTTGCCAAACCATCTTTACTAGAAAGGATTAAGAGTTTCCAGACCGATGATGAAGAATTTCAAAAGAAGATTAAAGCTATGAATGATGGGAGATTGAGAGAATTTGTGTATGAAGAAGGAATTTTAAAATTTGGGAAGATACTTTGTGTTCTCGATATACCTGATCTGAAAATAGAATTTTTAGATGATGCTCATAGCTCCAATTTCTCTATATACCCTGGGAGCACCAAAATGTATATATATTTGAAGGAACACTTTTGGTTTGACAACATGAAGAGGGAGATTACTGATTTTGTGTCAAGATGTATCGCTTGTCAACAACTAAAATTAGGAAGGCAATAGCCTAGAAGATTCATGCAACCTCTTCTCATACCAGAGTGGAAATGGGACAATATTACGATGGACTTTGTCGTGGGGCTACCAAAGACTCCTAAAAGGAACGATGCGACATGGGTTAATGTTGATCGTCTTACCAAGTCATCACATTTTCTTGCTATAAGAGAAGATATACCACTGGAACTTCGAGAAAGGCTATATATTAATGAAGTTGTGAGACTTCATGGAGTACCCCTATCGATTGTTTCTGATCTTGATCCCCGTTTTACTTCAAGATTCTGGAAGAGTCTTCAGAAGACCTTGGATACTGAACTTTGTTTGAGCACTAACTACCACCCTCAAACAGATGGATAATCAGAATGGACTATTCAAACCTTAGAAGACATGTTGAGATCTTGCTCACTTTACTTTAAGGGTATGTGGGATCAATATTTACCTCTGGTAGAATTTTCCTATAACAATATGTTCCATTCCAGTATTCAGATGGAACCATATGAAGCATTAAAGGGAAAGGGATGTCGCACACCAACCTGTTGGGATGATGTTGGTGAAAGAAAACTTGTAGGCCCATAACTGGTGGAGGAAACAATGGAAATGGTAAAGGTAATCCAAAACCACATCAAAGCATCTCAAAGTAGGCAGAATAGCTTTGACGTTAACCGAAGGAAGGATTTGGAATTTATAGTAGGAGATCATGTTTTCTTGAAGGTATCTCCATGGAATGGAGTTATACATTTCGATAATAAGGGTAAATTGAGTCCCAGGTACATCCGACCTTTTGAAATTATAGAACGAATTGGGGTTGTAGCTTACCGTTTGGCAATGCTGCCAAGTCTCTCCAAAGTTCACGATGTGTTCCACGTATCACTGTTGAGGAAATACATGCCTGACCTAACGCATGTACGCACCTATAAGGAATTAGAACTAAAACCTGATATGTCTTATTGCGAAGATCCCATCAGGATTATTGATACAAGAGAACAAGTGCTGAGAAACCTGACGACTCGTCTGGTAAAAGTTTTGTGGAGAAACCATAAGATGGAAGAAGCAACGTGGGAACCCGAGGAACATATGATGAAGAATCACCCAAGTCTTTTCATGCAGTAGTATTCTAGAAATTTTGAGGATGAAATTATTTGAAGGAGGGGGGAATGTAACACCCCAAGCTTCAACGGTATGCTTCTCTTTGAATAATACAGTAGCGTGTGTTGTACGCAACTTCGAGTTCTAACACACACCACAACCAATCAAACTAGCCGTTATGAATAGTAATACCCACTTTTTAAAATTTTATAAATTTTAACACTCAAAATGGACTTCATTTTTGGATTCATAATATCAAAATTAGCCTAGGTTAAAATTTTGGAACTTTTAGGATAACTTTTATATTTTGATGAATAGTAAAAATTACTAAATTTTAATTAAAAACAACTTTTTTAATCAAAATAATTAATAGTGATAAATTATTAATTTAAGTGGTTTTAAAGTATATTTAGAATATAGTTTTACCATTTAATACATTTTTGGTCATTGGACATAATTTCACATTTAAACTGGACATAAACAACTGTCAATCTTTTGATAGTTATTATCTCTTAAAAACACGCTTTTTGTTTGAACAACGAGAATTAATTTTAAATTAATTTATTCCAATTATTTGTTTTGAATTTAGAAATGTGGATTCCATATTTGGAATCAGGAGGTCCAAATTGTGTAAATAGGTAACTTTTATTTCTAGACATTTTGAATAATTACTTCGGTAAATATTTTATTTACCCTGGTTAATGGGTAAATCTGTTAAATAAGGGTAAAAAATAATATTATAATAATATTAATTTACCCTAAAACATGTCCTAACCCTATTGGTTGATAACTTTATGAGAATGGGCATCTTTGGATCGATTTTGGGACCCCATTTAGCAACTTGTAAGTGATAATCCCACTTTATATTAATTAAGTTAAAGTAAATTCAAAAATGACATAAGCATATAGCTTTTAGAAAAACAATTTTTAAAAAGGGTTATATATATTATATATTTTCGACTATAAATATTAATTAGAAAGATAAAACGTTTTCCTACATAATAGTTTTTTATTTATAATTTTTATACATTGAATAATTAAATTTATCTATGACACAATAATGATGCAGTATTTTCCTTATTAATGAAAGAATCAAATAATTGGTATTATAAAAATTAAAATAAATATAATTTAAAAGTTTTTATTCCATACACTAATTTTATTAATTAATATGACATGTTAGGATTTCGTAAATGAATTTGGTTTGAATTAATAATGTTTTTAAGACTTTAAAAAAAATCAACTATTAAATAGTGTCAAAATTGACATAAAAGAGTTTTCAAAACAAATATTATATTATTAATTGATATTCTATTCCTAAAAATATAAGTTTCGGCCAAAATACTTATATAATTATAGGTGTATCACTAATGGAACACTTGAGGGTCTATTGGATGTATATAGTAAGTTTATTAACTATATATTATAAAAATATAAAGTGACATGGTAAATGTCAAACTAATTAACTAAGAGTTAAAACTAAACGATAAGGTTAATAAAGTGACCCAAACCTATCTAAAACCTATTGGTTGAGTGTTTTTAGACCTATCCCCACCTTAAACTTTAAATAATCCACTTCTGATCCATTAGAAACCGAATATTAATTTATTATAAAATAATATTTATAGCTTTTCCAAAGGTTCCCCTCACCCCTCTAATAAAAGGTCACTCCCCCTTCTCTAAATTTTACACCTTAAAAGCCTTTGGGCTCGGCCAACCTATGTAAAAATACCCTCTAAAATATCCTCCCTTAATCCTAGAGTCCTTCCTTTAGTCAGAAAGCTAACTTAATGATCCCTTTTGATCAAATCAAAAGGAAGAACCCGAAAAGAGGTAATGTTTTCACCAACCTCTTTCAAGTTCATTTCTTCTTCAACTTCTTCTTCCTTTGTTATTTCCATTATTAAATACTAACTACAGTATATTATATATTCTGTGATGTTATTATAAATATGGAATAACCATATTTAGTATTCTATCCATCCTTTGAATGACATGGCACCATACGTGCGTACGTACGGCGTACCGTCTACACGTCGTGGTGTAATTGTTATTCAATATATTATTATTTGGATGGGTATAATAATGATATGTAATTCATGTAAATAACAAATATAATATGATAATTATTCTTTATATATTATATACCATCCATTTATATATTATTTTAATATCAAAAGAATGATATTTTCTCTCGTGTGTACGTACGAACTACCGTCTCCGCGAACGCGATGAGATTCATTCTCCATCATATCCATTCGAGGCTAATTTTCATTTCATGACTAAAAATAATGTTTAAGTACTTGATATCATTCTGGATATGAATAATATACAACCTATCAATAAAAAACACGTCTTATGTGACAAAACATATAAAAGAAAATGAGTAAGTTAATACCCGAAACGACGATAATACTAAGATACTATTAACAAAGCAATGTTAAAAGATAATATATGATATTATATTGATTTATATGATTCTTGTATAATTTAATAACAATTATTTCACCATTATACTGGATTTTAACCCACCCTCAACCAAGTAAAAGTACAAGGTAAGGGTTTATTTCACAATCTCTTCATTATCTGAGGTTGTTTATACGTAATTATCTACTGGGACCTCTTTATCATCCACATCCATGTTTCTTAAAAATGTATTTCAAAGAGTTATTACTATTTTACAAAATATTCTTTAAAGTCATTTATACCATTGTTTGACTTTTTATAATAATTTTATAAAGGAATATTTCCATCGTTTTCCAAACAAGGTCCTTTTTAACCTTTTCGACAGAATTAAGGTAAGAATGTTTTTTAACTTATATGGCAGGTGCAGCTATTTTCCGCCATTATAAAATCGTCGAAGATTCACTTACAAGCTTATAAGAAAATTTTCAAATTAAATGTTTTATTTTATAATTATGTGACTTTTAAATGATTTCAAAAAAAGAGATATTTCTCTCAAATGGTTTTGATTTCATCTATGTCAACATCCTTTGTTGGATTTTAAGCTTATTTGAAGTTGATTTATTATGATACAAAAAATCCATATTGTATTGAAGTTTTTGTGATATGTTTGACTGTGTATGTGTTATTTTTATACCATTCACGATTTATGGAGAAATTATTGACATTTCGTATGCTAGTTTTAATATGAATATTTATGTTATGTTTAAACCTATTCATATGAGGAATGCATTAGAATTAATAAGTGACGGGTGGAGCCTGCTATAGATCCTCGATGAATCGGTAGGTATCATGAGACAAACTATTGTCTTGGCACAAGGCCTCGACAAAATCTTATTTGTAGTCTTGGAACAAGGCCTTGGCTATGTGGTTATGATATTCTGGCATTATGCATTCCATCATTATGAAAGTGGTTATTGATATTTCATGTGATTATTCGACTAGTAGAATATCCATGTGAATAAGTAAGTGGAATTATTTCATTTTATCTTTGCCATATTATGTTGAAGTTAAATTTTAAAAGGCTTTTGTTTTAGTTATACATTGCCTTAAATATTTATGCTTATTTATGAAAGTTTCCGCTATATTGTTATCCTTAGTGAGCATCGGAGATCACCCCTTTCAATGTTTTATTTTTCCAAAGATATGAAGAAGTAATTTATGAATGACCTATAGGTATAGTATGAGGGGATATGATGAAAATATTTTGTTGTAGTATTTTTCACTTCATGATGTAATATAAACATTATGAATGTATCTAGTAATTCAAAGGCTACTAAACTAATTGGTCTTTCGAGACTTGATCTTTTGTGATCATGCCAATGTTATGTAATAATGCACCGAATCTGGGTAACTAGGGTCAGGGAATTACACCAACTATTTCATAGAACTTATTCTTCTATGAACTATTTCTCCTCCGCGGACCACTTCTCCTCTCATGGAATCCTCCCTAGGAACCTATTCTTCCTTCTATGATTGTTTTCCTATGAACCATTCTAGTATTTAGCAAAGTCCACCCAGATTTTCTTAATATTAGGCATGATAATTAATTGAGAGATTAGTTCTCCTTATATTGGGAAATAGATTTGCATAATCTGCTAAACAGATATGTACCAAAAAATTTATACGACACTGCCTTTTCCTTGTACCATGAATCTCCCAGGAACCACTTCCCTAAGCGGTTTGCATACTACAATTACCTATATATGGTGACATAAATCATAGACTCATTTTCACAAATGACACCCTTTACGTATTCTCAAAACTCTTTCTGGATTTCACGAATGACACAGCATCCTGCAAACTGTTTGCCTTCCACGAACTGCATGCCTTCCGGAAAACCTCCTTCGCTCCGTGAATTGTTCCTCCTTCACGGTCCACATACCATTCCCACTTCATAGTTTTCAGTTCATTATTCCACATACCAAATTTTTGGATCTGCAAACTATTCGAGGAACATGGTTCATGGTCCACCATTCCTTTACCAAAACTCTTCCTTTTTTCAAAGAACAAACTCCCACTTTTGAAGCCTAAAAACATGGAAAACACTAGGAAACTGAACCACCTTCAATAGTTCTTTCTTTCTCAATCGTAATAATATATTCCATGCAAACTCCTTGATCAAACCAATGTGAATTGACAACAAACAAAAACCATACTCTATTTCCAGCAAAGAATATCCATGGTTCCAACAATAACAACATTGATGTTCATTATGATTTTCAAGGTATATGATACAGTAATAACATACATTTCTCTATTTGTTTTATGATTATGGTGATTAAATTTATTTAAATCTAATCATTTTCCATGGGTTATACTATGATGAAATGATGAAATTGTTATAAAATCCTTTTTCTTTCTATGATATATGTTATGATGATATGATGAATATTTTAAAACCATGTTCCAATCATAAGTATGGTTTTTAAAATTTTATGTGTGGGATAAGAATTATATTTTCCTCAAATTCATTGGATAAATTTTTTATCTCACCTTAGATAATTATGGAAAATTGGTTGATGTGCTTGATCCATTATGGGAAATAATTCTACGTCCTTGATCCAGCATTGGAAACATGTAGAAAAAATGTATCTACAATTAGAAATAGATGATGATGACTAATCTATTAGGATATGGGAAACATGTTGTTATTCCTCATCCACTATAATATTATGGTCTCAGTAGTTAAACATTTACATATTAAATGGTTCATATTCTTATGATGGTGCCACACTTGTATGACATGATTTGGATCTAAACTTATGGTTCATGATTGAAATTGATGTTGTCTCTCTCTTATGAAGAATATATTTTATGAAAATAAATTTTTATTCCATGAATAATGTTTAGGATCCATGATAGATTGGGTAATAACTTTGTAAGTTATGATCTCATATCCTTATTATTATCTTAGGAATTTATATGATCATTGATTAATATCTCTCATGCTTACCCTTGCAAAGAATCTACGATTACCATTCCTTATGTTTCCTTTTCCAAGGTTAACAATAATGATTATAGGTATGGTATTTCAAGAAATTTATAGAGGGGGATGAAAATTACGATATATGATTAATAAAGTTTCAAAAAAAAGCCTATGTATCTTGTCTCCAAAGACACTAAACTATTACAGTTCTGGCATGGATCATAATGTGGTGTTTTGAATATTCATCTCGAAAGATGTAATATTTATGTATGAAAATATTGAGATTCTATATTTAGGAAAATTCTAATGTGATTTGTAAGATTTGTACATAAAGTATGTCTTTGAACTAGAATGGAAATTTTAAATTGAAATTGTTTTCTTTCATTCACACCACCCAAAAAGACTGTCAGAATGATGATTGATTCTAATATGCATCAGAATGACATGTTGTTTTTTCCTAAAGGTCATAAAAGAATAAATAATAAATTTCCAATATTTTTATTAAAATTTGAGTATTTTCTCTCAATTTAGAGTATTCGGTACGTGTTCTGAACTAAAATGTCACATTACAATTAAAATCATGCACTTGAAATCATATAGAATACACATCATGTCAGAATTATGTGTGGTTAGATCTTATTTCTGAAACATGAATCTTTAAAAAAAATCCTAACATATCACAATGTTATTAGAATTCTTTCATTGTTTTGAGTAGGTGATGTACATTTTTAATTAAAATGTCACATATAAATTTAAAACAAGCACTTCTAGTCACACTAACCACACTGTCTGGAAGAATTATGTAAGCGTAATTACTATGGTTCAAACATAAATTATAAATACTTTTTATTGAGTATCATCAATATATAAGTATGATTTATTTATTTTGAGTTTTAATTCCTATTTATTACCAAAATTTCAGTTCTAAATTGAAAACATGCTCTTTTAGTTATACCATCCATATCGCTTGTCTGGATGATGGGTAGCTGATTCCTATAATTCATAAATTTATCAATGATCATATTCATAATGTATCATGGAAAACCAAGTGTTTTTTCTCAGTTTTGAGTATGTGATGTTCTTTCTAAGGATATTTAATTATAAAAATGGAAAATTTTATTATATGTATTTATAAATCAAATATGCATCCAAATTATGTGAGTTGTGTTCCTAAAGTTCAAAATTCAATCATTGATAATTGTATCAACGAATCATTACAATATGAGGATTTCATTAAACAATGAAAATGGTAAATTCATTTTTTATTTAAATTTTCACATTTAAATTGAAGTTAGAATATTTTATTCATACCAGCCACATCGTATATCAGAATAATGATATTTTATTTCCCTAATAAAAAAATAAATCATTGATAATTTTCCCAAAATTTCATGGAAATTGATGAACTTTTTATGGTTATTATATATAATACACTTATAATTAAAAAATTTCAAAAATTAACAATTGATAATTTCCTAATGTATCAAAAAATTCTAGTGTATTTGATTGTTTTTTCATATATTATGGATGTTTGGGACCAAAATATCAATATTATATTGAAAACATGCTCATTCCACAATAAAAATTACACTGCATGTTAGAATGAAATGGGGTTAATTACAGTAATTTATGAATTAATAATGGATCATTTTTTTTAAAGTAATATAGGAATTACAGTAAGTGTACCTCATTTTGGTATGTTATGCTTGTTTTGAACTAATATGACACATTTAAATGAAAACATGAACATTTAGTCATGTTGGACACACCGTATAGAATAATGACATACAATTAATTACTATAAGTAAAAATGAATTATCATTCATTTTTCTAAATTATCCTACAAATTGGGACATGTTTTCTCATTTTTTGGCTAATGACAACAGTTTTGAACAAAAATTTCAATCTTAAATTGAAAACAATAAATTTCAATCATACAGGTTGAACTATGTGTTAGAATGGTGTGTGATTAATTCATATGGGTAAAAATAAATAATTGATCATTTTGATAAATTTTATTGATAATCCATTTTTCCTTTCTTTCTTTGAGTATGTGGAACATGTTTCGAACTAAAATGTCACTTAAAAATTAAAAATGAACACTTTTTATCATATTGTACACATCGACTTTCAAAATTATGTGTAATTAATTCATACTTGTCACAAATGGATAATTTTTCACATCTACTATGTTTCATGAAAATACATGAATGTTTTATTGATTTTGAGTATGTGATGTGAATATTGATCTTCTTTAGCATGTAAAATAAAAATATACACTTAAGGTCATTCTGGATTGAATGAATGTAAAAATGATATTTGATTTGTCCCAAAATGAATAAAATAAATAATTAATTATTTTCCTAATGTTTAATGACAATACAAACATGGTTTCCAATTTTTGAGTATGTTAAAGATGTGTTAAACTAAACTTTTCCCTTAAAACAAAAAAGTACACTTTCAAAAAAACCTTTTACACCTCATATAGAAATGGTGACTGGATAAAACCTAATAGTTAAAAACTAATCATCGATCATTTTTAGAATGTAAAATGACAATCCTAGTGTTTATTTTTTGTTTATATATGTGGTGCATATATTACACTAAAATGTCACTTTTAGATTAAAAACATGCACTCCGAATCATACTATACACATAAACTTTTGGAATGATGCGGGGTTCATAATTATAAATCAATAATTAATTGTAAATTTTTTCTTAATGTATCATGACAATATGACTGTATTTTATTAATTTTGATAATTTAATGCATTTTTTTCACTAAAATATCATGTTTAAAATTAAAACATACATCTTAATTCATTAATAAAAGAACATGTATCAAAATTTGTTTATTTAATTCTTATAGGTAAAAAACTAATTATTGATCAATTTCATAAAGTATCATAGAAATTAAATTATGTTTGATCAATTTTTAGTATATGGTGTGTGTTTTGAATTAAAATGTCACTTTTAAAATTAGAAAATTAAATTTTAACACGAGAAACTAAAATAATAAACAAACCATAGTTAAATATTTTTTCCTGAATGGATATGAGGTCTTGAAAATTTAAAAAATATTATCAAGTTATCCATTGACTGTATAAATATCATATATTGATCTGGAATAAAAATCACACCAGTAAAAGTATAATTTTAATAATACATTATTAATTAAAAAACTGTTAATATTCATTATATATATTTACAGTGGAGTATCTTATCAAATTATATTTGTATCTAATTACCAATCAATAAATTATAGTTTTTGTCAAATATAACCACCACAATAATAAACATGACTTAGTTTTTTATAAATAATTCATTTTTCTATAGTAATTATCATTAATAAAAATAAAATTAACTTTTCTTATGATGGATGAAAATTAATATAAAAAAATATTACTTTATAAAAAAATCAACTCATGTTTATTTGTGTGGTGGTTGGATTTAAAATAAATATATTGTTATTGATAATCCATTATCAGTAGATTATATATATACTTTTGAAACCAAAAATTTTCTTTTAATTGTATATTGAATTCAATATACTAGGTTATCTAACAAGATTATAATTGAAAAGCACCAAAATAAGTTTGACCAATAATGGGAGTAAAATAAAAAATTAAATAAATAAGTAATTGATGAACCTCCTTCTTATTAAGTTATTAAAATAAAAATATTTATTAGAAAACACATCTTAATTATGTTTATAAAAATTCTAACACAATGTAATGTTCCCACACATTCCAAAAAAAGTATATTTACTAATTTGAATATGTGTTCTGTCAATATAAATAGTAGTATTGGAATTATATATATATATATTAATGATTAAAAAGTATGTTTCATAAAAACTTATTTACTCATGAAAATAAATATTTGTGGATGCTAGTTTCTTGATGAAATGTTCTATTTTTTATGATTTTATAAATAAAATAACCATAATCATAATCATTATTCAGCTTTAAAAACAAGAAAAACATTGATAAATATAAGAAATTTTTCATGATATAAATTTATATAGATATATATTGTTATATATACCTTAAAAATTATCTAATTATACAAATCCATAGGATTCTTGTATGCACAGTATACCCTCATGATATGATTTTGATGATAAAAATACATAATCCTATAACAAAAATATTCCTATTCTAACAAATAAATTTATTATTTTGTATTAAATATTATTTTTACTGTATTACAAATTCATAGAATACATAATGTAAGGATGATTTATTTGATATCCATGATGTGGATCCAAATTATATATATTTAAACTATTCGAATTAATTTGAGTGAGCATCCAATGAGAGAAAAAAATATATAATGAAATAAGTTATGGAAAAAAATGAAAATATATTTTATAAAGATGGAGTGTACACATTTACACATTCATGGTAGGTATTAAGAGGTGTATGTAATATATTGTTTTCTTTTAAAACATTACATATATTTTATGTGATCCTCGTTTAATTTATTTTTATTTCATTGATATTTCATTTATATAAGTGATATGAAGAGTAAAAAAACAGAATCATGTTTTAAATAGTTTTACCTTTATATTGGTTTGATGCATTAGTCTTTGAAAATTATGAATAGTAGTAATTATAAAAAAAATTCATCAGTTATTGGACATATTAATTATAAAAATTTATCATATTTATACATTCACAATTGATTCTCCCAACTACACTTTTATGATAATTTCATTTACACTCTCAAGACCAATAATGGAATGAGTAAGTATTTCATACATTTTCTATTGAAATTTAATATCTTCCATATCTCCATTCTATAATTTTATGTCAATATAAATTTAAAAAATTAATAAATTAAAAAGATCAGTTAGTGCAAAATAGGTACCCTAAAAATTTCTTTTTGATCCAATAGTTGATCCTTTATATCATCTTGACCCAACATTTTGTTTCCCCTTCTATAATTGAATGCATTAGTTTATACATTTTTGACTCATTATAAATATTTTCCCATATAAAAAAATTAGAAATGATATACCAATTTATAATCATGTTTCATTATTATATTAATTTATGGTATTATGAAATATCCCATGGTAATAACTAAAAAATTAAAATACTATATCTAGTTTGAAATGCCATCTTCAGAAAATCTACTTGCTTCACTTTCAACAGATGGTACCCCAACTTGAGATCAATATTTGAAAAATACTCTTCACCCCGGAGCTAATCAAACAAGTCATCAATATGAGTCAAAAGATAATTATTCTCAATATTTAGGTTATTCGAGGGTCTATAATCAATTCAAATCCACATGGAAACATATTTATTTTGAACAAATAAAATTAGAGTACCCCATAGTTTTGTGTTGGGTCAAATAAACCTTTATCTAACAAATATTACAATATATTTTTCAATTATAATAGTTCTAATTGATAGATTCAATAAAGGGGTTTTGAAATAGATTTACCCTTAGGAATTATATCAATAGTAATCTTAGCATCGTGATCTGAAATAACAACAAGTAATTCATCGGGGGGAAATCCATATATTCATACATTATTGGAGCACCACTAATTTGAATAGTTTATTTTATTTTGATAATATGAGTGAAGAAACATTCACTTCTATCTCTAATCAATTTATAATCTTCTTGGTAAGTTATCAAAGCTATGAAATCATTAAATGATACTTTATTAGCTTGTATATCTCCCTTAGATGCATAAACTGAAACCTAGCCCATATCTAAAATCATATCAAACTCTAATATGGTCATTTGAATAATATTTTAAGTAAAAATTGTCCCACTAATAACAATATGAATATTCCTATAAATATTGGCTTCTTTAATATTTCCACCTCCAATTTCCACCAAAAGCTCTTTCTTCTTTTCATGTGATGATATTCCCATTTTAAATGAAAATTTCTCAAAAATGATTGAATTTGAATATAAAGATTCAAATTGGGCATTTGTATAATTTGACTAAACAAGTATAATATCAATCACCATGAAATTTAATAGTACAACATTAACTATTGTAATAGAAAATGACTTTTTTACACATTTATGTTTCTAATCATGTTGATTTATATCCTATAAAACTATTTTCAGAAACATATTAGCATAAGGAACCAACACATTATAACTAAAAAATCTCACCATTGGATGGATATCGGTTACCCTATTTTTTAATTATTCAAGTCCCCATTATTTATAGTAATTATAAAATCATTATTCCTTCTTCTAGTTATTACTTGACAATTTTATTGATCCCTTTCAAGTTGGGTCTCATCTTGATTTGTTTTGAGAAATCTTTCTAAAAATTTGGAGGCCTTTGGAATTGTGCATGGTTGGGGCATGGTTGGTGAAAACGTTTTAGTTTATTCAAGCTAATTGTGAGCCATTTAGATAGTGCTATAAAGGGAGTGCATGGTTTTTTCAAACCATGTGGTCATATCCTCCAAAGAGTGTGTCCTTAGGAAGTGGGAATATGCAAATTTAGTACATGGTTAACCAAACCATGTGCCCACCAAGGATAAATTGGGTACCCCAAATAGTATGGGTGCATTATTATGGTGTACGATTTTTTAACTAAGAGAATAGTTTTTAATGCCCAAAATAGTTAATTGAAAATCTTGATACCCCCATTTAAGATTCTTAAGTAACCCATTTAACCCAAACTCAAATTCATTAGTTGTGGAAGATCCTAAAAGGTAATTTTGTCTCCTCCACACTTTATTCCTGGTAGATTGAAGCGATGTTGATATCATTACATCTCCTCCATCTAATTGGATATCCTATCATGTAGTTTCTCCAGGTATCTCATTCCCTAATCCTTAGATTTTGATAGATCATTATGTAATTTATGGGTCTAAACTCCATTTCTTATCTTGATTCTAGGTTATCATCATGTATCTTCCACACCTTCATTCTTAGTTGGTGAGTGCCATTGTGGGTGTTAGTTTCTGTATCTATGAATAAAGGTAGGTGGTTCCATGTGTCTCTTCCATTCAATTGAAACCCTATATTTATTGATTAATTTTTAAATGTTTTAAAATAATTTAAAAACATGTATTTTTAGTCATTTGATCTTTAACTTGAAATTGGAATAATAATTGAAAAAAATCCCCAAATTCAATGGCATTGAAATGTTGGGTGAATTATAAAAAAATAATATCTTGTTTTGGAAATTATTTTAAATATATTATTTGATTTTTATCCTGAGAAAATTGATTAAATTGAAATTTGATTTAAAACAGCATTAAAAGAACAAAAAAAGTATTTGGTTTTGAAACGAGAAAGTCATGTTGAAAATATAAAATGGGAAATTATATTTTGAAACGATTTGAAATGATTAATTTCTAATTTGATTGATTGATTGATGATAAAACATCTAAACCTAGGTAGTTAGTAGGTAATTGGGAAACTAATTCTAGAATATCAATCCCATAGTAATGGAATTATGATGAAAACACTAACTAAATGAAGATCACCTTGATTGCGCATAGTGGATACCATAATGGGGTATTAGATGATTTCCCATAGTGACTCCTCGAATAGGGTATTAATTGGATTGTGCTTGCATATCTATGGCCATTTTGATTAATGATAGGTATAATGGCCTTATTACCATAGAAATTGACGTACCTTATGGATATTTTTCATAGTTCTTCCTTTACTCGATTTGAGTATACATTCAATTGATTTTTTGAACTATTTTATTCCTTCCAAATCATTAATAAAAAGTATTTTCTATAAAATGTTCATTTAAGCCTATTTTGAATCTTTTATATATATCTTCCTTATTTTTATTGAAAATATTGTTTTGTTGAAAATATGTATATTTCATTCCATTAAAACCTTGATTTAAAATGATATCATATTGTGTTTGGTGTTTTGGTATTTTTTATGCAACACTTGGTGATACCCTACTTGTATTTATATCTCACACCTTACATTTACCTTTTTTGTTTTTAGTTTACCATCTTCTAGGACTGAGTAAAGATAATGTTCCACTTTAAGGTGGTGGATGTAGTTGATCCTTTGGATTTAGATTCTTAGAGGTGACTAGTATATATACAAACCACATGTTAAATGGGATGGTTCTTTTTTATCTTGTTAGGCTTTGAGTACTTTGATGTTGTACTATTTTTTTGTTTCTGTTATATTTTTTAGTATGTGGTACTTTCTCCTTTTGGAGTGCTGATAATATTGACATGTATCTTTTTTCTTCCACTATTTTTTTTGTAAAAAAAATAATTCCCTATTACATTGATGGGATGTCGGGTTCTAGTCACCAACCCATGTGTATCTGGAATTCCCTTTGGGAAATGTCAATGCTAGATCAGATATTAGGGTACCAAGTTATCTTGGATTGTTCATCAAAAATTTGTCTCAGAGGAGTAGGTTTATCATATTTCTTAAATGTTAGTATGTACTTTGGGATTTCTTAATGAGACTTAAGAGGTAGTAATGAGGAATTTATAGTCCATTTCTCACCATAATGATCCTTAATCCCCCATGGGTATTTCATAAAAGTGACATTGAGGAAAGTTTTGATAAAACTTTAGTCTTTTACCTTCTTTTTGTTTGGGTATGTTGAAATCTAATTTTTCAAATTTTATCTCATGGGATTGATATTCACATTACCCTTTTTTATTTAATTATATGAGTAATCTTATGATGTTTCAACGTTGTTTAATGTTGTTTTGTAAAATCATGCCTTAGAGAAGAAATTTTAATAGGCCCCAAGAGTAATCTATTGGTGAACCATAGTTAGAGCAACCTCTGATGGACAAGAATATTTTGGATTTTTTTTTCATGTTATCCATACTTTGAGAAAGGAACTAGCACCCATTCCCATTCAGGCTTCAGTTGTATTTCCATAAAGGGATGAATCTTGGAATCACTCTCAAGAGTTTCATCACCAGAAGCCACCTGTTTTCGAAGGAACTAATAATCCTAAAGAGGTTGAGGATTGGTTAAAAAACATTGAGAAACTTTTTGATTTCTTGTATATGTATGATTTTATTAAAGTGAAATGTGTTACAGTCAAGGTGGAAGATCCTAGAATGAGATGGTGGGATTCAATTGTAATGAATGATAATAATGAGGGTTTATATTAAAAGGAATTTAGATTTCTTTTTATTGGTCAGTTCTATCCAAAATCTATGGTACTAAATAAGGATATAAATTTTTTTGACATCTAACTGGATTATAAGATTGTGATATAGTATGTGAACCTTTTTTTTGATCTTGTGTAGTTTTCACTTGAGGTTTTATCTAATGAGAAAATTAAGTATGTATTGTTTGAGAGTGGCCTCTATCATGATATCCATTCATATATTTTCATACAGAATCTCACTTCATTTACTAACTTAGTGGATAAGGAATTTATGGTTGGGGTTGATCTAGCTGGTAAGTCAAGATTGATGGGAGTTCCTTTTTCTCCCAATGGTAGTTTTAGGAGTTTATTTAAAAGACATAGAATTTATGATGATTATAATGGTGGATATAGATATTAGGTGACTCCTAAGACTCTTATAATTCTTAGAATAGGTCCTCTGAATTGGTTCTAGTGTGGGAAGGTTGTTCATTAGAAAATGGATTTCTTAGAGGTACCTAAGATCTATTGTTTGTGTGCATTCTCAAGTCATCTAAAGAAGTTTTACCATGTGGTTTCTACTCTGCACAATGGAATTGACTAATTAGTTCCGAAAATTACTATAGAGTAATTATATGCTTCATGAACAAAGGTGTTATAGCCAAAAGAACCTTGAATAAAGCTTCTTAATGTAGTGGAAGAGTCTCTAGAGGAAGAGAATATGGCTCTAGTGACTATGGGAGGTACCACCACTATGGATTTATATTTACTGAATAATTTTTTTTATACTTGTTTATATCACTCATTTATCTAAAAAAGTATTTTGAACTTGTTAAATAAATCTATAAAACTTTTATCTTATGTGATTAATATTACTACATCCCTGGAAATAAAGACAGAGAAGGGTCTCTATTGTCCTGCTAGTATCTTCTCTTTATTAGAGTTTGATAATGATAAGAATTTTCCATTTATTAATGTAATACATTTTTATGTCATTCTTAGGATGGATTGGTTTATTTATAATAAGGCCTAAATTGATAGTTATCTTTGGTGGGTCACATTAACTAGACTTGATGGGGTGTGCTATGTTTTTTGGGAGAATGGGGCCCGAGGTCAAGTATATCCATACCTTCTTATTTGGAGATAGGGAAATTAATATCGACATTTTGTTTTTATCTGGACTGGGAATCTGTGAGTGATGACCTACCACCAGATGAAATCACTTTTCCAATGATTTTATTTATGATTTCTATTGTTTTCTACTAGAAACATAGGTAGAGTTTTCTATTGATTTAGTGACTTATACTCATCTAATGTAAATTCCTCATTACCATATAGCACCATCTGAATTAAAAGTGTTTAACAATTGGTTCTATAACCTATTGGGGAAACTATTTTTTCTCTCGAGGGTTTTCTTTAGTGGTGTGTGTTCTATTTTCTAAGAAATATAATGAAACTTATCTTCTTTGTGTTGATTATTGGAAACTAAATCGATTTATAGGGAATAAATAATATCCATTTCCATATAATTTTGATCTTTTTACTGATTGAAAGGGTATAATTGGTTCTTAATGATTGGACTTTGATTCAGTTATCACCGGTTGGAAATAAAATAATCATACATCCAAAAAACATCCTTCTAGAGTAGGTATGGCCATTAAGAATATATAATTATTCCATTTGGTCTAACTAGAACTCTTATAGTATTTATGGATTTGATAAATAAAATATTCCATGAGTATCTTAATATTTTGGTGTCGGTCTTTATGGATGACTTCCTTTTTTACTCTTATTATAGGGATGATCATATGTGTTATATATAATTTGTTATAGAAATGTGGATAAATTTCTGAATTTATTCCAAACTATCGAAATGTGTTTTTTGGATTTAGAAGGTAAATTTTTTAGGATTTGTGGCCTCTGAACATTGTATTTTAGTTGAAACTCATAATTTTAATGTTGTTATGACATGGGAGAAAATGCAAAAAAAAATTCAAGATTCAGATTTTATTATGTTTAGCAGGGTATTATTGTTGATTTTTAAAGGAATTATTTAATATGTAGTCTCTATTGAACACCCTCGCCCATAAGGGGGTGAAGTTTTCTTAGGATTATAAATTTTAGGGTTCTTTTGTTGGGATGAAACTTATTTTCACATCTATGCCAATTTTGACTCTTCTAATGTTTGGGTAGGGCAATATAGTTTTTTGAAATGTATAATGTTTTGGTTGTGGATTTTTTTATACAGGGTGGCCATTTTGTTGACAATTTTTCTCAAAAACTTAGTCCATTTGATAAGAATTATCTAACCCATTTATTAGTCTATTGTTTTTATAAGCCTTGGAGGGTTCACTAAGGTACCCTAAAATTAATAAAACAAATTTAAAATCACATTATTTTAAAGGTAAAACATATATTGGCCAAACAACCATTTTAAATTATTTTATTACATCACTATTGGGTCATTATGATGTCATAAAACACATTATATATCTAAACGGTATATAATTTTTACCCAAAAAGTAAACTATCTCTGAAAATTATGAAAAATTCACCATTGGATAATTTCAACATCCTAATTCCAAAAACAATATTCATTTTATCTAAAAAAATTTCTA
Organism: Viscum album; assembly: GCA_963277665.1. Lineage (NCBI taxonomy): Eukaryota > Viridiplantae > Streptophyta > Magnoliopsida > Santalales > Viscaceae > Viscum > Viscum album. Next base: position 384,468,614 of record OY728137.1, read on the forward strand.
AATAGGTGAATTTTTACTTTTAAAATAAAAACCGATATTTATCGAAAATTCATGGGTTTTTGACATAAACAACTATCAAAACTTAATAAAAATTTCAATAGTATTCATAAAAAATAATATGATCATTTATATTTAGTAAAGATTAGTTTCATAATAAAATTTTATTAAAATATTATTTAATTCAAAAATCCATTAATTCATCAAAATATATTTCATAATTGAATATTAACTAAAAATACTATTTGTGTTTCAAAATATATTTACAAAGTAACAATAATAAAATGAATGTATATTATCTTTACAAAAATCTCACATAATCATAGTGCTTGGGTCTTGTTACATAACCCCTTAAAACACCTACATAAGACCTAAGGGTAAGGTGTGTCGTGGTGATAGACTCTTGGGGAGGATCAGATAACATCACTCAGGTGGTAATCTCTATTAACTTCCACTTCTCCGATGAGTGGTTCCATTCAAGCTTAAAGTGTTGAAGCTCGGCTTGGGATTAGTCAAGAGAAAAACCTTATGGCACTACCTCCTTTTAGATCTCTGAAAAATGGTATTCGTAGTGATCAATTCTACTAGATGAGATCATTGCTTCCTTTTTCTGAGTAAATTGGATTTTCTAAAGCCCAATATTTATACTAATCATGTGGTCAATTTTCAACAGCTTTATTATAAATAGTAACAATTCGTAAAGGTATTTTAAAATCAAAAAACGTAAATCTAAGGAATTGCATATGTTATATAACCATTTTACATAATAATATATTTAATTAGATCAAGATGAATTTCATTGATAAAATTTTGTGTCATTACAATCTTCCCCCATTAGGAAATTTCACCCATGATCCCAAACTGAAATAGATGGGGTTAACTCTACTTCATCACTTCCTCTAATTCCCACATTTCTTCTTTAAATGTGTGGCTTCACCACGACACTTTGACAAGTATCATTGTCTTATTTCATAGAACTTTTTCCCTACGATCTAAGATCTTCACCGGATTCTTTTCAAAGGAGAGGTTATTATCCAATGGTACCACCTCTGGATTGAGTATATGCAATGGGTTAGGTATGTACTACCTCAAGAGTGATACATGGAATACATCATGTACTTGAAATAGGTACATTGGGATTCCTAGTAGAAAGGTCGCTACTATAATGCGATCGAGGATCTCAAAAGGGCCGATATACCTTGAGCTAAGCTTTCCCTTCTTCCCAAATCTCATAACTCTAGTCTATGTTGATATGCAGATAAATACCATGTCTCTAACATCAAACTCCAGGTCTCATCAATGATTACCAATGTAGATCTTTTGTCAACTATGAGCAGCTTTAATGTGTTGCTGGATTGTCTTAACCATCTCCGCCATTTTTCATCCATTTCTGGACCTAGGATTTTTTGCTCCAAAACATCATCCCAACATTCTGGTGTTCTTCACCTGTTCTCATAAAGGGATTTATAAGAATCCACTTGGATGCTTGAGTGGAAATTATTATTGTAAGAGAACTCAACCATAGGAATATGTTCATCCCATCCTCCTTTGAAGTCCATTGACCATGCTCTCAACATTCCCTCAAGTGTTTGGATAGTCCACTTAGATTGGCTATATGTTTGAGGACGATAAGTCGTACTAAATTTCATCTCAGCATTCAGATCATGTTGAAGACTCTTTGAAAACTCAGAATTGAATCTTAGATCTCGATCGGATACAATAGATAGTGGTACTCTTTGCAGCCTTACCACTTCTCTGATATTTATCTGTGTCAGTTGATCCAATGATAAATCCTCTCGAATTGCAATGAAGTGTGCAGTCCTTGTAAGATGATCCACAAAAACCCAGATAGAATTGTTTCCTTCAGATGTCTTTAGAATTCTGGTGACAAAGTCTGTGGGGATGTTCTCCCATATCCATGTTGGTATGGGTAATGGTTGAATCATCCCCTTAGACTTCTTCCTCTCATCCTTCACTTACAGGCACACCAGGCACCATGATGTATACTATGCGATATATTTCTTCATGTTATCCCTTCAATAATGCTCTCGGAGATCTCGATACATCTTTGTGTTTCTTGGGTGAATGGAGAAATTTGAACTATGTGCATCATCTAAAAGTTCATTCATTAACTCCAGATTTTATGGAACACATAGTCTTGTCCCAAATCTCACAATTTCTTTTTCATTAACATTGAACTCAGAGGATTTACCTTTTCTTATAGTTTCCACATTCATCTAAATTCCCACATTATCCTTTGGATAATCCATTAATATTTCTAAAAGAGGTGGTTGATCAGTCATTTGTGAAAGGATTAATTATTTTCACCTATTTGTGATTCCCATGTACATATTCATCAAATGTAAGAAGATTATATCCTTTTCAATTCTCATAAATAATAGAATTTCTGGGTCCTTTCTACTTACAGTATCTACCACCTTGTTCACTTTCCCAGGTTGGTAATGGATTGAGCATTCATAGTCTTTGATTAGCTCTAACCATCTTCATTGATTCATGTTCAACTCTTTCAGTGTGAATATATACTTTAGGATTTTGTGATCTGTATAAATTTCAAACTTATCCCCAAAGAGGTAATGTCGCCAAATTTTTAAAGAGAATATTACTAGATTCGACTCCAGATTAGGTATTGGATTTTTTTTTTCACATGAACTTTCAATTTCCTTGAATAATAGGCAATGACTTTGTCATTTTTCATCAACACACAGCCCAGGCCCTTCATTGAAGCATCACTGAATACCACAAAATGTTCTCCACTTATGGGTAGTATGAGAACGGGTTCAGTGATAGGCCTCCTTTTCAACTCATTGAATATTTATTTGCAATAATCACTACAAGAAAACCTTACTCCCTTACGAGTTAGATTGGTATGAGGGTTTCACAATTGTGAGAAATTTCTCAAAAATATGCAATAATATTCAGATAACCCTAGGAACCTATAGATATTTGTTACTAATGTTGGCCTTGTTCATCCCTTAATTGGAGTTTTTTGGGAGGTATCCATTGATATCCCATTTATTGTGATGATATGACCCAAAAATGAGACCTCCTTTAACCAAAACTCACACTTACTATACTTTGAATAGATCTTATTCTTTCGTAATGTCTCTTGTATAGTGTTTATAATCTCCCCATGATCTTCTTCAGTTTTTGGAGAATATTATAATATTTCCTATAAATAATACCATAAATTTTTATAGGTAATCTCTAAAGACTATATTCATAAAGTCCATTAAGATTACTAGAGCATTAGTGAGTCTAAAAGTCATTACTATGAATTCATAGTGCCTGTATCAAGTACAAAAAGCAGTCTTGGGGATATCCTCCTTCTTCACTCTTATATGGTAATATCCCGACCGGAAATCCACCTTGGAGAAGTATTGTTCTCCATGTAGCTGATCAAACAAGTCATCAATTCATGGAATATGATACTTTTTATTTATCGTGATTTTGTTGAGACCACAATAATCTAAACAAAGGCACATTGACCCATCCTTCTTCATGATGAATAAGACTATTGTACCTTATGGTGAAGCACTTGGGCGTATAAACCCTTTATCTAGATTCTCTTGTAGTTTTTTCTTTAGCTCCTGAATCTCTATAACATACATTCTATATAGAGTCTTGGATATTCGCAATGCCCCTAGTATAATTTCAATTAAGAATTCAATATCTTTTCAAGGAGAAAGACCAAATAATTCTTCGGGAAGCACTTATGTGAATTCCCTCACAATAGGCACGTCTTCAAGAATGGTTTCTTCCTTAGACTCAATCATCTGAACAAGATACATGTGATCTTAGCTTATTAATATCCAAACTTGATATGATGGTGTTAAAAAAGGTTCATCCTATTAATTGCACTTGTACAGAATCGGGGGTCGATTCGCCATATGGAGAGTGATTCCACGCTCATGGAAATTTATGTTGGATCTATATATGTAAATCCAATACATGCCAAGAATTGGATAATATTCCACCAAGGCGAGTATTACAAGGTTTTTAGAGAAGTTTAATTCACAAATTATGATAAGGGAGGAGTTATATTCATGGGATGCAATGATTTTCCCATTTTTCATTCTCACCGACATCTTTACTTCTATGATTTTTGGGGGTGTTGGGATTATTCTACTAAACTTTTAGGATATAAAAGAATGCGTAAAACTGTAATCAAATTTACATTCATTATTCTTTAATGAATCACTAGTGTACTTGTCACCACTTCTTTGTAGGGGTTCACTTTGGTGTTAGTGATGGAAAAAAGTCCACCCTACTGCCTTGGATGTTATTGTTCGCCTAAAAAAACCCTTGCCTTAGGAAACTAGTTTGCAAAGTTCCCTATTTCTTTGAATTTGAATCAATGAACAATTATTTAAGGGTTGAATGGAGTGTTCTACTTTTCTATCGCAGCTGCGGGTTTTTTCATGTCAATAGTTAATGGCCATGTGCCCATATCTTTCACACCTAAAGCATTTCCTCTTCCCCTTCCAGCAATTTCTGGGGTTCTTCTTTCCACACCTTTGGAAAGTGGCCGGTGGATTTTCCTAGTACTATTGGATTTATCCACAGGACTATAAAAATTAAAGTCCACCTTACGTTTCTTATCCCCATGATACCCCTGAGATTCGTGGATCTCTATTTTGACCTTGAGGGAACATCGGATAATTTCCTCATAGCTCATGAAGTCACAGATCATTAGGGATTTCCATAGGCTAGATTTGTTTCCCACTAAAGAAGCGATCAACCATGTATTCAGGGGTAATTTAAAATCTAGAGGCATATCATGCAATCCTTGTGAAGTTTTCCTCATACCCTCCTATGGATTCGTCTTCTTTTTTCTTAAGGATAATAACGTACATTTCCATATTAATTCGGAAGGTGCGAGTAAAATATTTATCCAAAAACATTATCCAAAAATTCTTCTATTCCAACGTCTCGATCTTCTCCTCTTGTTATAAATTTTTTATCCATGTTCACAAATGATCTGCTTCACCGTCCATATAATAATCAGCCATAAGTACCTTCTCTTGTTCACAGAATTTAATGATGGATAAGATCTTCTCAATGGAGTTGATCTATTTTTCCGTTATTGAGGGATTGAATTATCCATTAAAAGTTAGAGGCCTTTGTTTCATAAATCTCTAAATTGTGGATTGTTCTTTCTTGGGGGGGCGGTTGAATGTTCCTATTGACCCATGTTTCTATTCAAAATACGAGTTAACTAAGAGAGTATCATGACAATTTTTGGGATTCTTGATCCCATCTGATTTAGAATCTAATTAGAATAGTCATCACATTGATCTTTGAATTGGTTTTTAGCCCGAGTCCTCCTATTAACAGCAATTGTCTTGAATTAAAGGAAAGTTTGGGGTAACACATAAAGGGGAATCCAATGAAAAAAGGGATAACTTATAAATTACATTTATTTCCTCAACTTATCAATGTTTTCCATGATCTACTTCCCAACAAATATTTTTAGGGTCATTTTTTTAAATTACTATAATAATGTTTCATACTAAGCTTATGAATTTACCAAAGAATATCCACCAGAAGTTTCTTAACCAAAAATGTAGTAAGGTTTGTTGTCGTGCACCAGTTCTAGTTCAAGTCCAGCTCAATGTAGTGTTTTCGGGTTTTACCCATAGATATATCTGTGCCAGAGCCGCCTCTACCTACTCATATCTAGAAAGGGATGTATTTTCTTGATAAACCACTTAATCAATACTCACCAAAATTTATGGAAGTTTTTATTGTACTTATTATTTTCCGTAAGTAATTCACTATGGTTTTCTAATACTAATCCCAAAAATATCTAAACCTATCCTGTCATACCGACTATAACAACCTTTCTCTTTATTTCACAGAAACATAATTTGTTAAATAAAATCATCACTTGATACAACATAGAAGATCAAATATTCTCATGTATTTGGGGCATAGGAACATTGAATAAAAGATTAAAACATGAAATACACATATTTATTGATAACATGAAGAATATAGTAAATTTTAGGCAATAATAATATCAATGGAACAGAAAATAAATGTTAATATAAAGGCATGATATACAATGATTTTACTGACATGGAAATGTGGCATCAACATTTAACATGATATTAGCATGTGCCAAAGGTTTTTACACATGTATCATGAGTAGAACCTCATTAAACTTGAATTATAATGAGTAAACCCTCATTTCACTTGACATATAATGATATTAATCTTTACCCAATGCATTGGAGTGCTATCAGGGCACTCCCTTCTTAATCATTTCATTTCATTTCTTGCATAATTGTGCCACATGGATCATATAGCATGGATTAATTAAACATGATAATTTATTCCATGATAAAGTAATTTTGAATTCATACATGAAAATATATAATAAATAAGTAAATTTTCATCAAGGTAAATACCCTTGATAGAGAAATGGGAATTGTATTTACTATACAATGACTTTGGCTTGGAAAATCATGGTGCAATTTCTGCAGCATAACTGTGTGACATAAGAATTCATAAAAATAAAGTGGTGTATCATCATATTTAAATGAAATGGACTTTAATAGGGTCATATTTATAAATTTCTCAACATATTTAATGGAATTTAGATTTATAATACAAAAGAATTTCTTGAATGTAAATGAGAAGATAGAAATTCCTTACAGAATTTTGGCATGGTAACAGATGTACATGGGAGGAATTAATGAGTGATAAATAGGTCTCTCATCATTAAAACATAAGGAGGTAATTATGGGGTATGTATAAATCATACCCCAAACATTATTAATTGGAAAAAATGGTATAACAACATAATGAAATTTGGACAAAAATTAGAAAGGAAGAAATCCCTTGGAATTATTATCCAAAGCATTTGGAGAGGCATGAGAGAGAATTATTGGGAGTTTAGGGCGCCTTGGGAGAATAATAGAGAGAGGATGTAAGATTAGGGACTTTCTCAAAGGGTTTTGAGTCAAGATAAGTTGGAGGTTTGGTGGGTTTATATAGCAAAAGAGAGGGAATTCTTTATTATTTAGGTTTTGGACACCACACATTAAACCAATCAAAAACACAAACAAACCCATTGTTTTTCCCATGGTGGTTTCCAAATATTATTTTAAAACATTATATTATAGGTTTAATGTACTAAATTCCGAAAAACGTAGGCTTGATTATGTGGAGGTGAGTCACACTATCAAGGAAATCATTTTAAAAGTTAAAATTCTTTATAAGTCTCGGAGGGTCCACTAAGGCCACATAAAATTAATCAAAAAAATTTAAGATCACATTATTTTAATGATAAAACATATATTTTCCTAACATAATTTTTATAATATTTTATTACAACACTATTGGTTCATTATGATGTCATAAAACACATTATATATTTAAATGGTATTTAATTTTTACCCAATAATTCGACTGTCTTGAAAAATTATGAAAAATTCACCATTGGATAATTTTGATTTATTGATTCCAAAAATAATATTTATTTTATCTAAATAATTTTATAAATATGTAATTTTTTACTTTCAAAATAAAAAACAACATTTATAAAAAAATGCATGGGTTTTGACAAAAACAGCTTTCAAACCTTAATAAAAATTATAGTTGTATTCATAAAAAATATATGATCATTTATATTTAATAAAAAATAATTTAGTAATAATATGTTATTAAATTATTATTTAATTCAAAATTCCATTAATTCATCGAAATAGATTTCTTAATTGACTATTTGCTAAAAATACTATTTGTGCTTTAAAATCTATTTACAAAGTAACAATAACAAAATAAATGTATATTCTCTATACAAAAATAATGCACATAATCATAGTGCTAGGGTCTTGTTACATAGCCCCTTAAAACACCCACATAAGACCAAAGGGTAAGGTTTTCGATGGTGACAGACTCTTGAGGATGCTCAGATAACATCGCTCATGTGGTAATCTCTATTAACTTCCACTTCACTTATAAGAAATTTTGTTTAAGCTTAATGTGTTGAAACTCGGCTTTGGATTGGTCAAGAGCGAAGCCCAGGGATGCTACCTCCTTTCCAAGCTTTGAAAAATGGGCTTCGTATGGATCAATTCTATTGGATGAGTCCATCACTTCCTTTTTAAGAGTAAATTGGAATTGTTAAAGCCCTATATTTATACTAATCTTGTGGTCACTGTTAAATGGATATATTAACAATGGTAATAATTATTAACAATATTTTCAAATACATAAACATAAAACCAAAGAAGTGAAAATTTTATATAACTATTTTACATAATTTTACATTTAATTAGATCAAGATTAATTTTCATTAATAAAATTTTGGGTCATTACATTCATGTTTTTCTTGAAATATATAATGGAAATTTCATGACTTATTTTATTTGAATAGATATCATAAATGGTAAATTATAATGGTAGTGATTGTGGAACACATGGTGATACCCTAATGGGTTTTATAGCTCATACATTTCCTTTACCTTATGGTGATTTTATAATTTCTTATGCTAGGTATTACAAAATGAAAAGTGACACTTATAGATGGTGGATTATCATGATTATTTAGACCATGGAGTTATAATGGTGATAGGTGGAGTTGTCATCCAATTGTTACATTGGTGTTTCTGAGAAATTTGAATGATTGATGTTGTAGTTTCATTTGGGATATTTATCTTTCTATGGGGTACTTATATAATGGATATTACATGCCTTTTTTCTTTGAATTGATAACATAAATGGTAAATTGTATTTTGTATTGATTAGGGAACACATTGTGATACCCTGGTGGGATTTATATATCATACCCTATGTTTACCTTCTGGTGTTTTTATATATTCTTATACCAATTATAACAAAAGTAAATGTGACACTTAGAGGTGGTGGATTTTCATGACCCTTTAGACTATGGGGTGATAATGGTGATAGGTGGAGTTGTCATCCAATTGTTACCCAGGTGTTTCAGAGATTTTTGACTGATTGATTTAGTAGTTTCATTTGGGATATTTATAATTTATTGGGTACTTATATACCTATTGTTTCTAATAACTTATAATTTTGGATTATTGAGCATACTGAATTTTATATTTTATATTCCACTTTTTTGGGGAAAATTATTTCCATTTTTGGTGTTGTATGATGCTTGATGCTAGTCAAAAAAACCATGGGGGTCAGCAATGCCCTTTGGGATATGAAGAATTCATCTTGGTTATGAAGGTACCAGGGTATCCAAGATGGTTCATGAAAACATGGTAGTATAGGTTTTGGTTAATCACATTTCCTTGATATTAGTATGTAGTTGGGTGGTCCTGGTAAAAAGTTGGTAGTTTTGAAGGGAATTAAGAAGTACTTCTAAGTAAGTACCTAGCCAGATCTCATAGTAATAACCCTTAAGACACATGGGTGTTTGGGGAATGATTTGTTGAGGAATAATGTGATATTATTATAGTCTTATCCCTACTATTTATTTGGGTTTATTGAAATACAAATCATGAAATCATATCTGATGGGATTGATATGCGAGTTTCTCTTGTTTGAGTTGTTGATATGAGAATTATTTTTGATGTGTTTAGTGTTGTGTATTTATTATGTCTATTGTCATGCCTATGAGAATACATGTGAATATTCCATATGAGGAAGCTTTTAGTGAACCACACATAATGGATCTGCCTTTGGATCATAATATGGTTGAGATTATTATGCGTGTTGTCCCAGCTCAGGGACATGCACCTAAAACACTTCCAGTTTAGGATATAATTGAAGAACCTCAACATAATTAACCTCCAAATCATTATTAATTATTTATTCTCTAAAATTAATCTTCTTTCTAGGAAACCAATCATTATAATGAGGCCTGATATTGGTTGAACGAGATAGAGAACCATTTTGATTTCCTAGAAACACCTGAAGCTGTTTAGGTTAAATGTGCTACCCTAAAGATGGAAGGGCCTAGCAGGAGATATTGGGATGATATGGTATCTTTGAAGAATTTTGTGGCTTTTTATTATAAGTAATTTATAGTTCTTTTAACTAAAAATTTCTATCCATAATATGTGGTACTTTTTAAGACTATGGAGTTTTTTATCCTCTATTAGTATAACATGATTGTGACACAATATTTGAACTATTTTTATGAGATTTTTTAATCTTCGCCAAAAATTATATAGAATGAGAAGATAATTTCTTAAAGGATTCATATGGGTCTCTAACTTGATATTCATTCATAGGTTTTCTTATTGAATCTCACTTTTTATGCTAACATACTTGGTAAGGAATTTATGGTTGATCTTGACCTGGCTAGAAGGTTTGGATTTATGAGAGTTATTTTTCTCCCAATGGATGTTCTATGAGTTCATTTAAAGTGAATAGGAATACTAATGAGTCTCATGTTGGTTCTTGACTACATGAATCTTCTATAACTCCTAAAATAACTAGCATAGTCCCTTTGAGTTTCTTCTAGTTTTGAAATGTTGGTCATTCGAAAAGGGTTTTCTCTAAGGTGTCTAAGATATTTGGTTTGTGTGGCCATCTAAGTCACCTAAATAAATTATAATATATTTTTTCTACTCTGAATAATGGAATGGGATCATCACTTCATAAAAATAATTTAGTTCAATTAAATTATTTGAGAACAAAGGGGTTGTGGACACAAGAATCTGAAATGAATCTTCTTTATGGAGTGGAAGAGACTCCAGAGGAAGCTGATATTGGTTCATTTACTATGAGAGGTATGATCATTATAACTTCATCTTTAGTGACAACATCATTGGATACTAGTTCATCTCACTCATTTATATGTACACATATTGTGAACTCTCTAAATCTTTCTACAACTATTATATCATATGTGATGGATATTTCTACAGCCCTCAGAATGAAGATAGAGAAGGGTCTTCATTATGCTACTTGTGTCTATTCTTTATCAAAGGTTGATATTTACAAAAATTTAATGGTTCTCAACATGAATCCAACATCATTACCAAGATATATTTCTCCATTTATAATAATCCCGAATTGACAATTATTATGGATGTATCTCTTTTACTACACCTGATAATGTGTTCATCATTTTTCAAGGGGAATAGGATATGGGGTTGAGTAGAGTTAGACCTTGTTATCTAGATCTGGGGAAAGTAATATCAATTTATTATTTTGGTATGGATCAAAAATCTTTTAGGGATTATCTACTTTCAGTTTTCTCTAAGTTTCTTGACATGTTTCATTATGATTTATCTATTTTTCTACCTTTAAGAGAGGTAGATTTTTCTATGGATTTAATACTTTTCACTCAACCGGTATCTATTAAATCTTACCAAGTATAACTAATAGAGTTGAAAGATTTAAATACTTGGTATAATGATCTATTGGAGAAAGGATTTACATTCCTGAGTGTGTTGTTTTGGGTGGTTCATATCCTCTTTTCAATGAAATCTAACAGAACAATGTTTTTCTCGGTTGACTATTGAAAACTCAATCAAGTTACAGTAAATAAAAAGTATTTGTTACCATGGATTAATGGTCTATTTGAAATATTAAAAGGGTTTAATTGGTTCTCAAATATTTATATTTCTTCTAGTTATCACTAGTTGAGAATAAGTTAATATGATATTCAAAGGACCACTTTACAAAGTAGGTATGGCCATTATGAGTCTCTTTTAATTCAATTTGGCCTAACCATTTCTATTTTAGTTTTCACAAAATTTATGAATAAAATATTTTATGAGTATTTTAATACGTTAGTGGTGGTATGTTTTCATTAAATCATGGTTTAATCCCAGTATGGGGATGATCAGGTGTTTCATTTGAGAGCATTTTTGGTAATTTTGATAAATAATTGACTCTATTCCAATATATCAAAAAGTTATTTATACATTTGGGAAGTTAAATTATTGTTAAATATGGTATTTAAAAATGGTATTTCAGTTTATCCTAAGAAGGTGAACGTTTTTATGACATGGAAAAAGCTATAGAATATTTTCATGATTTTTATTTCCATGGGTTTAGTGGGGTATGATCAATAGTTTGTAAATCAATTCTCAAAGTTGGATTTTATAATGAATGGTCACACTTGGAAGGGGTGATGTTTTATTGGGATGATAAATTTAATAAATCTTTTTTTATCTATAACATTTTTTGACTTATACACTAGTGTTGACTCTTCGAGAGGCGGAGCGGGGCTATGTGGTCTTCTATAACGCATCAGCTTTGGATATGGGTTGCATCCTTATGTAGGAGGATCACACAGTAGCCCATAAGTATCAAAATATTAGGAAACATGAGAAATATAATCCAACACAAGACCTAGAACTTAAATCCTTGATTCATGTGCTTAATATTTGGTGGCATTACCATTTATGAGAAATGTATACCATGTTTTCCAACCACAATATCCAAAGTCATATCTTCTCTCAAAAATATTTGAAACTCCTTCAGATTCATTACGTAGAGTACCTTAAATGTTTTTATTTCCCCTTTTTCAATACCTCAGGGAAGTGGAATTCTATTGTTTATGGTTTGAGTATATAACTTCTGACTGATACCATGAAATAGTCATAAAAATAGTGGAATTTGGTGGTTCTTTCTTCACATTTTTATTTTACATTCTGGGAAGAAGGAGTCTGGATTTTTCTGCCAAGTGTTTAGTTGATGTCCTCTATTCTTGAGATGACTCTTCAAAAGTAGTATCGTGATGATGAATTCCATATAATTGTAGAATTTCTTTATATTGGTGATACCATTGTCAAATGGTCGTTCTCTTCTGAGGGTATCATGTGATTTTGAAATCAGTTCAGGGTTCCATTGTATAATTAAAATATTGTGGTGGGTGATTTACATTATTTCCTATGGCTGGTCCACCTAGGAAACATACATATGTTTTATGATAGGTATGATATAGGAAATTTGTAACTTTGTTTCATGTTTTTTTACCTGACAGTATGTCAAAGTCAAGTAGGGAGACCTTTGTATTTACTTCAGCCACTTTCAATTCTAACTTGGAAGAGTAATGAGATATAAATAGATTTTTTGTTGGGTAATTTCATAAACCCTGAAGAAATAATTTGATATGGGTTTTCAACAATATTTTGACAACATAGTAAATTTTTTTACCCATTCGTGAATCAAAAAAATCACAAGTTGAGAAATCTCTATTTAAAAGTTATTGTTCACTTTCATGGAGATCTATATTCTATAGTCTCTCCTATAGATCCTTATTTTTCTTATGGTTATTGGAGAGGACTTCTGGAGGTAATGTGATCTTAGATTAATTTGAGTACATCATACTATCCACATAAGGATTTAAAGATAGATATGGATGTACATATTCAGGAGGATCGGCTTCATACTTATGTCATTGGTTTTAGTGGAGCTTGGGATGTCCATTTTGGACTGGTAGAGTTTTTTTATAACAACGGTTACCAGTATACAATTAAAATGGATCTGTTTGAAGTCTTTCATGGTCAACCTTTAAAATATCCATTGTATTGGATGTATATTGGTGAAGGTTATTTCTTTCGACTGAACTTTATCTGAGAGACGTCAAGAAATATTCAGATGATTTATCAGAGAATGTTGATGGCACATATCTGGTAAAAATATTATTCTAACAATCATAGGTGTCCTTTTGAGTTTTCAATTAGAGACAAAGTATTTTTGAGAGTTTCACCTCATGTGGGTCATCGATGTCTTGAAAAACATAGAAAGCGTGAACCACGGACGGTTGGACTGTTTTAGGTAGTTGTTCAGGTGGGGAATGTGGTTTACCATTTAGAAATTACACCATAGTTGATGTCGATACATAATGTGTTCCATATATCATAGCTTTATAATTATCTTTATTACACATCTATAATCTTGAGTTATGAGGATCATGATGTTGAACTAGTTTAATTAGGGACTAAGGATCAACATAAGATTGTTGATTTTGAGAAAACTGTACTTCAAGGGAGAATGAAACCTCTGTTCCATGTGCTATGATAGCATGATTTTGATTCACGTGAGAGTTAGAATCTTGAGGCAACAATTAGATATCATTAGCATCATCATTTTGATATAAAATCTTCTTAAAAGGATTAATGGGGATGAGAAGTTTTTTATGGTGGGGAGGTTGTAACATCCCATTACTTTTTTTTAGGTCTTCCATAACACTAGTTGTAATATTCTTTTCCAGATCATGTTTTATAGTACTTCTTGGAGAGTTTAGAAAATTTTGGAGTCCCAAGAAGTTGTGAATGGTTGGAAAATGTCTAGGGAAAACCATGATGTTTAGTCTAATTTTTTTTTCACCATAATGCGATCCACTGAAAGGGGTGCATGGTTTGTCCAAATAGTACATACAGCTCATAAAAAAAACACCCCTATAGAATTTTGGGAATATATGGTTGGAACATAGTTAGTTTATTTGTGTGGCTGAACAATGCACCCCAAATAGAAGACAAGTAGTAGTGTATGGATAGGTTTCATGGTTTTTCTAACCATGATTCCCTAACCAACAAGTTGTGAAACTATGTTTTAATTCCTAAAAAAATAATTTAAAAAGTATGAACCCCTATTTTAAGATTAAAAAACCCTTAATTCGACCCTCGCCTAGTTTTTTCTCTCATAGAGACTCTCAAGAAGGAATTTTTACTTCTGTAAACCCATTTCATGGTAGATCGAAGTGGCATTGACCTCGATTGATCTCCTCTTTGTAAGTGGACCTCCTATCATGTGGTTAATTATAATAACTATTTCTATCCTCCTTATAGTTTGATATATTATCATGTAATTGGTGGATCTTAACTCATTTTTTGTATCTTAATTCTAGGATGTGTTCCTAGATCTTTTTCACCCTCATTCTTCAATATTGTTCCCCATTGTGGGTATTTTTCATTATGATCCATTGATTTAAAGGTAGGTGCATCCATAATTCTTTTCCCTACAATTTTAATCTTGAATTTATTGATTTTTTTAATTTATTTAAAAACATGGATTTCTGATCGTCTGATAGTTGATTGTAATGGGAATGAAATTTACTAAAAAACACCAATTGAAATGAAATTGAAATTATTTTTTGAATTTATGAAAAATGATGGATTTATTTAGATATAATTTTGATAAATATTTGAATGTTTATATTTAGATAATAGAATAAATTGAAAGGTTATTTTAAATGGAAGGAGATGAAAAAAATTATAACTTGGTTTTGAAAAGAGAAAGGCATTTCAAAAACCGAAGTTGGGTATGGTATTTTGAAATGATTTTAAATGATTGATTACTAATTTGACTGATTTATTGGTTTATTGATGGATGAAAATGTACACATGGGATGTTAGTTGGTAACTAAGAAAAAACAAGCTAGTATCTTGGTTCCGTAGCACTGTATTTATGATGAAAACACTGACTAAACCACATTCCTCTTGACTACCCATAGTGGATCCCCAAAAGGGGTGTATATTGATTTCCCATAGTGGATCCCCTAACAAGGGGTATATTTATGTTGGCACAAATATCTAGAGATTTTTTTCTAAATTATAAGTGTGAGGATCCTATTAACAAAGAATATAAAGTATTATAGCTTTCCATGGTTATTTATTTACTTGATTTTGTCATACATTTCATTGATTCGTTGAAGTGTTTTATTCTTTACAAATGATTTAGATACTTTTTAAAAAATATAATGCTCATTAAAGCCTATATAAAAGATGTTTTGTTATATTTTCCATATTTTGATTGAAAACAAGGATTTTTGGAAAAATATAAATGAAATTATATTCCTTTTTTTATTAAAGCTAATCACATAAATGGTAAAAAAAGTTATGGTATTTATCATGGAACACTTTGTGAGACCCTACCGGGATTTATAGTTCACACCCTACCTTTTCCTTTGGGTGTTTGTAAACCTTCTTATTATGGGTCCAAGCAATGAAAAATCACCACTTCCATGCGGTAGATATTCTTGATCATTTATACCAAGTAGAGATGATGGTGATTGGTGTATATTTTTTCCATTTGTTACAAACGAGTTTCTAAGAATTTTTTCAGGTTTAAATTAAAGTTTCCTTTGTGATGTTTATCTTTTTTTGGGTTACATTTATACCTTATCTTTTTGGTTGTTTCTCCTTTTGTACTGTTGAGAATAAAAACTTGTATCTTTTATCTTCCACTGTATTTTTGTAAGATTTATTACTCATTGTTCTTGTGTGATTATAGGGTGATGGTCCCAAACCCATTGGAGTCCGGAATTCTCTTTGGTCTATATCAGATCTAGAAAAATTATTATGGTACCAGGGTATCTGGGCCGGTTCATGAATTTAAATAATAGACCTTCTGGTAACTCTATTTTAATATATCCTTAGCATGAATGACTAAAGGATATGGTTTTCCATTACATGTTAGGTATACCCAATTTATGATCACTATAGTGGTGTAAAACTAACTCCAACTAAATATTTGAAGCATTAATAAGTTAATTAGATGATGATAAATATTATTTAGATGTAATTACGATTGATCTTGGAGAATTTTAATTACAACCATTATATAATTTCAAATAAATATGACTGCAACTTGAATAATGGAAAAAAGAGAACAAGATACTCTTGTAAGATTGAAATTTACAAAATTCAATAAAAGATTATTGTTATGAGACAACTTCTGATTGATTTTTTTTAATTTTTTCACTAAAAGTTTGATTGGGGGTTTCCATTATAATACTTTTAGAATCTATTTACAATTATTGAGTCTCTGATGCTTTAAGATAAAGGGATTCTTGTAAATAAGATAGACTTGAGATTATAGTTTTTATAAGGGAGTTATTCTACTAATAAACTTAATCAATGGGTTCTTTTATAAAGATAGATCCACGTTTCCTATTTTTAAAATTTGGATTATACCTTATGATAGTTTAAGTTAAGGACATATAGGTTATTTTAAGAAAAAACTTCTGAGGGATTAAATTCAAAGATACCTTCAATTAAGTTTATTGTTCCATTTATTCTTTTGTTTAAAATAGTTTTCAAAATATCTTATTTAGGGTTAATTGATTTTTGAATCAATTATTTATATTTTTTATTTACATTAGGCTTACTACATTAATTAGTTGTTTCTATTTACATTATATGTTTCTTAAGTAAACTTTTTAGAGCCTTAATTTAATTCAATAATAAATATTCTTACTTTGATATATTTTTTTTATTATTGGGTTAAAAAGAACATTTTAATATCATTATTTTTAATACTTGAGGTTTAAAATAATTTTTATTATGTTCTATACTAAAATTAAACCCATTTCCCCCATATAGTTCGCATTTCATTATAATCTAGGACAAAATTTTGTATCAGAGAGTGCAACTATTCTTGAGACTTAATGTAAAGACCCGGAAATTTGAAGGAAATTTTTTTTCCTTAATTTATTTGGAATTTTGCGACTGCGCGGTTTCAGAAAGAACCTAATTCTAAGGCCCGGTGTTCCTGGAATAATTTTCTAATGTTTTGTTAAGCTTAAATTAACGCGAGTAAGCAGTTTTACTAAAAAAGTAGAATAACTCTTAAACGGTTATTCAGATCAGAAATCTGAGGGCACCGTTGCACCCATGATGGTGGGTTTACCCTAGGCGTGACTTAAGTTTAGTTGGCGCGGGCCTCCTATGTGAAAACCTATTTTGGCTTAATCGTAAATAAAATAACAAAATAAATTATTTTATTTTTCAAAAGCTTATAACTCAAAAATGGTAACTCGGATTAAAAATCTGAGACCACCGCTGAACTCGTGAGGGTATGCTTTCTTTAAGTAGATACTAATTTGGGTCGGCGAGGGCCACCAGAGAAAGTTAGTTTTGGGCCATAAATAAAATAATTAACTGATAAATATTTTATTGTAAAATTCATAACTTTTAAACGGTAACTCAGATTGGAAATCTGAGAAAACCGTTGGGTTAGTTGGGGCGTTTTTCACCTAGGTAGAGCCTATCCTCGACTGCAGTGGGTTGAGGGTGACTTATAATAATTTTCCAAACTTTTTTTTTGGGTACTTTCAGTAAACGTACGAGCGAGTTTTTCTAACTTTTGAACTGGTGCTCGGAATTGAAATCTGAGGGCACCGATGAACTCGAAACGCTGATATTCACTTAAGGGGACCTTTACCGCAGTTGAGATTTATGCGGGTTGAGAGTTAATATTTGGGGATTTAGAATAAAATAAATAAAATTTGTGGAACACAATTTTATTTATAGAAGTTGGTTATTACCTCCCAAGGGGAGTTACAGGTGGGGCCCACACCCACATAACCTCCCATGAGAGGATATTTGTGAGGTGAGGCCCACACGAGCCGAACCTCTTCATCTTCCCTTAATCCTCCTTAAACTCCTTCCCTCATTAAGGTGGAACCTCTTCACCTCCCAAGCATTTATGAGTCCACCTCCTCTCATAAATTGTGCCAACCACAACCAATTAATTACTTCATTAATAAACTTGGGTGTTAATAATTATTTTGAATTATTTTGAATTGTTTTTCAATTATTTAAATTTGGAGAAGCTTATTTTTAATATTTGATGGGAAAATATTTTGGAGGAGGAAACCTTTGGTGAATTGGAGAAAGCTTCATTCTTCCACGAAGAACATCATCTCTCGGCGAAGAACGCTCCACGACTCCTCCTACCCTCTTCTTCCTCCGTGACAAGAGAGAAGACACCTCTCTTGGGAAGTGTAATCTATGTCAAGGATTCTTCCTCCAACGTTGACAGGACGACACGGTTCTCTGTGACGCCAACTACCACAACGCTTGTCTTCCGTGACACTATCAACGAACGAACCTCAAATACGAGGTAGGGGTTAATTCTTCATTCAAGTTAAAATCAACATTCTTTGGTGATTATTTTGGCCACTTGATATCGTCATAACGGGATAACATCGGACCGCACAAACACAGTCGATCCTCCTCCCCTTTTTGTTGATCGTCCTTGATATTTGTGACGAAGGCGGTGCGGTGTCGTTGCACCGTGCGGGAACGAAGAGGACCGCGGCTGGAGCGGGCCGCAGGGGTGGAGGGCAGCACCAGTGCGCTGCGTCGGTGAGGCCGAAGGAGGCCGCGGCCGAGAGCGGGGCGCGGCACCGTCGCGCCGCGGCGGTCGGACAGGAGCCGCGGCGGTCATCTAAAGGGGCGGCCGGCCGCCGGCACCACCTGATGGCGGGACCCGTGGGTGTATCGTGGTCCAAACCAAGGCCGGCCATTACGGCCGACCATTTACGCAAACAGGGGGCGGCGCCCCCTTCGCACCCCGCTCGGCCGGGAGCCAAGCCGCGACCGGGTCGCCAGCCCCGGGCCGGGCCACCCGCGCCTGGCCGGGCCACCAGCGTCGGGTCAGGCCGCGCCGACCGGGCTGGTCCGCGCCAAGTGGTCCGGACCCGAGCCCGGGTCGGGTCGACCTGGTTCGGTCTGACCCAGGGGGTATTGGGCAGGGTCGGACCAGGACAAAACCCCCTATTTTCGGACCGTTTTCACTTAAACAGACATAACTTGAGTTTTGGACCTCCGATCGACGCACCGTCAGTTTCATAGGATTCCTTGGATGGAGGTGGTCGTTTCGGTATATTACACTCAAGGTTTCAGTGAACTTTGGGTATGACCGGGTTGGTCCGAACACAGAACCAACCGGGCCCTTGGAGCGGAAACGCTTATAACATGAGTTTCGGACGTCCGATTGACGTGTCGTTGACTTTGTTGGATTACTCTTGATGAGACGGAACACTTGGAATACTTCAACTAAGGTTTGGATGCAGTTGGAGTAAGGCCGGGTTGGATTGTACCCGAAATCCAACCGGGCCCCTCGAACAGAAAAGCCGATAACTTTCAGATCAAACGTCTGTTTGACGAACCGTCAGCGAAATTGGTTATCACGTTGAAAACGGTCCCTTTGAGTATACCCTATTTGAGTTCGGGGTACAATTGGGATACGGCCGGGTTGGTTTGTACTCGAAACCAACCGGGCCCCCGGGACTAAAAGGCTAATAACTCAAAGACCGGGCGTCCAATTGATGTGCCGTCTATTTTTTTCAGACCCCTATGACAATGTGGTCATTTGAGTTACTTCTTCGTGGGACTTTGTGATACTTGGAGTATCAACCAATAGCTCGTGGAGAGGACCCTCCCGGAGACGAGCGTACGGAGTACGGAGACCGTGTAGCTGGCTGAGACCTGATGACTGCTTGTCCGATTCAAGTCGGAGTGACTTTTATAGTCCAGTGGGGAGCACTAATGTGTTTGGGCGGTGGACCCACGGTGGGGAGCACTACTGTGTTTGGGTGGCAGACCCACAATACTTGATAGAAGGAGTACCTTTGCTGGCTGTTAGGGGGTGCACTACTATGTTTGGGTGGCAGACCCCTGCGGGAAGCACTACTGTGTTTGGGTGGTTGACCTACAGTACTCGACAGGAGGAGTACCTCAGCAGTCTAAGGTTAGTGAACAGCGCCTCGGAGTCATGACAGGATCAGTGTACTCGACAGAGGAGGAGCTCTTCAGCAGTTACGATTTCGATAATGAAAATCCTGGTTTGAGCTGAATCAATGACCTTTGTGTCTTCCTCATGATTGAGATGGTTTACTTGATAACTTAGGTATATGTATGGGCATATACATAAGTAGTGGTTATCCGTTCATTTCATATCTGTGTGATACCTCTTGATTGAGATGGGTTACTTGATAACTTAGGTATAAGTATAGGCTTATACCTATGTAAGGGTTATCTGTTTAGATCCAGCTTTGTGGTTATCCATGTTGGATTTAGTGATACCATGAGGGTATCGGGGTCCCTAATGAGTATCGTTATACTCACCCCTGCAAGGGCTATGCCCGCACGTCGTTGTGTTGGATGCAGACGACAGACAGCAAAGACGGAGGCCGAGTGTTCGAGGAATAGAAGGTACCCGGAGGTGGACCTCACGATGAGTCAGTATCAGGAGGTGAACCTCACAACGAGACGGTACTCAGAGGAGGTTTATGGGCGAGAGTGTTGAGGAGGCTATATGTACCTACCCTTTAGGTAGGATCCATGGTGGACGATCTAGGAGTTGCGCTATCTGCACCTACCCTTCAGGTAGGATCCGAGGTGGACAACCCCGGAGCTGCTCCTATATTCTAGTTGTTTGTCTTTTCTATTGTACTTTCGTTCGGTTGTAGCTGTACTTTTCAATTGAGTTTGTATTCTGTCCCATTTACTTTTCATCACTTTCTTTTGTACTTATTGTAATACTTCCGCTTGTACTATGGTTGGTTGTGTTTATGTTCTATAAAGGCAATCCCTTCCCAGATATCAGGATTTACGCCTTTGGTGCTAGTTGACAACCCCTGGCCCTTGGAAGGCGGGCTTGAGATAGTCACGTCACGGGCCCTGAGGATGGGCCGTGACAAATTGGTATAAGAGGAGTCGGTTCTACCGTAGAACTCAAAACTCTGGTCTTTCCTTTCTGTGAAGAAATAGTGTTAAGGGTACTGAGTGTGGTCTTCAGTTCAGATAGTCCAGTATTGGTGCGGCTGCCGACGTATCCATACACCAGGACCCTGACTAATGATATCCGACTTAGTGCATGAAAACAATGATTTCATGTGTGTTTCCAAAAAGTTTTAAAGTCAGCTCAAACAAAGTCATCTCAGCAGGTATAAACCGTTGACTGTGTCACATCTGTTTAGGATGTCTCCACGCAGACAGTTAGTTGGAGTTCCGAGAGAGTACTCGATGACGGCCCACCAAGCAATGAGACTCCGGTGCAGGGCCCTCTTTCAATGTTGTCACCTTCAGGTTGTGTACCAATATCACCACCACTCGTTGGTCAGCAGATGCCACTAGTCGTACTAGTGGATAGTTCATACTGACGGAGCACATTGCACGAGTTCTAGCAGGAGAGGCCTCTGAGGTTACGAGGCGAGGAAGATTCCAAGGCAGTATTATTTTGGATATAGGCAATTGCTAGAGTTCTACACCTAGTTTAGACACTAGTAGAGCAGATGGTGATCTTAGCTACTGGTGTTTCCCAGTGAGTGACCTTGAGGTTGGTCCGCAAAGTGATGAGGCTTTGGTACGTGGACCGATGCCTAAGATAGTACCTTCGAGTAGTGTACCGGTTATATCCCTACCTGTTGGTCTGCAGTTACAACCGGTGGTACCGGTAGATGACTGATGTAGGAATAGTTCCTTACATGTGTTTTAGCATCAGATACCCCTCAGGTTCCGAGGCGAGCCCGACTTACAGATGACTGAGAACTGTCTTGAGGATGTGGCTGAGATTTTTCTAGAGCTTACACAGCTTCTGCAGGACGACATGTCGGTAGCTGAGTATTCACCAAGGTGTACCGATCGTTCCTGGTACTAGATGACTACGATACGATTAGTTCTTTAGAGCTCATACCTCAGAGTGAGGTGTGTTTTAAGGACATCTGATCCATCACATTTTCTCCATGCATTCCTACTTATGCTAGGGTGCTAGAAAGAACATTTTTGGTTGAGAATTCTTTTGCTGAATGGATGAATCCAGTGAAGGTTAGCAGTGGGAAAAGCAAGAAACGAGCACTAGTCTTAGAGACTTGGGCATATTAAATGTTTCAAGAAGACTAAGTGTAAGGGATAGATGAATCTGCAGGGCAACAAACGTGGAAGCAGAGCTAGGAGAGCAGTATGAGGTGGTGTATATTTCAACATGTTACAACCACCCACCTTTGTAGTCCCCTCCAGGCTCAGGGAGCAGGAGGGTATTGGAAGAGGGTAGTTTCATGCGGTCAAGGAGGGTGACCCAAGGGCTCTAGGAATGATTCGAGGTACGATCTATGTCTACTAAGAGATTCTGTATCAATAGACATAGATACCAATCATTCCTTCCTTCCACGAACCTTGTCTCAGACCCAGAGTTTTCGGTTAATCCGTTGACTTGACCCTCACATCTGGAGATACCTTTGGGAGGATACTCAATAATCACGCTTATGCCGACGGTGTGATCTGACACTTGAGGCGAGAGTTTCGGTTGGAACCTCTTGGTGGCACCGTCGAGGCCTTACGACTTTAGTTTGGGTATGGACTGGGCAACCACAGTTCATACACAGATTGACCGTATTTGGAAAAAAGGTTAGGTTTTACCTACAACGTTGGGATGGGTTTTCCTTGGTCGGCGAAAAAGAAACCCCAGGCATCACAGGATGGAATCATGCATAAGTGGGTGAATTCGATCACTCATGAGTCGGCCCGACTTAGATTTGTGCCAGACTTCTCCAGATTTTCTGCACCGCTTTTATCATTGAAGAATAAGGGGAAACCCTTTGTGTGGTTAGAGAGATTCCAGCAGAGCTTTTCATGAGCTAAGGCAGAGGTTGACTAGTGTGCCCATTTTGAGGCTACCGGAGAAGGTGCAGATCATCCAGGAGCGGATGAAGACTGCACAAAGCAGATGGAAGACCTATGTTGATAGGAAATGGAGGCCTCTAGACTTCGAGGATGGCGGCCACATCCTTATATGGGTCTTACCTTGACGAGGTCTATGGAGATGTGGCCGAGGTACCAAGTAATCTCTGAGGTTCAACGGGCCTTCCATGCCCCCAGTAGAGTAGGCAAGGTGGCTTACCTCCTATAATTTACACCTCAGATGTACCGGGTGCACGACGTCATCCATGTATCTCAGCTGAGGAGATGTGTACATGACCTATCCGTCATCTTTGACCACAGAGAGTTGGACATCGATGACTGGGTGACTTTCATAGGGTTCCAGTTGAGGTTGAGGATCGACAAGAGCGGGTCCTATGTGGATGGTCGATTTCTCTTGTCCGCTATCATTGGCGGCATGGGAACCTCCTAGAAGCACATGGGATCATAAGGCTCAGATGCGTGCTCGATACCTCCTTTAGTTTCCTTAGTTTTGTGTTGTAGGTTTACAAGGATGTAAACCCCTGAAGTGGGAGTAATGTAAAGACCCAGAAATATCAAGGAATTTTTTTATTAATTTCTTTAGAATTTTGTGAGTGCGCAGTTTCAGACGGCACCTGATTTTAAGGCCTGGTGTGCCCGGAATAATTTTTCCGAAGTTTTTTTAAGCTTAAATTAACGTGTGTAAGAAGTTTTACTGAAAAAGTGTAATAACTCTAAAATGGTTATTCGGATCAGAAATCTAAGGGCACCATTTCACTCAGGATGGAGGGTTTACCCTAGGCATGACTTAAGTTTAGTCGGCACTAGCCTCCTCTGAGAAAACCCAATTTTGGCTTAATCATAAATAAAATAATAAAATAAATTATTTTATTTTTCAAAAGATTATAACTCACAAAAGGTAACTCAGATTAAAAATCTGAGACCACCACTAAACACGTGAGGGTATGCTTTCTTTATGCAGATACTATGTTGGGTCGGCGAGGGCCACCAGAGAAAATTAGTTTTTGGACATAAATAAAATAATTAAATGATAATTATTTTATTGTAAAATTCATAACATTTAAACAGTAACTCAGATTGGAAATCCGATAGTACTGTTGGGTTCGTTGGGGCGTTTTTCACCTAGTCAGAGCCCAACCTCGACCGGAGTGGGTCGAGGGTGACTGATAATAATTTTCCGAACTTCTTTTCGGGTACGTTCAATAAACGTACGAGCAAGTTTTTCTAACTTTTGAACCGGTGCTCAGAATCGAAATTTGAGGGCACCAATGAACTCGTAGTGTCGATATTCGCTTAAGGGGACCTTTACCGCAGTTGCATTTTTTGCGGGTTGAGAGTTAATATTTGGGGATTTAGAATAAAATAAATAAAATTTTTGGAACACAATTTTATTTATAGAAGTTGGTTATTTCCTCCCAAGGGGAGTTAGAGGTGGGGCATGTTGAGTCAACAAGGTTTTCCTTATGACTTTTCCATTCCTTCTTGTTTTGAAAATCACAAACACCTTATACTTAAGGAAATATAAATTTTACCTTCTTAAGGAAAATTTACTTCTTCAAGGAAATTTACCCTAACCTAGATTTTCTTATACATAGCCAAATTTTTTTCTTAAGTACAAAAAAAACGGATGCATACCCAAAATCCCGGAGCCATATAATGTAAAGATTTGGAGCATTCTGTTTTTAGGATCTGAATTCTGGATGTGAATTGTAATGTAGTTCCAATCAGAATTCTGGACTCCTAACTTTCATAAGTTCGACTCCGAACTCTTAAGCAGTTCGACTCCGAACTCTAGAGTAGTTTGACTCCGAACTCTTATGAAGTTCGACTCCGAACACTTATGAAGTTCGACTCCGAACTCTTAAATAGTTCGACTCCGAACTCTTATGAAGTTTGACTCCAAACTCTTAAGCAGTTCAACTCCAAACTCTTAAGGAGTTCGACTCCGAACTCTTAAGCAGTTCGACTCCGAACTCTTAAGCAGTTCGACTCCGAACTCTGATGAAGTTCGACTCCAAACTCTTATGAAGTTCGACTCTAAACTCTTAAACAGTTCAACTCTGAACTCTTAAGCACTTTGACTCCGAACTCTTATGAATTTCAACTCCGAACTCTTAAGAAGTTCGACTCCGAACTCTTAAGCAGTCCGACTCTGAACTCTTAAGTAGTTCGACTCCGATCTCTGCAAGTTCAGATTCCGATCTCTAGTGAAACTAGACTCCGAATTCCTATAAAACAGAATCCGAACATTTCTTAACATAGACTCCAAATTTCATTTTGGTTAGACTCCTAACTTTTGACTTTCTTACACTCCAAAATATTGATTAGCTTTTACTTACATATGCTTCATTTCAAAATGATGTCCTGCATTCAGTTATACATGGTTTGTTATAAAATGATGTCGTCTATTCTGTTTCTAATTAACCATTGGTTGAGTTGCACATGTACAGGTCCCTCTGAATTTCATAGAAAATATGACTGTTGGAAGAGGGAGCCGACTGTTGGAAGTTTGCCTATAAATAGGAGCTCATTTGAAAGAGCTCAAAAAAGTAAGTTGATCGATCTAGAGACCACATGATGTTAAGGTGATTTCTAGAGAGAGAAGCTTTTCATGCCTTGTGCGTACTGAAGTTCTCATTCAGATTTCTTTGTGTGATTTCGAATGTTGGTGATTACATTCGAGGACTTCTGGGGATAGGAAGACAGAGGTGCCGACTACCTTGAAGTTTGAGGGCTTCCTTGCTGAGGAAGACAGAGGTTCCAACTACCTTGAAGTTGATGGCTTGCTGGGATAACAAGACAGAGATTCTGATCTTCGTATCGAGAGCTTAACCTAGTGTGGGTAAGACAGACTTTCTTGAAAGTATAAATCAAGGGACCATTATCCAAGGTTGTTGGATACCCTTCTCTTTGGGTTAAAAGACTTATATCTTGTTACTTGTAGTTTTACTACTAGTTTTTGCGCTGCATATTGTATTGTAAGGAAAGTATAACCTTCTTATATTTCCTTACACTTTTACTCTATTTAGTTTAGATTTTATACGCTTTAAGGTATAGTCTTATTCTATAAATCTGGGTTCCAATTCTCCAGTTGGTGATTAGAGGTGTTGTGAATTTTCTTAGTTTAACTTTGTTAAACTTAGAATTTTCTTTATCTAAGGAAAACATAGTTATCTGTAACCAACTTTAAAGGTTCCAAAGGAATTTTAAAGTGTACAATTCCCCCCACCTCTTGTATATTGAGCATCTACATCGTTATTTCGATCCTACAATTGGTATCAAAGGAGGTCTCAGAAATACTCGTACTCACGTATAAGTTTTTCTTGCTCATTTTGTTCTTTATTCTTCCTCTTTACTTAGAAAGTTTTCTTTTTCGTTTCGAACTTTATCATTCCGAACATTATCATTCCGAACTTTTTCATTCCGAACTTTGTCATTCCGAACTTTATCGTTTCGAACTCTATCATTCCAAAAATTTTCATGCTGAAATTTATCGTTCTGAACTTTTTCATTCCGAACTTTGTGGTTACGAACTTTTTCTACTAAGAAGTTCCATTGCCAAGTTTTTTTTAGAATGGCAGGAGTCAATGTTTCTTCTATTGACAATCTAAATCCTACAAGACCACCAATCTTTGATGGTAATGACTATGAGTACTGGAGAGATCGAATGAAGACTTTCGTTATCAACACTGAAGTGGACAACTTTGTTATGCTTACTGGTGATTATTAAATTCCTGATAAAGAAGTTAGAACATTCACTAACCAGGAAAAGCAAGAGTATCAACTCAATTATATGGTACGCAATAATTTACTATGTTCAATGACTAGAAATATATATATCCAAATTTCTTCTTGTGAAGTAGCTAATTGTATCTGGAAGAAGTTACAAGTTACACACTTTGGTACTTCTAAAGTGATTGAAACTAGGAGAGCTATCCTTAGAGCTGAATATCCTGGATTCAATTTTTTATATGGAGAACCAATCTGTAAATTTAAATAGAGGTTTATGACTATAGTCAATAGCTTACAGTCTATGGGAGAAAAAGGGTTAGATGATGAAGCCCTTGTGGATAAGATAATTGATATTATGCCCAATGAGTGGGAATCAAAGAGAACAGCTATAGATGAGAATAGGAAGGTCACTCAAATTTCTCTTGATGATCTATTTGGAACTCTTCTCTAACATGAAACAAGAATGAAGAGAGATGCTGACAACATCAAGAAGAAGAATGGGAATGGTAATGTTGCTTTTACAACAACATCAAATAATATGAAAGCTAAGACTCCTGAGAGAGTAACTAGATCCAAGTCTAAGAAAGTTATAATCCAATCCGAATTTAGTGAGAGTGAAGTCTCTGAGAATGAGTTAGAAAATCCTGCTCAAAGGATGAACAAGATAGCTGGCCAGAGAAATTTCCAATCCAAGTATAAGAAAAAGGAAGGGAAAGATAGGAAAGATGGAGAAGTTACTTGTTATGAATGCAAGAGAGCTGGACATATTATACCAGACTTCCCTTTTCTCAAAAAGAAATAAAGGAAAGAAAGGAATTCTAAAAGAAACAGAAATAAGTACTACAAAACAAAAGCTAATAAAGTTCTGAAAGAAAATGACACCTGGAGTTCCAGTGGTGGTGACTCTTCAGATGAATCTTCTGATTAAGAATCTTCAGGATAGAAGAATCTTGGTCTTATAACCAGATTACCTATAAACAATCATTGTATTATGGCTAAGGTATGAAATACTGAATCATTGACCAATGTTTCTTTAAATTCTAATTATAGAGAATATTATAACTCTTCTGATGAAGAAAATATTTTACCTACCTATGAAGAAGTTTCTAGGTTTGCTGAACTTCTTGAAATTGAGAATTCTAAACTCAATAAAAAACTTGATAAAGAAAACTCTAGGAATTATATTCTTAAAAAAGAAATATCAGATCTTACCAAAGATCTTGATAGGAAAAATGCAGATTTTATAAATGTTTCAAAAAATCTTGAGGAAGTAAGTTCTGAGAAGAACAAACTTTCTAAAGAAATAGAAAAAGTAATTTCTGAGAAAAGTATCTTCGAGCCTAGCTCTAGTTCTAAATCTAATGATTTTGAAGATAAAAACATGGTTATAAAACTCAAGTATGAAATCTTTTCCTTAAATAAGTGTTTATAAAATTTTACCCATGGTAAGGAAAATTTTGATAAAATGTATTCTCAAATAAAACCTTTGAGAAAAAAATCCGGATTTGGTTATACCCATGCAAAAACAATTTTTTGTAACAACTACTTTGTTCCACAAAGTGCCCCATTTTTTACCAAGTGTCAATGTGGTGATCACTGAGAAATAATTGTTCTTTAAATAAAACTCAATCTCTAGGTTTTCATAAAACCTATTTTTTAAGAAAGTGTGGGTTCCAAAAATATTGTTGTCTAGAAATATCAGATCCAAGAAAGTTTGGATTCCGAAATTCTAATTATTTTCTTGTTTTCAGGAAGATAGAGGAAGTACCAACAACAATACGTGGTACATGGATAGTGGATGTTCCCGGCACATGACTGGTAACAAAAGTTATTTTGAAAAGATTGTCAAAACGAAAGGAGGAAAGGTAACTTTCAGAGATAATGCACAGGGAGAAATTGTTGGTATTGGTAATATTGTTCTTCTAGGTAAAACTTTGATTTCAAATGTGGTATTTGTTAAGGGTATTAAGCACAACCTCATTATCATAAGTCAGTTATGTGATGAAGGGTAACTTGTGAATTTTAGTAATGATAAGTGCTTAGTACACAATTCCAAGGAAGAATTTATTCTCTCAGCTAATAGGTAAGAGAATGTTTACACTTTGAACTTAGAAGACCTCAGGAGCCAAGATTTACCTTGCCTAAGTGCAATGGAAGATCATTCCTGGTAATGGCATAGCAGACTAGGTCACTGTAACCTTAGAAACTTATGTAAACTCTCTAAGAAAAAACTAGTTAAGGATCGAACGGAGCTTATATTTGATTCTTCTAAATTTTGTGATACTTGTCAATATGGAAATCAATATAAATCTAGTTTTAAATCAATAGTTGAAGTCTCAACGACTGATGCATTACAGTTAGTGAACATGGATCTTTTTGGTCTAACACAAACTGGATGTATTGGAGGAAAATACTATGTGTTTATTCTAGTTGATGATTACACCAGATTTACTTGGGTCTATTTTCTAGCAAAGAAGTCTAAAGTTTTTTCTTATTTCAAAAGTTTTAGAGCACAAGTTAAAAATGAGGAAAAACTTCCACTAAAAACTATTCATAGTGATCATGGAGGAGAATTTCAAAATTCTGATTTTGAAACTTTTTGTAGTAGAAAAGGTATTACTCACAATTTTTCAGCACCTAGAACTCCTCATCAAAGTGGTGTAGTTGAAAGAATAAATATAATTCTTCAAGAGATAACTAGAACCATGTTGAGTGAATATTCTATAGCTAGACATTTCTGGGATGAAGCTGTAAGTACTGCTTGTTATACTATAAATCATGTTTTGATTAGACCTTTTCTTAATAAAACTCCTTATGAATTATGGAATGGTAGAAAACCAATACTTTCCTACTTCAAGGTTTTTGGTTGAAAAGTATTCATTCTGAATACTAAAGATAATCTACATAAATTCACGCCAAAATCTGATGAAGGAATTTTCTTAGGCTACTCCACAACTTCTAAGGCATATAGAGTTTTCAACAAAAATAATTGTACTGTTGAAGAAACAGTGCATGTAAAATTTGATGAGTCATATCCTTTTGTTTTCAAACCACCCCAACCTATATCCTCGGATATGTTTTCAAAAACTGATTGTCAACCTTTGATAGAAGATCCTTCTGATAAGGAAAATGTTCAAGAAGATACTTCTGAAACATTTACCCCAGAAAACATTCTACGCTATGTTGATGAACAGACTTTACAAAACCCAAATCAGGTTTTTCTTAAGAATCATCACAGTGATAGCATCATTGGTGATGTAAATCAACCTGTAAGGACTAGAAGTTCCTTAATAAATGAAGTAGAACATCTAGCATTTATTTCCCAATTACAACCAAAAAGCACTAATGAATCTTTAGGTGACGATGATTGGATCAAAGCTATGCAAGATGAGCTAAATGAATTTGAAAGGAACAATGTCTGGACCTTTGTTGAAAGACCAAAAGAGACTTCTGTTATTGGAGTTAAATGGGTCTTCAGAAACAAGTGTGATGAAAATGGAGTCATAGTAAGGAATAAATCTAGACTCGTTACTAAAGGCTATAATCAGAAAGAGGGAATAGACTATGAAGAAACCTATGCTCCAGTATCTAGAATTGAATCTATTCATATTCTACTTGCCTTTGCAGCATTCTTCAATTTTAAACTTTTTCAAATGGATGTGAAATGCACTTTTCTTAACGGTTATGTTCAAGAGGAAGTGTTTGTTGAACAACCTCCTGTCTTTGAAGATACAAAACATCCTGATCATGTTTTTAGACTTACCAAAGCTTTGTATGGTCTTAAGAAAGCCCCACGAGCCTGGTATGATAGACTCACAGGATTTTTTATTCAAAATAACTATGTTAAGGGAAATGATTATCCAACCCTTTTTATAAAGAAAGATAAGAAAAATGTTTTAATTGTTCAAATTTATGTTGATGACATCATATTTTGTTCAACTCAGCAATCTTTAACTAATTCTTTTGCAAGTCTAATGAAATATGAGTTTGAAATGAGTGTGATGGGTGAGTTAACTTTTTTCCTTGGTTTTCAAATTTCTCAAAAACCAGAAGGAACCAATATATCTCAGCATAAGTATATTAAAGATCTTCTCAAAAATTATGGTTATGAAAATACTAAAAGTATAAGTACTCCAATTGGTACCTCAAACTCTTTAGATCTTGATGAAGCTGGGAAACCAGTAGATCAAACATCTTTTAGAGGTATGATAGGAAGTCTACTTTACTTAACAGCTAGTCAACCAGACTTAATGTTCTCAGTATGCTTATGTGCAAGATATCAATCCAATCCTAAGGAATCTCACTTAAAGGCAGTAAAAATAATTTTTTGCCACCTAAAGGGAACCATGGATCTAGGATTATTTTATACTTCTGGAAATGATTTTGTTCTAAAAATCTTTTCTGATGCTGACTTTGGTGGATGTAGGATGGATAGAAAGAGTATATTCGGAACTTGTCATTTCTTAGGAGATTAGTTAGTTTCTTGTTCGTGAAAGAAGCAATATTCGGTAGCACTTTCCACTGCTGAAGCTGAATATGTAGCAGCTAGAAGTTGTTGTGCTCAAGTGTTGTGGATGCAACACACACTCACAGATTATGGTTTGAGTTTTACTAAGACTCAAATTTTGTGTGACAACACAAGTTCCATTTCCCTAAGTAAGAACTCTGCACACCACTCTCATGCAAAACACATAGAAATTAGGCATCACTTTCTTAGGGATCACACACTTAAAGAAGATATCATTCTTCAGTTTCTCGGAACGCAAGATCAACATGCTGATATTTTCACAAAATCTATACCCTCTGATAGATTTGAATACATTAAACAAAAGTTTGGAATGATAACTGTACGGTAATAATTCTTCATTAACTTCTTTTTGAACAATTCTCCTAACAGTAATAAACTCCTTCTCATAGGGGGAGTACATTTGAATGTTAGTGTAACTAAAATTTTTCAGAATCTGTTTTTCAAAATTAGTATAACTAAAATTTTTCGTAGTTATTTTTTCAAACCTTTTGGAACTGAAGTTTTCAGAATGAAAATTTCTGAAACTAAAATTTCTGGAATGGGAATTTCCGGAACTGAAATTTTCAGGATTGAAATTCTCGGAATAAGTACTTCCGGAATGGAGTTTTTTTTCTCGTACTGGAACTTCCAGTATTGTGATTTTTGGAATGGAGATTTTTGGAATTTAGTTTTCGTAACGATATTTTCATACTGGAACATTCGTAATGAATTTTTTTTAAAATTTATTTTTCTACAAGAAGAATTTTACCATTTACGAACAGTTTTTTTAGCCAATCTGAGAGTTGTTATTTCCTTACTTATAGTTTTGTAATCATATTTTTCTTGCTGGTATTTTCCTATGTTTTTAAAAGATTGGATTCTAGTTTTCCTCAAATCCAAATGTTTTCTTTAAAAACCTAAAAAGATCGGAGTCAAGTTTTTCTTGCGGGATTGTTCTCAACTGTCATATCAGATCAAATCTTTTTCAACCGATAGATGGATTTTGGAAGACCAACGGTCACATCCATTGCCTATATAAAGGAGACCCCAAGACTCATCCCATATCTGTTTTTCAATATTTTTCATCTCGATGCCCTGTTTCTCTTCTTAAGGCTAGTTCCGAACGTTGCAAAGTCGATCCGAATCTTTCAGATTTCTTCACTATAAATTTCTGTTGAAGCAACATCTCAAGATATGTCGACTGCGAAACCAATCTCTAAGTGGTTCTTCTTTAAGGAAAGGTTAGTTCATACAGATTTCTATAAGCTCGATTCCCTTATTTCAAATAATATAAAGCTGAATGGATGGGAAGATGTATGTGTAGCAAAGTCAGATAAACAGGATCCGGTTTATACTGATTTTCTGATCGAGTTCTACGAGTCTGTTTCCTTCCTAATGGAAGATGGTAGAGAGTGGTTTTCTTTCAAGTCTTATGGGAAGACATATAAGCTTTCCTACACCAAGGTCGTGAGCTTGGTTGGTTTTTCATATGAAGGAGAAGCTGAATTCTGCTCACACAAACTTCCTGATGTGCAAGGAAGTTTCAACAAGGAGAAGGCACTAAAGTGTCTTGGGCTTAAGGATGATTCAACTATCAAGATTGCTCGTCTCACTCCGAACAATAGAATTCTTAAGCTTTGGGTGCAAGGCTTTCTGGTTCTAAGAAGAGGTGATAAAGACAATCTGAAGAAAAGTGATATATATATATCTTATATTTTTTGGTAAATATAAGAAAGATAAATCTGATGAGGCATGTCTTGGTTACGATCAAGAATATCAAAGAAAGCAATTTGAGAGCTCAGATTATCATGTTTCTTGCCTTACTATCTAATCTGATAGTTTGGTGCTCAGAATCCTTCAAGTTTTCCTACAAATCAAATATTCGGAATTGCAAACTCATGCTAGTTAGTGATGATACTCTCAAGAGGATGAAAATGGGTTTATCCAGTGAATCCGGAGAATTTTACCCTCTATCTGTGGAAGAGTTTGAAGCAGTTCAAAAAGAAACACACTCTCCAGAACCATCCAAAAAGTAAAGGAGGAAGAGAAAGGTTAAGGAAGTCATTGCTGATAAAGAAATTACTCAGGATAAGGAAACTCAATCTACTCCCCCCAAGCTGAAGAAGTAGAAAACATATACGGATGAAGTGGAAGCAAAGTGGAGGGATGATAAATAAATGTGGAAGGAAGGGGATCCTCAATTCGGATTGGACCCTACAGAGGCTAAGGCCTTAAAAGAAAAAGTTGTGGAGGAGCTAGAGAAACAAGCGAAGGAGAAGAAAATGAAAAAGAAGATGCCCGAAGCTGAAGTGGTACAATATTTGCTGAAAGCTACATAGTTGGCTTTCAGAATGCTTCCCGTTATGGAAACTTTTGGTGCTGAACCTTCTTTACCAGAAACTACAGCCAAGAACTATGTCTCTATAGATAGATCCAAGGGTAAATAAATAGTTGAAGTAGCTGAGAAATAAGTTTCTGAATAAGTTGAGGAAGAACAAGAAGAAGAAGAAGAAGAAGAAGAAGAAGAAGAGAGTGAATATTTGGATACCCTGATCAAGCAAGTAGAGAACTATAAAGATAAGGCTGAATCCGCAAAGTTAGTTACTCCAGGAAAGGGATTTGAGGAAGCTAGCAAGAAACAGAAAGAAGAAGAAGAAGAAGAGAATTTATTGTATGATGAGGAAGAATCTTATGAAAGTAATTTTCTTGAGGAAGGACAAGAAAAACAAAAACCAGATGAAGACCAGATCGTTCAAGTATCTGAATCCGAGGAAGTATCCCTTAATAAGGAACCTGTTCTGAGAGCTGATAAGGGGAAGAAAACTCTCATGGAGACACCTATAAAAGATGTCATTAGGAAGAAAGAGGTTGGTGGAACCTCTAGAAGAAAGTTGGTGCAAGTTGAATAAGATCAGTCTCCAAGAAAAGTTTCTGATTCGGAATCATCATCTCATGGGCATAATTTTGTGGTTCAGTCTCTGAGGAAGTTGGTGGACACAATTCCGATTCCTCCAACAATAGATTCCAGATGCCAGATGCTGCAACAAACTATGAATCAGAAATCGGATACTTTATCCATGGTCATGGATAAGTTTGTGAAGATGGAAGCTGAAGAGAAAAGTTTTATTATCTATTATGATGTGCATAGAAATTCATGCAGTAAGGTAACTAAGTGGTCTAATAGAGTTGATGAAGATTTAGTTCACTTTGAGAATTTGCAGGCTGAAGTTTAAAATGATTTTGAAATGGAGGATAAAAATGTTAATGAGATTTATGAAAAGTTGACCCAGGAGAAAAATTCTTGGAATCAATAGGCCAGGGATCTGAATGGGAAGCTTAATTCAGTATCTCAAAATTGGAAAACTGAAAGAGATTTCCGGATTGAGTTTCAGCAGAAGATGGAAAAGGAAGATGAGATAATAAAGCTGTAGAAAGAAGCCTTGGAGGCTCAGGAAGAATCTTTAAAAGTCCAAGAAGAAAAGGTAAAAGCCTTGGAGAGGCAGTGTGAGGAAGATCAAAGAGACTTCAAGAAACTCAATTCATTGTTAAAGAAGCTCATTCCGAAGGAAAAGGAAGACAAGTGAACCTACTTCGATCTTTTGTTGTAATTGTCTTTTTTGTAAAATTTTCCAACTAGAATGAAATGATTATTTGATTGGTGGTATCTTGTCATATACTAATGTTTCAGTTACCATATTTTTTTTCCATTCCCTTCAATTATTTTTGAAAATCACAAAGGGGAGAAGGAAAAAGAACTACTCCTAAGGAGGAGAAAGGAAAATTTCTAAGAGAAATATCCTTAAAGAAAGGGGGAGTTTCCCACTACGAAGTTCTTCATTCTTACAATAATGAAAACTTCAATCCAAAAATTCAGAATACAATCCTTAGTGTTTCAATGCCTAAGGGGGAGTCATTTCTATTCACTTTCATCCATGAACAAACAGAGATGAGTGTTTAATTTCAAAGTCTAATGAAATTTTTCAAAGTCCTTATTTTCTTTTTCATAAGGATGTTTGTGCTTTTCAAAAAGGGGGAGATTATTGAGTAAATAAGGTTTTCCTTATGACTTTTCCATTCCTTCTTGTTTTGAAAATCACAAACACCTTATACTTAAGGAAATATAAATTTTACCTTCATAAGGAAAATTTACTTCTTCAAGGAAATTTACCCTAACCTAGATTTTCTTATACATAGCCATATTTTTTTCTTAAGTACAAAAAAAATGGATTCATACCCAAAATCCCGGAGCCATATAATGTAAATATTTGGAGCATTCTGTTTTTAGGATCCAAATTCTGGAAGTGAACTGTAATGCAGTTCCAATCTGAATTCTAGACTCTGAACATTCATAAGTTCGACTCCGAACTCTTGAGCAGTTCGACTCCGAACTCTTAAGCAGTTCGACTCTGAACTCTTATGAAATTAAACTCCTAACTCTTAAACAGTTTGGATCCAAACTCTTATGAAGTTTGACTCCGAACTCTTAAGTAGTTCGACTCCGAACTCTTATGAAATCCAACTCTGAACTCTTATGAAGTTCGACTCCGAACTCTTAAACAGTTCGACTCCGAACTCTTAAGTAGTTCGACTCCAAACTCTTATGAAGTTCGACTCCGAACTCTTAAGCAGTTCAACTTCGAACTCTTAAGCAGTTCGACTCCAAACTCTTAAGTAGTTAGACTCCGAACTCTGCAAGTTCAGATTCTGATCTCTGGTGAAACCAGATTCCGAATTCCTATAAAACAGAATCCGAACATTTCTTAACATAGACTCCAAATTTCATTTTGGTTAGACTCCGAACTTTTGACGTTCTTACACTCAGAAATATTGATTAGCTTTTACATACATATGCTTCATTTTAAAACGATGTCGTGCATTCAGTTATACATGGTTTGTTATAAAACGATGTCCTCTATTCTGTTTCAAATTAACCGTTGGTTGAGTTACACGTGTACAGGTACCTCCGAATTTCACGGAAAATATGATCGTTGGAAGATGGAGTCGACCGTTGGAAGTTTGCCTATAAATAGGAGCTCATTTGAAAGAGCTCAAAAAATAAAGTTGATCGATCTAGAGACCACACGCTGTTAAGGTGATTTTTAGAGAGAGAAGCTTTTTATGCCTTGTGCGTAATGAACTGCTCATTCAGATTGATTTTTTTGATTCCTAATGTTAGTGATTACATTCGAGGACTTCCGGGGATAGGAAGACATAGGTTCCGACTACCTTGAAGTTCAATGGATTCCTTGCTGAGGAAGACAGAGGTTCTAACAAACTTGAAGTTGAGGGATTGCGGGGATAACAAGACAGAGATTCAGATCTTTGTATCAAGGACTTATCCTAGTGTGGGTAAGACAGACTTGCTTGAAAGTATAAATCAAGGGACCTTTATCCAAGGTTTTTGGATACCCTTCTCTTTGGGTTAAAAGACTTATATCTTGTTACTTGTAGTTTTACTACTAGTTTTTACGCTACATATTGTACTGTAAGGAAAGTATAACCTTCTTATATTTCCTTAAACTTGTACTCTAATTAGTTTAGATTCTATACGCTTTAAGGTATAATATTATTCTGTAAATCTTGGTCACAATTCTCCAGTTGGTTATTAGAGGTGTTGTGAATTTTCTTAGTTTAACTTTGTTAAACTTAGAATTTTCCTTATCTAAGGAAAACATAGTTATCCGTAACCAAATTTAAAGGTTCCAAAGGAATTTTAAAGTATAATTCACCCCCCCCCCCCCTCTTGTATATTGAGCATCTACATCGTTATTTCGATCCTACAGGGCCCACACCCACATAACCTCCCATGAGGGGATATTTGTGAGGTGAGGCCCACATGAGCCTAACCTCTTCATCTTCCCTTAATCCTCCTTAAACTCCTTCCCTCATTAAGGTGGAACCTCTTAACCTCCCAATAATTTATGAGTCCACCTCCTCTCATAAATTGTGCCAACCACACCCAATTAATTAATTCATTAATTAACTTGGGTGTTAATAATTCTTTTGAATTATTTTTAATTGGTTGTCAATTCTTTAAAGTTAAAGAAGCTTATTTTTAATATTTGATGGGCAAATATTTTGGAGGAGGGAACCTTTGGTGAATTGGAGAAAGCTTCATTCTTCCACGAAGAACATCCTCTCTCAGCAAAGAACGGTCTACGACTACTCTTACCCTCTTCTTCCTCCGAGACAAGGGAGAAGAAACCGCTCACGGGAAGCGTAATCTACGTCAAGGATTCTTCCTCCAACATTGACGGGATGACACGGTTCTCTGCGACGCCATCTACTGCGATGCTTGCCTTCCGCGACTCCATCAATGAACAAACCTCAATTACGAGGTAGGGGTTAATTCTTCATTCAAGTTAAA
Source organism: Viscum album (assembly GCA_963277665.1). Classification (NCBI taxonomy): domain Eukaryota; kingdom Viridiplantae; phylum Streptophyta; class Magnoliopsida; order Santalales; family Viscaceae; genus Viscum; species Viscum album. The sequence goes on from OY728137.1 coordinate 384,506,610, forward strand.
ATTAACGTTCTTTATTGATTATTTTGGTCGTTTGATATCGTCATAATGGGAGAAGATCGGACCGCACAAACATGGTCGATCCTCCTCTCCTTTTTGTTGACCGTCCTTGCTATTTTTGACGAAGGCGGCGCGGTGCCGTTTCACCGTGCGGGAACGAAGAGGACCGCGGCCGGAGCAGGCCGCAGTGGTGGAGCGCGGCGCCATCGCACTGCACCGGTGAGGACGAAGGAGGCCGCGACCAAGAGTGGGCCGCGGTGGAGGGGCGCGGCGCCGCCGCGACGGTATTCTAAAGGGGCGGTCGGTCGGCCAGCCGCCGGCGCCACCTGAAGTCGGGACCCACGGGGGTCTCGTGGTCGAAAACAAGGCCGGCCATTATGGCCAGACATTTCCGCAAATAGAGGTCGGCGCCCCCTTCGTATCCCGCTCGACCGAGAGCCGAGCCCCGACCGGGTCGCCAGCGCTGGGTCGGGCCACCTGTGTCGGGTCGGGCCACCCGCGCCGGGCTGGGCCACCAGCGCCAGCCGGGCTGGGCCATGCCAAGTGGGCCATATCTGGACCCAGGTCGGGTCGAACCGGTTCGGTCCGACCTAAGGGGTATTGGGTCGGGTCGGACCGGGCCAAAAACCCCTATTTTCAGACCGTTTTCTCTTAAACAGGCATAAATTGAGTTGTGGACCACCGATCGATGCACCTTCAGTTGCGTAGGATTTCTTGGATTAAGACGGTCGTTTTGGTATATTACACTCAAGGTTTAGGCAAAATTTGGGTATGGCCGGGTTAGTCCGAACACGGAACCAACCGGGCCGTCGGAGCTGAAACGCTTATAACTTGAGTTCCGGACGTCCGATTGACGTGCCGTCGACTATGTTGGATTCCTCCTGATGAGACGGAATTTTTGGGATAATTTACCTGAGTTTTAGATGAAGTTGGAGTAAGGACGGGTTGGATTGTACCCGAAATCCAACGGGGTCCCTGGAACGGAAAAGCCGATAACTTTCAGACCAAACGTCCGTCTGACGAACCGTCAGCGACATTGGTGATCACGTTTTGAAACTTTCCCTTTGAGTATACCCTTTGTGAGTTTAGGGTAAAGTTGAGATATGGCCGGGATGGTTCGTACACAAAACCAATCGGGCCCCCAGGACTAAAAGGCTAATAACTCACAGACTGGGCGTCCGATTGACGCGTTGTCTGTTGCATTGAGACCCCTATGACGAGGTGGTCATTTGAGTTACTTATTCATGGGACTTTGTGATACTTGGAGTATCGACCAGTAGCTCGTGGAGCGGACCCTCCCGGAGATGTGCGTACGGAGTACAGAGACCATTAAGCTGGCTGAGACCTGATGACTGCTTGTACGATTCGAGTCGGAGTGACTTGTATAGTCCAGTGGGGAGCACTACTGTGTTTGGGTGGTAGAACCACGGTGGGGAGCACTACTGTGTTTGGGTGGCAGACCCACGGTACTCGATAGAAGGAGTACCTCTGCAGGCTATTAGGGGGGGTGTACTACTGTGTTTGGGTGGAAGACCCCGGTGGGAAGCACTACTGTGTTTGTGTGGCTAACACACGGTACTCAACAGGAGGAGTACCTCAGCAGTCTATGGTTAGTGAGAAGCGCCTCAGAGTCGTGACAGGATCAGTGTACTCGACAGAGGAGGATCTCTTCAGTAGTTGGGGTTTCGTTAATGAAAATCCTGGTTTGAGCTGATTCAATGACCTTTGTGTCTTCCTCATGATTGAGATGGGTTACTTGATAACTTAGGTATATGTATGGGAATATACCTAAGTAGTGGTTATCCTTTGATTTCATATCTGTGTGATAACTCTTGATTGAGATGGGTTACTTGATAACTTAGGTATAAGTATGGGCTTATACCTAAGTAAGGGTTATCGGTTTAGATCCTACTTTGTGGTTATCCTTATTGGATTTAGTGAGACCATGAGGGTCTCGGGGTCCCTACTGAGTATCGTTATACTCACCCCTGCACGGCCTATGCCCACACCTCGTTGTGTTGGATGCATACGATGGACACCGCAGACGGAGGCCGAGTATTCGAGGACTAGACAGTACCCAGAGGTGGACCTCATGACGAGTCAATATCCGGAGGTGGACTTCCCAATGAGACGGTACTCGAAGGAGGTTGACGGGCGAGAGTGTTGAGGAGTCTATGTGTACCTACCCTTCAGGTAGGATCTGTGGTGGACGATCCAGGAGCTGTGCTATCTATACCTACCCTTCAGGTAGGATCCAAGGTGGAGGACCCAGGAGCAACTTCTATATTCCAGATATTTTTCTTTTCTGTTGTACATTCGTTTGGTTGTAGCTGTACTTTTCAGTTTAGTTTGTATTCTGGCCCATTTACTTTTCAGCACATTCTTTTGTACTTAGTGTAATACTTCCGCTTGTACTCTCGTTGGTTGTGTTTATGTTCTATAAAGGCAATGCCTTCCCAGTTATCGGGATTTACGCCTTTGTTGTTAGTCACCAGCCCCTGGCCTATGGAAGGCGGGCTTGAGGTAGTCATGACACGGGCCCCGAGGATGGGCCATGACACTTAATCTTATATAACTTATTTTTTTTGAATTAGTTTATCATTATTTCATATCTTAATTTCCTTACACCTAACAGTGTTGTAAAGAAAAAAATATTGGAAGAAATAGTTGTTGGTAGTGTTGAAAATATAAATCTAAACATACCACTTATTTCTTATGATAGTTACTATAAATATTTTAATTGTTGAAAATAAACATATATTTATCAATTCTGGTGTGGAATTTTTTATTATTCTCAACAAGTAATATAAAATTCCAAAGAAATAAGTTGTCACATTTTCAAGAGAATGAAATCTTATTTTTATTTAAATATATGAATTAAGAATACAATGTTCTATTCAATCCAAAGGAATATAGATGACGAAGTTTATTATTGTATAACTACAAATTGAATTTTGAAAAATATTGAAGTTATACATTTTATAACTTCAAATGTCCTTAAGACTAAGCTAGCTATAATTATAATTGATTATCAACCACTTAATTTTATACTTGAGAAAATTTATCTTAAATTCATAAAAGGTTAATAAAAATAATTTACAATTTACAATCACTCAATGAGAAATAATTATTAGATTATAATCATAATAAAAAGGTTATTGTGATCTTACCTAAAGAAATGGAATCTACGATGACTGAAATTGATGATATAAATCATATAATAAATTTATATCTTAATGGATTAATGGGAACATTAATTCCCTATGAGAATCTCTTGAAAAGAGATGTTGATATAGTAAATATGAAAAAATGAGTTTCTTTTTCATTAATATTTGGAACATTAAATTAAAAATGAAATATTTCTGGAATATGTTCTATGAAATTCTTAAATGATAGTGATATTGAACCTATTGGAGAAGAAAATGCTAATACTGAAAAGAGAATGTTCAAAGATCATAATTTCCAAATATATAATTTGAAATATAAAAAATAGGAACTTGTTGAGAAAGATTATTATGAGACTATCTATTATGAATATAAAATTTTTGCACACATTCACCCTGACTTCCTAGAGTTGATGAAAAAGATAACAAGTACTATAAGAAATATTCTAAGAAATGAAATAATAATGGTACTAAAGATCTTGAAGCATGGAGAGATATTAATGGTTACACTACGTCCGACCGTTCATTGGAAGAAAGTATTGATAGAAAAAATATTATAGGTTTTTATGACAATATTACTAAGACAAAAAAGATAATTTAATTTGAAAGTTAACTACAAAGACTCTTACAAAATTAAATCCTAATTTAAAACATCTCTAGGATTTGATTATGATTGATGATCTTAATATAAAATTGAATGAAATATTATTATGAAATATAATGAATTGAAATCCTATGTTGTAGAATGTGAATATATGTATAAAAACGTTATAAAAAGTATTCATGTCTTAAACATTAATATACTTTTTAAAAGTAAAGTTTATCTAAAAATAAAGATAACATAACTGAATTAAGGAATAAAAATAATAAGTTAACATTAGAGTTTGATAAATTGAAAATTTAAATAAATTATTATAACTCAAATAAAAATGTAATAAATGCAGTTTCTATAGATAGTGAGAATTATAAAGTTGTTGGAATATAGAAAAATAATAATAGACACTTTAGTGAGTTGAATGATTCAATGAAATAAATTACCAAACATAATATAAAGAGGAATGGAAATTACATAGAAAATTCATCTAAATATGTCATTGAGAATATTAAAATAATGTCTAATGTGGAATGTTAAATGAAGCAACTTATAAATTTTACAATTGGAAGAAAATAATTTGAGAAAATATATAATCTATTGAGACCAAAAATACCCATATCCATAAATGGATGAAAAACAACATTAATTTCTAGATATCTTAAAATTTATTTTGTGCCTGGTTACAAACTATTTTGTGTAATGTTTCTTTGAGTATGAAAATGCAGAAAAAAAATTTCTCTAAAATCACAATGAGACCAGAAAAGCTCAAACTATTGAGGAATTAATCTTAAGACATGATTTCACTATGTAACAAAAATAATAATAGCTATATTCGGTACCTAGAAACTATTTTTAAATCTAGAAAAACTGAATTAAATTATTATCTATTCTACTCATAAGTTGTGAATATATTATGTTTTCATAATATATTTCTTTAATTATATTGATTTAGGGGGACTTAGAGATTTATGTTTTTAAATAACTTCTTAATATGTGAACTTTTAATTTCTAGATAACTAAATATTTTGATAAATATATTAAAAACTATCTTATATGGGTGAATAACAACTCAATACATCAGAAGATAACTTTTATAAAATGTTATGCTCTTTATTTTTACTTAATGATTACCGAAAAAGACATTTTCTTTTATTAAATTGAATATCATATTTTCTTTAATATATTTGGATTTCTAATCTATTGTATTTAAAAAATTAAATATTACACTCTAAAATATATATCATGGCATATACTTCAGCAAGAATATTTTTTGACTATCTGATCAGGGTTGATCATTGAATATTGAACATCATATTAGACACTATATACAAGAAATAGAACTAAATTTAGTTTTATGTATTTTTTACTGATTTTTTTTGTAGAGAATCATTTAGATTTTTATGTTTCTATTTTGTTTAATATAATTGTCAGGGTAAATTTCTATAAGGAAAATTATTTGTGAAAGACTAATTGATTTTTGATCTATTTTATAAGTGTGTATTTATATTGAAGGATGTTATTGGGTTAAATGGTTAGGAATCTATAGTTCTTTTAGGAGAATAATTGACCCATTATATACCCTGATGATCTGTGATTTTTAGAAATATTCCCAGTTATAGAATTGAAAATTGAAAAGAAGGTAAATTTAATTCCTTATAAGTAGGAGTTTACATTATCCAAAAAATGATTCATTGAATTAATTAAACTTGAACTTGGGGGATAATAAATTTTTATATCCCAAAAACTACAAGAAGGTCATAGCTATTTTTCATATGTGACTTGTAAAAAAATTGATATTTATAAAAGAGAAAGTTCAAAATATGTTCCAGCTTCCACCAAAAGTAGGAATTGTATTTCAATGGGTGAAATCAATTTTATTGTCGTGGAAGGGTAATAACAACACCATAATAATCATAGATTTTTATCTATTTAATTTTCTTTTAAATAATCATATCCTCCAACTTATTTATTTTATCTAGACTTAAATTGAATCCATATGCAATGGAATGCTAATGTTGAAAATCTTATTATTCAACCAAATTTTAAATAAAATTCCCGTTTGGTTATTAAAATTTAAAAATTTCATAAATTAGGATCACACTAAAAAGTAAAATAAAATATGATTTACATTTCAAAAATATCTTCAATAAGTTTGATATATGAATCTAATGAAATATTTTAAAAAAAATTCAATTTGAATTGCTTCAACAGAGTTTTATAAATTTTAAAAAATATAGATCAACAAAAGAAAAATATCAGAAGCTACATATTATGTCAAAACCACACCATAGTAAAATATTAAAAGAGGAGATGAAAATATTTTGAAATTTAAATAGATTTATAAATATTTTTTTAAAATTTTATTTAATAATTTTGTTTGTCACAAGAAGAACTAAATCGGACTTAATCCAACAAATACCCCAGTCTCATCTCCATAGGTAGGGGTGGCGACAAGTGCCAAAAGGCATATCCTAAATGGTAGGTCGTTTCCTAATGTACCTATAAGCACACAACATACCATATCAATACATATATGAATAATAATAATTATAATAATAAAAATATACAACAACTAGAATGTAAACCATGCATGAAAAACCTCTAGGGTGTACAAGAGTAGGAAAGTGTAAACTAGAAAAGTAAAAGGGGAAAATGCACACCCAACTAGAAAAATTTCCCAACCTAACAAAACTGGAAATTCGAATTTCTAAGAGATCATAACTCTAAATCTCCAAGTTCTGACCACCATACAGGGTAAAATGCACCATGTATCCCTAATCTCCTCTAAAGACACCTGCAACCTGTATGTTGCATGCATAAGACACGACCCATATGGGAAAAGCCCATATAGGGGTGATTAAATATATACCAAATAGGATTCCCTTAGATATAAAGGGGTGGAATAAAGAGACACACTAGGAATATACAGTAAGAAACACAAACCAAATAAAGAGAGTAAACAAGATCCAACAACTTGGATACAAATATATATATTTTCAATCCAATGAAACCCAAAAGAGAGAGAAGGGGATCTCCATCTAATAGCTTGGCCCACAAAAGGAGTTCCATCATCAATGCCTAGCATCTCACACATCTACCAAGAAAAAACATCCACATCAAACCACACCTCACCGTTGTGTCGTGCAGTTGGGGGAAACAAACTCTAGGTAGAGGACACATTCCCTTGTCCAAAAGGAGGGTACCAATCAGAAGATAACTAGAGGACCCACACCATATCCTAGCATGAGGGTGCCACTCTGATGATCAAGGACCCATGCTCTATATTAGTAGGTGGGTGCCACTCAATATTCTATAGAGGACCCTACCTAGTCTTACTGGAGTGTGCTACTCAAATAGTAGATAGGGGACCCATGCTTATCTGAGTAGGATGGTGCCACTCCAATAGCCATTTAAGGAACCATGACCGACCATAGAAAAGGTTTCCAGTCGAAGAATAGATAGATGAACCATGCCCAACCTTGCTGGATGGTGCCACTCTAAGGATAGATAGAGGACCCATTCCATATCCCAATAAGAGTGTTCCACTCAATAATCATCTGGTGATCCTACAAGAGCACTACTATCATTGAGTGTTTCCTAAATAAGTGTGATTATTAGAACATATTTCACCATAAATAAAAATATAATATGGAATACATAATCATATTATATGTGGAAAACACTCCGAATAGGCTACTCATGGGCTAAAATCTGAGTCCAAATGAAGGAGATATGAGAGGTTGATGTTTTCTTTAAAATTAAACAATGGATACACATTGTGTGAGGGAACCCTCATGGAATGTTGTCCCACTCCAACACATGAATATGACCTTCATGGAAAATGAATCACTTCCCATGTAACCAGACATGACATATATGGTGTTCCTGATCCACCCTAGGCCATGTATATGCTCTTTGGCTATGTCTACTTACATTGTCACATGTTGTGTGTCTCACTGTTCCCAAGCCAGTGTAATCAAATAGTAAATGCTGATTCTCCAAAATATGTATCACACAGAGTGTCGGGGTCCCACATGATGTGTGATGCTTATCTCATCCAAACCAAGTCACTGTATGTAGGGACATACATTCCATGTGTCCTTCAAACTACATACATGTTGTCAGGATTTTTTAGAAAGTTAGATCTGGTCTTCATGCTCTAGATCTGGTATCCCCACATTCATATCCGGACTCATCTCATCTCAAAATCGATGGATCCTTCTCCTTTTAGTGATTTTGGACCTATGATGAAAGGATATTGATTCTTGATTCTTCTCACATGTATCCCACACACCTAATGAAAATTCGGTCATCTCCCATCACCACCATTGGTCACCGATATTAAAACCACAATAAAACCGAAATTATACAATGAATTATCTCTAAATCCACCCTTGATTATCGATCCCATTGTTTCCCATGAAAGTAGTATGAATCCAAGGGGTCTTATTAGACTCATCCCCCAAACAGATTTGTTAAATTGTGACCCCATGATACAATGATGACTAATGTGAGTAATATGTGGGAGAAAGAAACAATAAAAAGGGTATAATAACCATTGGACAAATTTTATTTTCCAATTAATATAATTATATGATATTAGGTTAGAACAGAGTTGAAGAATCAATTTAATTTCAATACGCTGGTGCATGCTTAGTCTAGCAATTGGAACAGATCAAAGAAACAGATGATTCTGCTCAATCAATTTAATAAATATGAGTGTAATACACAAATTGATGTTTCCTACTTGGATATTGGAAAATTATTTTTTGATGAACATTCTCTAAAGTGATGGAGAAAATTAGTTACATTTTTTTCATCTCAACCAACCCAGATCAAGAGTCTTGTCATCATCTGATGTCAATTCTCCTATGAAGGTGAGGAAGAATGTCTCTCAATTATTCCATGATTTAAATGTGTAAACCCAAATAATTTATATGATTTAGTATTTAAAGTAAAATTCATTTAGGTTATATTAATTTATAAATTTAATTAATCAATTAATTAATCCACTGAACATATCACTATCAGTTGGTTTATCCAAAGGCATTAAGCTAATCTATTTTAGGTTGTGCCGAGGGTAATGGTCACATTTTGGATTCAAATGTCGTCTTAGATTTATTATCTATGATTCTGTTGAATGCTTATCTCATTTTCTTTAAGAAACCATTCGTGTGTAATATAAAATATATTTAATATTTTTATAAAATTGTTTTCAGGCACACCTAGCCTCGAAATCACACGCGGTCTAAGCACCTATGCCCAGAAATATATATTGAAATATTTTAATGTCTAAAAAAGAAAAAATGGGTCTCTAAATCATTCACTCCTTCAATTTCTTTGTCTGATAAAATAAAAATTAAACACAAATATTAAGATACTGGTCCCAAATATGGATCTCCCTCTCCAATGATCTCTCTTGCAGACTCATGTACTAAAAAACACACAAACCCAGGGGAAGGTATGTCCTCGTAGGATCCTCTCCTTCCGATCCTCAATATCCATTGGGTCCTCCACAAAACTGAATCCATCCTTGATGTCCAACATGCCCAAGTCAACAACATGAATGGGGTTATGCACGTATCTTCTAAGTTGTGACATGTGGAAGATGTCTTGAACTCGATCAAACTGTGGTGGTAGAGATAGGTGGTAAGAAACCTCTCCAACCCTCAGAAGGATCTTGAATATCCCAATGAACCTTGGGGAGAGATTTCCTCCCCATAAAACCTCCACAATCTTCATCTTGAGGATAATATCAGAAAAAACATGGTATCTCGGATCGAACTCCAATGGCCTACGATGGTGATCTAAGTAAGATTTCAGTCTCCTATAAGATATCCTTATCTACCCATGGAATAACTAGACCTTCTTCATCATCGCATACACCAACTTTGGACCCATAAGAGTTGCCTAACCAATATCTATCCATCAAAAGGGTGAAATGTAGGGTCTCTAGATACGGCCTCAAACGGATTAATGCAGATAGTATAGTTTTTTTGTCTTACTATGAAAACTCTACAAAGGTCAAGTGATCCTCCCAACTCTAGATAAAGTCTTACATGAAATCCCCCAGCATACCCTCCCACACCTGGATAGTAATCTCAGTCTGCCCATATTTTTGGTCTTGGAAGGTTGTAATCATCCTCATATGGGTCATGTATGACTCTTCCTATCCTCTCTGCAACCATCATGTTAATCTCACTTTATGGTTGTAGATAGTATATGAGGGAACCCCATGAAAGAGAATACTATCCCATACATAAATCTACCTCAAAATATTCACTGAAATTGTTTCTCTGAAAGAAAATAAGTGTTCCAACATTGTGATTCATTCAACTATCACCCAGATGGTGTAATGGACTTTCACTCTCTTCATAAGACCAATCACAAAGACCATATATGTGTAATATTAATTTCACTCTAGGATCTCAAGCGGTAGAAAACAATATACTAGAACCTGGTACCTAGCCTTTACCTGAAGACACATGAGGCATCAGGAGACAAATTCAACCACACTCTATCACATTTTGGACCACCAAAACTTCCAGTAAAGTTCTCTATACATATTCCCCACATCGGGATGTATAACTAATGGAGATGTGTGGAACTCTTGCATCACCTCCTTCCGCATCATGACTAGGACCACCATCCATCCTTAGAAAAGGATGATGTTATTCCCTCCTTGGGAATATTCATTTGGTGAATCCTATGTGGATATCTAGTCACAAAATACCTCAAAGTCAATGTATCCCAGTTAAGACTCCCTCACACACTTGATAAGTGCTATAGTCAATACCATCGAATGAATAGAAGTTTCACCCTCCTACTCAACTGTGGTCATTTAGAAGGAATATAGCTACTCAAAAGCCTCTTACACCAAGAGCTCTTATCAATTCCTTCTAAGTACATTAGTTACCATGTTTTCCTTCCCTGAAGTATAGATTCTCTCAAACTCACATTCCAACGGGAACTCCAAATAGCATCGTTATATTAGTTTTAGGTATCTCTGTGTGAAGACGTATCTGATATTCTGATGTTCTGAGTAAACGATAAATAAATCTCCTAAAATATAGTTCATCCACATCCTTGGGGTGAATACCACCACTTTTTGGTCTATTTCATGATTCACACAGTTTTCCTCATGGGTGATCAACTACCTCGACCCATATGCAATAATTGCATGTCATTGCATCAACACGCAAATGATCCTAGCACCTAACAAAAACCATACCCTACATACTCCATTCCCTCCTCTAGTAGTCTCAACAAAAAATTACTCATATGCCTTAGCATAAACTCCTTGAAGTCCCTCAAACACTTCTAATTCTAGGTAAAAGGATTCCCTTACCACATCAGGGAAGAAAAGAGGATGAGATCATGGATATGTCTTCCACAAACCTTGTGTAGTACCCTAGGAATCCCAAAAAACCTTGATCCTCTAACATGAAATTAGGTGGCTCCCAATAAATAACACATCAATCTTCATTGGGTCCATAGCTAAATCATGCTTGTAAATTAAATTCCCTATTAATTGAGCCGCATTAATCCCGAACTGACACTTTGAGAGATTACCCCTAAGAAAGTTCTCTTGAATAACATCTAAAACCATACTCACATTCTCTTCACTATCCTCCACCAATGTAGAGCATATGAGAATATCTATGATGAAGACAACTATATACTCTTTGAAGTTAGGCTAGAATATTCATTTCATAAAATCCATAAACACAGTGGGGGAATTAATCACCCAAAAAATAATCACGAGGAACTCATAGTGTCCGTAGTGACCTCAGGATTCCATACTTAGAATATTATTCCCATGAACACTCAACTGATGGTAGTCAAACTGCAGATCAATCTTCGAGAACCATCTCACGCCTTGAAACTGTTCAAAGAGGTTTTCAATCCTCAATAAGAGGTAATTTTTATTTATAAGGGCCTAGTTTAGGTGGTGATAATCTAGGAAAAGAAAAAATATGCCACCGGTATTTTTTAGGAACAACACTGAAGATGCCCAGGGGAACCCACTGGGTCTGATGAAACCCTTCTAAAAAAGGTCTTCAAACTAAAACCATAGAAACCAAATCTCGGTAGGGGGTATATAATATGCCATATAAGATATTAGAGTGGTCCAAGGATGAAATTGGATGAAAAACTCTATCTATCCCCACATAGGTAGTCCCAAAAAGTCCTTGGGGAAGACATCTATAAATTCTACCACAACTAAAAGAATCCATATGCCTAAATAGTCGAATGAAGGAAGGGGCTGAACTCTCCAACTAATGGGTTATAGGTTTTAGCCTCATTATTGGAGCACCCACTCATCCCATCATGACTCTCTCCCATAAAGAAGAATATCATAGCATTAGTGTGAAGGCATATGACTCGTTTTGGTTGATAGTAAATCTAGGGTTGGTCGATGGAAAACCAACACATACTTAAGATGATGTCATAGGGTTCCATCTTGTTGACCAAAAGGTCCCACTAGAACCTCTCTCCACCAAGTGATAGCTCACATTGGTGGTAGATAAATGATAGAGAAGAATAATTCCATATAGTAACCTCAAGATAAAGAAAATGAATTAAGGAATAAACTGGAATATCTTTCTCTCACAATATGAGTAAAGAGATGAAGGAAGGACTCAAAAAAGTGCCTAATAATACTGATTCATAAGTATAATAAACATAGTTTGTGCCACTCATACCAATTTGTCATGACCGAAGCCAATTGGGGATAAATCTGCAACTACCCCTAGCCAACCTCTAAAATTTAGGGGAGGGGACAAGTTCTGAAATGCATATACTAAACGGGAGGCCTTTTATGAATGTACCTATAAGCACACACTAATTCATCTCAATGTATAACTTCATAGGCATATTAATAACAAGATGAAATATCTATAATTTAATCCATGCATGAAAAACCTATAGGGTGAACAATAATACGATAATGTAAATAGGAAAATTCAATGGGGAAAAATACACGTCCAACCTGAAATATTTGCCTACCCAAAAAAGAAGAAAATTAAAAGTGTTGATAGGGCCCAAATCCGGATCTCGAAGCTTCGACCACCAAGCATGGTCCAATACACCAAGTATCACTAAGATCATCTGATGTTTCCATCAACCTATCTATCATCTTCATAAGACACAAAATGTGTTGGAAAATCCCATGTAGGGGTGAGTATATACTAACTCAGTATTTATCTCTGAAAGATTAAATGGGAGAAGTAAGATACATGATAAGAATAGAAAGTAAACAATTAAATCCAGATAAAGAGAGTAAACAAGATCCAATGACATGGATATATATATACTCAAACTAATGAAACCCAAAACAGAGAGAAGGTGATCTCAATCTCACAACCCAGTCTATGAAAATAGTTTCAGTGTTGATGTCTAGTATCTCACACATTTATCCAGCAGAAAAAATCCATGTCAATCTAGAACTCTCCATTATATCAACCATTCATAGAAAAAAAACTATATATAGGGAAAAAATGCCCTAGTAAAAAACTAGGGTTCCACTAATAAGATAACTAGAGGTCCCATGCCCTCTCCCAGTAGGAGGATTTCACTATGATAATCGATGACTCATGCCCTATCTCTGTAGGATGGTGCCACTCAATATCTTATAGAGGAACATTTCACATCCTAGATGAAGGTTTTCACTTAGATAGTTGATAGATGACTAGTGTGGTTCCTATCAGGAGGGTACCACTCTAATATTCGGTCAAGGACCCATGCCCCTCCCACCAGGAGGGTACCACTCGAAGAGTATATAGAGGACCCATGCCTAATCCCAATAGGATGGTTCTAATTTTGATGCCTTCAGTCATACTATGTGATCACTATCATCATCAAGCATCACCTAAAAATCATTCTTGAAACATCTTGCATCATGTCTCAATAGAAACAATAGATTCCATCATCATGTTCTATATAGAAAAACACTCAATATAGGATAATCTCAAGTGAAAATAAAAAACCAAAAAAAAAGGAGATATAAGAGGTTTAATCTTTCTTAAAATGAAACAAGTGGTACATGGAATGTGAGGAAGCCCACATGGAACGTGGTACCACTCCATAGAATGGTTATGTCCTTGAAGGTAGCCAGATTTTTTCCATATAACCATACACGACATATAGAGGGTTTATAGGGTGTGCCCGATCCACTAGGGGTCTTTCCCATTCTCTCTAGTCGAGTCCCTAGAACATGTTTCAAATGGTTTTGGGGGGTCCCACATGGTGATTTATTATTTTCTCTCCTAAAAACCAATCCATCACAGCCAGGGACATATATTCCATACATCCTTAGGACAACACGGTGTAAAGTAAGATTTTTTCTAGAAAGTTAGATAACGTCTTTGTACTCTAGATACGGTATTTATGCCTTCATATTTATCCTTATATCATCCAAAAATTGAGGTATCTTACTATGGTCAGTGATTCCAACCCTCCAATGTCCATAAATCGATTCTAGAATCTTATAACATGTATCTCATGTACCTTGTTCATATTCAGTCTTCTCCAATCAATCCCATTGGTCATGAATAAAAAATCCATGAAAAAAACCCATTACACTAATATTCTTCCCCAGATCCATCCTTTATTTTTGATCCCTTCATAACCCACGAAACCCCTGTGAATTTGAGGGTCTGGTCAGGCTTAGTCCCACCCAAAAATATCTTTTCACAACCTCATAGTACAATGATGACTAATCTAAGGAATATTTTTAAGAACCACACCGGAATAGTGGTTTAAATTTTTTTTCCAAATTTTTTTTCCAACAAATAGAACTAGGAGATCTGGGGTTTGAACAAAATTAAATAATCAATGTAATTTCAATATATGGGGTCATGAAAATTCTGGATTGGAGAATATCAATGAAATGTATGATGCTTCTACTTGTATATTTGATCATTCTTTATCAAGAAATTCCCCCACCAATGATTTCGAGGAGTTTTTGAGTTTGATGCATCTCAATCTACTTGGATCCAGAGTCTCATAATCGTTATATTTCGAGTCACCAAAAAATGAGTGGAAGAATGTATCTCAATTTTCCTAGGGTTTAAGTGGATTACCATAGAGACTTTCCATTATGATGTATTGAAATGTAAATTCATTTATTCCATATTAATTAATTAATTAATTAAATTAATTAATTAATCCACTAAATGTTCTTCAACATTCATTTTACCATAATATCCCATGCCAAACAATTTTATGTCGTGCCTAGGGTAAACATCACATTATGAACTCAAATGTTGTCTCATATTTATGATCAAGGATTACATTAAATAATTATCCACTTTTATTTAAGAAATATTGTGGGCATAATATAAAATATATAAAATATATTTATAAAATTAATGTCTGAACACTGAGTCTCAGAATCGTAAGTCATCTCTTTAATTGGATTCAAAAATATATATAGAAATATTCCAAATTCTTGTAAGGTAAATAAGGTATATTTATAGTTCTAATCCATAAAAATTGAAACCTATAATAATTATATTTCCACAAATTTCCTATTAAAAAACAGATCTCCTGGGAGGATATTATCAAGGTAAAATCATAGTATCTTAAAAAGAGGGAAAGTCAAGAAAATGGACAACTAAAAAAAACTTCTTATTTATTCTATAATCGACAAGGATTAGTGGAACCTACTTCAATAATAAAAAAGGTGGTCTTATTGGATGATCAAGGGGAAAATAAATTGAGTATTAATGTCACTAATGAAACTAACGTTATATAGAAAAAAAATTGAATAGTAGAATGTTGAGAATGATCTATCTGCACAGGAAACGTCAAAAAATTCATCAAAATATTAAAATTAAACATCCACTAAAATCATGTTAAAGGAATAAAAACACCAGATGAAATATAATATTTGAAATCATCCCCATAGAGTTCATCGATTTTTCAAAATGGTTGAAAAGAAGTTGACATTGAAAAATTTGGTGAACCTATAAATATTATTTTATTTTTACACTCCTAAGAATTATAAAAAATTATAGATTCAACCAAATGACTAGAAAACTATAATTAATAAATCCAATAGTTCATTAAAATCATATATTGTCTCAAGAACTCCTAAAATTCTATGAAGAATAAGATATCAAAATTTTATATTCAAAAAGTTTTTTTTGAAAAAACTACTAAATATTAATGTAAGATAAAATTTTATTTATGATCAATGTATAAATTCTCAATAATCACGGTAAAAAAAATAAAAAAATAGACTTATTAGTTGCAATGAAATAAGATTTACAAATTTCAAGGTATAAGATAAAATTTATTCTTTAATTTTAACAAATATTTTAAATAATTTAAAGTCTCATAAAAATATCTTGATTATAAATTAAAAAGATGTTTCTCCTTATAAAGAACATGAATAGTTATCTAAAAGGAATGAAGATTGTAATAAATTTTTCAAATACCAGGGAGAAATTATTAATCAATAGTATCAATCATTTTATTAGATGAAGTAGTTAGTCATCTTTAACCAAAATCAAATAGAGGAATAAAATTAAATTTTAGAAATATAACAAAACATGATTGAATAATTAAATGAAAATTTAAATTAGAAGCAAAGTAAAATCAAGAAGCTTAATGACATGATAAAAAAATCAACTGGAATAATAAAATTTCTATTTCTAATAAATTTATTTACTTCTCATGACTGTAATCATTTTGACAGAGGAATATTATACTACTTTATCTTATAATGTTTCAAATTTTTATGTTTTGAGAATTATGTTTTTTGATGATTTATTAATTTAAAATATTAATTTTAAAGTTACTAATATTTAAATATTAATTATTTGAGAGGATTCTTTATTTCTGTAACATGAAAACTTTATTTCCCATTGTGTATATGTTTTTATTTTTTTACTTGTTATTATAATATTTTATTATTTAACAACTTAAGAGTTTTTGTGATTATGAATGATTCAAAAGAACAGATTGTTTTTTAGAATCTTATGATGAGAATATAAGGGGCGGAGGTTCCTTATATATTTCATCTTTCAAGAATGGGAGTTTTCTTTAAATTTAAAATATTTTTTAAGTTGGAATTTAATTTATAATCTCCAATTATTATTCTATGTCATTATTTTTATTTTTATTCTGTTTTTTTAATATCATTAGGGATATATATAATTATTTTGAATAATTCCTGAAGATCTAATGAAAAATGAAATTACTGTATTATTTAGGGGAAATTGTTTCATAATTTTTAAACTACATTACCTTAATTAACTATAATTTTCTTTAATCATGAATCACTTTGAACATCACAAGGTAAGAGATAATAAGTTTTATTAAATATTTTAAATTTTAGTTAATTTGTGATAGTATGAATTTGAGGCATATATTTTATTATTTAAAATATTTAATGAGTTTTTTTATAATTTGATTAATAAAGGGATAAAAATAATTTCCATAGAATTTTACTAAATTTATAATGAGTATTCAATTTAAAAAATATCATGTTTTCACAAAATGGATAGTTATTTTAATCAAATAATAGAATTATATTTAGTTTCGAAAATCATAATACAGTCATGTAATAAATTTATTTCTCCTTTTTTAACTGTTTTTTCTCTACAAGACAAAATTTATAAAAAAAATATTTTTAGAGGACCTTGATAGGAAAATTAGAAGTGCTGAGTTTTTCTATCCTAGTTACATCCATTGGATTTATGTGTACTATAGATGTAAATAACAAACTTTATCTAAATATAAAAATCATTGATAAGATCACTATATGATAATAAAGAATATTTTCATTTAGATACAATAGATCTCAAAAAATTTTGAATTTAAACCTTAGATAACTTCCAATATATATAAACTTATCTTCAAGGGATAGAAGTATAAAATTGGGATATTCTTATGAGCTTGCAATAACCTTCAGTCTACATCAACTTTTTTATTATGATAGCACTTCCAATTTTTTTATTTTATTTGTTTGACAATCATTTAATTAATTTATATTAAGATAAATTTATTGTAAAATTCTTAAAATATTTTGGTAAATGATTATCTTTTGATCCTATGAGATTGATGTCTTTTGGTAAGGAATATTGACTTGAGGTTCTGGTTTGTAAATGCAAGGTTCCATACCAATTAGGTTGATTAAGGGCATCTATTAAAAAGATAAATTTGATATTTTGGTTCGTATAAGTATATTGATACCTTATAAAATGTTATGTTGAGGGATTCTAGTGTATTAGAAGACAGACCATTAGACTTGTAAAATATGAGTATACCTTGAATCAGGGTTATTATTCCAATTATTTTTTAGGTCAAAATAGTTCTTTATAATATAATTTTAAGGGGTACTTGATTGGGGAATCAGTAATTCATAATTTTTTATTTTAAAAAATTTCAAAAATTGTATGTTTTTTTGGCTATGTGTTTTATTTTTTTGGAAGTACTTAAAATTATGACATAATTAATTTCCATAAAGACATTTTTTAACTTTTATATATTTTGGGTCTATTATTTTTGGGATAAATAGAAATTTATATTTTTATTAGGATGAGGTTATAAATATTTTCATAACTTATTATATACTCCCTTTACTTATTTTATATGAAATGTGCTTAATTTGTGTGAAATTTTATGTTTAAATATTAAATATAATTGTTGAGCACTATTTGAATTCATCCAGATTCATGTCCCATTAATGTTTTAATAATAACTAAACCCTGCTAATACAAATGGTATTTTTCTTTTCTTTTTTGGATTCCTTATTAAATTTCCAACATATCATTAGAAGGAATCAATGGACAATTATTCCATTTGAAGGGTCCTATGGTCCTCACAAGAAGGCCTAAAGAATCGGTGAAGAAACCGGACCATCCATGAAGATTGAATTATTGGGCTCAATCAAGTTGTCCAAATTTATTTATTCCCAAAAAAAATTCAGATAACAATTCAAGGCATCATAAATAAAAAATTTAAAGCCCAAAACCAAAAACATGGGGGCCAAATGAATCTCTTAATTTCAGCCCACAATTCGGTTCGGGAATTAAGATCAGAACAACAAATTTAATATTTCTTCAGATCAAAACTTCCATTTGAGATGAAATTTTTCAATGTGAAAGAGGAGATATTGGTGGAAGAATTTGTTTAAGAAATAATTCAGATTTTATGGAATCTTCCTATTTATAAAAACATTCACATTTTGACCTTCTGAAAAGTATTGATTGAAAAGGACAGATTAAATTTGTTTACTCAAACCGCCATAACTTTGGCTCCTTTAGTCCAATGGCCACCAAATATTTATATTATACATTAAACATGTATATATACATCTTTTAAGAAGAATATATTTCATGATTATGCTCTCTGGATGGTCCAATATTTGATCCAAGAGGAGGGGATGTTTTAGAATGCAAACAACCCACAACATTGGGCTATAAATACACCCCCCTCCTCTCCATGCAAGAGGTTGGAAATTTAGAATAGAGGAGGATCAATTGGAACAACTAAGTCTCTACCAAAATCTTGTAAGGACATTAAAAACTCATGCTTTCACTTGAGAAACCCTTCCTCCTCTCTTCTATTTCATTTACTTTTGTGTTTTTCTTCATTTGAAATCTGATATGTTTTGTTTTTGAATTCTATTATAATGGAAGTTTGTTTCTAATATTCACTTTTAATCATCCAACCTTTATTCTTAAATATTAATTCTATTAAAATATTTGAAATTAATTTGAAACCCCTTCCCTTCTTTCTCTTTTTCATACAATTTAAAGTCTGTTTTTAATTCTCATAAGTCTTCATGTGTGTGTGTTTGATGCAAAACTCTTTTCTTATCCCATTATTTTTATTCTATTTATAATTCATCACCATAAAAACATATTACCAGATAAAATCATCGTAATGGATGATTAAATCTACCATTGCGGTGACTCGTTATTTAGGGATGTTATGTGATTGATAGATTTTGCTCGATGAATATTCTTTAAATTAACATTGTGTATGTTAAACTTAAATTGTCCTGAATTAATGACATGCTTTGATTGACGTGTGATTTACATGGATTATTCGAACCATAAATAAACTACCATAAACCATATATTATTAAGATTATAACCCTATGTTAAGTTAAGGCTTGGATTAAATCCTTAAAACTTGGGAATTCCAATCAACATCAACTTGTGATATGGGTGTTAATTTAATGTAATATAAAGTAACGATCAAAGATATCACAAGTTTAAAGACCTAATGATGAACTCACCCCAATATTAATTTAATTGTTAAATAAATATTAATCAATAAAAAATTTCAATTAATCTCTACAAACCCCACCCAATCAAAATACAATCAACTATAAACAACCGATTATTAAAAAGTATCATTACTGAGGATTCGACCCGAGTGCTACAATACACATTAGTATAGCATTGGAACATTGAAAGGTTGATAGGAAAAAATTGTCCCCATTATAAAAAGGATTATTTTCTATGGATGGTGAAACTATGTAGTCATTAGATTCTGGTCATTATAAAAATATAAAAAAACAAATTTGGAGGACCATTAGGGATAATCAAATATTTTTCCAACCAATTGAATTAAATATGGATAATACTAGGAAAGAAACACTTAAAGAACTTGTTTCCCCTAATATGAATTACCACCCCCTTGGTATTCAATATCCAAACATGGATGCTAACCTTAAACACAAATCAGGTTTGATTCATCATCTTCTTCATTTCCAGAGGCTATCCATTGAGGATCCACATATTCATCTTAAAGAGTTCCAAGTGGTGGGATCTACCGTGAAGCCTCAAGGGGTTTCTAAGGAACAAATCAATCATCAAGCATTCCATTCTTCCTTAGTTGAATCTTCCAAGTAATGAATTTACTACCACCCTCCTAGTTCCATAACCACCTGGAATGACATGAAGTGAATCTTCTTATAGAAATTATTTCCTGCCTCTCGTACAACTTCTATCCAAAAGAAAATAAGTGGCATCCATAGATTACAAAATGAATCACTCCATGATTACTAGGAGAGGTTCAAAAAGTTTGTTGAAACCTTCCCACACCACTAAATCCCTATCCAAATATTTATCCAGTATTTCAATGAGGGTTTATGGGATATAGAGAGAACCCTCATTGATGCGCAAGTAGTGGTTCTCTTATTGATAAAACTCATATAGCTGTAAGAGATCTCATAATAAATATGGTTCCAAACACACAAAAATTCCATAATCGAGTACATGATCAAGTCAAAAAACCCAAATATAGTCGGTCCATAGAGCCAAACAAGATGAAAGAGTGGATGGGTGAACTTACAGGTCTTGTGAGAAAACTAACCATGGCTTCTTAAGTCCAAACATCATATTCTCCACAATATTTGTTTCCAAGACCAATCAAGAACTATGGAATCTGCAGCTCCTCATCTCATCCAGCTAAAACATGTCCACAACATCAAGAGGATACATATGATTCATCTAGACCAATGGAGATATATGTAGAATATGCTCTGAGGAACCCCAACCCTCAATAATCAGGTCAGTTTGTTAGAAATTTCAACCAACCCCACTTTGATCCCTTCTCTTATACCTTTAACCAAGGTTTGAGGTATGGTAATCCCATTTCTCATCCCTCTCAATTCCCTCCTCAAAACCCAAATCAATTCAAATATGGTCAAGGTGTTGGTAACTTTCAACAACCTTACCCTTTTGTTCCTCAACCTCAAAGGATCAATCCTCCTATTGATCCTCCTAGATTCCATTATCCTAATGAGCCTTCTCAATTCCCAACTCAATACAATATCTTTCCCAAGAACCAAAATCAAGGAAATCCCAGTCTGGTATAAGCCTCTTCTTCTAGACAACCACGAGAAAGTTCAGTGGGAGATATTTCCTCCTTCACCTATTCCAACACTAAAAAAAATTGAAACAAAAATTGGTCAACTTTCATCCCACCTGAGCCGGCAACAACAATCAATAGCTTAACTATTACCTAACCCTAAGGGAAATGTAATTTCAATTGCACTTAGATCTGGGAATAAATTTTCTATACGTAAAGATAATTCCTCCAACCCCCATTTGAATGATGACCTAGAAAATTAAAAGAAAACAAAATATGAAAAGGAATCTGAATACATTCCCTCACCTCCTTCCATTCCACTTAGTAATCCAATTCCTTTTCCTCAAACTATATCTAAACCAAGGAAGTCCTTTGAACCAAATACTAAAATGGTTGACAAGTTTAGACGTGATGAAGGTAACATACCTCTATTAGATGCAATAAACAAATCCCTACATATGTCAAGTTTCATAAGGAATTGTGCACCCATAAGAGGCAACTTAGGAACGTAGAAAATGTTTCCACCTAGCTGTCTATTCCCATAAAGTGCAAAGATAGAGGGGCCTTTATTGTTCCATGCCAAATTATAGTTTCCAAGTTTGATGATTCCCTCATATAACAAGGAGCCTCAATTAATTTAATGCCCAAATAACTATTTTCAAACCTTGGTCTAGGTCCATCGTACAAAATAGGTGTTTCATCTATTTATCCAATCGAAGCACTACCATTCCTGAGAGAATAATTGTGGATGTCCTCATCCGAGTCAATGACCTTATCTTCCCAGATTACTTCTATGTCCTTTACATGGAAGGTGAGACAAATTATTCTCGATCTCCCTTAATTATAGGAAAATTATTCCCAATGACAATGAGAACCAAAATTGATGTTCATTTAGGCATCTTATCCATGGAATTTGGTGACCAACGGGTCATGTTCAACATTTTCCAAGCCATGTGATACCCATCTGAGGATCACTCTGCATTCTCAATCCATGCTTCTAAGGACACTTCTAAGAGTCCATTGAACCCCACTCCATCATGTTCATTATTTTCTAATGAGAGAGTATCTCGTGAAATCTGCACCATGATTAACCAAGTCATAAATGGTGAAGTTGATGTGGAAATTTCATTCATAGACTCCATCAATCTAGAGGATCTTTAAAACTCTTTGGAATACTAACTCACATTTGGCCTCCACTTCTCTAACTTTGATGGTAATGGGAAAAACAAACGAGCATGTTCATTTTTTGATTAAAATATTATTATCTAACATTCATCCTTTCTTATCCATGATTCTAAAAATTATGTTATATGTGTGGTGAACCCTGAACCAATGTGCTTATATTTTCCCTATGGTACTAATGTTTGTGATATTTATTACCTAATTAATGAAGTAATCACTGGTGATATTGAAATTGATCATTCATTGGAGAATAACATTGATATAAATGATGTTGAAAATTTTATTCAGTCTTATGACTCCACTGATCCTCATTACTTTACATTTGTAAGTGATGAAATAAATGACTCAAAAACAATTGGGATATCATACTCTGGTTTCATGTTATCTTAACTTTACATAAATGAACCATCAGGATTCTGACATCTTCCGAAATTTTCAATCATAGAAAACCATCACTTTGTGGATAAAATCATTCCTCACATTGAAGACCAAATATAAGATGGTCATATTCCCTTTCCACCCCCATTGAATTTAAAGCACACAATCAAGGAAGGAGATAAATTATCCAATGAACAATCAGGCATCCCAAAGAAGAAGTTTTTATATAATCACACTAGAGTTGAGAAAATATGGTGGCCACCATCAAACTATGGGTAGTCCACTACAATTGTCTAGCTGTAGAAAAAATAAATGCAGCCTTTATTGGGAGGAAACCCGTGGTTTCTTTTACATTTAGGAAATTTTAATTTCTTTTTAGTTTTTCATTATATGAATAATGATTTTACTTCTTTAGTTAACATCCCAAAAGATTCACCTCAACTTCCACAGAACCACCACTAGATTGAAATGGTGACCTTCCAAATGCAAACCAAGGGCACCTCTTTCCCTTTAACTCTCCCTCTTTCTTCTTCTCCCTGTCTCATTCATTTTTTACCATTTCCTTCACAAAACCCTTCCCTTTTATCTTTCTCTTTTGTATGTGTGTTTATTTTAAAAACACTAAAAAACAAAAAATATATAAAATATATAAAAAAAGATTCATATTTACTCACCATCCAGTTTTGAAAATTTTTACCAGCCATTTTGGGGAGTTAAAAGAATTGTTTTTATATAAAAAAATTGTTATTTTCATCATGAATTTGGATAAAGAATATTATTACAAAACCCACAACTCTTGAATGCTCAGTTTTAGATTTGGAAAATGATTTTTCCCCAACCATGAGGAACAAAATTAGCTTTCATGCCACAACCACCTATGGCCATATTTTCAAAATGTATGTGTTCACCCCTTATTGTGAGTCTTGAGTTAGTGGAACTTCCAGCTGAATTTACTACTTTTGTATGAATTAATATGATAGAGTCATTTTATGAACCTCATGAGCATCGCAATAGCCAAGTAACAACCTTTTAACCTTACACAAATCCTACTTTTGAAATCCCCTCTGAGCCTATGAAAACATTTCATTTGATAGACACATTACAAGCCTAATACCTTATCCCACCCAACATATACATGGATTTACATTGGATTATTTATTGAACTTTAAGTGTAGGGGAATGGATTTCATTTTTGGGTTCCCTTTTATTAATTTTCAACATGTTATCATATGCTTGAGGGAAAGAATCCATTTTAGTGTGGGGAAGAGGTTTTCATTCAGTGAGTTTTGGGGAATGTATTTTCATTTATGTAATCTTGTAAATGTTATTAAAAAGTATTGAAAAAAATTGAAAAAAAACATAAACAATGGGTTGTTTCTTGGGAGGGTCAAAAATCACTCTTTCTCAGCCATTTATCTTGTTATAACTATTATAATTAGTGTTATGAGGAGATCAAAAATGGGTTTTGATATTAGTGTGATATCTTTCTCAAGTACAAATTTTGGAAAAAAAAAATTTAAAAAAAAGAAAAAAAACACGTATGTCATGGGGAGAAGTTTTGTGTTTTTTACATATATCATATTCTTATCCCCTTAATTTTTATTTTCCACTTTCGTGTCTTTATTCACATAATAATTCCCTTTTAAATATGTGTTTCTATTTCCTCACATGTTTCATTTCAAAAAAATGTGCATTTTTTTAAAAGGTAGAGGGGAAACTGCCTTATATTCAAAAGGAAAAAAATCATTTTAAAATCTAGAAAAAAGGAGGAACTCATTACAAAGACAGAAGAAAAAAATCCTAAACAACAAGGCACAAGGCCCAACAGAAATCCAAATTCCAGAAATCAAATAAACATTAAAACAAGAACAAACTAGAAATCTATTCCCCCCCCTGTATGAAAATGCAACAATGAAATATAACAAAGATGATGTGTCACACCCTTTGTGAAGAATTGCATCATTATAGAAACACAATCAAGGAAAATAACTTCTCTATCTCAAACTGAAATATGAGAGAGGGACCAGATGATAGGTTCCAGCACACCTATCTCTCTTTCGAGCCACCCACCCGATAATGGAAGCAAGAAACTCACTGCACAATCAACTTAATATATCACAACATCCACTATAAAACACCATGAGAAAATAAAATAGGGTGACCATCCATCCCAAAAAGAAGGAAAGATGGATGAATGATGGACGTCAGCACACCCATCCCTCTTTAGAGGTATCCCACCTAACACAATCTACAAGAAATAGAAACAGAGCATCCAAATGCTGAGATACAAAAACCCAATTCCCACCACGACATCTGCATCTCATCGACAATCATATCCAGAAATCATAAGGAGGAACACATGACATCTAGATCATCCGGAATACCATTATCCCATTCATCCTGTTCAGAGCTAGATCGACAACCAAAACAAAGAAGACAATCGAAAAGAACAAAACCATCGATGCCGAAGTCATCCTACAGCAAACCTAAATGGGATAAACAATTCTCAATAGCCACGAGACACAAGAGAAATAATGAAGCAACGACGCACATCATGGAACAACCTAGAGCATCCGAAGGTGCATCACGAAGCACCAGAGAAGCCAAATGGTGCATCAATTTTGTTGAGAGAAGTAACAAAATTGTTACTAATCAGACAATCTAGACCCAAAACATGGCATCCATAAGGAAAAATAGAAGAAATGAAGCAATGAAGCAGTTAATGATGAAAACAAGTAGTCATAGGCACATCACGGAGCACCAGAGTAGCCAAGTGTTGCATCACTATGTCAAATGGTCGAGAGAATTAGTTCAACTACCAATTATCCACATCCTCTGATGAAGCAACCAAAAGTTATTCAATGACGAGGCCAAGTTGAGGAACCAGATCTATAGGGCAAGAGATCGGAGATCCACCACCAGCGGGCATCAAGCAAGGCACGAAGCACATGTCACCAAAGCAACCGATGTCGCAAAACTAGATATGGAAAGATCCAAAGCAGGCTATGAAAGAAGATAAATCAGTCGACCAAGGGAGATAAAATCTAGGCATAAGCGTGAAGCACAACCCACGGCCATTGTCCGACGAGGATGTGGAACTGAATAATCCACAATGAAGCTCCACATGGAAAGGAAACTCGTAAATCTCAATAATCAACCTCCTGGAGCTCTTATCGGTATCGTCAAGAACACCAGACCCCATTGCATAGCCCCAGATGATGAGCCAAACATCATCAAACCCAAGCATCACACCACCTCCAGTCATAAGAGATTAATGTCAAGCAACGCAAGAGAGACCAGATCTGAAGAAGATCTACAATAGAGGGAGATCGCGCAACAAGATCTAGGAGCCGATGATGGGAAAGAAGGCCACAATGGTGAAAACTGTGGAGAGGAAAGAAAATCCATAAAATATGGAAGAATCCACAGGCCGAGCAAGGTGAAG
This sequence comes from Viscum album, assembly GCA_963277665.1. Lineage (NCBI taxonomy): Eukaryota > Viridiplantae > Streptophyta > Magnoliopsida > Santalales > Viscaceae > Viscum > Viscum album. Next base: position 384,533,206 of record OY728137.1, read on the forward strand.
AAGGGAAGTAAAGGCTGAAGTAGTGCGTCAATCAACAGATAACGGAAGTCAAGGATGGAGTAGTGCATTGAGAAATGAATGAAAGAGACAATCCAAAACCTAATAGTGTTGTGATCCTGGAGAGTGTGGCGCCATCTCAAAAAAAATCCACTATTTTAGCCGTGCTGACATTTTACCCCTCTTCTCCTCTCTCGTGGACATTATATTCCTACCATCCCATACCCACAGAAAACTCCCTTCAACACACCTCTTGATTCTTGTGCACATTAGGATAGAAAATCGAATCTGAGAGCACTTTCAAACTCTAGTATTATCACTTTTGGTTGGTGAAAGAGTGAAACTCCATAAGTGAATTTTATCATCTTGAGAGGAGTGAGTTTTGAGTGCCCACATTTTCCATTTCTAAATCTGAGCATGAAAAATGAATTTTCTTTGGAACAAGATTTCTGTAACAATTTTTGGGAAAATTAAATATGGATGAGTTAAATACTCTAAACCTCCCCTTATTGGTTAAAGAAAAATTTAAAAATTTATTTCCAAGTGAGAATGATTTTTTTATGTTTTTATATTTATTGAACATGAGGACATTAGCAAGACAGGGTATTGGGAGTTAATGTTTTTAATATTTTAATAACTTTTTATATACATCCTTTACTGATTTTATATTAATTGTTCATAATTTCTCTGAAATATTAATGATTAAATATTAAATATAATTTTTGCGCACTATTTGAATTCATCCATATTCAAGTATATTTAATTTTTTAATAATAAAAATCAACATAATGATAAAAATTGTGTGTTTATTGTTTTTTAGGATTACTTATTCAATTTCCATGATATCATTAGAAGTAATTAGTGACCAATTATTCCATTTGAATGGTCATATGGCCCTCACAAGAAGGGCCAAAGAATCTGTAATGAAACTGGACCATCCATGATGATTGAATTACTAGGATTTATACAGAATTACAAATTCATTTATTCCTCACCATAGTTTGTATAACAATTCAAGGAGTCATTTATAAAAATTTGCAGGCCCAAAACCAAAAACAAGAGGCCCAAATGAATATTTAATGTCCAGCTCACATTCGGTTTGAGAATTGAGATCAGAACATAAAATTTGATATTTCTCGTAATAGAAACATCCATTAGAGTTGATATTTTGCAGTGTCAAATAGAAGATATATTTGGTCGAATTTTTTGAAAAAATCATTCATATTTGAAGGACAATTACAATTCATAAACCCATTCACATCTCTACCTTCTAAAAAGTCAAGATTGAAATGGACATATTACAATTATTTTCTCAAACCTCCATAAATTTTGATCCTTAAGTCCAATGGCCTCCAAATGTTCATATTAGACAGTAAAAATGTATATATACAACTTTTAAGAAAAATATATTTCAATATTATTCTTTCTGTATGGTCCTATATTTGAGCCAAGTGGAGGGGAATTTTTGGAATGCAAACACCCCACAACATTTGGTTATAAATACATCCCCTCCTCTCCTTGCAAGAGGTTGGAAATTCAGAATATTGGAGGATCAATTGGCATGACCAAGGCTCTGAAAAAATAATATAAGGACATTTCAAACTCATGTTTTTACTTGATAGACCCTTATTCCTCTCTTTGATTTCATTTACTTTGTGTTTTTCTTCATTTGTAATCTCAAAAGTGTTGTTTTTTTAATTCTCTTTTAATGCAAGTTTCTTCTTTATATTCTCTTTTAATCATCCACCCTAATTTATTAAATATTAATTCTCTTAAAATATTTAAAATCAAGTTGAAACCCCTTCCCTTCTTTCTCTTTCTCATTAAATCTAAAGTTAGTTTTTAATTCTCATCACTATTCGTGTGTGTGTGTGTGTGTTCGATTCACAACTCTTTTCGTATCCCATTCTTTTTGGTCTATTTATAATTCATCACCATAAACACATATTACTATATTAATAATCATATTAATGTATGATTAAATATACCATTGGGTTGAGTCATTATTTCGGGATGTTAAGTGATTGAGAGATTTTTCTCGATGAATATTCTTTAAATTAATATTGTGTATGTTTAACTTAAAATGCCCTGGATTAATAACCTGATTTGTTTGATGTGTGGTTTACATGGAATATTGTAACTATAAATACACTACCATAAAAAAGATATGATTAATATTATAACCCTAAGTTATGTTAAGGCTTAAATTAAATCCTTAACACTTGGGAATTCCAATCAATAACATCTTGTGACATGAGTGTTAATTTAATGCAATATAAAGCAAGGCTCAATTATATCACAAGATCAACTACCTAATGATGAACTCACCCCAATATTTATTTAATTGTTAAATCAATTTTAATCAATAAATAATGTCCATTAAGCTCTGCAAACAAATCCCCCAATCAAAATACAATAAAATAAAAACATTTGACTATTAAAAGTATCATCACTGAGGATTCAACCCGTTTGTTGTTATACAAATTAGAAGAGCATTGGAACCTTCAACAGTTGATAGGATATAATTGTTGAAGCTTTCATATGTTTAATACATAAGGTATAAATATTATTAGTGATATTTTATACTACAATTCACCCCCATTCCTATTGTTTACCTATAATTGTAATTTGTGACAACACATAGTGCAAGATATTGGGTATACATTTCTCTAGATTCACACTAACAAACTATATATAAACATATAAACAAAATGTTGTTTTTTAGTCATTTCACAATAATGTTTTAAAAAATATTTAAAATACATATCATTTTTCATGTGAACCATACCCCATCCTTATTTTATGGTAGAGTGTGGGGTTTTTATTTAATGTTTCTTAAATTATACATTCCTTTAAATAATCATAAATTAAAAATTGTGAATTTAAAATATTAATGTATTCTATTTAAAATAAAATAATTACAATTATAATGCACCATAATTTCCTCCTCATTTCATAATCCAATGAAGGCCTCCCGAATTTATTAGTTTGCAATGTCCATATATAAGGATGGTTATTGGGGTATGAATTTCCCCTCAATATCCCTAAATAATGTTTGTTAGAAAATATTCAAAATGATTCATAACACTTTATAATATCTATCAATAATAAATTTATAATACATTATTATTATATATATATACTATATAAAAGATAATTAAGGGAAAATAAACATTAGATTATTTGAGTTTTTAGTGAAATTGGTAAAACTTATAATTTTTCCCTAATGTTTTCACAAATTATTGATTTATGTATAGGAAAAAAAATTTATTACATATCATATCAATCATCATGTGAATTCAAGTACTAACCCCAATATAAATATTGAAAATATACTTTTTTGGGTTAATTGGATGACTCTATGCATTCCATCCAACCATAAATCTTTAGCCTCTATTTCTCTCCTTAATAAGTTTTACTAACACCTTCATGTAGAACCACTCTTGTATTACTTTTTGAATTTTTTCATTTTTACCCTATTCTGATCTCTAAATTGATTCTCTACTATAGCATGTATCTTAGATTTAATTCATTTTCACCTTCTAAAATCTTCTCACCAAACACATTATAGTCAAATTGTTCCTTGAGATTGGTAGCGGCAGTAGATGAAAAATACATTACCAACACAAATAATTAAACTAGTAATTTAGAGAATTTAAATATAGTATTTAAGGAATAATATTATGAGGAAACATAGTGTATATAAAAATGAATCAAATGCATTTATAGTTTTAATTATACTCTATAGTTATTTAATGTAAAAGAGATATAGACCATCTATTAGGTATCCACATCACCTCCCAATGGTCCCCATTGATGTACAATACACCATCTATATTGGGACCACACCCAATTACTATATTGTATCAATGAAAAGATCATTAATAATGGAATTTTTATTTGAATCTATAATTGTATTACTCTCCAACAAAATAACAAACCAATTTATTATTGTGCGATCTAGAGCCTAAACTACTTGTACTAAATGTCATGTAATTATGGATTTTCAATCTTTATTCCCTTCTTTATTTAAATTCACCTTCACAAATCTCAATTCATCGAATATAATTAGTCCCTTATTCCTCTTAGAAATTATATTTTTTTATTTTAAAATAAAAAAATTTAAGGTTATTCAGAAAGCTAATAATACTAAGATAAAACAAACCAAAAAAATTATCAATGTGTCCCTAGGTGCTAACTGGACCCCCCAAGTGACATGATAAACAATAAAATTTAAAATTCAAATAGATGTCATGGAAAATAGAAAAATATAGGTGGGTAGTCCAATAAATTACTTGATCCTTGTGTCATAAAAACCCTCTAATGTCACATAGACCTCCATTTTAATCATCGTGCCTTTCATATAGTTTAGATAGATTATGCATTTTCTGAGCTGTAAATAATACCCCTACAACATTATCACAAAACATTCTTCACAAAGGATACCTACATAATAAAATGAATCTAGTCAAACCATAACCACTGAATATGACTGTATAATATGGAAATAAAATATTCTCTATTAAAACACTCCAAAAAACAATTCACACAATATGCATAAAAATCACCATAGAAATCTAGAAAATAGGTTTCTGAATCCAAAAAATTTTACTTACACTTCCAATTTCAGCATAAAAAAAGATCACAAAACTAACATCAAGATGAAATCACCAGAAATAGGGAATAAACATCATCAAAACATTGCTACCAAAGCATCATAGCTCACCAAACATAAACATCATTATCATGGATAAAACATAGGAACCTCCACTCAAACCAAAAAAGGAAAACAATTTTTTCCCTAGATAAAATATTATAAAACCATAGAATAAACCAAAGATGAAACTGAAAGCTTTGAAATCCTGCTCACAATGGTCACATCATGTTTTCAAACTACACTATCCAATCCATCTTGATATCCATCATAGTAGACCAGATTGGGGTCTAACATGATAAATGAAGATATGAGAGGAGGGGATAAATGAAAAAGGACCGCGTCTATGATAAATGAAAATGAGAGAAAAATAAGTATAAAACCCCAAACATGAGATAAAAATTAAAAAAACAATGAATAAAACCACTGAAATAAAAAAATCCATTTTTATAAGTGATTTGACCATGATTTGGGTCTGATGCAGTAAGACTTGAAACAAAGTTCTGGTAAATGGTGAACAGTGAACATACAATGAGTTCACAAAGATAGAAACCCATAAATAGAAAAATGACTTTGTGAAAATCTATAGAAAACAAATAATCAAAGAAGAAACAGTTATTAAGAATAGGTATAGGCAAAGAGGATGTGTGATTTGAGTAGCACCATCATCATAAGAGAGAAATTATGAAATCCTCTATGAGTGAGAGTGAGAAGTGAGAGCGTCAAATCCTAAGAGAATGTTGAATCATAACTGATATAATTGTTATATTTTTATTTAAACAACATTTTAAATTAAAAAATTATAACATAAAATGTTATATAATTCAACTCCCATATTTTTTAATAATTCAAAAGTAAGAAACATTCATATAAAAAAATTACTTCATACAGGTTACAAGCATCATTTCCTCTATAATAGTAACTTGGATCTTTTTTATCATAATACATTAATATTATTACTTTCAATAAAATATATAATTGTAAATGGTATAACCATTATAAGATAATACATGTAAAGTTTCATTTTTTCTATCTATCCAAGATGTTTAGAAATTGAATTTAGATTTTTAGATTTTTCCATAAAAATGTGCCCTTGAATCCACCATATATATTTTTTATTCTTTAATATATCAATATTTCATCCCAAGATATATTAAAATAATGAATTTCATATTTTTAACATATATTGATAAATTTATATTACTATATATAACATAAATGTGACATTTATCCTTCTATGTGATGGTAATTTTGATAAAATTTATTTTTCAAATATCATCAATTACTAGGATCCCATTAAGGTGAGATATTAGGTGATCAATACAACCTACATAGGATAGGTATTTGATACTAAATTCAATGGAATAATCATAAATATACTTATTAATAGTAAAAATGGCTTTGTGATATCAATTTTTGATGTACCCTTTCAAAATCTTTATATATCATTTAATGGGGTGCATCCATTTATAATGTACAAGACCACATAGTTGATTATATACAACCATAAGTGATCCACTATATTAAAGAATGATGGTAAAAATAATATCTATAATTCTATTAATATAATTAAAATTTACTTTTCCATAGTTTTAATAATCTGTGGTTATACAAAATTACGTCATTTAGATTTGAAAAGGAAGAAAAACATTGTTAGTTTTTATAAAAAAATTAAGAATAATAAAAAATAAAGTCACTTACATTATGACATAACCTATGACACTATAACCCTTCCCAATCCAATAATAATCTGAGGGTTCCACCTCAATCCCGCCTCTAATAGGATTAGTCATAGTGACTAAAATCAAGTCGGTATATCACACATGATGAGAGGAGCCTAATAAACTAGTACACAGTAACAAATATCCACTTAGGATATAATTGTGTTGGGTAGATAATAATATGGAATTAAATTTATATAAAATTCCTAATTCATTTACCAATAATCCATTAAAAATGATAAATTCCACTAATAAAAAATAAAGGGGTAATATATGGCCAGATATCCTAAAGTAAACCAACCTAGGAAACCATAAATGATGATGATTCCCTAAAGCATACCTCATAAACATTAACTTTACCAATGTTACAAACCTTTAAGTACCTCTATTATCTTTTTCCAATGATACCATGTACACCAAGATCTTTTTTGAACATACCATAGTCATTATAAGACATGAATCACGTGGGTGAAACACCCAAGTAGTGGTGAGTATAAACATACAAATTAAGATTCTATGAAAACCACATCAGATAAATAAAAAATAATAGTTATCTCAAGACCAATAAGGTAAGAAGAAACCCATATATTTTTTACAATCATAAAACGCAAGAAATAGAATAAAATATCACTTTGTATATCCCATCTATAGAATATGATACCACATTAAGAAACGTGATAATCAAAACTACCCAAATTTTCAACCCATGTAACATATCAAAAACTATAATGGGGGACATACACATCGCCATTGACTGCATTATAGTTAAGGAAGTAACCAACTCTATAGGAGGAACCATGCCTCATTTAGTAAATCACATCAAATGAGGGAGTACATAACTACATGAATATATGATGTTTTCTATATAAGTAGATTGATTTCTAACTGTATTATTCATGTATATAACCTACACTATGTTGGGGACATGGAAGTACCAAGCTTCTGCCTAGTCTGAATGACTCACACCTTGAGTGGGTGGGGGAGTACCAAACCCCAAGAATAATATAGGGGAATCATACCTTGTTATTACCATTTAATCAATGGATTTAAAAACTTAGTGTTCACTTTATCCATCATTCATGATCCCAATCATCAACTCTATATAGTTAAGAAAACTAAACTAATAGAAAACATCTTATCTCCCCTATAATATCTAATAGGTTTATACCATCATATTCAATATTAAAAGATGTATAGGTTGGACTACTCACATGCCTTAATATTTTTATTGGTAAATAAGATTCAAAAATCACAAAATTTAGAAAATGAACACTACATATGCTTTTATGGGTACACAATGTGGAGCCCCTCAGTGAAAGTCTTGTCATGTAATTCTTAAATATACAATGTGAAGGTTCAATATAAATATTTTTTATGATAATGTATATATATACAGTGATACCCATGAAGGTATTTATTATGTACCTCAATTTGAGAATTAATAATGTTTGTGGTACACTACAAGTACCCCTAGACCTTCGGTTGTCTAGGTCCTAGTGACTTCTTGGGTGTGAACCCCTTTACAAGTATACTGATGTGTCATATCACTAGATGAAATGTGTGACTAAATTAAAACCCATAGAGTATATAAATTGAATCAAAACATTTTTAGTCATTATTAGTACAATACATAGTGTGTAGGTCATGAGTATAAGTCTTGTAGTTTCCCCTTTGACCTATGGATTGTATCTCTCATAGTAATGAGAAGATACATCTAATTTCACCTCTGAAAAATACAAAAATACAACACAAGGACCTCTTAAATTATTATCACTCCTCTAATGAATATTTTTTCATACATTTTTTTCCAAAATATATCTATAAAAATTTCTCAATAATCCCCAACAACTTGAATGTGGATACTCCTTCATGTCTCACACATTCACTCCTCTGGATGATCCATTATTACCCATTCATTATCCAAAAATATTAGATCGCCACATCCAGGACCAAAATATCCCCTCATATATTTGGTTACCAACTATTTTTTATGACATAATTTTATTGAATCAATGGTCATAGTGATTATTGATGATGATGCATACCAAAAAGGTTGTTATAAAATGGAAAGGATAGGAGACTTGGTGGCTGGTATGATTTTCTAGCCACCTTTCATTGTGTGTGATTCTATAGGTGATGACGAACACTAAATGAATCCATAATTCTAGGAATAAATTGAATAAACAAACTTGTGAGGATATTCAATTATTTTATTATACCAAAATAAGATATTATAAACATAAAATTGATATTGGTATCAAATAAAATAGATCAAATAATTTAATGAATAATCCCTATCTCAAATTGGGATCACTAGTTATCATTGATCTTGTATACATCGGGTTCCATTGTCAATCTATTTTTGATGAACATGTTTTCCAAAAATTGATCTTGACTCTCCCAATGCTTTTCCACTCCTACTCTTTCTAATCATGGTTTATAATAGTTAACCGTATTTATATTTTTTAATGATCATTATATAATTTTATTTAGGATGTGTATATATATAAATTAATAAATTAGTAATTAAACTATTTATTTAATTACAAACTTGTGGAAACCCACCCCCAGGGGCCTGTGTTGAGAAAAAATGTTACATTACCCCTAGATTTAACTTACTTTTATAGATGAAACCATGTATTTGGTTTTTCTATTTGAGGATTTATTTAGGAGTAAAGGAAACCTTCCCACAATCATAGGTGTGAGGACAAAAATATATATATTATATTTAATTTCTTATATTCAGGTATCTATGCTGCTAAATAAATTAAAATAGCTCAATGTACCATTTAAAAAATAATATTTTAAATATTATAGAGCTTTAGACAATAAAAATTTGAATAACTACATATTTCCAACCTTGAAGTATTTTCAACCCAAAAAACACAACCTAGACAAGAAGGCGAGGGTGATGAGATCACACCAAACTCAAACATTCCCAAGAGCTCATCTAAAGGTTCCCATATTTCCTCAAAATAGATTTTTTATTATAAAATATACACTTTAATGGTTGAGTGTTAACCATACAACCCAATCCAAATGCACTTAGCACTGAATCTGTCATCCAATATATTATAACAAAAATGAAAACAAACTTTGGGAACTAAAGTAATTCCTATCTGGGAGAACTATAGAATATTTAAAAGGTTTTAAATCCTAACTCTAGATATGGTAGATGTGTCAAGACAATATAATAGTATGTAAAAACAAAGAAACCCAGGAAATGATCATTAACATGAAGGAATTGTGAGGGTTATTACATTGATGGAAAAACTGATCGAAATGGAAGATCTGGTGAACAATCTATTGTGGGTACTCAAAGAAGGTAAAACCATCCTTGATGTTGAAATTTTACTAATTTATGACATGTGATGGTTTGTGCATGTATCACCACGACTGCGAAATATAGAAGATGTTATGCGCCCAGTCCAGACTTGGGAGAAATGCTGGGTAGTGAGCATCTTCACTCACCATGCATGGGAACTGGAAAAAACTGATTAACCTAGGGGATAAATTTATCCTTTTACTAAATATATAAAATCAGGTTATGGGGAGACCTTTATGAGAATATGATCTCCTTACAAGAACATTAAAGACCTCTTTTGTTTGTATTTCAAATAATTTTGATGACTTTATGTCTTCGTCGTCCACTCTTATATCGCATTCACATTCCCCACTATCAACCATGAAGGATCCAACCCCATAAGAGATGACTCTATAACCTCCATCTAGTATTGGGGTGACATGATGGGTCTCCCTTTTAGTTTCATGATGGTTTTTATACTAATAGTGACGTGTTAAATGTTTTTTCATGAAAACTGCACTAAATTTATGTGATCCTATAAGATTTGTTCAAATTACATCAAAAATTGCATAGAATGTCCTCAATAACGTAAATGGTTCACTCATTATGGCCATTGTTTTGAGGGTGGTATGACATAGTCAATCGAAACCTAGGCCATAATTCCTCCTTAAATTCCCTTCACAACCATGTTGTTATTCAATAACCTGATTGTAAAATGATCACCAAAGGTTTCCCATGCAATTAGATGATCTACTGCATGAATAAGTATCCAAATATCTCTAACAAACAATGTTTCTAAATAAAAAGGAAGTGGGAAAATGTGTTCATTCTATTGAAAATGAACCAAATAGAATCATGTCCTCTCACTGATCATGGAATCCCAATCTTAAAATCCATTGACATTTTATCCCACTTCTACTCTAGATCCCAATGGGTTTGTGCCAAAAATATTATGACCATGTACTCTTCATTTACCAATTGAAAAGTGAAAACATTGGTCGAAATTCATCACACCTTGATGTATTTTTAAGGGGGGTGTTTTTGAAATACCATGGAACCTCCTCAAATAGTGTAAAGTGAACCATTTACTTCCATTGAAATAGGATAATCTGCTCCCCACCCATGGAAAATCTATATGGCACATCTTGTGAGGATATATGGTCATTCAAGACATGATAATGAATGTCTTCCAACTTAGAATCTCTTACATGATAAAAATGTGGACGGGATACCACTATAGATTAAAGATAAGACATATCTTCCCATCCACTATGGAAAACTACATCATGTCCAACTAATCATGTGACTCCCTCATCAGTTGAGATAGGGATTCCATATTAAGGGTATCATCCATCACATTTCCATTTAGGGAAGTATAGATAATATCAAAGTTTTATTCCTACAACAACTCTAACCAATTATTATTACTTATATTAATATCTATGTAGTAGAATATGTATCAAAGGCTCTTATGGTTTGTGTAGATAAAGAAATTTTAGTAAATAGGGTTGTCATGTGACCATTATAACTAAGACCTCCAATCCACCAGAATATAACACACTAATAGGTTAGTACAATAAAAATAAAACCTTTGGTACTTACCTAGAATAAGATAACCCAATATAATAATTCTTTTCACCCTACTAACTGCACAAAGTATACACTCTAACACATTAAATAAATCTCACAAAAATTCAAAGAATCGTAAAAAAACAGAAGAACATAAAGCATAAAATAACAAAATTAATTAATATACTTCGGATAATTAGACTTTTTTTCATGGGAGAAGTACTATTGATTTTATTATACTCAAAAAAAGAATAAAAATTACAATAAACAGAAAAATAAATCAGTAGGAGTCTATTATAGAACATTAACACTATGAATTTCACTAATTCGATCTGAATCATAGTGTATATTCTAATCCACTATGTATTCACTAGGTCAATATTTAAAATCCAGGGATATTATATACAATTAGGGTCCAAACTCACTCTTATAAGAGTTCTATAACACCCAAAGCATCCATGGTACGTTTCCCTTTGAATAATGCAATAGATAGCATTGTACGGAACTTCGAGATTCTAACAAACCGCGACCAGTCAAACTAGCCGTTATAAATAGTAATACCCAATTTTTGAAATTTTATTAATTTTATTTTTCAATATGGACTTCCTTTTTCAATTTGGAATATCAAAATTATCTTATAGTGAATTTTTGGAATTTTTCTGAAAACTTCCAGTTTTTGATGAATAGTGAAAACACAGCGTTATTGGTTAAAACTAACTTTTTATTTAAATAATTATTTATTTTATTTAAAATTATTTTAGGTAAAAATAGATACATAATACCTATATAAGTTCAATGTAATTCATTGCATTCATTTTATAATAAGTTTAGATATATAAAAAATTTATTGAACTTTTTACCATCTTTTACCCACCTCCTAGGAGCATTTGTAAATTTGCATAAAACATCATTTTACCACTTCTGTGAATTGAATTTCAAAAATTTGAGACACACGGTTAATATCAGTAAATAAAATTTGGTTCAACAAGATGAAAATAATTTTTGGTGAATGGTAACTTTTGACGTTTATTTACCACGGTTAAAAGTAAATAAGATAATCAAGGGTAAAAATGATATCATAATTACCCTAACGCATGTCTTAATTCTATTTGATAAGTGTAATTTGACAAAAAACATCCTTAGTAATAAAATATGATCCTTTTTTTCCTCTTGTATTAGATTATGACATTTATTATTATTTTATTTAAAGAAGAGTTAAAAGTGTTAAATTCAAAGTTTAACAACTAAACCATTTTTAATATAGGGTTACACACAACATAAATTCGTCTATAAATATTATTTAGAAATATAAAAATATTTCCTAAATAATTTTATTTTATTTATAATTTTCATAAATTAAAAATATTTATTTTATTTATGACACAATGGTGATTCCGTAATTACCTTATTAATGAAATATTAAAATAATTGATATTATAAATATCCAAATAAATGTAAATTGAAAAGTATGATAAATTAAACTAATTTTATAGGTTAATATGACAAGTTAGGGTTGGTTAAATAAATTTTATTCTAAGTGATAAAGTTTTAATGGCTTTCAAAAAAATCAAATACTAAATAGTGTCAAAATTGATATAATTGAGTTTTAAAAAAAATACTATTTATTAATTGACATAATATTCATAAAAATATAAGGTTGGTACAATGTACTTATATAAGGTTATATATATTAATAATGAACCACTTGGTGTTCTCTAGGTAGTTTATAGTAAGTTTATTAACCATATAATATAAAACTACAAAGAGACATGATAAATGTCAAACTATTTAACTAAGAGTTAAATCTAAATGATAAGATTGATATGGTGACCCAAACCTATATAAAACCTATTGGTAGAGTGTTTTTCGACCCATACTCTCCTTATCCTCTAAATAAATCTTTTTTGAGTCATTAGAAACGAAAACTATTTTATTATAAAATAATATTTCATGTTTTTTCTGAAGTGACCCTCACGTGTCTTATAAAAGGGCACTTCTACTTCTCTTACTTTTACACCTCCAAAGCCATTTGGCTCAGGAAAACCCTAACCAAATATCCTCTTAACCTTCCTCCCTTCATCCTATTGGCCTTTCTTTGGTCATAAATTCAACTTAAAGAGCCCTTTTGATCAAATCAAAAGGAAGAACCCGAAAAAGAAGTAAATATTTCATCACCCCATTCAAGTTCTTTTCATCTTCCACTTCCTCTTTATTTGTTGTTTCCATTATAAAATAATAATTCCAATATCTTATATATATTTTGATGTTATTATAAAAATTTAACAACCATATTCATTATTTTATCCATCATATGAATGACAAAGTCACCATACGTGTGTACGTACGGCTTACCGTCTCCACGTCGTGGTGTATTTTTTATTCAAACACATTATTATTTTTATGGGAATAATAATGAGTATAAATGATATAAATATGAAATATAACATGTTATTTATTCTTTATATATGATATTTCATCCAATTACATATGATTTCACCATCAATATAATGACATTGTCGCTCATGCGTACGTATGGATTACCGTCTCCAGGAACGTCATGAGATTCATTCCCCATCATAATAATTCAAAAATAATTTTCATATTATAAATAAAAATAATGTTTAAGAACTTAATATCATTCTGGATATAAAAAAATTCATCTAATTTGTAACAAACATGGCTTACGTAACCGAGCATATAAAGTAAAACGAATCAGTTAACAACCTAAATGATGATACTACTAAAATATTATAAACAAATCAATATTAGAGGATCATATATGATATCACATTTATCTATATAGTTCTTGTATAATTTGATAACAATGATTTAACTATTATACTGGTGGTTAACATACTCTCAACCAAGGAAAAGTACAAGGTAAGTGTTAATTTCACAATCTCTTTTTCATCTAAGGTTGCTTTTACGTAAGTATCTTCTAGGACCTCTTTATCATCCACATCAATGTTTTCTTAAAAATTTATTTCAAATCATTTTTAATATTTAATATACTATTGGTTAAAGTCATTTGTACTGTTATTTGACCTTATATGTTTTGAAATAAATCTTTCCGTCGTTTTCTAAACAAGGTACTTTGTGACCTTCTCGACAAAATTAAGGTAATTATAGTTTTTTAACTTATACGGTGGGTGTGTCTATTTTCTTCCATTATAACATCATAAAAAATTCCTTTACAAGATTATAAGAATATTTTCAAAATAAATGTTTTCTTTTATAATTATGTGAGTCTTAAATGGTTTTAAAATAGAAAGACATATTTCTTTCAAATATTTTTTATTTAATCTATGTCAACATCCTTTGATGGATTTTAAACTTGTTTGAAGTTGATTTATAATGATACAAATCTTCAATATTGTAATGAAGGTTTTGTGATATGTTTGACTGTGGATGTGTTGTTTTTATACCATTCATGTTTTATGGTTAAAGTATTGAAATTTTGTATTCTAGTTTTAATATGAATGTTTAGGTTATGTTTCAACCTTTTCATAAGAGAAATGTATTGGACTTAGTATGTGATGGGTGGAGCCCGCTATAGCTCCTCAGTGCATCAGTAGGTCTCATGATACAATTAGACGTGGAATTGGCTGAGGCCTTTACCAAATTTGATATATGGTTTTGGCTGAGGCCTTAATCATTTTTAGATGTCTTGGTCGAGGTCGTGACAAAATGTTTCAGAATGTCCGGCATTATACATTCCCTCATTATGAAAATATTATTGATGGTTCATGTGGTTATTCAACTAGTAGAATACCCATGGCAATGTTTTCTTATGGAATTATTTACTCATCTCATATTCCTTCCATAAAGTGTTCATGTTTATTATTTGTAAAGGCTTGTGTTTCTAATTATTTACCATGCCTAATGTTTATGTTATCTTCTTCTATATTGGTTACCCTTACTGAGCATTTGATCTCACCCTTTTCTTTTGTTTTTTTCCCAGCATATGAAGAATTTAGTTATGAGTGACTTTCAGGAATAATCTAGAAGGCTTGTATGTTTCTAATGGAATAAATTAGTTTTTTATTTAAGTTTTAATGTTGAAATTATGTATGTATCTTATTTCTAAAAATACTAAACTGATCGGTCTTTTAGGACATGATTCCTTGTATCATGACAATATTATGTAATAATGCACCGACTCTGGGTAACTGGGGTCGGGGCGTTACAGTTGGTATCAGAGTAAGTTTAGTACAAACCTTGGAAACAAGATTTAGAAAAACATTGATTAGAGAACATTACCCTAGGATAGACTTTGAAGATTGGTATATAATAACTTCCATGAATTTTGGTACTGTATAGATATTTTGAGTTTGCTAAGAAATACATCCCTGTTTGTATACGAACAAGTAGAGGCGACTCTGGCACAGATGTACATAGGGGTAAAACATGAAAACACCACTTTAAGCTAGATTGGAATGGGAACTGGTGCATGACAACGGGCCTTGCTGCACTCTTGGTTACGACACTCCGAGGGGGTATTCTTAGGATAATTTTCAATTTATTTACAAACCATTATGAAGGATTTATGATTATATATCTCCTCAAATAAAATATTTTTATGATTATGTATTATATCTATAAACTGTTCAATTAATTTTAAGTGTTTTACAAGTTTGGAATTATGTATTACGATTCCTAAACTAATATAATGTATGCCATTGTTTATAAATGGTTCCAAGTGGAAGGAATGGAAACCATATAAACGCACGTAATCTATGTAGGGATTTCCATCCTACTCTAGATAATTATAGTGGTGCTGGTGATGCAACTGGTGCTAATCAACTTATTACCATACTGGGACAACTCACTCACGTTATGAATAATAACCTTACCCGTATAGAGAACCCTGATACACAACGCAGAGGATCAATGTTAGACAGCTTCATGAGGCAACAAACACCAACATCCAATGGGAGTACAAATCTGTTAGTATCTGAGCAATGGATAAGTTCCTTAGAGATAATATTTCATGATTTGGGGAGTATCGAAAGGGAAAACATTGTCATGGTAGTTAATCGCATCACGGGAGTTATATATCTATGGTGGTCGTTGATTTAAAACACAAAGGAAGACGAGGAAGTTTTAACCATGGAATGGAGGGTGTTTAAAGAGATTTTATTAGAAAAATACTTTCCTCGTGACTATTGAGAGGATATGGAAAGACAATTTCTAAGTTTGAGGCAAATGGGGGATGATAATGTCGCAATGTATGAGGATAACTTTACAAGGTTAGCAAGGTATGCTGCAAATTATATATGTAACCCAAGGAGTAAGACTGATTGATTCTTTGATGGGTTAAAACCATTTATCCGGCAAGTATTAGTCTCACAATCCTTCTTATCATACGAAGACATTGTCTCATGTGATATCAAGATAGATAAATAATTCTATAAGTATTATTGCTTTAAATGAAATAAGGAGAAGAATACATCTGCTGAAAAATATAGAAATGGAAATAAGGGGAAGAAGGGAAAAGTTGAATATTCATCCTGCAGTAAATGTGGGAAGAAACACCCCAGTACTTGCATGAAGGGAATGGGAGTCTATTACAAGTGTGGTGAAAAAGGCCACCAAGATCTTGATTGTAAGGGAAAGAAAGAGGCTGTCAATGTTGAATGCTTCAATTGTAAAGAAAAGGGGAATTATGCAAATGAATGTCCTAAGCATCAAGGTAACTTACCTCAAAAAAGTCCAAGGGAGAAAGGCCAAGCTTATGCAATCACTACTGCAGAGGTTAAATATCGAAAAGATGTGGTGGTAGGTATTTTAATGGTTTCCTTAAGTTTAGCTAGTGATTTATTTGATTATGGATCATCACATTATTTTATATCTTCCCTATTAGCTATGAAAATTAGATATTTCTAATTTGATTTAACAAGGGAGTTGTCAGTCAAAAGTCCTAAGGGAAGTATCATTGCAACAAAGTTTTGTGAATCAGTCCACATTAAGGCATGTAAAGAATATTTATCTGTTGATCTAATCATCATACCCATGATTTAATTTGATATAATCACTGGTATGGATTGTCTTTCAGTCCATGATAATAAAATTTATTTTAAGAAGATGGAGGTTACAATTATCGATGAGGATAAAAAGTACCTTATCTTTAGAGTATAAATGCCACCATATGATTCTTATATAGATCCACCCCCAGTAGCTCTACTAAATTAAATTATTATGTAGGAGGAGAATGAAATAATTATGGGTGAGGAAAAGAATGTTCGAATAGAGGACGTACCTATTGTGCAAGAATATGTTGATGTTTTTCTAGAGGATTTACCTAGACATCCTCCAGAATGAGAAATTGAGTTTTCCATTGATTTAATTCCTGTTTCAAGGCCCATATCAAAAACCCCTAATAGAATGGCCACTATGAAATTAGTGGAACTAAAGAAACAACTAGAGGATTTGAGTAATACGGGATTTATTCTCCCTGTTGTTTCTCTATGGGGAGCCAATGTCCTTTTTGTTATGAAGAAAGATGGGTCAATGATGTTGTGCATTGAATACAAGAAGATCAATGCTATAATAATAAAGAACAAGTATCCCCTACCTCAGATTGATTATTTATTCGACTAACTTCATGGAGATCAATATTTTTGAAAGATTGACCTTCGATCTGGATATCATCAATTCTGTATGAAGAAGGAAGAAATTCCAAAAATAGCATATCAAACCAGGTACGGGCATTACGAGTTTACAGTAATGCCTTTTGGATTGACTAATGCACCCTATATCTTCATGGATCTAATTAATAGAGTTTTCAAGAAATATCTTGATGAATTTTTAGTGGTATTTACTGATGATATATTGGTACACTCCAAAATCTATGAAGATCATAAAAATCACTTGTGTGTTATTTCGAATACTCTTAGAATAAATGAATTATATGGAAGTTTAGAAAGTGTGAATTCTGGATTCAGGAGATTTCTTATCTTGGCTATATTGTCTCTAAGGATAGAATCTATGTTGATCCTTTAAAGACCAAGGCAATCAAATAATGGCCAACACCGATTATTATAATTGAGGTACACAGTTTTATTGGTTTATTAGGTTATTATCGACATTTCATCCAGAATTTTTCCTGGTTAGCTAACCCATTAACCAAGATCACACATAATGGGGTTAAATTTGTTTGGACAAAAGAGTATCAAGAATGTTTTGAAGAACTGAAGAGAAGATTATTTAATGCTCCTATCTTGACTCTACCATCAGGGAATGATGGGTTTGTTATTTATAGTGATGCTTCAAAGAAAGGAATTGGTTGTGTCCTTATGAAAAATGATAGAGTTATTGCCTATGCATCAGGATAGCTAAAAATTCATGAGCAAAACTATCCCACTCATGATCTTTAGTTAGCAGCTGTAATCTTCTCTCTGAAGATATGGAGACACTATCTCTATAGTGAAAAATGTGCTATTTATACTGATCACAAGAGTTTGAAGTATATTTTATCACAAAAAGAACTCAACATGATGCAAAGGTAATGGCTTGAACTACTCAAGGATTATGATTGCACTATACACTACCACTCGGGGAAGGAAAATAAGGTGGCAGATTCTTTGAGTAGAATGGACCATAGAGTTTTGAACAATATGGGAGTTGAAAGGGATCCTATTTTCATGGATCTAGTAAAGATGGATATGGGAATAACCATGGAAGGTAAAACATCACTACTTTTTCAAATGGTTTCCAAAACATCTTTACTAGAAAGGATAAAGAGTTATTAGACTGATGACGAGGAGTTTCAAAAGAATATTAAAGCTGTAAATGATGGGAGATTGAGTGACGTCGTATATGAAGATGGAATTTTGAAATTTGGGAAGAGACGTTGTGTTCCCAGTATACCTGATCTAAAAAGGGAATTGTTGGATGATCCTCATAGCTCCAATTTCTCTATACACCCTGGTAGCACCAAGATGTATAGAGATTTCAAGGAACATTTTTTGTGGGATTAATATTTACCTATGGTAGAATTTTCCTATAACAATAGATTCCATTCAAGTATTTAGATAGAACAATATGATGCGTTATAGGGAAAGATATGTCACACACCAACTTGTTGGGATGGTGTTGGTGAAAGAAAACTTGTAGGACCAGAACTTGTTGAGGTAACAATGGATAAAGTGAAAATTATCCAAACACACATCAAAGCATCTCAAGGTAGGCAGAAGAGCTAAGCGGATTACCGAAGGAAGGATTTGGAATTTTAAGTTGGAGATAATGTTTTCTTGAAGGTATCTCTATGTAAGGGAGATATACGATTTGGTAAAAAGGGTAAATTAAGTCGCAGGAACATAGGACCATTAAAAATTATAGAACGAAGTGGGGCTGTAGCTTATTGTTTGAAAATTTCATCAAGTATCTCCAAAGATCACGATGTGTTCCACGTATCACTATTGAGAAACTACATGTCTGAACCAACTCATGTACTCACCTATGAGAAAATTGAACCGGAACCTGATCTGTCTTTTTGTGAAGATCCTTTCTAAATTCTTGTACAAGAGAACAAGTGCTGAGAAACTCGACGACTCGTCCAGTAAAATTTCTATGGGGAAACCATAAGATGAAAGAGGCAACGTGGGAACTATAGGAACTTATGATGAAGAACCACCAGAATCCTTTTGTGTAGTAGTATTAAAGAAATTTCGAGGAAGAAATTATTTGAAGGATGGAAGAATGTAATACCCCATGCTTCCACGGTACGTTTCCCCTTGAATAATGCAATAGCTTACATTGTACGTAACTTTGAGATTCTAACACACCGCGACCAATCAAACTAGCCATTATGAATAGTAATACCCACTTTTTAAAATTTTATTTTTCAAAATGGAATTCATTTTTGAATTTTTAATAAATAAATTAGCTTAGGGTGAATTTTTTGTATTTTTCTAAAAACATTAAATTTTTTATGAATAGTGAAAAACATTGTGTTATTGGTTAAAACTGATTTTTTATTTAAATAATTATTTATTTTATTTAAATTTTTTATGTGAAAATAGATACATAATACCTATAAAAGTTCAATTTAATTCATTAAAGTCATTTTATAATAAGTTTAGATATATAAAAATTTTATTGAACTTTTTACCGTCTTTTACCCACCTCCTAGGAGCATTTGCAAATTTGCATAAAACTTAATTTTACCGATTCTGTGAGTTGAATTTCAATAATCTGAGAGACACGGTTAATATTAGTAAATAAAATGTGGTTCAATAAGATGAAAATAATTTTTGGTTAATAGTAACTTTTGACTTTTATTTACCACGGTTAAAAGTAAATAGGGTGATTAAGGGTAAAAATAATATCATAATTACCCAAACACATGTCCTAATTCTATTCGAAAACTGTAATTTGACCTAAAATAGCCTTAGAAATAAAATATGATCCATTTTGGTCCACTTGGATTAGATTATGACATTTACTATTATTTTATTTAAAGAAGAGTTAAAAGAGTAAAATTCATCGTTTAATAAATAAACCATTTTTAATATAAGGTTACACACAATATAAATTCGGATAAAAATATTCTTTAGAAATATAAAAATATTTCCTACATAATGGTATTTTATTTATAATTTTTAAACATTAAATATTTTAATTTATTAATGACACAATGATGATGCAATAATTACCTTATTAATGAAATATTAAAAAATTGATATTATAAATATCCAAATAAATGTAAATTGAGACTTTTGATAAATTAAACTAATCGTCTATGTCAACATCCTTTGATAGATGTTAAACTTATTTGAAGTTGATTTATTATGAAACAAATCTTCCATCTTGTATTGAAGGTTTTGTGATATGTTTGACTATGGATGTGTTGTTTTTATACCATTCATGGTTTATGGTTAAAGTATTGACATTTTTTATGCTAGTTTTAATACGAATGTTTATTTTATGTTTCAAAATTTTCATATGAGGAATATATTGGACTAAGTATGTGACTGGTGTAGCCCAATATCGCTCCTCGGTGCATCAGTAGGTCTCATGAGACAATTAGATGTGGAATTGGAAGAGTCCTTTCCCAAATTTGATATATGGTTTTGGTTGCGTCCTTAATCATTTTTAGACGCATTGGACGAGGCCTTGACAAAAAATTTCAGAATTTCTGGAATTATAAATTCCCTCATTATGAAAATATTATTTATGGTTCATGTGGTTATTCAACTAGTAGCATACCCATGGATATGTTTTATTATGGAATTATTTACTCATCTCATATTCCAGCCATAAAGTGTTCATGATTATTATTTGTAAAGGCTTATGTTTTTAGTTATTCATTAAGCCTAATGTTTATTTTATCTTCCATTGTATTTCTTACCCTTACTGAGCATTTAAACTCACACCTTTTTTATGTTTCATCTTCCCAGGATATGAAGAAGTTAGTCATGAGTAACGTTTAGGCATAATCTAGGAGGCTTGGATGTTTCTAATGGAATAAATTAGTGCTGTATTTAAGTTGTAATGTTGAACTTTTGTATGTATCTTGTTTCCAATAATACGAAACGGATTGGTCCTTCAGGGCATGATTCCTTATATCATGATAATGTTATGTAACAAAGCACTGACTCTGTGTAACTGGGGTTGGGGCATTACAAGTTCTCATATGGTCATCCTAGCTGCACCATGTTCCAAGTTTCGTTAAAATTGATCCATTTGGTTAATGAATAGTGATATCTAGTAACTCTATGAATTTATTTCCTTTATCCAAAAAAAATATTCTAAAAAAACATTCTGTAGGTTACAAACCTAAGATACATTGATCAGGGATAAATTGAGGTGACGATAGATTTAGACATATATTTTTTAATCTTTTATTTATGATCTTGCTCCCTTGTTAAAGAGAATACATTCAACCTCTAATTTATTTTTCCACATAAATTAAACATATGTGGAAATTTAAATGAAAATACAGACATGCTTATTTTACTTTGTTCACCTAAAATGATACTCAAAGTGTGAAGACCCAGAACCCCCTTGGTCCCTTCCTTTGCCAAAAATCCGGTTTCCTTGCGGGGTACCGATCGGTGAGACCGATCGGCGAGACCGATCGGTGAGACCGATCGGTGAGACCGATCGGCGAGACCGATCGGTGAGACCGATCGGTGAGACCGATCGGTGAGACCGATCGGTGACACCGATCGGTGAGACCGATCGGTGAGACCGATCGGTGAGACCGATCGGCGAGACCGATCGGTGAGGCCGATCGGTGAGACCGATCGGTGAGACCGATCGGTGACACCGATCGGTGAGACCGATCGGTGAGACCGATCGGTGAGACCGATCGGCGAGACCGATCGGTGACACCGATCGGTGAGACCGATCGGTGAGACCGATCGGTGAGACCGATCGGTGAGACCGATCGGTGAGACCGATCGGTGAGACCGATCGGCGAGACCGATCGGCGAGACCGATCGGTGACACCGATCGGTGAGACCGATCGGTGAGACCGATCGGTGAGACCGATCGGTGAGACCGATCGGTGAGACCGGCCCTGCTAAGTTGTTCCAGTAATGTTCCTTTTTCGCAAATAGGGTTTTAAACCCTATTCTTCCTTGCTAAAAATATCTTGGAAATCCGAAACGCGCGCAAAGGTCTTAATTAAATGCTTCATTAATTCATGGGTCAGTTAAAACCACCCAGCGCCATTAATGATGAGTCAAGCCACGTGGTCAACCCACGACTCCCTCGTCTTCCGTGGTTTTGTGTTTTCATCTCAACCGTCCCCAGCCCTTATAATTAAGGGTTAGGCCGTGGTTTTCCCCCTTCTTCGTTCGTGACTCTTCTGGTGCATCGGGACCGCCGCGTCGTTATCCGTAAAGTTCCGCGCCCCCGGCCTAAACGTCGATCATCCATCAACAGGTAGGGAATTTCTCTCGTCTCTCACTTTTGTGTATCATGCGGGGTGGGCGTTACTTTTGTTCCTATCAAATTGATTGAACCAAACCCTAATGAAGATACTAAACGAAGTTCTAAAGAAAGAAGGGGAAGGGGTTGTGATCGTTGTTTATGCTTTATCTTGTGATCATCCCTTTTGTTGTACTGGTCTATGTTTTCTGAAAATTGAGGCCGTTGGTGGTCGTGTGTGTGCACTTGAATCCCCTCGTGATGTTTTAAATGGGTTGCTGAAATTGTGAACTCCTGCTGTGAAATTGGTTAATCACGTATACCCGGCTGAATAATTGAAAGCACCAGGATCAACCCCTTTTGTGATAACTAACGGATAGAACACATGGAATTTTGAGATCATGGAGTGTGTTAAGTCGTTTAAATCTGAAAATCCCTGACTCGTGTTGGTAGTGGTTGTTGGTTGTTTTCCCTTCGGGCCGTTTGCTGGAAATGTGGGAGGGGATGGGATCCCCCGTTCCTTTTATACTCTCGGCGGCTGTGTGAATTTGGGGGATGGGATCTCCTGTTGGCATGGTTTCAGTGGTTGTGGGTTTTTATCACAAACTGGGGAGAGATCCTCTGTTGGCAGAACCGGGTGTGGGTGTTTTGGTTGATCTATGCTTGACGTTTTCCTTGGTTATGCTTATGGTAGCTGCCCAGTAGTGCTTAAAATTAATTGAACTTTTGACTGAACGTGAAACAAGAATGGGAAAGATGGTTGTGGGCAAGGGTCGTGAATTTCGACTCGGACGTTGTGGTGTTGTGTTCTGTAGGTTGGCTAGGAAAACCTAAGTTTTGGGTGAGTGTTTGTTACCTATATCTATACTTGTAGCTTTGTGTTTCTTATTCGCGCCCCACCCAAGTTGAGCACTTAGTGCCGAACACCCCCATTTATGGGGGAAGGGTGTTTTTCCCAACACTATCCTTAGTGGCTGGTTATTAGCTCCTTTTCTGCTCCCTTTCCCGGATAGCCCAAGTACCTTCGGGCAGGCTGTGATGGCCTGAAGTCCATTATTAGCCCAAGAACCATCGGGCAGGGTGTTGTGGTGGTTGTCCAGGTGTGTGCGGCAGGTGGTTTCCCAAGTGTCTTCGGGATGAGGCCCAGGTGTTTTCGGGCGTGGCAGTGGATTCTTTAGCCCAGGTGTCTTCGGGCGTAGCGGTGGTTGTTCTGGCCTAGGTGTTTGCAGGCATGGTTACTTGTGACAGTTGAGGCCCAGGTGTGTGCGGGCGGGATTTGGCAGTGGGACTGCGTGTGGTTGTGGCCCAGGTGTGTGCGGGCGGGATTTGGCAGTGGGACTGCGTGTGGTTGTGGCCCAGGTGTGTGCGGGCGGGTGTGGCAGTGGGACTGCGGTGAGAATGGCGGGATTGGTCTGATGCGTAGGATGTCTCAATAACCAGTGGGAAAGTGGCGCGGGGTACCCAAACATCGATGTGCTCTTATATATATATTACTTGACTTGCGTTATTTGGGGAGCGAACCTTGGTGAGGCTTGGGATGGATAGTTGCCTTGTTAGGTGTTTGGTTTACTCTTTCTCACGGGACTTTAGTACGTTCCCCCACTTGTGCACGAGAGTCTTGGTTTTCCCTACTGAGTGTACTTGTATGCTCACCCTACGTTTACTTTCAGGTTTCCAGGAGGACTACCAGGGCTGCGCGGGACCCTATTAGTCGGACAGTTGGAGTTGTCGCTGTTGTCGTACCTTTGTTTTCTTTTGGTATTGTACTTGAGAGCTTCTTTTTCTTTTGTACTTGTACTTTGTTGTAAACTGTTTAAACATACATGTGGGAATGGTTTACTTTTGGCTTTACTTTTCTTTCTATCTTGGTGTTGTTGGGTTTTCTCCTCCTTATCTTTCGATCCTATAAAATAAAAAAAAGGGTAATGCCTTCCATTTGTGAGAACTTCCTATACCCTTGGTGCTAGTCGCCACTCCGGGACCTATTGAAGGCGGGTTTCGGGGGTCATTATCTCTCCTTCAACTCGAAGAAGGAAGGGCCTGGCAACCTGCTGACCCTTCCCTCCTTTTGGTGAAGGCGGGTCGTGACAGAATGGTATCAAAGGAGGTTGAGAGATAGGACGGAGTCTGGAGTTAGGCACAGTGAGGATTTCATGGGATGGTAAGGCAACAGCGTTGGGTGACCTTGGTGCGTGAAATAGGCCAGGGAGGACCGGCTAGGACACGGGATTTTAGGGCCCCCCGTGATCCGATGCAAGGACTCTGGACCTACCGAACGACCAAGTGAAGCCACACTGATTGCAGGGTAGAGACCCTAGGAAAGGTACATGCATCATAAATGACTTGTGTTCTTGTGTTTCTGGGATGTCTTGGGAAATTAAGAATAAATTAAATCTTAATAAGTTTTGAGAACGGTTTTCTTTGCACTACTGGGCTTAGGTATTCCTTGGTTACCTTGCAGCTATGGCACCTGGAAGGCGACCACGTGTGGTACAGGCGATCGAGACTCCTGAGACTACCTTGGCCAATCAGCAGAGAGCTGATCGGGAGGAAGAGGACGACCGGTGGCAGAAGACTCTTCGAGCCTTTCAGCGACAGGCCCTCGAGAAATATGAGGGCAGCACCTCCGACATGAAGACGGAAGGCTGGCTGGAGGAGCTAGTCATAGCCTTCGGCCTGATTCGGGCCCCGACAGAGTACTGGGTTCCTCTGGCTGTTAGCCAGATGCGAGGAGCGTCACGTCAGTGGTGGATGCTTCACCTGGGGAGTAGGAAAGAGTCTGAGGTTGCTTGGGCGGAATTCGAGAAGGAGTTCCGGGCGGAGTTTCTCTCCTCGACAATGAAGGCGGAGAAGAGACAGGAGCTACTCTCCCTCCAGCAGGGGAGCATGTCCGTGAGGGAACTTGGAATCAAGTTCAAGGACCTCCTGCGTTTTGCTCCAGACCTCTTTCCCGATGAGGAGTCTCGGGCAAGACGTTTGGAGGAGGCGCTCCGACCCTCCCTCCAGTATGCTGTTACTCCCTTTACCCTTCCGACATACTTAGAGGTTCAGAAGAAGGCCGAAGTGGTGGAAAGGATGCACACTCTAGGCGGACTGTCACGAGAAGGGATCCAGCTGGGACCATCGAAGGGGAAGGCCGTCAGCACCAGGCCCCCAGCATCGGGACCCTCCAGGTTCCGACCCGCAGGGAGCAGGCCGCAGCAGTTTCAGTTTCGATCCCCTGGCCCACGTTCTTTCCCTTCAGGCTCGGGACCACGGTGCTTCATCTGCGGGAGCCCTGGACATCTTCGGAGTCAGTGCCCCGATCGGGTGCAGTACAGCAGTGGCAGTCATCCCCAGCATCCGCCACAGCAGCAGCAGTTCCCAGCCAGACCCTTCCAGCAGCAGCAGCAGGGACAGCGAGCTCCCGCTCCTCCGCAGACAGACATAGGAGGGGGAGGCCGACCTCAGGGCGCTCCCCAGGGACCTCGACCAGGGCGTGGTCGGGGAGGTGGCCGACAGCCGAGGGGTAGGGGAGCTGGGCGTGGACAGTTACACGCCGCAGAAGCAACAGTTCCAGCAGGGCCAGAGGTTGTTCGAGGTACGATCAGTGTGTTTAGCACTCTTGCTTATGCTTTGTTCGATACCGGAGCTTCGCACTCCTTTGTTGCACCCAGTCTAGCCCGCGCCTTGGGTCTAGATGCCGAGAGACTTCCAGTGCCCCTGGTGTTAAGCACACCAGTTGGAGGTCAGACCGACTTGCTGTTCGTTTGTCGGGGATGTAGACTGATGTTGGGGCCACATCAGTCGGTTAAGGACCTCCTTCTGCTACAGATTCGGCCGTACGATGTCATCCTAGGCATCGACTGGCTATTTTCTGTGTGCGCCGTCATCGACTGTTTCCAAAGGAGGGTGGTGTTCTCCGGTTTGGACGGCCAGCGTGTTACTTTCACCGGCGAGCGGAGCTGTCCGAAGGGAAACAGGAGGGAGGAACCTCTCCTCTCCTTGTTGACCGAACTGACGATAGAATCAACAGATGCGGAAATGGTGGAAGTACCAGAGATCGTTCGTGAATTTATGGACGTCTTTCCTGAGGAGGTGACGACTCTACCCCCTCGACGTGATATCGAGTTCGGGATAGACCTGCAGCCCGGCTCTCGACCAATCTCGATGGCTCCTTACCGGATGGCACCTTCGGAGCTACGGGAGTTGCGGATACAGATTGACGATCTGATGAAGAGGGGTTATGTTCGTCCAAGTGCATCACCGTGGGGTGCCCCAGTCTTGTTTGCGAAGAAGGCAGATGGTGGCCTCAGGTTATGCATTGATTACAGGAGGCTGAATCAGGTAACAATCAAGAACCGCTACCCTCTTCCGAGGATAGATGATCTTTTCGACCAGCTGAAGGGGGCAGGATGGTTCTCGAAGATCGACCTGCGATCCGGGTACCACCAGCTGAGGGTGAAGGATAGCGACGTCCCGAAGACGGCGTTCAGGTGCAGGTATGGGCACTTCGAGTTCGTGGTCATGCCCTTTGGTGTTACGAACGCCCCGGCCGTGTTCATGGGGCTTATGAACTCCATCTTTCGGGAGTACCTGGATCGGTTTGTGGTGGTGTTCATCGACGATATCCTGATCTATTCAAAGTCAGAAGAGGACCATGCAGAGCACCTGAGGACAGTTTTGGAGGTCCTACGACAGCACCAGCTCTATGGGAAGTTGTCAAAGTGCAAGTTCTGGGCGCGAGAAGTGCACTTCCTTGGACATGTAGTGTCTGAGCAGGGAGTAGCAGTCGACCCATCAAAGGTTGAGGCAATTGTTTCTTGGGCAGCACCCAAGAATGTGGCGGAAGTTCGGAGTTTCCTTGGACTGGCAGGCTACTACCGGAGATTCGTACCCAACTTCTCCCGGGTAGCAGCCCCTTTGACGGCTTTGACCAAGAAGGACCAAGTTTTCATGTGGAGCGAGCAATGTGAGTCGTCCTTCAGCTACCTAAAAGAAAAACTGGTTAGTGCCCCAGTGTTGAGGTTGCCAGAAGAAGGGATGGCCTATGAGGTATTCTGTGATGCTTCAGGACAGGGCCTGGGGTGCGTATTGATGCAGCGACAAGGGGTGATCTCCTACGGGTCCAGGCAGCTACGCCCCCATGAGCGGAACTATGCCACCCATGACCTGGAGCTTGCAGCGGTGGTGTTCGCATTAAAGCTGTGGCGACATTACCTCTTTGGGGAGCGTTTTGTGGTCTTCACCGACCACAAAAGCTTGCGCTATATCTTCTCCCAGCGTGACTTGAACTTGCGACAGCGGAGGTGGGTCGAGTTTCTCCAGGACTACGACTTTGAGATCTCATACACTGAAGGTAAGGGAAACGTTGTGGCTGATGCCCTGAGCAGGAAGCCGCATCAGGAGGTGGTTCGGGAATCTGCTGATGCTTGGAAGGCAATGGGGGAGTTGGCTGCCTTGCACTTGGATGCAAGGGTGGAAGGTACTAGAGGTTGTTTGTTTCAGATGACGGTACAGTCCTCCTTGTTGCAGCAAGTGGAAGAGTCTCAGTGGGGAGATCCTGAGGTAGAAGTGTTGCGGGATCGTGTCGATCAGGGGAACGCCCCGGAAGGATGGTCGGAGGACAGCCGACATCGGATGCTCTTTCATCGGAGGTTGTTTGTTCCAGAGGTGATGCGTGATGAAGTCCTTCATGAGTTCCATAGCTCAGCCTTGGCGGTACATCCGGGTGTTTCGAAAATGTACCGAGGCCTGAGGGGACAGTTTTGGTGGCCCGGGGTGAAACGGGCAGTGGCAGAGTTCGTGGCTAAATGCCTGGTGTGTCAGCAGGTGAAGGCTGAACACCGTGTTCCTGGTGGTCTGTTGCATCCTCTAGATGTTCCCGAGTGGAAGTGGGACGACGTCTCAATGGACTTCGTCACGGGACTACCCAGAGCTCAGGGCGGGCATGATGCTATCTGGGTAGTGGTGGATCGATTGACAAAATCTGCTCACTTCTTGGCTATCAAGGAGTCGGGACCCGTGAGTACCTTAGCACAGAGGTACGTGGATGAGGTGGTGCGTTTGCATGGAGTTCCGAAAACGATCGTCTCGGATCGGGACACTCGATTCACCTCACGAGTCTGGAAGGGGTTACAGCATGCTTTTGGCACCCAACTACGCCTTAGCACTGCTTTTCACCCTCAGACTGATGGGCAGACAGAGCGGACTATCCAGACTTTGGAGGACATGCTGCGAGCATGTGTTCTGGATTTCGGGGGATCATGGGTACGACACTTGCCTTTAGTAGAGTTTGCCTACAACAACAGTTTTCACTCTACTATCGGCATGGCTCCTTTTGAGGCTTTGTATGGAAGACCATGTCGTTCACCCTTATGCTGGGCAGAGGTTGGTGAGACTGGTACTCTTGGACCAGAAGTAGTGCAGAGCACCACGGAGAAAGTCCAGCTAGTGCGGGAGAGGATGAAAGCAGCTCAGGATCGGCAGAAATCTTATGCTGATCGTCGGAGGAGGCCCCTGAAGTTCGAGGTGGGAGATCATGTGTTTTTGAAGGTTTCCCCTCGACGGGGGCAGCGGAGGTTCGGAAAGGGGAGTAAGCTCTCCCCTAGGTTCATCGGACCTTTCGAGGTGCTGAGGCGAGTTGGCGAGGTGGCATATCAGCTGGCCCTACCACCTCAGTTGGAGAGGGTCCATGACGTCTTCCATGTCTCCCAGCTTCGTCAGTACTTACATGATGACTCTCATGTCATCAACTGGGGAGAGCTAGACGTGGGAGGAGACGCGACCTTCGAGGAACGGCCAGTCAGAATCGAGGATCGCAAGGAGAAAGTGCTCCGTGGACGAACCGTCGGCCTGGTTCGTGTGTTGTGGAGACATGGCGGCCTCGAAGAGAGTACGTGGGAGAGGGAAGCACAGATGCGTGCCCAATACCCCGAGTTGTTCTGAGTTTTGAACCCTTGGTGCCTGTTGTGACAGAACGTTTGACCTTTTTGGCTATGAAATGTGCTAGGTTCCTTCCCTCTGTTTTGTGTGGGAAGCCCCGGTTGAAGGGAAGGGGAAACCCGACCCCTAATCAGGACGCATTAAGGTGGATGCGATTAAACCCGTGCGGGCGAGTCAGTGCCGCCCAAAGCGGATAATATCTTGACATGGGGGAGGGGAACTCCCCAAACCCACATGACCGGGCGGTTTGGCGTGGTGTGATGCTTGGTTCTTGACAGGGAGTATTTCCAACTAGCGGGGGTCCACTCCTAAGAGGTATCTTCGAAGATGGTTGTTCGGATCCTCTCTTTCCTTCTAGTTTGTCTGATTCTCGAGGACGAGAATCGTTTAAGAGGTATCTGATGTGAAGACCCAGAACCCCCTTGGTCCCTTCCTTTGCCAAAAATCCGGTTTCCTTGCGGGGTACCGATCGGTGAGACCGATCGGCGAGACCGATCGGTGAGACCGATCGGTGAGACCGATCGGCGAGACCGATCGGTGAGACCGATCGGTGAGACCGATCGGTGAGACCGATCGGTGACACCGATCGGTGAGACCGATCGGTGAGACCGATCGGTGAGACCGATCGGCGAGACCGATCGGTGAGGCCGATCGGTGAGACCGATCGGTGAGACCGATCGGTGACACCGATCGGTGAGACCGATCGGTGAGACCGATCGGTGAGACCGATCGGCGAGACCGATCGGTGACACCGATCGGTGAGACCGATCGGTGAGACCGATCGGCGAGACCGATCGGTGACACCGATCGGTGAGACCGATCGGTGAGACCGATCGGTGAGACCGATCGGTGAGACCGATCGGCGAGACCGATCGGCGAGACCGATCGGTGACACCGATCGGTGAGACCGATCGGTGAGACCGATCGGTGAGACCGATCGGTGAGACCGGCCCTGCTAAGTTGTTCCAGTAATGTTCCTTTTTCGCAAATAGGGTTTTAAACCCTATTCTTCCTTGCTAAAAATATCTTGGAAATCCGAAACGCGCGCAAAGGTCTTAATTAAATGCTTCATTAATTCATGGGTCAGTTAAAACCACCCAGCGCCATTAATGATGAGTCAAGCCACGTGGTCAACCCACGACTCCCTCGTCTTCCGTGGTTTTGTGTTTTCATCTCAACCGTCCCCAGCCCTTATAATTAAGGGTTAGGCCGTGGTTTTCCCCCTTCTTCGTTCGTGACTCTTCTGGTGCATCGGGACCGCCGCGTCGTTATCCGTAAAGTTCCGCGCCCCCGGCCTAAACGTCGATCATCCATCAACAGGTAGGGAATTTCTCTCGTCTCTCACTTTTGTGTATCATGCGGGGTGGGCGTTACTTTTGTTCCTATCAAATTGATTGAACCAAACCCTAATGAAGATACTAAACGAAGTTCTAAAGAAAGAAGGGGAAGGGGTTGTGATCGTTGTTTATGCTTTATCTTGTGATCATCCCTTTTGTTGTACTGGTCTATGTTTTCTGAAAATTGAGGCCGTTGGTGGTCGTGTGTGTGCACTTGAATCCCCTCGTGATGTTTTAAATGGGTTGCTGAAATTGTGAACTCCTGCTGTGAAATTGGTTAATCACGTATACCCGGCTGAATAATTGAAAGCACCAGGATCAACCCCTTTTGTGATAACTAACGGATAGAACACATGGAATTTTGAGATCATGGAGTGTGTTAAGTCGTTTAAATCTGAAAATCCCTGACTCGTGTTGGTAGTGGTTGTTGGTTGTTTTCCCTTCGGGCCGTTTGCTGGAAATGTGGGAGGGGATGGGATCCCCCGTTCCTTTTATACTCTCGGCGGCTGTGTGAATTTGGGGGATGGGATCTCCTGTTGGCATGGTTTCAGTGGTTGTGGGTTTTTATCACAAACTGGGGAGAGATCCTCTGTTGGCAGAACCGGGTGTGGGTGTTTTGGTTGATCTATGCTTGACGTTTTCCTTGGTTATGCTTATGGTAGCTGCCCAGTAGTGCTTAAAATTAATTGAACTTTTGACTGAACGTGAAACAAGAATGGGAAAGATGGTTGTGGGCAAGGGTCGTGAATTTCGACTCGGACGTTGTGGTGTTGTGTTCTGTAGGTTGGCTAGGAAAACCTAAGTTTTGGGTGAGTGTTTGTTACCTATATCTATACTTGTAGCTTTGTGTTTCTTATTCGCGCCCCACCCAAGTTGAGCACTTAGTGCCGAACACCCCCATTTATGGGGGAAGGGTGTTTTTCCCAACACTATCCTTAGTGGCTGGTTATTAGCTCCTTTTCTGCTCCCTTTCCCGGATAGCCCAAGTACCTTCGGGCAGGCTGTGATGGCCTGAAGTCCATTATTAGCCCAAGAACCATCGGGCAGGGTGTTGTGGTGGTTGTCCAGGTGTGTGCGGCAGGTGGTTTCCCAAGTGTCTTCGGGATGAGGCCCAGGTGTTTTCGGGCGTGGCAGTGGATTCTTTAGCCCAGGTGTCTTCGGGCGTAGCGGTGGTTGTTCTGGCCTAGGTGTTTGCAGGCATGGTTACTTGTGACAGTTGAGGCCCAGGTGTGTGCGGGCGGGATTTGGCAGTGGGACTGCGTGTGGTTGTGGCCCAGGTGTGTGCGGGCGGGATTTGGCAGTGGGACTGCGTGTGGTTGTGGCCCAGGTGTGTGCGGGCGGGTGTGGCAGTGGGACTGCGGTGAGAATGGCGGGATTGGTCTGATGCGTAGGATGTCTCAATAACCAGTGGGAAAGTGGCGCGGGGTACCCAAACATCGATGTGCTCTTATATATATATTACTTGACTTGCGTTATTTGGGGAGCGAACCTTGGTGAGGCTTGGGATGGATAGTTGCCTTGTTAGGTGTTTGGTTTACTCTTTCTCACGGGACTTTAGTACGTTCCCCCACTTGTGCACGAGAGTCTTGGTTTTCCCTACTGAGTGTACTTGTATGCTCACCCTACGTTTACTTTCAGGTTTCCAGGAGGACTACCAGGGCTGCGCGGGACCCTATTAGTCGGACAGTTGGAGTTGTCGCTGTTGTCGTACCTTTGTTTTCTTTTGGTATTGTACTTGAGAGCTTCTTTTTCTTTTGTACTTGTACTTTGTTGTAAACTGTTTAAACATACATGTGGGAATGGTTTACTTTTGGCTTTACTTTTCTTTCTATCTTGGTGTTGTTGGGTTTTCTCCTCCTTATCTTTCGATCCTATAAAATAAAAAAAAGGGTAATGCCTTCCATTTGTGAGAACTTCCTATACCCTTGGTGCTAGTCGCCACTCCGGGACCTATTGAAGGCGGGTTTCGGGGGTCATTATCTCTCCTTCAACTCGAAGAAGGAAGGGCCTGGCAACCTGCTGACCCTTCCCTCCTTTTGGTGAAGGCGGGTCGTGACACAAAGGATCACATATCTTTACTCTGTGGATATTTAAAATAATCTCTCTTCACAAGTTATGATTTCCAAAATTCGGAAGATATCATTGCTTAACCAAGGTCCACAAATTCTTTCTCTATTTTAATCACTACTTTTAAGAGGATTATAAATATTAGTTTATATAATTTTAAGTATATTATTAGTTTATTAACTTAAAGGACATTTCCAGATCATTATAAATTTTTACATGTTTTTCATCTTCATCTTCCTAAATAGATGATCTGATTTGACCCAAGTGCTGCTCCAAATTCAACTTATAGATTTTTTTTATATCCTTGTGAGAAGTGTTATATCATTTATCTTCTATTATTATTTACACATTAGAAAACCAAACACAAGTTAATAATTACATATTTTTAATTATTATTCAACATGTACTCTTCCTTATATCATCAAAATTTGATGCCCTATCGAAATTCTAAAAAACCTAATTTTCAATTATAGACATAATAGACCTTATTTATCAAATATGAAAAAAAAACACTCTCATTTTAATTTTTCTCTTCATCAATGAGAACAATAATTTTCAACATTCATGTATGCTCTTTAATGCACTATAATTTAGCTGAAACATTTTTTTCTTATAAATAACAACTCTGATGCAATCTGTGTTATTTTCTTCTTTCATCTCTTTTAAAGGAACATGTTTTTCCTCACTATTTTTTATATATCATTTGTTTCAATATATATAGTCTTTAAAATTTACACAACATATTTCTCTTTATTCAAGGACTTTTAATTTAAAATTCAAACTATAATTAAGTCTTAGCTTCTCCCACTTCATTTTTATTCATTCATTCACCTTCAAGTTGATCCCCATTAATGATATTTTAAATTATAGTTATTATTTTTTGAGTTAACCACTAAATCATCATTAGTATTATACATATTTAAATTATATCAAATCCAATTGATTCTATCATTTATGATGCTACATGACACTTTATGACATGATGGTGAGGTTTTCTGTAACTTACCTTTAATAGTCGATTTGGTCATAGTTCAACCGATTCCTTCATAGTATGAAGGATTTTATCTAGTGTGGTGTGAGTTAAGCTTCAAAGTGCATGCACATTAAATATAAAATCACATGAATCTACTCAGATAAATTTGAAATGAGACCTATTGTGTTATGGGTATATAATCATTTCCATTTCCCATGTAAATAACCCTAATTTGATAGTGTTATCTAATGTCTCTCAAAGTGGTTCTTTCTATTTTAGATTTACTAAGATACATTAATATTTCTTCATGGATCATATTTAACTTTGAAGTGTGGCCCTTCAATGGATATATATAACAAAATCTAATCAATTTCCCTTTATGTAATGATCTATAATGTCATGAAGTGAACAAACATATGATATTTCAAATGAAAATAACAAAGAAATATTAAAATTAGACTTATGAATTTCATCATCATAATGTAATATATGGTTTATAGTGAAACCTCTATAAATTCAAGAATTCTTAGAATATATCCCCAGTTATTTTCTATATCAATTCCAAATTATCATAACCCCTCACAACATAACCAATATTTATTATGGAATGATGATGATAAATCCTTCAAAAAAATTCAACCAAAATTTTGTAAACATTTGAAAAAAATTCCATTTTATTTATAATATATGAAAGCAATATATAACTTCAGTCTTGAAAATATAACATTTTTCGACTAAAATTCAACTAAGTATATCTTCATTATGTAGCATCATTTAATCATATTCAACCTTATTCCAAGGCATGGTATTTCCATGATCAAATCTAAATAAAATATTTTATGAATACCTTCATAGATATCCATCAATATACAACATCATCAATGGTTTTCAACTAATCTACACTTCTTCTTGGTTATTTTCAATAAATCATACGTAAATCCTATGGGTTTTAATATAGATACGTGTGTACATAAAACTTATGGAACATTTAGGATTGAATTGGATGATATGAACTTCAAATGGTATCACTAACTCCTATGGATATTCTATTTCAAATGTATACACACCAAGATGACCCAACTTATATAGACCAACTTCCAATGAACTGAATCTGATGACCTAAATTTGATGACCTGAAGATAATTCACATAACAATAATATCCAACATTAATTCCATTCTATGGAACCTTTGGAAACTATTTAAAACCTTAAAAACATAATTCATTCATCTTTATAGCATGAAATGTTCTTCATCCTTATTCCTTTCACTCATGACCCACTAAATCTCGATATTTCATCAAACATTCTTAAACTAATTTTTTAGTGGACATATCTACTAGATTCTTCTTTTAAGATGTCTTTTCAAGAATTAACACTTTTTCCTCTTGATTGTTTATTATGAGTTGATACTTTAGGATGATATTATTTTCCTATTCACATAACACATAAGTCTAATCAAAGTGAATTACACTTTTATTGTCAAGTAATAAAACTCCACCTTCTTAACATCTTATAATATCCTTCAGTAATTTTATAAACCATATCATCTCCTTCCCTACTTCTACTACATTTAAATACTCTAATTCTTTTATACTTGAAGTGAAAATCCTATGTAATAAGGACATATAACTTATCATTATGTCTTCATGGATGAAAGAAAAGGCAGCCATGCTCTTCTAGGTTATTGAGTCTCCAGAGAAACTTGTATCCAAAAATCCATTAAATGGGTATTCCACCCCAAAAATATAGAGAAACATATTCAGATCATTTCAAGTATCAGATAATCCACTAGATATCTTCCCAATTTTACCTTATAGGTATTGACATTAAACAACATAAAAATCCCACTAAAAATCAATTTCCAACTTTATACAAATCATTTTGTACATAAAACGTAGGAAATATGATGAAAATGGAAATTTCACCATGCATCGACTCTCCTTTTTCATGGCTCATTCCTATTCCTTTGAATGATTTAAGTATCTAACAAGAGGAGTTGATATGGGATTACATCAGGCCATTCTAAACTTTTCATGATCTTTTTAATTTAGTCTTTCTTGGAAAAAACAAAAGTAATATCTTTATTATTCCTCTCAACACTCATCCCTAATATTTTCTTGTCATGTCCAAGATCCCTCATTTCAAATATGTCTAAAAAATACTCTTATTATCTAGAATCCAAGAATGATCTAAACCCTCTAGTGACATGTCATCAATATAAAATATCAGTATATTGAATTTCCCATTGTCTTATTATTTCTCATAAAAATAATTATATGTGTTAAACCTATCTAATATTACTTCAAACATAAACTAATAAAATTTTTGATTTCATCATCTCAATATATTCTTTAGTCCTTATATACTTTTCTAAATTATACAAACCAAATTCTGGTTCTCATCTCCCATGAAACCTATACTTTTATTCTTTCAAATTTTTTCCTCTAATGCAACATAAATTAATTTCATATTTCCATCCATATGTTCCAATAAAGTATCTTTCGAATTCACTATTCTTAGTGTTATCCACATAGTTTTATTTTTAACTAAAAGTGATAATATCTATAAGAAATAATCTTTTTCATTTTTTTCGTAATCACTTTACCTATAGTTAGGCATTGAAACATGTCTTTCCACTAGTTTTTTCCTTCAATTGGTAAACTCCCTTATTATCATGTTCTCATTCCCTTTTAGTAAATCAATAAATTTTTACTTTCTATTGGACTCCATAGAATACATTTTTTAATCTGTTGTTGGATTATATTGTCTTAGTTACTAAGTTTTATCACTTATTTAGGGAATTATATTTCCCCTATATCTATTAAAATAAGTTCATATCATCAAGAAACCGTTGAACTTTTTTTTCTGACTCTAGTTGATCACACAAATTGAATTCGGTTCATTATACTACTTGGATATACTCTAAAATTTTGAGCCCTAACTTTTGGTTCCCCTACTCAAGATTTATTTTTCCTTGAATTTTTTGGAAGATCTTCTATTATACTCACTTATGGACTTTTAGTTATTTCATATATGTTCTTAAAAATTCGGTAACATAAGATGTTTTCTCTGATCAACCAGGACATTTATAGTTTATTTATTTCCCTAAACTTCTTTTTCTCATAAGTTTTGTTCCTTCCACAAAACTATCCCATTGTAGATAATATCCCAGCCTTATATAACTTATTTTCCTCCCTCATTCCATAACCAAAATCTAAAATTCTTATCTCCTTGTCTAATGAGAAAATAATATTTAATTTAATTACAGTCTTTTCCCAATTCTTTGCATCAAAATACACATATTTCAAGATTCTCAATAATTTAAGATGTCTGACATCCAGTCATTTACTAAACCATATCTCCCCTGAAAGTTACTTACAAACTATTAATTCCCGAAATTATTTAATGAGGAATGTCACTATGTTAACTTCCTCCACTAAAATTACCATGCACATTCTGGAGTGAAATTTTTTTCATTAAAACTTATCAATCTGAGTATGATTCATTCTTTCATACATTAAATCTTGACTTGGTGTACCTATCACTATATTTTTATTCATTATCCCATAATTTTGGTTGATGTTCCAAAAGATGTATTTTTTGTATTTTCTATTGTTGTCTGATCAAATACATATTATATTTCAGCCATATTCCCTTCCTAACATGAATTTTCATTGAATAAAAGCCTAAAATACATCAGAAGTTTGCTTCAAAAAGTAAACCCAAACTTTTCAGGTGACATAATTAATGAAAGTTACAAATTATAAGGAACCTCTATAGAACTAAAGAGGTTCAAGTCAACAAAAATTCAAGTTAATTAGTTTTAAATTCTAAGATTTAGTATTCTTTAAATATAATTTCAATTTCACCCTTATTTGTTTCCCTAGGAAAAAAAATTTACACTTTCAAATTTCCATGTGATCTATTTATAGTATTCCTTTATTCATTATAACTTTTATATCTATTTCACTAAGCCAGCTGAACCTGCAATTCCAAAATTTTGGTTCACCGGAAGTCATAATTCTAATAATTTCACTTCCATATAATCTTATATTTATGTAAACAATTTCATACTTTAATACTTATTGAACTACTATGGATCTTGAAGTAAATTTCTATATCCTATTTTAGAAGTTGGGGACACATCATACCTTATCAATTTTTCATATTGATATGTGATTATTCTTAAGACTTGGAATGTGTATTACTTATATGACCTTAAAAAATACTCTATTATACATTAAAATGTTTAAATCACATTTTAATATAACATATATATATTCATCATCCACAAGTTAAAATCTTTCAAAATTACCAATTATATAATTTACTAAGAATTAGTGTTCACAAGTTAAATAAAAGGATACTTCAGATCCAATCACCCAATATTTTACCAGATTATTGTCACTGGAAATTGGATTATTTACACCTTAAATTATTTTAATATAATTTAAATTTCAATAAGTTAGTTCAAATGATAAGTTATCCTTGTTAATTAAAAAATTAATTTCGATGTTTCCACTCTTCCTACAACCCAAACAAGAAGGACTGGGACTAGATATCTTTCTTTGAATAATTTCTTATGACTTATCTTCTAATGGTTTATTTTGATATATACTTTGGGGTATTTTTACTCATTCATAAGAATTTATAGAACTAATGTGTGGTTCTTGTACTACCCTCTAATGAAGTTATTCATTTAGAATAAAGTTTTCGACATCATCAAAAACAAGGCTTATCTTTCTATAAGAGTTACTAACAGCAGTCACCATCACTTCCAAAATATTAATAATTAATGATAGTTAAATATTTTTCCATAATTATTCCAAAAATTTGACCTTCATATATTTTATCTTCCCTTAAATAATATTTAATTCATTCAAAAGATCTTATGTTGGTCATATTTTTGATAAACTCAAGCTGAACATTCATTATATAATGAATGTTTTATTAATTATCATTGATTTTTGATACATATCCATTAGGGATTTCATAATCTCTACTATTTTATTCAATTAATTAATGTTAAATGTGATATTTTATGATAATATAATCCCGAAAAACACGTGTTCCTTCCTGGCCATCTGCTCTCATTTTATCTTCTCCGTTTTCTTGAAACATACACCAATAAGTGAAATCACTAGGTCATTTTGAATAAAATTATCCACCATGTACATTATATAGAATCATAAAACTATTACATAAAACTCATTTAACCAAACCATTTTTTTCATCCAATTCAATAACGTTGATTGATAGTAAAATCCCATTAAAAATAAAATAAAATCGAGGAAAGAGATAAAAATTGTGACGTTCCTTCATTCTATTGAGCGATAGCAGCACCACAAGTTTATGGTACCTCCATAACTATAACAAAAACATTGATAACACTTTTTATAAATTATTTTTGTTGTTTTGATACTAAAAAATTGCATTCATTCCACCATAACTTTTCACACTGAAATTATACCAAAACTGAAATCAAACCTTCATAACTTCTCTCAACTATGTTTACTAGAAGAATAAAGACTTGACACCCATATCTCCACATAAATTATACCCTCATATACTTTAAATTAATATAAAAAACATTTAATAAATATGAAAAAACAAATATAATAACATAAATCAAGAAATAAAATAAGTTATTATTGTGCTTTATAAAATTATCCTCACATGCAAGGAAGAAACTCTACTGATTTCCTTATATTCATCAAAAGTATAATAATTAAAATTAACTTACAAATATACTAGTATTAAAACATTATATAATATTAACACTATTTAATTTACTAATCATTTTATGATTAATATGCAAATTCTAATACACTATGCATTCACAGGGTCCACTGTTCTGATTTAGGGTTACTCTATACACTGAGAGTCCATGAACCCTTTCATGGGAGTTATTATCCAATCACCCCAGTTACTCTACCTTCCAAATTTCATGTATATTCCTCTAATTATTATGTATTTGAAGATCTGTGATGAATCTATTGACTTCAACAACTT
This sequence comes from Viscum album, assembly GCA_963277665.1. Taxonomy (NCBI): domain Eukaryota; kingdom Viridiplantae; phylum Streptophyta; class Magnoliopsida; order Santalales; family Viscaceae; genus Viscum; species Viscum album. The sequence goes on from OY728137.1 coordinate 384,573,641, forward strand.
ATTTTGGAAAAATTATTCTAGAAACTTCATTCTAGAGACTTTTTTATAGGGATCCGAGCTAAAAAAGAAATTATTTTACATTTTTTAAATGATATAAATAATTAATAGAATAAATAATTACAACATAAGGACTGTTAGGTTTAGAGTCTTTAGATGCTACCTATATAAAATTCTTATTTTACATTAACTAAGATCATATCTCCTTAAAGGCACTATACTACAAAATCTTCTAGAAATATCATTAGTAATACTCATCCTTGTAACCTAGGGATACAAAAAAATAAATTCATGAGATCAATTAATCAGTAAGATATAAATAAAAGTTTTATCAAGGAATATTTTATAAACATAAATAAAAATAATAGCACAAAAGAAATATCATTACATCATGAGTGATAACCATAGAACATAAGTGTGATTCAAAGTAAAAGGCATATGAACTAAAAGATACAAAGTATCAACAAGAGAACATAATATCTATAAAATGATTTTGAATCACTTAACATAAACCCTAAATCATGATATCATAATATCATAATGGATAATATCCTTTAACTATGCAACAAACATTATCCTAAAGAAACATTATTTTATAAGACACAATATTGGTGCCAATTATTATAAGAAACAAAAATGTACTCATGAATACTTATCTAATTATATATAAAATATTAAATAGTTAATTTTAGGGTGATATAAAACCCCACCCATAATTCATCCATACTTACATGGAACACTTAAAAATCATTCACCTATCACATCATAAAGAACCCATAGAAAGAAAAAAAATTTCTATAAAACATCAAAATGGAAATGATTCAATTTTTATAAATGATCCGTTGAAATAATATGGGTTTAAAAAAAATATCCAAATGTAAATCATTAACATTTCATAAATAACCCAAGGAAATAAAATGGGTTTCATAAAGCATCCAAATTGTTTAAAATTAATTCATAAATTAAATTATTTGATATTGAAAACTAGATCACCCAATATAATCACATAAATAAAGAAAATTTAAGGTATAACATTAAACATAAATATATTGAGATAGATAATTTTAATGAAAGGAAAACCATATAATGAAAAGATACTGTTGAAAAAAGAAGTTGTATTCATTATTGTAAACATCATAGATACAAGTCTATTTCCAAAAATCCTAATTTATTTGTAAGAAAAATTAAAATAAAACATTCTATGAAAATATATTTGGTTCAAAAAAACATTTTCCCCAAAATTAAAATATAATATCTTTTAAATTAGAAATCATTGGGAAAAAATTTTCATAAAAAAATTGTATAACTCAGAGAAAGGAGTTTCAGTTACTAATTCCATTACCATTACAATTGGTTTACATTGAAGTAAATTAACATTTTTTAACATAAATATAGATATCTTAATTACCAATTTCAAAGCCTTATTAATATAAATTTCCACGGATAATCTTCATTAATAACAATTCTCTTCATGTATTAGATTGTTGTAATCTCTTTTCAACATGAGGTGTTAATAACTTTAAACACTTTCACCTGCCTTATAATGTTGATATCATTACCCATTATTTGGTCATATGTTAACCATTAATATATAATTTGATATGATTTATTATATAACTTATAATATTTTATAAAACTCTTATATCATTCCAAAGTTTTTTAGTTATTCTATATGAAAATCTAATCGGGGCATGCTTATTTGGATGATTTTAGAGAACAGAGATGATACACTAATAATAAGTTAAATAAGTAATCTAATATTTAAAAAACCATATAAAATATTTATTTTGTTATTATACTCTAATAATTATAGTAATTATGTTACCACAGTCATCAATGATAGAGTATTATATTGTCTTTTAGGTAGGTGGTTAAACTGATCCTAACTTGAGAACGCTTTAACTAGTCGGGTGAGTGTGGTTTAGGAGGAATGTATTTTAACACAATGTCATTATAAAAGAAGAATAATGATATTATATTTATTTCTATATTATTTTGAACCATAATTTAATATTATTTAATAAATAATTAAGAACTATAAGAAAAACAAAAAATGTTTTTTCATGGAGGCGGTAGTCCATGCACACACATGATTAACATTCCTTTGTTTTTATGGGGAATGAAATAAAGAAATAAGGGTTGTAAAATTAATAAAAAAACATACCAATATACCAATTAAACAAAATTAATTATATTATTATGGTGCTAATATATTTTTAATAGTAATATTTAGAATAAAAAACAAAACAAAGAGTTAATACTTACATTCGAGACTAGATCTTACCTTTGAATACTCCTTGGAATTAAGGGAATAAAGCTAACTTAGTTTGTAAATGAGAATTTTTAAGTTATATAGGGTTATGGTATGAAAAAAATAATAGAGTTTCAAGGAGTAATTTTATGTCAAATTTTTACTTTTAAAGGGTGTACGTTTGATCCTTTTATAAGAGACTAAAATGGGACTTTTGGGAATGGTTAACATATTTCAATAATTTCATGACACTATTCAAGCGTAAATGGATCTATAATGGAAAAAATAGGATGGTAAAGTGGTTTTGGTTAGAAAAATACCTCATAAAATCATTTTAGAACATGTTATTAACATGTTTTGACTTGTTTTCTTTAGTAATTTTTTTTTAATTTTTTTACATTTTATTGGGGTAACTATTTTTCAAACATTGAAATTAATTTTGATGACCAAAATTAAAATTTACCTTATTTTGTACTTTGAAACTTTTAATTTTAAATTTTAAAATTATTTCATCATATAAAATTTATAAATGTCTGAAAATTAAATTCTAAAATAAACACACTTAATCGTAAAAAAAGTTTTTAGAAAAATGATGTTTTAGTATTAAATTTATATATCCGATAATATTATCAATATTACTAATTTTGTTGAAATAAATTGATTCATTATAAATATAATGAATATTATGAGGCTTTAAATGAAACAAGATACCAAATATCACGTTAAAAATTCTTCATTCAAGGAAAATTTTGAAAATATATATTTTATATACATTGTAATTTAGTTCTAAAAATGATGGACATAGGATTTATAATCTCAAATAATATATTAAAATGTATAATTTTATTACTTAAATAAATACATTATTACTTTAAATATTTTTTAAAATTCTATGAAATGCATAAATAAGGCTAAAATTATAAAAATTATATTTTTTTGCAAAAAAAAATGTATTTTTTGACTAAAAATAAATATTTTCATAAAATAATTAAAAATATAATACTAAGTAAATTTTGATGAGATAAATTAAAAAATATATTTTATCATATTTACATTTTTAAATATTCAAATTTATTTTTTTAAATAAAATACAATATAAAGAAAATGGATTTTATTGAAATAACCATTTTCAATATTAACTCATTTTAATTATTTTTTCTCTAATTGTAATAGATTTTAATAATTTACTATCCTATTGATTATTATATCATTATTAATAATTTTCTTTAAATATATTTCTATTTATATATGTTGGGCATATCATGTGATGCAATTTATTGAACATAATATTTTTAAGGAGGAAAAACACAGGATGTAACATTTTACCCCCTTAAGATTATTTCAACCTCAAAATTTTATTACAAGAGAGAAAAGAAGTGATGGTACTTTTTCTTCATTACATCCCTGGGTTCCTAGGTAACTTGTTAAAAATTATTATTTCTCTACATAACTTTAACCATATGAGTGTTCTTCTTTCACAACACCTTACCTCATAAATCAAGAATATCTACTAGTTGATCCTCAAATGAGATATCATGTTCCTTTTTCTTGGTTTCTGAGTTTAGTACATGGTAAGTTTCTAGTATATACTTACTCAAAACAGATACATGAAATGTATCATGTACATAGAAGATTTCAGGATGAAGTTCTAAGTAATAAGTTATATCCTCAACATGATCAGGGATCTCAAAAGGCCAATATACCTAAGGTTTTTCTTTATTTTATTCTCGAATATCATAACAATATTCCAAGGTTATATTTAAACAAAAACATAATCACCAATATCAAACTCTATATCTTATCAATAATTATTCTTATAACTCTTATATCATATTTGTTCAATTTTCAAATGTTGTTGGATGCTTCGAATATTCTCCATCATTTCTTGGACAATGTTATGACCAATCAGCTTCCTCTCTCTCTCCAACTTCATCCCAATATATTGGATTCCTATATCTCTTCCCATACAGAGCCTCAAATGGTTCTATATTGAAACTAGAATAAAAAAAATAGTTATATGAGAAATCTACCAGGGTGATGTTCATCCCAACATCCTTGGAAATATATCGAACAATATATCAATATATAATCTGTAGTTCTAATTGTCCTCTCAAATAGACCATCTATCATAGGATGATAAGAAGTGATAAAAATTATCTCTCTCTTAACTACATTATAAATACTTCTATAGAATCTTGTGGTAAACGTAATATCCTTATTAGATATAATAGAAAGTTTTACTATATATAGGCTCGCCACTTCTCTTATATAAATCTTGGTAAGTTAGTGAATAGATAATTATTCGTTGATGGAAATAAATTTCCCTAACTTTCTATGTCGATCAAATACAACCCAAATAAAATTATGGACCTTAAAATTTTTGGGTAATCCTATGATTAAATCCATGGTAATTTTTTTCCATTTCCATATTAGTATGGGTAATGGTTAAAACATACCATTAGAATTTTTTTATCATTAAATTTCGATAATGCTAAGCATTAACATAAGTAGTATGCAATATCACTCTTCATGTTATCTCTCAATAAGAGTTTTTTTATCTCTAAGCATATTTTTAATTCAAAGAAGTTTATAGAAGGGTGAGATATGAGGATCATCTAAAATTTCCCTATTTAAATCTGGTTTTTATGGGACACATGTCCATGTTCAAAACCTCATAACTCCATCTTTGTCAATTGAAATATGGAAAATTAGATATCTTTTCTATATCACTGTATCTATTTTCTAGGATTCATTGGTCTTCATGTGATTGGATGGTTGATAATTTAACAGGGTAATATAGTATTTCTTACCATCCCTAAGGAATTCAGGATTTTGAATTTTAAAATCAACGAATATAGGGTCGCTTTCAACCTTCATCAAAGATAAGGTAGCATGATATTTTTTATGTAAAGTATTTTTTTTCTTTGTTTTCATTCCTAGGGTGGTAATGTATTGATCATACATAATAATTTATCAATTATAACCATATAATTTATAAATTGGTCAATTCGTTCTATTTGAATATATAATTCATGCTCTTTTTGTTAGTATAAATATCACACCTCTCACCATAGAGATAATTTCACAAATTTTTAATGCAAAGATCACCACTTCTAACTCCAAATCATGAATCGGGTTATTTTCTCATGAGTTTTTCATTTTCATGATTATTAAGAAATTAAATTTTCATTTTTGATGAGGGCGCATCCTAATCCCTTCTTCAAGGCATAAAGATATATTAAAAACCCTTCCCCAATGCAATGTAATATAAGAATAGGTGTTGTGGAAAGTCTCTTATTCAGTTCCTTAAAACATTATTCAATATCTTCATCCAAAGGAACTGAAATCCCTTCCATGTAAAATTGTTTTGTAGATTCTATATCTAAGAGAAGTTTCTCACAAAAAAACAATAATATCCTATAAGCCTAATAAAACTATATATCTCAATTATAGGGTTCAATTTGGGTTATTGTTCAATAACATTTTTTTGAAGGATCTATAAATATTCCCTTGGGGTAATTAAATGACCTAATAACGACACCTTTTGCATCCATAATTCACATTTGGAAAAATTATAATTGAAAATATTATTTCTTAAGGTCATAAATACAATCATAAAATGATCTTTATAATCCACCTTCCACTTTTATTATATTAGAATATCATTAATAAAGGTAACAATAAACTGGTCCATGTAGTCAATAAAGTATCCATTTACTAGATCCATAAATATTGAAAGGGTATTAGTCAATTAAAATGGTATCACTATAAAATCATTGTATTTATATCTCGTTCAAAAAGATTTCCTCGAAATATCCTCATTTCTTACCCTTAATTAATGATATCCAGATTTGATTTCAATCTTCAAGAACTATGGATGTCCATTTCATTGATCAAAAAAGTTGTCGATATAAGGTAAAGGATTTTTTTTTTAATTGTGATATTTTAAATCTCATGATAGTCAATAAAAATTCACATTGATACATGTTTCTTCTTAACAAAGATCATAGGTACTCTCTCATGGTGATGCACTATGGTGGATAAAACACATATCTAAATTATCCTTTAGATACTTCATTAATTCCTCAAATTCAACATGAGACAATCTATATGGACACCTTGATATAGGCTAGATCCAGGTAAAACATCAATTTAGAACTCAACCTCACGCTCTAGGGGAAGATCATGTAAATCATCAAAAAAATTATTATTTTATTCTGCTACAATAGGTATGTAATCAATGTTGACTTCCTCCCCAATAAATTGAGTTAGGATCCCCTAAATATTGGGTATCAGAACCCATATTATAGTGTTTAATTCCTATGGGAGAAATACTTATATTTATAATTTATAATATGATAAAATTGAATAAAAATGTGAAATCATTATCCTAACAATTGATATGGGCTCTATGATTTGATATAAATTACATACCCAAAATCACATCAAATTTGATTAAGGGTAGAAGAATTAGGTCTATAGGAAGTATACTCCCACAAATATAAATCAGATAAGATATATATATCCTAAACATGATCTTTATTCCACTAGGTCATTTTATAGATAGTTCAATATCCATCACCAAATTTGGGGCCTCCAAATTCATAGCAAACTTGTCTGATATTAAATAATGTGATGAATCATAATCAAATAATGTATGTGAAAATCTAAAATAAAGTTTAAGTTTACCTCACATCACTTAATTCCCATTATCGACCTCATCATTAGTGATCATGAATTCCCATCATTATTCAATCTATTTGGGAATATTTTTGGGGCTTATTTTCTTCACTAGTTTGAGCATTGTAGAACTGATTCACAAGGGGTCCAAAATCATTACACTTAAAATATTATTGTGTAGGTTGATTATTATTCATGATATTATCATCCTATACTATTTTAACTAGACTCTTTTCCTTAATTCAGTATTTGGGGACATGGTTTCTTACTTTACCGCACTTAAAACACTTCCCTAATCCTTTAAAAAAATTACTTGTGTACTTATTCCTATGCTTCTGGAAATTATGGATTAAAATTTCTTCCTCGGATGTGACTTACCATAGAGGATATCTTAGTATTATTTCTTCCTTTTTTTCCTCATTTTAATTACTAAGTTTCCCCATATTCCATCTCTACTTTTAATGCACTTAAAAAATATCTTCATAGCTTCCAAAGTATCTTATGGAAAATTTGTTTTGAAGACTAGTTTTTAATCCACTAAAGAAATGATCAATTTTTATTTTTTTATTAGAGAAAAACATTGAGGATTATCTTTAAAGCCTTATGAAGTTTAATTTTTATGTTCCAATGGATTTATCCTCATTTTTTCAACTCTAAAAATTCCCTATCCATATTAATGAAAACAGTTGTAAGAAAATACTTGATAAACAATACTTTCATATATTCCCCCCATTACATTCATTTTACATCATACTTAATTTTTATATTCTTAATAATAATCCATAATTTAATATTAATGAATTAAAATTAATAATAATATAGAGAAATCGTCTCATTTTATAAGAACTGGATGATAGAAAATATGTTTCCCATCACATTAATCCACCTCTCGGTGATATGTGAATTTTAAGATCCATTGAAAGAGGGTGGATAATTCAACGTTAAGGACTAAATAGAAATTTGATCCCTCATTATTGAATTAATGATCTCAATAGATTTAACATTATTAGTCATCACTCATGATAATAGAGTGAGTATTTCTATGAGTTATTGTACTTCAGATCATATTACATTGTATTATTCATTGGTAAATTCATTTCATTGTCCCTCATACCCATTGTTAACACAGTTATTATGTTTCCATACATTACTAAAACCAAAAAATAGTTACATTAGTGATAAATTATTAACATCATAAGTTAAAAAAATTAAATAATTCAACATTAAAACATCTTATTTTTTGACACTTTCATGTTGGTATATAATTGTTTCAGTTAAAACTATATCATTTTTTATTAAATTTTCGATTGGGTTTTCTCATATATCTTAACATAATAACCCAAAGTATCTATGAAATAAATCATTAATAATGGTTCATAAATATGATTTTATCAATCAAATCAATACTAAGGATTTTTAAACTAGGTGTGTAGTTTGGCCTCTTAATCATTCGCTTGGTGATGATTTAGTAAATACACAATCCACCCATTGCGGGTTACTACACCTAACAGTATATATGCTAGAGGATATATCAACTTATAGTATCCATAAAATGATATAATTACTAATAAGAAAACGAACTCAATAATTTATTAATATTTTAGGATATCATCCTATTTTTAGACTCATGTCTAGTGTTTTCACTAAGGTTATATCACCATAATTCTCAAAAATCACTTATTTAATATCTATAAGTAACAAAAAAGTTTCTCTTATACCAACTATAGTGACACAATATAAAAATTACCTTATTTTACATCTTTTAAAAGATATAAAAATAAAATTTAATAAATAATAATATCCCAAGTACTGATAGGTTCAGTGTCTTTGGAGACTAGACATGTAATATCATTATTTTATAGTACTTGATATCACTTCACCTTAAAGTAACTATACTAGACTATTTTCTAGATATATCATACTAATAATCCTCCTTATTTCCTATGGAATTAAAATTTTAGAAACATGTGAGCTTAAACACATATTAAGGGGATAAAAAACATTTCCGCAAGGATGATTTTATAAGAATAAGTAAAAACATGAGCATAAGATAAATATCATAACATCATGAGTGATAAATATAAACATGGGTTAAATTTAAAGTATATGGAATAATAACTTAAACACAAAAAATAACAATAAATAAATATAATTTTTAGAACATGTTTTATAATCATTTAATATAAACCTTGAATAATTAGAGTATAAGATCATAGTGAATAATATCCTTAAATAGTTTCATAAACATTATCCTAGGGAAACATTAATTTAATGAGCCACTCCATCAGGGTCCATTATAATAATAAACTAAAATTTAATCTTTAATAGTTATCTAATGGGATATGAACTCTTAAACAATGCATTATATAGTGATATAGGATCTTACTTGGAATTCATCTATACTAATGTGTACTACATAAAAATCATTCACTTTTTGCATGATAAAGAATCCCTGGATACATAATGGGATTCATAGAGAATAAAAATATGAATCATTCAATTTTCATAAATAACACATGTAAGTAACAAGGGTTTCATAAAACACCCTAATTTAAATCACTAAATTTTCATAAATAACCCATGGAAATAAATTGGGTTTCATAAAGAATCCAGATCATAAAAAATAAATTCATGAATTAAATCGTTTGACACTAAAAACATGGTCACCCAAAATAATAACATAAATAAAGAAAATATATGAATAAACATGAAAAAAAACTACATTTGAGATAGATTATTTAAATATGGTGAAAACCGTATTTTAATAATATTATTTTGAAAACATTTTATATTCAACATTTTAAAATTTATGAGTCTCCTTTCAAAAAGTCCCCTTTGTTTATAAAAAAAGTAAAATGAAAAACTTTTTTGAAGATGGATTTGGTTCAAAAACTCTTTTTCCCCAAAAATAAAAAAGATAATATTATTTTAAATGTAAATTATTCTAAAAACGTCTTTTAAGAAGAAATTTTATAACTCAAAGAAACGATTTTGAGTTTCCAAGTCCCTTACCTTTAACCTCGATTTCCAAAAAAGTAATTTAATATCATGAATCAAAAATATATACATATTAATTACCTATTTCAGAACATTATTGATAAACATTTTCACTTATAGTCTTCGATAATAATAATTCTCTTTATCTTTATGATTTTTGTAATATATTTTCAGCATCTGGTGTTAATAACTTTTGCAATTTTTCTACACTTTATAATATTGACATGATTACCAATTATTTGATTCCAATTTAATCATTAATATATCATTAAATCTAATTTAATATATAAATTACATTTATTTATAAATATCTTTTATCATTTCACAAGTGTTTTACTTACGTTACATGAAAATGGAATCAGTGTTGGCTTATTTGAGTGATTTTGGAGCATAAAGATGATACTTTAATCACAATTTAAACACTTAATATAATATTTCCATAATCATATAATAATCATTATTTTATTATTATATCGAAATAATATAATTATTTATGTTCCCATAGTCATCCATGAGTTATTTTTATATCATCATTCATGTGGGTTGTTAAACTGACCCAAACTTTAGCACGCGTTCACTCATTGGGTGAGTGTAAGATCCCATATTTTTTCAACTAAATCCCTCTTAAAGTTTTAGAATAATTTTTAAGACTTTATTTTTGAACCTTGGTTTTCAATACATAGCCTGGATGGGTTTGTTCTAGGAGGTTCGAAGGTGCTCCGAAAAGAGAGAAGGGGGTTAAGTTGAAAATCTCACCTAAGGAGGATTCTAGACCATTGAGCTTTGGGTTGTGTTTTAGGACTTCTGGATATTGTGTGGGAATCACGCCTTTAGTATAAGGTCCTGAGAGAATAATTTTTGATCTACTCTTTTTTACATAGTTAAGGCATAAAGGTAATTTTTAGTTTATATTGGTTGATCACTGTAGAGTGGAGACCATGCCTATAGGGAAGGACCTCAGGGTGGATTTTGGTCAATTCTGCAAAAACTGGTACTCGGTAGCATGGATCTAGTCTATTTCAAAGCCTATAGATTTATTTAATGGGTTCTGTAGCATATTGTATTATCTTCTTCGGTATTCCCTACCAAAGTTTATTGGATCTATAGTGTTGACCTAGCCATGATCTTTATATGTGGTTTGACTAAGTAGGTTGTGTAATGGACTAGTGGTATTTCACTATGGTCTAGATGGTATACATCTTGTTCTGAGAGGTTTTTTTGTGTTATTAATTTTCTTAAATTGTCTATATATATCCTGAACCCCCTATGAACTCTTTTTGAAACCATATTTTCTACTCAAAACCTTAGTGTCTCGAAGATCCTTTTGAAGTCCTTTAAATCCCCTTCTGAACAAATTAAACCATCTCCTTCTATGGATTAATAATTAGTGATCCAAACCGTTCTTTAGAAAACTCTAAGAATAATTCTTGAACAAGAATCATGATTTTTTATATGTTAGTGTTTTTCCCAAGTTTTTAAGGAATGAGAATCTTATTATTGTAGCATATGTTATGGTTTTTTCAACATTGAGTACAATTTTGAGTTGGGTGGTCTATAAAAACTCCCTAAACTCTCTATTCAATCCTTATAGTATGTGAAATAATTATTTTTGCAATGTAATTTAGTGTTCATGACTTGTCTAATTTAATTAATTACGGTTGATGAAAATAGTTATGCTTGGACCACCCATGGATCTCATTGGGTCCATTGGCATTATGACTAGGTTTATTCCACTTGAGAGGTGAGCCTACCCTTGGACTAATATTTAACTAGATGGATAGGTAATTTGAATTTTTAAATAACATGAGAAATGTAGTGAATTAATGAGAAAGTATCACATAGAATAGAAATCCATTAATTGAAGTTTAATAAACTTGGCATGTTAACCTGATGAATTGTGATTGTATTGGAAAGTTAGTAGATTTTGGGTAAAATTGATAAGTAGAATGTAATTTTAGTAATTTTTATGGAAATTTTAATCCTGTATATATGAAATGTCAGTGGATAAAAAAATAATTTGTTTAATTGATCAATGCGGCGTATGATAACATATCTAGAATGCTTGACTTTGGCCATGGGAATTTCATTCTTATCTCATTCCATGATGTAAAATTGTTGTTATTGATTCCTAATGGTGGTATGTCACATGGATTGTTGGGCCTTGTCTTATTATGAATTATTCTTGTGATTCATACTTTAGGGAACCATATATAAAGCCTAAGGGTAAGGTTACTAGTTATGACCTCCACTTGAGGGTGTGATGCATAGTTTTCAATACTGGATGAGGGTAAGATACATGGGGTACATACTACCTAAGGGTTATATTCACAGTCATTGGACACATGAGGTTTTCATGCTTAATTTCCTGAGAGAGGGTTTCCATGTTTCATGACATTATTTGGAAATTCATTTGATGTATAAGAATATTCAATAGTTGGGATATCTATTCTATTGTATAGTATATCCACCAATTTATAGGCACATATATAATTATATCGATGTAGGTTTGTATAACACTAGGTGTAAACCTAGAGCTTGAGGGTCGGTAGGTAACATGATGCACAATATTAAATTATTAATTAATACCCATGTTTATATCTTTTTTCTCATACACTATATACTCAGACTTGTTTTTTTAATGTTTTTAGGCATAGATATGGGAAAGGGGACCTTCATTGACAGATTGCTTCCTAGATGGGTGGGAGCATTGAGACAAGACCAACATCGGTTCATGACCATGTTATTGGGAGTATTTTATGGATTCTGTTTAGAATTTTATTTTTATGACATTCAGCAAGTCATTTAGATATATTCAGCCTCTCATTTCATTATTCTATTATTACATGGATTGTATTTTTTAATTTTTATGCTATTATTTCTTGTTTATTATTATTATTATTTATTTTATTGATACTATATACCATAGGGTATCGTATCCCCACTATATTCTTTACACTTTCACTACTAGTCCTCCGCCTCTAGCATGCGGGGAGGTGTACTAGAGGTGACCAAACCACCCAGTTAGATTATGTCAAGGAGTTTTGGGTCGGGGATGTTACAAAGTGGTAAGAAAAAGATCAAGTTTATTTTCTTTTTATTTACTATTTAGAAAAGTTATAAAAGAGACTTGGATGTGTTGAGACATTGTAATTTACTTGTTCATGGGAGTAGCTAACACATGTACGGTGGAAAATATGAGTTCCCATGGATGAAATTTTTTTTTCATGTTTTTTTCTTGTTACAGTATTGATGTTATTTCACCTTGGGTGATTCACTTGATGTGTGATGTAATGGAAATTGATATTTTACCCATGTTTCATTATGGCATGATATTAGTATGCATGCATCATCATTGGAACATATGGATATATGTCGACATGTATTGTTCATGCTAGGAACATATTTATTATATGTGAAATATATTCCCCTATAAACTATGAAATTAAATCTCTGGATATACCTGATAAATGTAAATAAATAAAATTTTATTTTATGCCAAAAATTTCTTATTAAGATAGGTATAGAGTAACCCTGATCTAGTAGTTCTCTATTTTATTTTCCTTTTTAGGTTGATATTTATGTGTAACTTCTATTATAATGAGTTTTTTGATCCCTATTGAGAAAATTACTCCTTCCCATCTTCAAATCAACTTTCAAGAGAGTGGAAATAACACGCTCCTAACAAAGATGATCTAGAACTTAATAAGGCTATGGAAAATCAGCTAGATTATCAACTCCATGACTTCTTCCTGATGGTCATGAGATTCATGGAAAGGTAGTTAATCTACACCATAACATTAATATTTGATCTAGTGAGATAATTCCAAATTCATCATCCCCCTACGTTCACCAAGGAGGGAGGGCCCCAAGAAATTGTATTCTAGTTTGAGCCAATCCATACGATCTCTATGAAATTTGAGACACCCACAGAACTGAGGGTGAACCTTTCTACATACATGCTTCGAGGACTATCCAACTGTTAATGGTAAATTCTAGAGAAATATAGGTATAAATATGAATTATCTTGGAAGGAATTCAAGGAGAAGTTACTGAGCCAATTCTATCTAGAGAATTGTTTGAATGAGAATTGTCATGAGTTCAAGAACTTAACACATGAGTGCATGTCACTGATGGAATGTGCCAAATTCTTCACCAACTTGTAGCATTGTTCATCATCTTTGGTAGTCAATGAGGTATCTAGGGTTATACATTTCTCAGATAGGCTTTTCTATAAGATAATTTCATAGGTAAATGTATTTTTACTGAGAATAATTATAATCATGATGAATTTATCTCTTATCATGGAAGGGAATCTGAGAGAGGCATAGAGTGTCAACTATAAAGTTTTAGTATGGTGATATGGGAGCTCTTATTATAGGGGAAAGAATAACTTGTATTAATGGTTCCACTAGGGAAATAGTGGGTGAAGTAGCCAAGGAAGTGGACTTTAGCCACAAGATCATGGCACAGTCTAGTGCTTTTAGTGTGGCAAGGTGGGGCAAATGTTCCTGTAGTTTTCTTACTTTATAGTGGGGGTGTCGTGATGATGGCAGTTTGGTCCATATACAAAAGTTCTATGTGAACATTCGACATTAAAGCAGTGATAAGGTATAAGGATAGACACTAGAGATTGGGAAGGAATAAGATACCTCTCTTCATACTAGTTGCTATAGTTCCACCCGATGTTCATTTTATGGTTGGGGACACTGTACACTAGTGGAGGAGTGGCAGTACTAGCCAAAAATAGTATCACAGGAAAATTATATTGAAGCCTGAGGCATAGGGGTGAGTCAGTTACATGTCATAAGTCTACTCTAGCTAGTTTAGATACAGGACCACCTACCATCAATGGTATGATTCTTGTATCATATTCCCTACCATGTTCTTTGTCTGATATTGGCGCATCAAATTCCATTTTATCTTGTATTTCGTTAAAATATTTCGGGTTTAGTTGTAGAGTTACAGGATGGTGTTATGACTATTGAAACACTGTTTGGAGTGCAGTTAGAGGATATAAAACAATGAATGGAATTCCCTCTTGAAATTAGTGGCTATAATTTTTGTTGGGATGTTTTCATGCTTTACATGACTTGATGAAATTTGATTCTATGTATATATTTGTTAGTTAGGTACTAGGATCATATCAACTATTATCAGAGAAGAGTTTATATTTTATCTCTAGAAGGGGGAACTATACCCACTAGGGTTATTAGGACCTTCAAGATAGTTATGCATGATCAATATAGTGAATATTAGATTGTCCAATGGCTTAGATATAAAGCCTTATTCTCACTCCAATTTAAATTTTTATTATTTCAAAAAAACACTTTTGAGTAAAAGTGGGAAACCAAAAAGGTTATAGATCCATAACTTCAAAAAAACTATTAAATTACTTGTTCATTCCAATAAAAATTTAAACAGTTGTAAAAATTAACTCTATATAATTTCCATTGGATAAAGGTTACCTTCATATATGGATCTTTCATGATGATCTTCTCAAATTGGAAAGCTATATTTTCCCATGTTCATATATGTTCCTCCAAGATATTATTCCCCTCATTAAATCCATGTATCAAAGTTTGATTCTATTTATCAATCTAGGAAATTGGCACTTCATTCAAATCAACTTGTAGTGGTCTTTTAAAATTATATGAGAAACCTCCTTATAAATATTAATCATAAAGGAATCCTCAATAAATTTTTAATAAGAATGAAGAACTTTCCCTTGAATTTATTATTCCTCATCAAAATCATTTTCTACACCTTTTGGGGTTCTAATAAATTAAATCACCTTTGGATCAAGGATGAACTCCCTATCATTTGGAATTAACAACATGATCTCTGAGTACAAACATGTTACACATATATCCTCCTCACCCCTAACAATGTAAGTTGAGTCACGTTTTCCATATATTCTAATATTGTGAGAAAAACCTTTATCACTTCTTGATTCAATCAACATTGTCTCTGCCCGATCATTCTTAACTTTACTTGAGGATCTGGTGGCCATGGATTTTAGTAGACTGGATTATCCATTTCAAGCTCCTTTTTTTTTAGCTTTGTACACTGGACATTTCTAGAACCATACCCAACAATCATAACGGTGTGGGGGTCCTGTTGGATTTGGTGCCCTAGAAACCAACTTCTTTATACATTATGATAAATTTGTATTCATTGGATGAATATTCATAAACATCAAATCACATCATGATAGTTCTTCTATGTGAAATATTATGTGATAATGTCCTGAGAATACCTATCACACTAAAAGGTCATAGAAAATCTTACTATGAGGAGAACCGAAAAGTTCCATTACACTATTATTGAATATATGTTTTATGGTCGGATGAAATAATTTGGAGGTACACAAATGATACATGCTATCAGGGGTGGGGACACCTGAAACATTGAGGAACCTTCTCTTGGTGTGATCCCTTGATAATATCTAGGAGGATGTTATGAGAACAAAACCTTCTAGTAGGATATCCACATTCAAAAGTGTTATTGGTTGTTCTTATCTTCGGACATGTGTATTGGTCCTTAGACTTTAGGATTATTATTATTAGGTATTATGAATTGTTCAATTATATGTATTTATGAAAAGTATGATGACAAATTTTTGTGGTGATGTAGGATATATTGGGTGTGTCGTAAGTAATACTACATTAATGAATAATCCGAGAATGGATTTATCACTCATATGGAAGCAGATATCTGATGCCCTTTTATGAAAATGATATATCCTAACTAAATCCATGGACATGGTGTTCTATAGACAAGTTCAATTCCAAGATTTCAAATAATGAGAAATAGAGCACATTGGTTGATGGGAATTTCATGCAACCTGCTTGATTGGAGGTATCAGGACAAATGAATTATATTACACGGTAAGAATCTGTATGATGTCACATGTCATTGTGACATAAACTTATTTCTCTTGGGTGACTTTTTCTGTTTCTAGGTAGTAATATTAGACTTTTTTCAAGCCCATCTAATTCCAACAAGAAAGATTCCAAGAGGGACACACACTAAGTGTAGCCTGTATTTCAGTTAAATAATTTATTATTTAAATTTTTTTCAAAAAATTAATCTCAGTAATGGTTTAACAATTACTCAATGATTCCTAATCGCATTTATTCCATCTCTAGTTATTTGATAGAATATATTGAGAAGATAATATTTACATATTTGTAAATAATTCAGTTATATTTATTTAAAAAATGAATAGTCATTATTCAAGTCTCGGTAAATATTGGGGAGGATTGGTGGACCATGTTATGTGTCTGGTGTGAAATAATATTTAAATATATTTTAAAAGTTAATCACGTGTCATGGAAATAATAACATTTCTACTAATATTTTACATGGTGTTTCCCATGGAATAATAAAATAAGTAACAGAACTTGTGCTAATTATTTATTATTACCTGGTGAATTAAAATCCTTGTTATGTTATTATTTTCCTATTATTCAAGGGGGAACCCATAGGTTATCTAATTTTTTTGTGCACAACATACTTGGATAAAATCTCTCTATCTTAGAGAACTCTTACCTATCTGATAACTCTCTCAAGAACCAGAGACATCCTCCTCCACCAGATCTAAGAGAACACTTTGGAAGTGATTCTCAAGGCGATCAAAGGCGGACATCGGAAGAAAAAGGATCTTTTGGGCCACACCCAGAGACTCCTTCGACAATATCCAATGATATTTGGAGCATGTGTGGATCACCGCTAGATGAATCATATCCTTAGAATCAACATCGTAATGAAGTTTCACATCAAACTTGTGTTCGAATGCATCAATGAAGAAAGAATCACCTTGGAGGTAATTCTTTAAATTAATTAAATTAATTTTTAAAAAAATATTTCAATCCTATTTCAAGGTTCTGGGACTCTTTATTATTTATCTAAATCATTTATTTTAATCCATTGATACTGGAATTCATCATCATATTGATCACAGAATAATCATTGATCACTGTAAAATTTAGAGTTGGGCGTCGGCCCAACCTCTCTTTCACTGCTCCAAGAACCTACAAGTGGTATCATAGCATATCATATTTTCATTTATAATTATTTAAATAACTCTTTGATGATTTATCCATTAATAATTTAATATTTCAATTCATGTTTAATCGTTATTTTAATATAAATTTTGAGATCTATTCTTCCTATTTTGTTTCTCCCAAATCTAATGGAAACAAACACTTTTTGGATTAAAATTACATAGGGGATCTCATAAAGAGGTGCCAACAATTCTATCCAGGTGACATGATAGTACACACTATGTATTCAGAATTACATGTCGTGTTATCTACCACACATGTAGAGTAATCTGGATTAAACATCATGTAGTTGTATTCAATGAGCCTGGAGTAATTTGGAAATTACCCAGTCCTTGTGAATTAATGACATACATTGTAGTTAATTCTTACACCATGTGTTGACTAGGACATACTAGTGCATGGTCAGTTGTACTACATGCAATGTGACCCACTAGACATGGTTTGCAGTCCCTTCAGGTTAGGGTTAAGTCGTGTATCACATACATGGATTTCCTGGCTGGTGACCATGTAAGGTAAAGTCTAAAAGGTGTGTGGCCTACTGGACACGTCGTGTACTCCAAATATTTCCAAAGTGAACCTCATAAACCATTTCCCAAAGTCTGTAATTCATATTGATAGTGAGGACGGTACACACCGTGTAGTCGGATATACATACCATGTACTTTTTCGAAAGTATGAAAATTTAAAATTTTATTACTATATTATGTAACCCTTGATACATGTAACTTCGTGTGGGTGTAAATCTGGGACAGAACATGTTATAGGTGTTTGATATATATATGTGTGTGTGTGTGTGTTTAATTAGAATCTAAGTAATATTTATATATTTTCACATCATGTATGAGTTGCATTACAATTATAATTCTGCATGCATCATACATGTCACAACAAATAAAGTGTATACAAGTATCATAATTGTTGGGTAGTTTTCGATGGGTATTCATTAGGTTTCCTCCAAGGTACAAGTTATGTACACAATTATTTTTAAATGAATTTATTAAATTTTTTTAAAACTATAATGGATGAAAATCTCAAGGAAATTCAAAAAAAGGATTAAGATAAAAGTATTGATTAATTAAAGATAACAATTAATCAATTCGATCATGATTTATCTTAATAAAAACGATTGATTAATTTAATTCTAGTTCTATTAAATTCATAATTCGTTGCATGTTTGTGGATGATCATGACCTAGATCAGACCATTGTATGTGATTGGTTTCCTTTTAATTTATCTGTTATATTAAAAATTTTGGCATGCATGCCTTCTCCTCGTTAATTTTTAGGGCCTACATGCTCATGGATTATTTTGTGTATAACATCTTTTACCCCTCACCTGCGTGTGAGTTAAAATCATATGTAATGGATGGATCTCCCATGATAGTGGAGGTGGTTCAAGTTAGGAGTTTAGGTGAAACCAATCCAAGGAGATACAAAGGTGGATAAGTGGAAAGCTATAAAAACAACCCTTAAAAGGTTAAAGGTATTTCTACCCCAGGTTAGGGTTATTTTATCAACTAATAGATAAACTAACCAATAGTAAACCTCATAATAATACCCTTAATTTATTTATGTCAGTTTTATGGTTATTTATTATGGATGTTTGACGCGATCACAAAATTAATCAACTAACAAGCATAAAAGATGGAACTAAAATAAAATGTCTTAAGCGTAAATATAATCTATACATGGTTAGTCACTTAAGAATATCCCAATTAATATTAACAATCATGTTAAAAGATAGTAAGTGTCAATGTATTCATAAAGGATAAAATAACACAATTTAATATTAAGTCGGTATAGCCTTCTATTACTTCGGTTTGAATCAAACCATAGTTAAAAATGTTTGACCTTCCCTAGTTGGTGTGATTTCAATTTTCAAGGTACTATAATTTGAGTTTTTGGGTTGACTTAACTTATTTTACATCAAGTGTTGACTGCCCTAGTAGGAATTGGTGAAATTGAGAGGCAAAGGTTGAGAAAATCCAAAATTAAGGATATCAGGATTGGGGAGTCCACTCAACAGATCAAGGATTTGTGAGTTAATGCAGTTGGAATTTGGAATTCCCACCTAAAACCTTTCAAGTTTCTTGATAAACCCTATTTGGGTTAATACAATGGTAAATATGGATCATTTTGGTTAAAATGTCCAAGAAAGAGGATATTCCAAAGCTAATGTCAAGGGCTATTGGGTTTCGACAAAATAGTATAAGACTAATAAATATTAATTAATTTAATTTTCTATATTTATCAAGATAAAGTACTAAAACAATGTTCATCTTATTTTTAGAAAAATCATCAAAAAATCACATCAAACATATCGTTACAATCCATACTCGAGAATGAAAACATTCTCACAAGAACTAAAATCTAGGAGTAGTAAAGGCGTCTTCGGGTTATCCTTCGCCATGAGAGGAAACTTTATGTGATGTAAATGACTTTTCTAGATGAACCTAGAAATTTGGTTAGTGATGAGGAACTCTCTGTATATGAGAAAAAATTTGATGAAGCTATGGATGTTCAGTACCTCATGGTATCATCCACGACCAATGATCACTTGGAGAAACATGAGGAAATTGATTCTTATAGCATGATGTCTCATCTTTAGGATCTCTATCCAGATAAGGAGAGACAAGAAAGGTATGAGATCTACAATGATTTTTTTTCCACTAATCTTGGAAAGTCTATGCTAGTTGGACCATATTTAGTCGAGCTTATTGGCTACATTGAGAATCTGAAAATCTTATGGATTAAATTACTAGATGAGTTGCATATAGATCTTATACTATCAATGCTTCCTATTAACTTATCTAGTTTTATTTTGAATTATAATATGATCAATAATGAGATAAGTTTATTAGAGATTCTTACCTGGATTCTCTAAGTTGAAAAGTACATGGGGTGTGAAAAACCCACAGTAATTATGGTGAATAGAAAGAGGAAGGATAAGGAAAAGGGGCCTAATATTTATAAACAATCTAAAGCCTCTAATCACTGTTTGACCAAGAATAAGAACTTTCAGATGCAAGGAAAGAAAAAAGAGGTATTATGCTTTGCATGTGGCAAGTCAAGCCACTAGAAGAGGAACTACACCTAGAGGCATGGGGAATCTAGTGGTGCATTTGTTATCGGGTGAAATCTTTCCATTTCTCCACATTTGGTATTATATATAGCTTGTGGGGCTCTCATTTGTATTCAAATGTAGGAACCAAGTAAATTTTAAAAAATTTCTAGAGGAAAGGTAGATCTGCGAGTTTCCAATAGTGAGAGGCTCACTGCTCTTTCCATTTGTGACTACCACCTCACATTGTCAATGGGAATTATTTTGGTTTTACATGTCTATTATTATGTACCAAGTGTTACCAAAAACATAATTTCTGTATTGATTTTAGATACATATGTATTTACTTTCAGGTTCAGAAATAAATTTTGTTACATTTATAAGGACAACATATTTTATGGTATTGAACATTTAAATAATTGAATGTATGTATAAAATTACGAGAACCAAGTGTTGGAAATTGATAATGAACCAAGTTCACATGAATCATACAACATCCAGTTGTGGAATCACCACCTTGGTCATGTAAACAAGAACCACCTAACAAAGCACTATCAAGATGGTTATTTAGACTCTTCCAAGCTAAAACCACTTGATAGATGTCATGCTTATTCACAAGGGAAAATGACCAAACCAACAGTTGTTGAAAAGGGTGAAAGGGATAAAAAGCTTCTAGGATTTTTACACACTAATTTATGTGGACCATTTCTAGTAGATGGCAGAGGTGGATATTCTTACTTCATTACTTTTACTGATAACCTGAGTAGATATGGCTATTTCAACTTAATGAGGTATAAGTCTGAGTCCTTTAATAAATTCCAGGAGTTCAAGAAAAAAGCAGAGTATCAACTTCGTAAGAAGATAAAGAATATTTGATTGGGTCGAGGTAGGGAATATCTTAACAAAGAGTTCATCGACCTTTTATAAGAGTCTGGGATTCTATCTCAAATCACTCCACCTTATACAACACAGTGGAATAGTGTTAGTGAAAGGAGGAACTTTACCTTTTTGGACATGGTAAGGTTGATGATGAGTCATGTAGATCTTCCATTATCATTTTGGGGATATGCATTGCAAACTATAGAATAAATATTAAACCAAGTACCAACTAATCCAAAAAATGGGATTCCCTTCGAGCTATAGAGTTGAAAGAAACCCACTTTATCACTTACACGTGTATGGGGATTTGAGGAGTTTTTTAAGGCTATATTAGGCAACAAAATAGCACCATAGTGAACAAAGTCTATCTTTATAGCTTATCCCAAGTCAACAAAGGGATACTACCTGTACAACCCATTAGATAAGAAATTTATTGTTTCTAGATACGCTGTCTTTCTTGAGAAGGATCACATCCTCAAAAAGGATAGTGGGAGAAAGATTAACTTTGATGAAGTTTATTCTCAAGATACATAAGAGTTGGTACAAAAACAAGTTCCCCAGGTCCTCATAGAAGAGGTATTTTCTGAAATACAATTATTTTTTAGGAGTACAAGAGAGTTAAGGGTACCATAGATATATGGTTTACTTGTTACTGAGGACGGTGTCTCGTTATTATTATAAAATGATGAAACTATCGCTTAAAATGAAATAATAGAGAGCTTAGAAGATGCAAGATGTCTAGAAGGTATAAATTTCAAAAGGGATTTCGTGTATCATAACCAAGTCCGGGTTCTAGTTTTCTGCATTTTGATGTAAATCCTACTAGGTGAAAAGGGATATTCAAGAATAAACTAGACATGGAAGGTCAACTTAGAACCTTTAAAGAAAGGTTAGTGGATAAAGGTTTTAAACAACATCACGGAATTGAAAATGATGAAACCTTTTTTCTATTTTCAATGTTGAAATCCACAAGAATCATACTTTCCATAGCATATGTTCTCAATAATGAGATTTAGAAGATGGATGTGAAAACTACATTCCTTAATGGGAACCTTCAGGAATATGTTTATATGAAATAACAAGAAGCGTTTGTGACACCAGGTGATGCTAAAAGGGTATGAAAGTTGCAAAGATCCATTTATGGACTAATAAAAGAATCTAGGTCATGGAACATTCAATTCGATGAAGCTATAAGAAAATTTGGTTTCATTAATAATGAATGTGATCCAATTTTTACAAGCAGTTTAATGGGAATGCGGTCATTATCCTAGTAGTGTATGTTGATGACATATTACTTATTGAAAATGAAAAACCAGTCTTGTAGTCATTCAAGGACTGGTTGAACAAGTGCTTCTCCATGAAGGACTTAGGTGAAGCATCCTACATTCTAGGGATCAAGATCATTCATGATAGATCCAAGAGGCTTCTTGGACTAAGTCAAAGTACATAAATTGTCTAGAGACGAAAGAGATTTAGTATAGAATAATCCAAGATGGGATTAGTTCTAGTGTCACATGCTATACATATTTCAAAGAAAATGTGTCCTCAAACACAACATGAGAAATATAGGATGAGTAATATTTTATATGATTTAGTGATGGGATTTATCATGTATTTCATCTTATATAATTGAATTGATATTTCCTATGAACTGAGCATGGTAGGAAAATATCAAGAAGAACCAAGAAAACATTATTGGAAAGTGGTTAAGACTAACCTTAACTATCTGAGAAGAAATAAGGATATGTTCTTGGTTTATGGAGGAGACAAGGAACTTGTCATTAGAGGTTATACCGATGCTAGTGTTCAGACTTATCAGAATGATCTAAAGTCACAATCAGGATATATTTTTTGTCTCAGCGGAGGATTTGTGAGCAAGAAGAGTTCAAAAAAGCCACTTATTGATGATTATATAGTGGAATATGAATATATAGAATCTTCTGATACAGCCAAGGAAGCCTTCTATATTGGGAACATTGTCTATGAACTTGATGTGGTACCTAGTAGCAAGGATCCCATTACATTTTGTTGTGATAATACTATATTTGTGGCTCTTGCAAAGGAGATTAGGTCACATTAATGGACAAATCACATACTCTAAAAATTTTCACCTCTTGAGGGATTTATATCAAAGGGGTGAAGTTGTAGTGAGAAGAGTGTCCACGGAAGGTAACATGGAAAAACCCATGAGTAAAGGCATATCTCAGCAGAAGAATGAATATCATGTGAAAGCTATAAGAGTGATGGTTGTTAGTAGTTTTCCATAGTTCAAGTGGTATTATGTTGGAATTGCTGCCCTAGAAACCATATTCTTTGTACTTTATGATAAACCTATATTCATTGTAAAAATATTAATAAACTACTTTCCACAACATGATTGTTCTACTGCATGACATAATATGTGATAATTTCCTATGAATAATTGTCGCACAAAAAGGTCCTAGTAGATCCATGCTATAATGAGAAATCGGAAGTCCCATGACACTATTCTTGAATATTTTTTATATGCTCATATGATATCATTTTAAGGGACACAAATGATATAGACTATTAGGGGTGAGGACTCATGAAACATTGGGGAACCATCTCATGGTGTGTGCCCTTGGTAATAACTAGGATGATATTATGAGAACAAGTCCTGCTCGTAAGAAATACACATTCATAAGTTTCATTGGATATTCCTATATGCGGATGTGTGTATTGGTCCTTAGACTGTAATATTAATATTAATGGGTGTTATGACTCACACACTTAAATATATTGATGGATACCGGGATGAAATATGTTTGCGGTGAGGTAGGATATGTTGGGTGCATCTTGAGTAATATTGCATTAATGAATAATTCAAGAAACGTTTTTTCACTTTTGTGGAAGTAGATATCTATGGACCTTTTATACAAGTGATATAGACTAACTAAATCCATGTCCATGGTTTTCTCTAGGAAAGTTCAATTCTGGGAAGTCAAAAAATGAGAAACCAAGAACAAGGGTTGATGGCACTTTCATGAAACTTGCTTGATTAAAGATATCTGGAGAATGGCATTATACTACATGGTAATAATTTCTATTAGGTGAAATTTCCTTGTGACATCAACTTATTTCTCTTGGTGCCTTGACCTGTTTCTAGATAGTAATCTTTTACTTTTTGAAATCCCACCAAATTCCAATGAGAAAGAGGCCTAGAGGGTCACACAATATGTGTAACCAGTATCTTAGCTAAATAATTTATTATTTAACAAGTTGAAAAAATATTATTCCCTATTGTGGTTTATTAATTATTCAAGTATGCATGATCACATTTATTTTTCCGCTAGTTATTTGAGAGAATATATTGCAGATGTAATATTTATTTATCCAAAAATAATGTAGTAATATTTATTTAATAAATGAATATTCATTATTCAAGGCCCAATAAATATTGAGGAGGATTGGCATACCATGTTATGGGTCTGGTGAGAAAAAATATTAAATATTATTTAGATAAATAATATTTAAATATAACATGCAAGTTAAGCACATGTCATGTAATTAATATCATTGCAATTATTATTTGACATGGGGTTTCACTTGGAATAATAAAATAAGTAACAGAAATTGTGCTAATTATTTATTATTACATGGTGAATTAAAATCTCCTTTTTGTTATTATTTTCTTATTATCCATGGGGTAAACCTATAGGCAAGTCGATGGTTGTGTGCACATCAAACATGGAGGAAAGCTCTTGTGCCTAGATAACACTTCCCTCTCCCAGAAATCACTATAGAATGAGAGATATCCTCCTCCATTAGCTCTAGGAGAACACTTTGGAAGTGATCCTCAAGGTGATCAAAGGAGAACATCACAGGTGCAAGTATCTTTCATGATAGCACCTAGATACTCCTTCAGTGATGTCCAAAGATACATGGAACACATGTGGTCACCTCTGGAGGAATACTATCCTTAGATTATACATCACAACGAATCCACACCTCAAACCCATGGTCAAATGTATAAATAAATAAAGAATAAACTTAGAGGTAATTATTTAATTTAATTAAATTAATTGTAAATAAAATGTGTCGATCCTCTCTCAGGATTCTGGGCCTCTTTCTTCTTTATATAAATCATTGATTTTATTATGTGGATAATATATTTTGTCCTAATATTAATCAAATAATAATTATTGATCACGGTTAAATTTAATGTTTGGAACCATCCCTACTGAGCTTCCATTGTGCCCAGAACCTACAGGTTCGACTCTTCATCCTTTATTGGTTGTGAGTTTGTTTCTCTATCACTCAATTCAGTATCCTAAAGGTACTTTGATCAAGAATATTTCCTTTTCCATTTTTCAATATATGTACACCATATTTATGGGTCCGCATTCTCCTTATCATCATCATTCATGGGAGAGGATCAATTATGGTATTGTATTTTGGCATGATGGAGCTTGCTGGATAGGAAACCTCTGCCTCGATGAAATATTCAGACTAGGAGAGATATTAACTGAAGAGAGTGCGATTGGGGTAGATTGAGTTCTATTTAAATCCAACTTGGCTATTTTTATGTTCATCTTCCTCTTACCCACGCTTCCAAATTTCAACGCATCAACAATGGAGGGAGTATCCTTTGGTGGGGATACAATGTTCCCCTAGAACTGCGTTATCCCACATGATCCACCCAAATCACATTTTAACCTTTCATATTTATCCACCACATTAGGGTCTGTATACACATTACCCAGATCATTATGAAGAGGAGCATCATTGGGGGATCCTCTAGTATCCAAATTCTTAATAGAAAATTTAGCAATCCTAATTCGGAAAGATAAAAAAATGTAATAGGATACTTCTCTTCTAGTTGTAATAATTTTTATAAATGTATTTACTAAAGAGTTATCTATCTTGTAATGACCCGTGTTTTTGAGACATAAGAACATACAAAAGAATTTGAATTTCTATGTTTACTGGATGATCCGTTTAACAAATTGAGTTTCAGAATGAAATTTCGAGAGGTGGAAAAATTTTATGTGTCGTATTTTAGACTTGGGTAAAGCCTTGAGAGGTCCCTTAGAGGTCTTTTCATGTTCTATGAGCACCTAATCCTACAAATCCCAAGTTGTAAGGGTCGACACATGGTGAAACATTTTTCTAAAACCATACATCCCTAGCAGAAAAGCATGTAGCCTTGATACAAGGATCAGATGTGCCCCGCAAGGGCTGCGCATAGTTTCTTCATACCATGCACCTAGCCTTCCCGATTAGTTCTTATTAGGTTGTACCTAATCACTATAAACCACATGGTTTATGCATGGTTAGTATAACCATGCTGGAAAATCTATGTGAGGGGGATTCCTAAGTAGAGGGCATCACATGGTTGGTGCGTGGTTTGGCTAATCGTGCAACCCAAACTGTGTCTTGTATTATTTTCAGAAATTAAATTAATTAAATTAAAATTAAAATTAAATAAGTTAAAACCTAATTATAACCCTCCCTTATCCTTCCCTTCGTTTCATGATCCCCCTCCTCCCCTCCATGGATGTGCTACCCACCCTCTAACAATCTCTTATTTCACGTCGTTGCGCTATAATTCCTCTAGGATTTTCTATCATAATATTGAGTTAAGGCCAATGGAACCCTTATTCTCTATTGGTTGGTTTATATTTATAATCCCTATCACCTAGTTCTATTTTATCGAATCTCATGTCAAGTTTTAATCTTATTTTTAGTTTTTCTTCCCTTATTAGGGTATGCGGCACCTCTTCTTGGAATTCATCATCTGTGTTTCAGCATCTTCCATTGAGGTTGAACTGATCCGGTCCATTTTCATTTTCCATCTCCACTTTAGGTGGGTCTTTATACAGCTTATTTTTATATCCCAACCATATTTGGGGTATTTTAGTAGTTTTGAGTTCCCATCTTTATCTATAGTGTGTTTTGGTCACCATTGAGGAGGGTTCTAGTCACCAGAGTCAAAGGAAACTTACCATGTATGCATAGGTAGGAATATATATATATATGTACCTTCCTCCAATATATATATATTATCCCATGTAGGCATAAAAATATATATATTGGGGCTAGTCGTTCTTATTTATATATATGAAAAATTAATACAGGTGTAAGTTGAAATGGTTATATGCATATATAAACAAATATGTAAGGATCCCCTTGTACATATTCATGGCTATGTGAATATATGGATAGGGGATATGTTTCCTTATATATATTCTAAGGTGAATATGTATATAGGTTGTAAATACCATATTCATGTGGTCTTCGATGAAAGTGTCAATTTTTGAAGTGTTTTTATTGGTTCTCACTTCTTTAAAGTAGGGTCCCTTTCTTATGCCCTTTTGTTTTGGTCTTTTTATTATGACTTACATCATGTTTCATCCATATTTTCAAAGTTTTTCAATTATTTATTCATCTTTCACCTTGATTTTATGTCTCTCTTAGCACCATTAATTTTTTTCATATGTTATATACCTTACACCTCGTGATTCAATTGACCTCTTTAAATGAATGAAATGAATATTTTTAAAACAATGAAATGTTTTATAATAAAACTTCTCAATGAGGTGTGTTGTCTTCAATTGAAAAAAAAAGATTTGTGCACTACCTTGTAGTTGTGTTCTTATGATTAGGATCAATTCCAATTTACATTGTCCTTTTTTCATTGTTTCTTTGATTGTTATAAATGGAGTGATTTATTTAGTGTTTTTATCTTAGAGTTGAGGTTGAAACAAGGGATACCAAATTAAGGATCTCTTAGATAGACTCTTGTGCCTTATTGTTATAATTTTTACTGCTTAGTATACATGTCAAGAATGAAACCAGTTATGTATGGGATGGGTTCATTAGGTGTAAATTATATTTACCTTCAAACTAGTGACATTGTTTCCCTAGCAGAGACCCCTTGGATAGGCTTGATTGGTTAAATCGTGCCTCAAGAGAGACTCGGGCCCCTATATGTGATACTAGATATAGACTCATAGGTTAGTACTTGACTTTTCACCATTATTGGAGAGAGATGTGGGGATCCATACTTGTTTTACCATGTATAGGCTTCTTGACATTGATTATGTGATGAACCCTCAAGCGATACTTTGAAAGTATTCTCAGTTTTTTAAGGATAGGCTATGTGTGTCTCTCTCTTTTTTGTAAGATATTTTTCAAATGAAATTTCAAAAAATGAACATTTTGAAAAGGATAAATGTTTATTTGTATTGTAAACCTAGTTAATTGTCCTCCAATCCCAATCAAGAGCATGTGGATAGTCCATCCTATGGAACTTTTCCTTCCTCGCTCTACTATTTTAGGTTCCTTGGTTTGGACTCATCGACTTGGACCAAAGCAGGTAGTTGGTCAGGTGTCAAAATGGAACCCAGACTAGTCTTTTTTTATTTAATTCTATATTTCATTTAATTACTATGGAACATGTCTTAATTCATCTTACATGAGATGGACTGGACTAGACACCATGGGTGTCGGCCTACTGAGATTGAATCTTACACCCTTCTCAGGTACCATTGTCACCCAAGTAGACTTTATATTTTTAGGTATCAATTGAGGGAAGAAACAACCTTCCAATGTTTTTTATTTACTATTTTTTAGTTGTCTAAAAGTACCTATATGAATCTTAATATGATCATAGAGTTAGTGATTGGGTATTTATTCTTTTATTACATTGAATTTCTTATTGTAATTATTACTACTTTAACTTGTATCATCATTTGTCATACATGTGTTGTCATAAATTGGTGATGGACACTTTTATTCAGTAATTATATTATTCTTACAATGTTTTATACTTTATAACTATTGTTTTTTAGTTGTTTCTTGATAAACACCGATTATAACACTATAAGACTCTATCTATGAGGACATAGTCTCCCCACTATACCACCATTGTAGCCTCACTTCTAGTCAGTTGCCATAAGCATATGGGGAGGCCTGATTGAGGACATGTGAAGACCAGTTTGGCAACTTATTTTGTGGTTAGTTGGCTTGGGAGGTTACAAAGTGGTATCAAAGGGTCATTTTCCTTTGTATTACTATTTTAGGCTGGTGTATAGGATATTTGGAATGTTATATCACTTGTTAAATATCCATTTATGGGATTGATCACCCCACCCATGGAGAAAATTCCAAGTGCCTCGGGTTGTGATGGTTTCTCATGTTGTCTCCATTATAGTTTTTTCATTTCACCTTTATTTATAGGATTATTTTATGATAATTACTAATTTATGAGATTTTTAAATTTTCCCTTGGATTGTTATGGAAAGGATGAATCATTACATGAATCATTATAGGCACATATTATTCACAATCTAGACATATTCAAATCCTTGTAGTTTTCATAGTTAGTTTATTTGAAATTTTTGATGTGCTTTGTGTACCATTTTCCTACCTGTTCTAGGCCATGATTACTTGTTATGACTTGTTATTATTTTAACATGTGTGATTTTTTACCATGTTTAGGTTACTTATTCATTGTTCTTGTTTTATATTCTTATTCTTATTTCTTGTTGATCATGGAATAAAATTATTGGCTATGATTATAAATGGAAGTCAATATCTATCTTGTAAGGTATATGGGAACCTTATGGGTTGGAAAATGATGAATCAGGTAGCTAAGAAATTATAATTGTACCTAATATATTTATAGTATTTTGTATAAATTTTCAAGATAATAAAATTTCCTCTTACCCTGGACATAATGTTTGTGGTTAAATGGGATCCAAATTCCAAACTATAAAGTGTATACGTTCTTTAGGGATAGGTAGAAGGAAACTCATACCTCTAATCTATTATATATGATAATGTTATATTATTAGATTTTTATGTGAGTGAAGGATATTTAATTTCAATTTAAAATGTTTTGGTTGCCTTTCTAAAGACTCTGGTACGTGATTTGGGCATGTTTCTTATGAGATAAACCACTATGGGTGTTTATAATTTCTATAAATAAGAAAATACTATTGGTTTTTATTCTGATGAATCCATGTTGGCTTAGTGGGAACTTTTTAGGTCTCCTTATCTTTTAAAATTTTAAAAGGAATTTATATGGTAAAATTTTCTAATGAAGACTGGATTTCAAAAAATATTTAATTTTTTTAAAAAAAATTAAAAAGACTTGCATGTTTTCATTTTATTTTACCACATGATTTTGTTTTATAAATGGTACATGAGGCCCTATTTTAAATCTCTTAAAAGTTTAAATATTGAAGGTGAATCAATCTAGTGACCATAAAAGGGAACTATCATTGGTGATTTTAAAAATCTAAAAGATTGAAATGCTTGGTTTTCTTTTAGATGAACCTAGAATAAATTAGTGAGATGCTAGTCGGTTCCTTTTCTTTTATATGCCTCAGTACCTAACCCCATGGGGTGTACACATGCCTTGTAGTTTTGGCCTTTTAAAGTTTTATAGAGGCCCATATGGTTTTGTGTGAAAACATAAGGTGGATTTATTTTTGACTAGTACCCCTTTAATTTATGAAAGACCTTTTAATCTTCTTTGGTATATTTTTATCTGAGACCTTATAATTAAATAATTGGTGTTTAAAATGGGGTTTATATGTAAATAATGGATTAATTATAATGTTATTTCATTAAATAGTAATGTTTTAAAGGGGGAGATTAAAATACCTTTCTAGTTTTTCCTTGTGGCTTTGGTTGGTTTTATCTTAAAAATAAAATTGAGATGTTAGATTAAAATGAGTTTTTATTTAATGCCTTAAAAGAGACCTTAAGTGGTGCTTTGGTGTGAACCTTTTGTAAAGTTAGTTTAAACCCCTCTTCCCTTATGCCTTAAAGTGGGTGTGTGACCATTCCTGAGGGCCTCTTTTTCTATAGCTTGGGCATAAATGTTGTTGAATCTTAAGGTTAGTGACATTATCTGATGTGATCCCTTGGTAGGGTAGACAATTTATGTTTTTGTAAGGGGAAATGCATTATAAGTAGTGTCATTAACCTATTCAAATCTCGTGTTGGTTGATTTTTAGCTTTTCCTCTTGTATTGTACTGTTCAGCTTCCATGGTCCTGTGTATCACTCTTAGTTTCTAAAATGACACCCTTATTTTAATGGGTGGCCATGTTTTTTTTCACCTTTACTATGAGTGTGAGCATACTAAAATTCTCAGTTTAAGTGGGATACAAATGTTGAGGGCATGGTCAACAGCATAGTAGGTCGTGTGCCCCTTCTTTCTTTCCATTTCTATGTGGGATGAATTGTTACATCATCAGTCAAATTAATATCCCTATGGAGTAATATGACTGTGGGTTAAATATTTTGGAATTCCAACAGATACTTTACTATATTCGGTAATTTTCACCTAGGGACAGTGTTAAGGATGTGGCCTTATACTTCCAAAACCTCATGTTAGTATGTGTTGTTGCACACGGTACCCATTGTCTTCTTATGTCATGAAATTAACCATTTAAGTTATATGGTTCTCATTCAATCCTTTAGTCTTTATGATTTAAACTCCAGTCAGCTTCGGAGTATAGTGACCTATGAATATAATGGAATTAGACTCATCCCAATGTTCAGGATGATGTTTTAAGAGAATCAACTATTTGACATGCTCCTCAGTTGTTTTTGATTTTGCATCTAATTCCCAGACATGTGGAAATGTCATTTGGATAAGCATCACGTGTATGTTTAAGTTTGATTCAAATCAAGCTCTCTAGAAAAGCTAGTTGTCCATGTTACTTAGGTTTAACACTTATTGAAGCGTGGTTACCACCTATAGGCCACATGGTTAGTGATAGGTGGAGTGTGTGTCATGGAATTGGATATCTTCTTCTGTAAATCCAACGTTTAGGAAAATCCTAAAGTTGGGAGATTCATGTTGACTCTAGTTTAATGTTTCCTCCCAAATGGAAGTAGCGCAACCTAGATAACCATTTCAAGATTTTTGGACTCGGTAAAAATTTCATGTGGCTAATAATCCTTTATTTAATATAGTGCTTTCTTGATAGCATGATAATGTGGTTCTTGGATATATGCACAACCTAAGAAAACACCATTTTTCAAGGATGGATTTTGGTGATTGTGCTTATGCATTTCAGAATTCCTTGTGTTGAAAAGGAATCTTCATCAGGAGGTGGCGATGCGATTTCAGAAATGGCTGAGCTCTTTTGAGTAAGTTGAAAAATGGTGGTTTGACTCTCCTACTTGCACTGATAGTTATGAAAGGTTTGGATCCTTACCAAGAATTTTTTCTTTAATGCAGGGAATGTTTCTCGAATCTTTTCAAAGGCCATTTGAAATCTCTTAGTGTACTCTCAGTTTTAAGATGACCATGTCCCCAATCTTTGAATTGTTTGGGCACAATAAGAGAGAGAGGGTCTTACACAATTCTAATTTTTTAAAAATCTCATAGGCTTGTTTGGGTGGTCTCTATCAGAGTTCTCTATGGAAGCATGATTTTTTAGAGGAATGGTTATTCATGAGTGATACCTGGGTTCCCAAGTATGAATTCCCAGAAGTGACTCATGGACACCAGTTTTTCTCATGGGAAATGATCAAAAGGTGAATTTTTTCTTTCGGTTCAGTCAACAACCTCATTTTTATATGAATTGTTTTTCATTTTAGCACTATTTTTCTAGTAAACATGGAGTATGTACATCCTTGAGTTAGTTCTGTGGACTTCAGTTTAATAAACCTGAGCATATCCTGGACTCTTTGTTTGGCTCGAAGGTGTTGTATAAAGGTTAATGATTTAGGTGGGATAGATCTGTATTACACCCTTTTTCAGGTTGAGGCATGACTATTTAAATGTTCAGGTGATGGCTTAATCAAAGAAAATCCCAAGAAGTTAGGTCTGGACTTAGGTGAACATGTTTTTTTAAGAGTTGGGTACCTTGGGATAAAGATTTGTTGTTTGGTTTTTAATATGAAGACCATCTAAACTAATCATCTTGAAAATGGTTAGCCAGAGGTCTCTTGACTTGTTATCATTCTTGTTTGTTTACTTCATTTAGTGAAGGAACATTTTGAACATATCGTCTGGTCACGATGGGTCTGGTGTAAAGGTCGAATGTGTCTTTCAAGGAAATCTTGTGCGGTCCATTCTAGTTTGGTCAATCTGGATTCCACCATTTCATTGCAATAAGGTCCTTGATAATACATCAGTGGTAATTGGATTTTCCAAGTTAAATAAATCATTCAGTAGCATCACTGGAATTCTTAGAGGCACACTTTGTAAAAAAATCTAATGGTGGGAACACTACAACTCAGAATTGTCCCCTTTCCAATGTCAATACATATGATGGGGATCACCAATGGAAAAATGCTTAAAGCGATGATGAAATGATCATGTACCTAGCTAAACAGATTCAGGTAATCCTTTTCTCAGTGTTTAATTTGGAAAATGATTGTTGGATTGGGTTTTAATAGCTTAAGTGTTGTGTGCTTAAATGAATTCTCAAAGGTGTTTTGGAAAATTGGAAATGAAATGAGACTTTTCGAATGGGGCATCAAGAACAATGTTGGTTGGGTGTGGTTCTTTCCCCTAAGGGTTCTCGGGGAGTAGAAGTTCTAATGAGGGGAGGTTTTAATGACCTGTTCTTTTGAAGCAGGTGAAAATCCAAAGAAATTTTAATTTTCTAATTTATTAGATGGTATGTTTTACATACTGAGATTTGGAATGAAATTTTGAGATCTGGAGCATTTTTATCAGTTTTTTTTAGACTTAGGTAAAGACACGAGTGGTATCCCAGAGGTCTAGTCAAATTTTTGAAGCACTGAGGCCTGAAAACCATAAGTTCTGAGGGTCTTCATAGGGTTAAAGGTTTGTATAAAACTATGATGCCTTGATCCTAGAAGAAGATTTTCCCCATAAGGGATATGCATGGTTTATCCAAATCATCCACCGATCATGTATAGTTAGTGCCAATTAGGCAGTACCTAAGCACAATTCATTGTACATTTTGTGTAGAGTTAATGTAACATACCAACTTTATCTAATGGTATAGACAGTTTAACTTTTTTGTTGAATTACTTAAAACAGACCTAATAATGTAGCCTAAGATGATAAAGGACATCTTGGGGGTGTTTGTGGATCGTTTGAATCTCAGATCACTAAAAAGGAGGAAAATAGACTTGGTCGAATGGTTTTTTCACAACTGTGTGACCCAAGAGTGTGGTCATGAGGCCTATTGCAGGTTTCAGATAGTGAGCTTCTGTATGGTTTGTGCATGGTTAGTCAAACCATGTGCCTATTTGTGTAAGGTTCTCTAGTGATGTAGAACCATGCACACCGTCAGTGCCCAGTTTTCCCAAACCATGAAGCCAAATCATGTGAGTGTAAATAGGGGTGAAATTACCTTTTTAGTCTTCGTTAATAGTTTAATTCATTTCTTATTCTTCTCTCTCTTCCCCCAGCCGATTTTCTCCTCTCCTCCAGGCGCATGAACCACCTTCACAGGATCCATGGGGTTCTAATGTTTCTCTTTCATTTGTGATTCATTTCCTTCTTTTTCAAAAGCTACAGACTAATCTCGGCAATCTCTAGAATCAGCACTTTTTTATTCCTTGGTTTTCCCTCAATTTGTTTTGTTAATTTTCTATTATGGACTTTTTCTTTATTTTTTAGGTTTTGGAGAATCGGTCGATTTCTTCTATATTAGGTACAATCGAGGATTTCTATCAAACAAGTGGATTTCTATGACGTCAAGGTAGGGTGTATACATTTTTTCTCATTGTTTCATGGATTTTTTGAGGTCATGTTATTGTGTTTATTGCCAGAGCCTTCTGGAAATGCCTCATTATTAAATATTAAATTAATTGGAATGGTTTGTTGTATTTTTAGTGCTCTTATTATGTGGATAATCCCATATGAGGGTGTTCTCCTTTTATTTTGTCACCCCTTTGTGTGTTCCGTCCTAAATGGACTTTTTCCCTTGTTTTAAAAGTGAAAATCACTAAGGGTTTGTATTTTCCCTATTTATTAATTCCTTAATTGATAAATCAAGTTGATACAATTATGAACCATTAGCCTTACCCTAAAACTACCTTCCTTTCACCTTATATTAAAATCCACATGATGGATGATTCATAATGAAATCTTTAACCCTTATGTTTAATGCTTATGCAAGTGGATTAACTACTTACGCTTCTTGCCATATGCCATTGATTTCTTTTATGCTATCACATGTGCCTGGTTCTCTAGGACACATTCTATGATTATTGGATTATTCCATAAGTAAATGGATTGAATTGAAATGTTATGGTTGGTCAAGCTTGAAATCTTGAGTTATTGAGATTCCATTTATGACATATGGTTAAACGCATGGTAATGCCATGTCGCCATGGTTTCATTTCTTTTCTTAATCTTGTTTCTTCTTTCCTAGTGGTAATAACTTTTAAATTTTAGCTTATACTTATATATTATGCCTCAATATAATGAATTTCTCGTGACTAATTCTTTGTGCCTTTCCATATATTTTTGTTGTTGTGCATGGAATTAATTCCACTGTTGGGAGTTTGATAAGCATGTAGTAGTGAGACGTTTAGTCAATGGAATTTTATTATATATATAAGCCTTGACTTGGTATGGGCCTTGATTCATATTGCTCACTTGATACAAGATGAGAGGGAACATGGGTCACGTATAAAGGATTCCTTCGATGGAATCACAATGATCTTTTGGTTACGACTCAATGCACCAGGAGTGATTCTTTGTCTTTCCATGTATGGGCTACCCAGATGGTTTCTTATGCTAGTGAGTGATACTAGTTCCCTAGGGGAGAAACCATGCATCAACCCATTTATAAAGATGGATACACCATGACATGGGTGATGTTCAGTCCCCTATGTAAGATACTCATGATTTACCTAGAGTCATGACTCATGTGATACAAGGTGCATTGTATGGGTCACTTTGGATGGACTCATTGGTATTGGGTTATATGGAGACACCCATATCGACCCATGGGATTCTGTTTAGATCTCCTTGGACGGGCTCGATAACCCACTTTTTATTTTATAGATTTTTTGTTCCTTTTTTCATATGAGATTCATTTTTTGTTATTATTATGAGATTGATTATGCATGTTTTATGCTTCTCTCTTATTTAACTAGCGCGCTTGAATAATGAAATGCGAGTTAGACCCCCAAGATGAAGTACAAGCTTGGGGGTATGACTTTCTCAGTTAGTCTAGTTTACTTTGGCCCCTTGTATACATATTATTCTTCCACATGTACTTATTTTCAATCTTCTATCTTAGATTGATGTAGGTGGTTTGGTTTGGGTGTCTAATTAGGAACCCAGAACACATTTTACATGTTTATTTAGTTGTTACTCTATATATATTATATATGTCCCACTACTCTTTTGTTTACAACACGAAATAGAAATGTATAGAAATTGTGTGTGCTAGCATTCTGAGATTTATATCTCACTCCCTGCTTGGGTGTCGTTTGGTACTTGAGTAGAATTTATGATCACAGGTGTGGATAAAATAAAGTGTTTTTCTTCCAATTCTTGATTTATTTGCTGCTTATGATAGAGTTTGGGACAGAGGATCGAGAATATGTTTGATATGTTGTGTAGTAGTTTTTGGACTTTTTCTGTCTTTTTTATAGCATGTAGTATATGATTTGTATCCTCCATTCCCATGAAATCTCGTTTTTTATAAATGAATGACATAAAATTATTAATATTTTTATATATTATTGATTATAAACTTTCCCCAGTTATTATTTATATTTCATGGGTTATTATTTTACTTATTTTTTGTCTTTTTATGTATATGGTTATGATATTTATCATTCATTGTTTTCCACTGTGCATAAAAAGATCAATGAGGGCATAGTATCCCAACGAACACATCCTAGGCCCTCGCTACTATTCGGTAGCCTCTGGTGTTTGTGGAGATGCGCCTAAGGTTTTATGGATCACCACCTTATGGAATTGTGGAATGGCTCCCGAGGTGGGATGCAAAAACGTGGTATTAGAGTGGGGTAGGTTTTTCTTTATCTCACTATTTGGGTTAGACAGGATAATAGGACAGTGGAATTTGGAATTGACCCTATTCTTGGACGTAGCTAACCCATGTATAGGGGACAGCCAAATTAACTTAGTTGGGAAATTATGTAATTGGTTATTCCATTTATGGTTGATATGACTTCAACGTTGGGTGGCACACATGATTTATGGGGTTTGTATATTAATGATATTAAAATGAAAATTTCTAATACTTCATCCCAATGAGATGAGGGTGTTCCATTTCACACATCATATTAGGAACTATAGGAAATGAAATTTCATGCATTGTTCCATGCCAGGTTTACTTTCAGTGTGAATTGCCTACTTTCATGTGATTGTTGTTATACCTTGATCTGTTAAGCCCTTTAGTTCATGTTTTTATAGATTTATGGGTTTTCTCCAACCCTTCTTGTAGAGATACATTATTTTTTGGGTTAATTGGACACCACTTTCAACTCATGAGGTGTATGGACCCTTATGAATTAGAATAGTGATCAACTTAATTAAACTAAACTAAGAGGAAAATTAAATCCTCAAATGAATCAAAGTGAATGTCACATTTTAAAATGAAATGGACACCATTTATGATAATGTGAGACTTTATCATTGACTTTACCTTGGTAAAGGGTTGTGGTTCATGTCTCAGGGATCCTCCTGAGGTATTTTCCTATTTATCTAGACCAGACTTTAGGAGCATACTCTTAGTTGTGTTATTCTCAAAGGCAGTCCATGCACCTTCCCTACTTATTTCTTTCCTTATATATTGTTCCATGATTTAGGGTTTCATTTCACCTACCTCCTATAGTGGCTCCTAATGCACCTCATGATGATCTTCCGCTGCGCATCGATGCTCAGTTTGGGGATAGTTTTCTCAGGTTTATGTATTCTATTTAGGGTGCTCCCAAGTCTGCCTCGACTATGAGAGAGCTGACATGGGACTTTCAGAAGTCGTATCCTACGAAATTCTTGGGGATGGTGGCCCTCATGCTGTAGAGTAATGGATAGAAACTATGATATCCATCTTTGACCATCTTGAGACGCCTCTAGTGAGGAGGGTCAAACATTCTACCTACGTGTTGCATGACTCCCCCTAGCATTGGTGGGATGTAATTTCATAGTCATAGTGTTACTAATATATGATTTGGGTAGAATTTTAGATGGATTTATATGATCGTTTTTTCCACAAAAATTGAGGGTGGATCATTTCAGGGATTTCATGCATCTTTTGTAGGTCACTATGATAATGCTTCATTATTTTGATCGCTTTAGTAAGCTTTAGCATTTTCCTCCATCTCTAACCAGTGATGCATTGATGACTAAGAGGAATTTTGAGGAAATCCTTGGGAATTTCATCCACTCATAGGTGAACATATACCACTTGATTAACCTTATAGAGGTAGTAAACCATGCCCTAATTACAGATTGAAATATCAAAGAAGTCGGTCCTATGATCCAGGGCGGTATAGTTTCAAGATAGGGTGATGGATCTTCTGGCAGAAGAAAGTGACATTTCAAAGGTTCATGTGGGGGAGGTTCTATCTTGGTGAAACCTACTCATATCTCTATAGTATTTGACCTTTGTGGAAGCACATGGAATAAGAATACCCAGTGAATGGATAACCCAATGGAATATAGATATTGCACCCCAATGGGTTATCTTCAACACTTTTTTTGTGATTTTCCTCCAACATCTAGTGGTAGGGGATCTATATTAAAATATCTATTAGGTACAAGATCTATAACACCAAATTATGCCTAATGATGGCCTTATACAGTTAGGTTGGGTCGAGGTAGTTGTGGTTGTGATCATGGAATTCGGTCCCTATATCTTCATCATCATAAAAGTGGATCTACTGAAGTTAGTTAGGAAGCATATCAGGGCCATAGTTCATGACATATTAATGCAGTGAAGCTAGCACAATAGAAGAAAAGTCTAAGGCCATATATTGTTAGAGGTATTATACTAGTATACTCTACTCTTGTTTCATCCCTTTTGATACAGGCGCATCACACTCCTTTATATATGTTTCATTTTTGGAAATTCATGGTTTGGTAATAAAGTAATTTTGTGGCATTATGTATCTCAACACTCCATTAGGGGTCAAAATAGGGGGAATATGATAATTTTAGGAGTTCCCTATGAAGATAGGTGGGTACTATTTCTTCTAGATTTTCTTTATCCTTAAGATGACCATCTTCGACATCATTCTCGGTATGGGATGGCTTCTGATTTATTGCACCCAAGTTGACTCATATAACCGTCAAGTTCCTTTGACATCACCCAAGGGTAGCACGTATTTACA
This sequence comes from Viscum album, assembly GCA_963277665.1. Classification (NCBI taxonomy): domain Eukaryota; kingdom Viridiplantae; phylum Streptophyta; class Magnoliopsida; order Santalales; family Viscaceae; genus Viscum; species Viscum album. The sequence continues at coordinate 384,613,855 of OY728137.1, forward strand.
CAAGGGAGAATTGTATATCTAGGTAGATCGGGATGGACCCAAGCATACTGGGATGGGAAGAGTGATAGCTCAGTCAGCGTGACTCCTTATGAGCAATTAAGGGATGCAGTTAGAAGAATTCCCTCACATAGTGGATCATTTCGAGGACATATTCTATAAAGATTTATATGGCTTACCTAATATGAGAGAGGTTGAGTTCACTATAGATCTAGTTCCATGTCCGGCACCATTGTTCATTCTTCCTTATAGAATGGAACCTACATAGCTCTATGAACTCAAGAACCGGCTTGAAAACATATAGGAAAAGGGTTTTATCATACCCATCCCATCACCATGGGGTTCACATGTCCTTTTCACCAAGAAGGTATATTTTACCCAGAAATTGTTCATATATTATAGGTAGCTAAACCCTATTACAATGAAGAACTACAATTCATTTCCTCATATCGTTGACCTCTTAGACCATCTCTGAGGAGAAACTATTTTCTACAAGATCCATTTTAGGTTGGGTTATAATTAGGTTCATGTGAGACCATCAGATAAACCATGTATAGTGTTTCAAAGTAGGTATGTCTTGTAATATTAATTGGTTATGTCCTTTGGTCTACAAAATTCTTTGTAAATATTTACGGCTCTAATAAATTGGGTTTCCCATCGTATCTTGATTCCATCATGGTAGTCTTCAAAGATGACATATTGGTGTATTCCCGCTCCCGAAAATACCATGCCAATCATCTTGATATAATTCTAAGTAAACTAAGAGAGAAACATCTATATGAAAATCTTAGTAAATGTAACTTTTGGATCAGGAAGGTTCACTTATTGGGCCATATCATATCTGGGGAATGTGTATTTTTTTGACCTAGCAAATGTGAGTATCGGGGTTTTCTAGGAGAATCCCAAGAATTTGTTTTACATAAACATCTTCTTAGGGATTTCAACCTTTTAGAGGTGGTTCATTTAGGACTTCTCCCTATTAACAGAAACACTTATGGATTTGACTAAGAAGGGTGTGTATTTTATATGGTCTAAAGCTTCTGAGAAGTCTTTTCATGAGTTAAAAGGGAAACTCACATCAGCTCTGATTCAGATTCTTCTTGAGCTGGGAAAAAAGTTATACAGTCTATTGTGATGGTTCAAAAATAGGGTTGGGTATAGTTCAGATGTAAGGTGATTGAGTTGTGGCATATAGATCTCATCAGTTGAGTCCTCAAAAGTGGAACTATCCTATGCAAGACCTCAAATTAGATATTTTAGTGAAAGTTCTAAATTTATGGATACACTATATATTGGGTAAGTGATTCATCATTTACACAGATCATAAAATCTTGAAATATATCTCCACTCAACAAGCCTTGAATCTGAGGGAGTGCAGGTGGGTGGATTACCTACAGTCATTTAATTTAGAGAATTCTTACACACCTTGTAAGGGTAATTTCATGGTTGATGCCTTGAGCTAGAGGACACGGACACAAGCAATCCAAACAACCAGTAGTGAGTGGTAGATGATGGTTTTGTTTTTTGAGTTGCATATTGAGGTTTGGGAACAACTTAGACAACCGGTATTAGTAACTTTGGTTGTGACTTCCTCTCTTCTAGAGTGAGTCTTAATGCGATATCAGTTGGATTCAGAGAGACTAATCTTGAGGGAGATTGTTGCAAGACATAACACAACTTCTAGTTGGTTTTTTTGTGGGAAGTGTGACTCTACAAGTACATGTACATGTTTGGATTCCTTCTAATATATTAGAAGAGCTTATGAATGAATATCAAGCCTCTATTTGGTCAGTTCATCCTAAACATACCAAGATGTATCAATAAATGTGTCATTAATACTAGTGGTCAGGTATGAAGATGTAGATACCAAGATTCATAACTCGGTGCTCTACCTTTCAGTAGGTGAATACAGAGAACCATCGACCTATTAGACTTCTATAGACTCTATTCAATCCTAAGTGGAAGAGGAATGATGTGACCATAATTTCTGTGACAGGATTGTTAAGATCTCCTCGAGGTAGTGATGTAGTGTGGTGATTATCAATACATTGACCAAATATGCACACTTCCTACCAATCTGGGAGTCCTTATCTGTTTATGAGTTTGGAAGGTTGTACATTAGGGAGATAGTGCGACATCATGGTGTACTCTCTTATACCATTTCATACCGAGATGCATGGTTCCCATAGTGGTTCTAGAAAGGGTTGCATAAGGAACTGGGTTTACAGGTCATTCGGAGTAATGAATATCACCCACAGACCGATGGGTAGTCCAAGAAGATGATTCACATGTTATAGGATATGCTATGGTCCTGTATTCTTTATTTTGAAGGCTCTAAGTTAAATTATGTTCTTATGGTTGAGTTTTCCTACAATAATATCTTTTAGGAAATGATTCAGATAACTTTGTAATAGTACCTATATGGAAGATCATTATGTTCACCTCTAGGATGGATTATGGTAAGTGAGGTAGCTCTACTATTTCCTCATCTCGTTCAACAGGCATCAGAGAATGTTCAACAGATTTATAATTGTATGGCTTCAGTTCATTCCCAAAAGAAGTCATATAATAATTTTTACCATAGACCTCTAGAGTTAGAGGTGGGACATTGGTAATTTCTACATGTATCAACTAGATTGGTACATAAAATTATCAGGAAATAGAGAAAGTTATCACCTCGGTATCAAATTGGAGGCAGATGCATCCTCTAAGGATCCTCTGATACGTATCATCGATCTTAGCACGAAGGTTCCCTAGGATAGATCAGTTTCTTTAGTCTGGGTTCTGTGGAGGCAGAGACATGTACAAGATTAGACATGGGAGTGAGAGATAGATGTATGTGTGTAGTGGTCAGAACTCTTCTTAGATGTCATTATTCAACCCTTGGAAGGAAAACTCAGATATGAGTTCTATTAAGAAGGGGAGGTTGTAATGTAAAGGCTTTATCTGAAGGTATAGACCATTTAGTTATTTTAATTCCTTAAAAAACCCTAGTAATGATGCCTAAGGGGGTAAAGTATGCCCTAGGGGCGTTTGAGGACTGTTTGAAGCCTAGAGCACCGAAAAAGAGTAAAAAAGACTATGTTTCATGGTTTTCCCGCAACTATGCAACCCAAGCACATGGACATGAAACATTTTGATGGTTTTTGATAGTGAGGTCTAAAAATATTGTGAAAAGTTAGTCGAACTATTTTCCCCACTATTTGAGGTTCCCCAATGAAGCAGAACCTTGCACGTGGTTGGCGATCGGTTTTCCCAAATAGTGAGACTGAACCATGAAAAGTGTAAATGGGTTTGAAATTACGTTTTATCCTTCTTTAATGATTAAAGGATTTATTTATTCTTACCACTTTTCATCTAGCTGATTTTCTCCTCTCATCTGGGTGCATTAACCCCCTTCTCCACCTCTATATGGTTTTAATGTTTCTCCTTCATTTTTGATATGTTTCCTTCACTATCAGAATCTACAGACTCATCTCAGTAATTCATACCATCTATACTTCTTTATTCCATGGTTTTCCATCTATCTCTTGTACTATTTTGGTGTGATTTAATTTTTAACACTTTTTTAGGTGTTTTGAAAAATTCATTGATTTCTTCTAACTTATGATGAATCAAGGATTATAATCATATGTGTGGAGTATTATGATGTGGAGGTAGAGTTTCTAATATTTTTCTGGTCATTTCATGTATTTCTAGTGGTCGTGTTGTTGTGTCACTTGTCGGAGCCTTCTGATGACTCATTGTTCTTGTATATTAAAAAAATGGGAATGGTTTTCTATGTTCATAGTACCCCTAGTATGTGTAAATACCCATACAAGGGTGGTCTCCTTATCTTTATTCATCCAATTGGATGTTCTATACTAAATTTATTTTTTCCCCATGTTTTAAAATTGAATGACACTTTGGGTGTGTGCGTTTCCCATTGATTGACGCCTTAGTTGATAAATCAAGTTGATATAATGGTGAACCATGAGATCTACCATTGAAATATTTTCCTTTCACCTTATATTCAAATTCACATGACAGATGAATTATAATGAAATCCTTAATCCTTATGTCAAATTCTTATGCATGTTGATTAGATTCTTACGCTTCATGTCATGTTCCATTTCTTTATTTTATGTTATGACATGTTCCTTGTTCTCTATGAAACATTCTATGCTTATTTTATTATAAAAAACGTGAATTTCATTAATTGAAATGTTATTCTTGTTCAATATTGAAAGCTTGAGTTATTGAGATGTCATTGATGACATATGGTTAGAGGCATGTTAATGCATTGTTCTTAGGGTTTCATTTATTTACTTAAGCTTATTTCTTATTTCATAGTGGGTATACATTGTAGATTTGAGATTATACATGTAGATAATGCTTCGTGATCATGCTTTTCTCCTGATTAATGATTTGTGTCATGCCATATATTTGCTCCATAGTTCTTCAAATTTATTGTAAGGTTGGTAATTTTATAAGCATGTAGTAGTGAGATGTTAACTTCATGGAATGTGATTATATATATATATATATGACTTTCCTTGTTATTTTATTTGATTTTTATGGATCACTTGATATGAGCTATGGGAGAATGTGGGTCCTATATTGAGGATTCCATCGATAGACTCATCATGCTCAGCTGGTTACGAATCGACACACTAGGAAAGATGTTTTCGCTTTCCAGGTACGAGCTTCCCGAGCAGTTTCTTATGATTGTGAGTGATACTAGTTACCTAAGGGAGAAACCATGGATAGAACTATTTAAAAATATGGATACACCATGTCATGGTTGATACTTGGTCCCCTATGTGAGATAAATGGGATGGACTCAGAGTCACCATGCCTTGATTGATACAACGAACATTGTATGGTTCACCTTGAATAGAATTGGTGGAATAATGTCATGTGTAGATATCAGTAGAGACCCTTGGGATTCTATTTATATTAAATTGAATCTGGTCATGAATCAAATTTGGATTTGATGGATTGACTTTTCCTTTATTCATATGATATGCGTCCTTTATTATTATTATGATCTTGCATACGAACATGTTATGATTATCTCTTGTTTCACTAGCACACTTGAATGATAACCTATGAATTAAACCCCAAGACAAAGTACAAGATTGGAGGTATTCCTTTCTTGATAGACTTTTTTACTTTGTTCCCTTGTATACATATTATTATTTTACATGTACGTCTTTTTAGACTATTAGCTTAGGATGATGCAGGTGGTATGGGATGGGGTCCATTTAAGAAGCTAGACCAAGGTTTACTTGTTTATTTATTTTTTTATGTTCGTTTTCTTATATATGGAACACTAATATTTTGTTTATAGTTTGCAATAGAAAGATCTAGACATTTTGGGTTTCGGACTACTGATATTTATATCTCACACCTCACTCTGGCACTGTTCTGTACCCTAGTAGACGTAATGATCATGTGTATTCATTGAGGTAAGTGTGTTGATTTTAATTCTTGATTACTTTTATCCTTAGGATGAAGTTGGGGGTTATAAGATTCATCATATTCTAAAGATTTCGTGTAGTAATTTATGGCCTTTGTGGTTTTTGAATAGCAAGAATTATATTTTTTGTACTCCCTATTGCCTTCCACTCTCATTTTGTATAGAAACTTGACATGAAATCATTACTATTATATATGTTATTGATTATATACATCCACTAGTTCTTATTTATATTGCATGTCTTATTATTTAACTTATATAGCAATCTGTTTATGTATCTTCTTCAATTATTTATCATTTATTGTTTCTTGTTGTGCATATAAAGATAATTGAGGGCATAGTCTCCCTACAGACACATCCTTGGACCTCGAAGATAGTTGGAAGCCACTAGAATTTGGAAATATGCTCTTGAGGTCATGTGTCTCACCACCTTAGGGCACTGTTCAGTGGAACCCAGGGTGGGAATATATAGTTAGGCTAACCATGCGGTAAAAACATTACGAGGTGGCTTCCTAAGAAGAGGGTGACATACAGTTGGCACATGGTTTGGCTAATCATGTGACCCAAAACGTGCTATTTGTTTTTTTCTAAATAAAATTAATTAAACTAAAATTAAAATTAAATAATTTGAAACCTAAGTCTACCCCTCCATTATTTATACCTTCATCGCATGAGACCTCTTTTCTACCCCATGGTCATGTGCCCCTCTATCCACTGAGCTCTAGCTGTACACTAATGTGTTGTGATTCCTATGGGATTCTCCAGCATCACCTCGAAGTAAGGCCTCTGGCTCCTCTATCATCCCTTTTGTTGACCTATTTTTCATCTATCCATCACTTGGTTCCACTAGACCAAACCCTAGTTCAGAGGTTAATGTGATTTTTGATTTTCTCCATTATTAGAGCATGTGGCGCATCTCTCGATACTTTTTCATCCATGTTACAGCATCTTCCATTGACGGTGAAGCGCTTCGGCCCATTTCATCTTGTCATCTCTGCTTATGGTAAGTTTTTCTCCAACTAATTTTTCTTTCCTAATATTATTTGGTGTCTTTTAGTGTTTTTGAGTTCTTTGTTTTATCTATAGTGTATTTTTGTCATCCTTGTGGTGGGTTTGAGTTTCCAGAGTCATATTAGACTTACCACATATTCATAGGTAGAAATATATATATCTCTGTGTGTGTGTGTTCCCCTATTATTAATATATTATAAAAATTCACCCATGGAAGCGTGAATATATGTATTGGGGCTAGGTGTTCTTATGTATATATATGACAAAAATATATGGGTGTAAGTGGAAATGATTATATGAATATATAAGAATATATTTTAGGATTTCATTGTACTTATTCATGGTCATGTGAATTTGTACATATAGTATAGGTTTCAATATATATATGTTACGGTGAATATGTTCATAGTTAGGAAAGAGCAGCTTCATGTGGTCACTGGTGAAATCATCAAGTGATAAAGTGTTCAGCTTGGTTCTCCCTCCTTTGTGGTAGGGTCCCTTTTTTATTTCCTTTAGATAATGTCCTTTGATTATTCTTCATATCACATGTCATCCATATTGTTCAGGTTTATAAATTATTTATTCGTGTTATTCCTTGCCTTTATGTCTCGCTTAACACTCTTACTTTATGCAATATTCTATATAACTTATGCCTTTTGATGAAATTAAACTCTTTAATTTAATTAAGTGAAGTGTTTAAAACAATGCCATGTTTTTCAATGAAACCTCCCAATGAGGTGCACTGTCATTAATTGAAAATTTATATATGAACTTCCTTGTAGTTTTGTGCTTATTTTTAGGCTTTATTCATGTTGACCTTGGCCTTTTTACATAGTTTCTTATCTTGTTATAAGTGGAGTGATTTTTTTGGTGCTTTTATCTCAGATCTAAGGGTGAAACAAGGGATTCCTACTTAAGGATCTCTTGGGAAAACACTCACGCCATCCTGTTAGAATCGTTAAATATTAGTTGACACACTAGGAAAGACACCATATATGACTAGGATAGTTTGTTTAGACAATAATTATATTTACTTCCAGATGAGTGATGTAGGTTCCATAAGGGACACACCTTGGATAGGCTCTAAATCCTTATTGGTTAAACAATTCCTCGAGAGAGAATCAGGTCCATATGTACAATACTAGGTATGGAATAGAAGGTTAGTACTTGAATTTTCACCATGCATGGAGCGAGACATAGAACTTCAAACTTGGTTTACCATGTATAGGCTCCTTGACATTGTTTATATGATGATCCACCAAGTGATACTTGGCAAGTCTTCTTGAATTGTCAAAGATGGGCTCTGGGCATCTCTCTATGTTTTCTAAGTGATTTTTCCTATTAAATTAAAATGAAAAATGAAAATTTAGAAATTTAGAAATGATGCTTGGTATTATAAGAAGAAGTAATTTTCCTTCAATCCCAAGAAAAAGATTTGGGATAGTCCATCATGTGGCATTTTACATTCATCATTTTACCATTTCAGGTTCCTCGATTCAGACTCACCTGCTAAGGTAGAAGTAGGTAGTTGGGAGGGTGTCCAAATGGAACCCAGTATAATAATTTTATTTATTTATTTATTTATTAATCTATTTATTATAGTACACGTCATAATTTATCTTTCAATAAATGGTTTTTCCTAGAGATTGTGGGTGCCTGCCTAGTGAGATTGAATTTCACACCCTACTCGGGTACCATTGGTACCCGAGTAGACTTTATGTCTGCAGTTATTTATTGAGGTAAGCATCTAGATTCCAATGTTTTATTTACATTACTAGGATTAATTAGGGGAAGATTAATGAGTCAGTGCTTGAGATGCTTTAGGATCTAGTCATTGGAGAGTTATTCTTTTATTACATTGTATTGGTTATTTTAATTGTTACAATTTACACTTGTATCATCATTTTTCATACATGCATTTCTATAAATGGTGTTGTATACTTTTATTTAGTTATTATATTATTCGTACACTTTATTTTTATTTATTATTATTTCATTTCTATTATTTATTGATCAACATCAGTTATACCATTGTGCGACTATGACCATGAGGGTATAGTCTCCCTACCGTACCATTATTGCACCCTCACAACTCATCGAAAGCCTCTAGTGTATAGGGATGTGTGAATGAGACTAGGTGGTGACTGGTCCAACTACCAATTTAGTGGTTAGTTGTTTTGGGATATTACATAGCTTATTACCAAAGTGGGATATAGAGTTCATAATTGATTTGGGGCATGGATCTGAGCAAGTTTCTATCCCACCTCATAAAATGGCATCAGTCTAGCTTCATGAGTTGAAAGTTCAGTTGGAATATTTTGATGCCAAAGGATTAATATTTCCAAGTACTTTTCCTTTGTTTCTCTAATTATTTTCATCAATAAGGTTTATGGAACATTGTTCTTATGTGTGGGATATCGAAGATTGACCCAGATGGCAGTCAAGAATCAGTATCCCTTTCTCCACATTAATGATCTCATCAATTAACTAAGAGGTGTTAGAATCATTTCCAATATCGACTTGAGGTTAGGGTACCATCAGCTGAGAGAGAGACCATTTTACATACCTTGGACTACTTGTAGTAGCAGATATGTCCTATAAGAGTATTTGGTGATATCATTTAGTCTTAAGAATGCTCTAGTGGCATTCATGAATCTGATACGTTGAATCTTTCATTCATTCTAATATCATATTGTGGTAAGTTTTTTCAATGAAATATTGGTGTAATGCCATGTAGTAAAAAATCATACCCAGTGTCTTGACTTGTCCTAAGTACGCTCAGATAGAATCATATTTAATCCATATTATCTAAATAAAAATTATGGGACCAGGAGGAGATTGCAACCACGGTATCTTGGGAGTGACCCAATAATGTCTTAGTTATTTTTAGATTTCTCGGTCTATAAGGATATTATTGGTTATTTATCTAGAACTTCTCCCATTTGATGGAATTGATGTCCTGGATGACCAAGAAGGAGGTGAAGTTTGTTTTGTCTAATTCTTATGAGAGATATTTATAAGAGCTAAAGGGAAGGCTAACCTCTGCATTGATCCTCAAATTTTCTATATTGACCGAATAACATACCATGTATTGTGACGTATCCATAGTTGGACTCAGGGTTGTTTTGATTCAAGAATATTGAGTGGTTTTTTTTGGATCAAATATCTAAGACCACATTTGAGGAATTACCCTACTCATGATCCAGAGTTAGTTGTGATGGTACACACCCTGATATGTTGGAGATACTGTCTATTCAGTGAGAGGTTTTTGGATTAAGAGGACCATAAGATCCATATGTAAATCATTTCATAGTGAGACCTCAACGTTTGATAGAGGACGTGGGTTGAGTATCAGTAGTGTTTTGACTTCGAGTTGGCCAAAAAACTAGGCAAATGAAATGCAATTGTTAATTATGTGAGTATAAAAACACATAAAAAGGAAGTGTTAGAGTCTTATGATGAGTGACATGTAATGGAACTCTTTGCATACATAAATATAGATGTTTAGGACTCTTAGAGAGGAGAATCTCAGACTTCAACATCTATATTACCCATACTTCTAGGACAATTTAAGATAGATTAATTATCTAATCTGGTGGGATTATCTTTGAGTGATATCTTATAAGCTAGGAAGTCGTCATCAGGATGGTCTCTTGGTATCGGTGATGTTATTCTTATTCCTAGCCAAGTGTAGGTTTCTATGGGATTTTCCAAGGATATGACGCGGGATTTTCATTCTTAAAAATTGGTATTAAATCCATGTCTGATGAAGATGCATCATGAACTCCATAGACAATATTGGTGGCCATTCATGAAAAAGGATATGGTGGGTTATGTGGGGATATGTTTAACTTCTCACTAGGTGAATGATGAGAAACAATACCTACTTTGTTTTTACAGCCTCTACCCATTTAGAAATGGTAGAGGTGTGATTTTACAAGAGATTTATTGATATTATTACCTTGTACAACCCCCAAGAATGATTCATTTTGGTGGCATTGGATTGACTGATAAAGGTATCCCACATCTTGCCTATTGTGGAGAACTTCACAATGGATGATATGGATCATCTCGACATGTTTTTCATAGTTTATATTTATGTAATACTGAGGAATATCAATAAAATTCTTATTTTTTATGAAATATATTTTTACAAATAAATTTCATTTATTTGATATCTTACATTACACACAACATATAATTTTAATGAACATCAATATACAATTAATACTATTATTTAAAAAATTCCATTATTACCTAAATTTTAAATTTAATGGTATAAAAAGGAATAAAAAATTTAATTTTAATGGTATTATATAATGAAAAAGTTTTTTAAAAAAAGTAATCCATTTTTAGGGAAGTCATTATATGCTTTGAAAATACTTTTTAATCAAAAATGTTTTTTATTTATTTCTGTTAATAAATTGTCAAAGTGATGCATTCCACTTTTATAAAATTTATTTGAAAAAAAAATCAACATTTCAAAACTATCTTAGAGTGCATTTTTGAGAATTTTTTGAAAAGAATAATTTTTCAATGAATGGTGAAAAATACTGATTGTTATTAAAAACTTACTTTTAGTTTAAATAATTTAAAAGATAAATTTTGTTATAATATGGTTATTAATGTAAAATTAGATCAATTATTTTATTATTAATCCAATTTATATCACTAAAATAAATTTAATATTGATTTTTATATTAACTTTCTATACTTATGGAAACTTTTCCTTTTTAAAAGTGTTTTCTCATTGCATATGTGGGATTAATTTTAAATTAAATTCGAAAACATATGTGAATTGAATTTGGAAAAAAATATTTAAAAATTTTAATCAAAAAAATTAATATTATGTAATAAATTCAACTTAATTTTTTTCATAGTAAATAGTAAAAACAATAAAAATTAATTACAACGGTTATGGTTAAAATAGTATTACCATGAGTTAAAATAAAAATATAGGATTTAAAATTACCTAAATACTTGTTAAAATACTCTTTCATAGACATTTTAATAAAAATAAATCATTTATATTTTAAAATGATAAATTTTTTTAGCATTATAAAATACTAAAAATGTGGTTATATGCTTTTCTTTTCTAAAATTCCAAGTGTGTCCTCTCCCCAACTTATAAAAGGGAATCACATGTCCTCTCCTCTTCACTCTTCCAAAAACTTTTTTTCATCCAATAGCTATCCAAAAACCTAAATTAATTAACTACCCATATTATAGAGGTATTATTTTTATTATCAAATCCTAGTAACATGTATTTTGGTTCAAACATATAATGGTTGTTTGAAGAAGAGGTATCTTTCTTTACAAAGTATTTTTAAATTATTTCTTCTTTAAACACCTTAAAATCTTCTTAAAATATGGTAATGTAACAAAATAAGTATATAAAACATAATTATACATTATTATGTTAATTTAATAACCAATATCTGTCTAATCCCCCATAAAATTTTAAATGAGACTATTGATCATGTGTACGGCATACTACCGCCTCGCGAACTGAGGTAATTCCTTTTCCATCATCACCTCTATAATCTAGAGATGATAATGGATCTAATTTTTATATATTATATTTAGGATATATTTATACTATTGTAATTATAATGTAACATTTATCTTATTACCTTCCAATCCTTTAGAAAATTATAACATCGCTCGTGCATACGTGTGGACTACCACCACCACAAAGCCATGTAATTTGTTTTTTCTTATTTTGACATGGTTGGAAATAAGGATAATTTTAATGAATATACATGAAATATATGACAAAAAGTTATTATTTAAAGATTAAATGTTATTTACCTTTCTTTCATTCCATCCTTTAAGAACATTGAAATAGAATTCATGTGTACGTACCGCCTGCCATTTTCCATGAATGGTGAAATTCATTTTATATATATATCTTTATTTTATTTCTAAAAATAAATATAAAATGAATATATATTATATTTATATTCTATTAAAATTATTTATATGATATTAACTTTATCAAAGTAAGAGAAAATAAAATATCAAAATAAAACATACATGAAAAATGAAGCAGTTATTACCCAAAATTCAATTTTAACAAGGAACTATTAACAAATGTTTGATAAAAGGTTGAAAGTAAATAATATATGGTATGATATATTTTATTATGGTTCTGAAATATATGAATAGTAAAATTATATTTATTATAAAGTTGGATCAAATGTGTATAAATAATTTTGAGCCTTGAGGTATGGGATATTCACTTCGCTTTTATTTCTGTGGGACACATGCCATATTCACAAATTGTTTATTTTTTGTGGTTTATATACTTCCATGAATGAATTTTATGATTATTATTATGAAAATTTAGTGATATATATATCCAAATAATTTTATTTATTTTATGGGTCTTTTGGTTCATTACATACCAAAGTGGTAACAATTTAATGTTACAATCCCAATGTTTATCAGGATTTTTTATGATTAAGTTTTCAATGAATACATCTTATGATAAACTTCTCAATAATACCCTGAATTTCTTTATCCTATTATTATTTTCTGATAATACATTCTTTAATTTTAATTTCCTCTCTTTAATAACTAAATAAAACAAAAAAAATTAAGAATATATACTTTATTTCCATCTTGAGAAAAAATTTCATTTTCCCTCTGAATTCATTTTTTCTAAAAAAGTTTAAAAGAATATTTTTTTCTATTATACAATGATTATTTAAATTACTTTTTTCAAATGATTAAATTTTTACAATATATTTTAAAAGGACCATTCTTTTCATTTTTTAAACAAGGTACTCTAGAATTTTAAAAAAATGTGAAAGGAATATTTTTTTAACACACACGAATGAACAACATTTGCAACTATAATTACCATTAAATTATTTGATGCTTATTTTACAAGTTTTAAAGGTTCTTTTCAAATAATTTATTTTATTTAATATTTAGTAACTTTTAATTTTTTAAATAAATTTATTCAAAGTGAAAAGTTTATTTTCATCAAGAAACATTCCAATTGGTCTTTTAAAATCATTTTCCATATAATATGAAATCCTTTAATGTAAATTAAAATTTATTGGGGATATAATCCAAGTATTCCATCTTTGTTCTTTCTATGGATGGTTAATTATTATAATGAAAATTTTTTATGAAATTTTTTACATTTCCATGGGTTTTGCAGTAGTTAATTCATGAAATGATTATGAAACCCATTTCTTTTCCATAGGTTATGCCTTAATGAAATGTTTATTAAAACCATTTTTTACATGGGTTATGTTGTGATGAAATTATTATGAAACCAATTTTCTTTTCTCATGTTATCATATGATGGTTGTTTTATGATCTTGTGGAACACATATATATGATTTTCATTATGTGATTGGTGAATCTAGAATTATATACCCCTCCGATGAATTTGGTGAATATTGATATCTCATGAGATAAAGAGGATTGGAATGGGGAGTAAACCCAATTTAGAATTGGACTTTATCCACTATGTTAGTCTTGGGATTAAACCTTTACTAATATGATGGTTGGGGAGTGAACCAATTCCACTATAATAGTCTTTTAAACAATCCTAGACTATAATTGAATGATTTTATATGCTTATGTAAATACCAAAAATCTAAGTCTTATGAAAATGTTATGCTCTCATGGATATTGTTCTTTAATTTCATTATGATTCATGTCTTATGAACTGCCAACATTATTCCATGAATTAGATTATAATCTTTGATATGAAAGGTATGTTTTTATAATGTTAAGCTCATGTTATCATACCCTTATGCTCAGGTTATGCTTAGGTGATCATTGATATCTTCCATTTGTACCCTTACTTGCCATATGAGCTCACTCATTCATATTTTTTCTTTCCCCATGTTATTAAGAAATGTATTAAGTTTTATATGTCTAATAAGGGTTCTATTTATGACAATATTCCTTGAATATTATGTACTTCACTTATGAACTAGTTGTTTACATGTACAAGCTTCAAAAGACACTAGAACTATATGATTATAGAATGGATTGTTATGTTTTTTAATGAATATTAATCTATTATGATGTGATATCTATGTGTGCAAATTATGGGTCACTATAGTTGGTATTAGAGAAATTTTTATTTAACCTTTGGAAACTAGGATGAGAAAAATTTATTGGGAACCATAAAAATAATTCTATGTATGGGAAAATATCCTGATATTTTCGGGTTGGAAGGAGAAAGTGATTTCTAAGAAATTATATCCCTATATAGATACAATAAGTTTATGGGGATATGATATATTTTTACATAGGGTTCATAACATTGAAAGGGGTGTATTGGTAATTGACTCTGTCATCAACTGGTTCATGACTAATGGCCTTACTACACACCAATTTTGACACTCCTGGTGAATATATTTATGAAATTCACAAACTCTTAACAAATTATCATGAATGAATTGAATATATTATAACCCTAAATGGACTAACTTAAACCCATGGTTTCATGGATTGAAAAGAATCACTCATTATTAAATTCTTCCTATAAATGATTTCTATTCATTATGTGGTTTCCCACAATGATTACTATTGAACACACTATACTTTTTAGTTTTTGTCAATGGATGGAACCCAAAGGAATCCTATTAATGTTGAATTTGATAAAAAATGAAATTATTTTCCTCCTAAACAAAAAAAATGTCATGAACCGCTCCCCACAAAGTGTGCCCCTCCTGGGTTGGCAATGTGAGAAGGGTGATAATGACCCCTGAGTCCCACCATTTGTAGGCCTTGGGTTGGTGACTAGCACCGAGGGTATAGTAAACACACAGATAGGAGGCATTACCCTCTAAGAGAACACTTGTGAATACAGAGATAAGATAGACACCAAAAAACTCCAATTCAGACTAGAATATAAAAGAAATCCCAAATACACATATGTAATGTCATGAAAAACTACGATAACTGAAAGGGGAAAACTAAAAGTACCCAAAAGAAAGTAAAAACAGCAGCGACCATGAAGCCCAAACAGCTCTGGAAACCCTAAGCTAGTAGTAACCAACCTAATCTCCACCTTTATCCAAGTGACCTGAAAAATAGTTTATATATACATAGATAGAATATAACAGTATACTCTGTATAATTCTCCCCAGACCCACTCATGAAAAAGTAAAGAACGCAAGCTAAAGAATAGTGAACAACAAGTGAAACTAACTCATCACCTAAAAAGGTATACTAGGTTCCCAGCCTCACCATGTATACTATCACCACGTATCACATAGAAGAGTATATAATATAATAAAGAATATCAAGGGTACCCCGCTACTACTTCCCCATTGGTTTATAGATTTTCCCCAATATCGAACGTCCTAAACATCTCTCTCTAAAATGGCTTGCTCGCAGACACCTAGGAGAAGCACCACAACATGAACCTCGTGGAACAAAACCACAACATCCACGTAAGCAAAGTAACCTGGTAGTTTCTAGGATCCACTACAGCTCGTATCACATGTATCATACACTGGGTATTGAACCTCAAGCCATTATAGCCCAAACACCAAGTAAGGGTCCCCAAAACATCATAGCCTATACACATTACACCTATAGTACTCCATAGGAAACTATATCCAGAATATGTGTGTGTGAATAACCACAAGACATTATATACATTTACATGCATATATGGGGAAAACTAATTATTGTGCCTACCAGCAAAGTAACTACTAAGAGAAGAGAGTAGGGACAAAAGGGGTAGTCAGTCATCCATCCTCCCACAAGAATGTTGGGGAAAACACCTCCTCGGGGCTCACAATCCTTGGGGTGTTAGTTTCCCTAATTGACAGGGTGGAGTATCGTATAGAAACAAATAAAAGTATAAAATATAGTATATCTCACAACCACACTATGGGCATAACCTAGTCTTAGACAAAACTATAGCTAACGTCTCTCAGACTCCCAACTACCACTTCTAAGACTATATATCCTATGAGAACACAACCATTTAAAGAGATTAATTACATTACTTCATTCCCTTTTATTATTTTCACTTTATGTAAATTAATCCCTTAAACATTAATTAAAAATTAATAATTCCACATTAAATTTAATTAGCATCACACCCAAAGTCCATTGTCCATTTAAATTGTAACCTTAGCATTATGTCCCAACAAGCTCCAAACCCTTGGGTTAACATCATTTATTCAATAATTTATTAACAACATTACATTCCCATATTCCCAGGAATTCTAGACAAACATTCTAAACTAATAAACACAAGGGGGGTCAACTCGGGGAGTAGATGAACTACCCAGCAAGACTTTTCCACCTATAGAAAGAGCATATACCCATCCTCCCATGAGAAGATAAACAGAGAATGTATGTGGCATACCCCGGGTGTATTCACCCCTTGGAAGAAGGAGGGTAAGAAAACCATCTAACTTGATCACTGGGGAAAGTAAATAGGATAAACAACCAAAAAAACAGCAAGCATCAAAACATTCACATCCAACCCATTTCTTCATCCCTGGTACCCTCCCCGATACCCACATGCGTAAACCAATGCATCTCGCCACTCTAGGCATTAACTTCTTCCACTACCAATAGGCCTTAATGCCCCCACATATCACAATAGCCATCAAGTCTCACATCATAACACAAGCAGCAGGAAAACAAACATCCTATCAATTGGGCTCTAGGCCCTTAAACCAGAAAGATGGTAAATCAGAACCCTACAAGGAATTATATTTTATCAAAAAACCAATTCATTAATCCATCCTGAATTAAACTATTTATTTTTATATCTTCCAACTATGGGAAACCTAAATAGTAATTTATCACAAATTGATTAAACATTCTTACTGAATCAATTTGATTAGCATCAAATTACAACAACAACAACAATCAGATTCATTCACATGGCTCCTTATCTTTAGCCAAACAATTATCAATTAATTCCAGCTTTATGTTATTTACCAATTTCCAACAATAAAGAAAAGATAAACAATGAAAGAATATATATCACACTATCTATCAAAACAAGAGGCAATAACATATGATCAATGTCAATTTATTTATCTGGTTCAAATATTTATTATGTCAATTCCATTGTGATCCAGTGGGATAAAACATGCTAACTATACAGTTGCATGTAAAAGAAAAGATAAGCAATTAATCCCCTACCTCAAATTATTTTTGACATTATTTATATGAGAACGAGCCACAAAACGGGTTACAATCTCCTCCCCCTGTGGAAACTTATGTTGAAGATTGATCAATACTGCTTGGTGGAATAAAAAACCAAGGGGAACCAATCCAAGGAGGAAAGTTTGATCGCACAACTCCTACAGAAATAAATGGAAGGTTCTGGAATCTTACATCCAAGAACAAGGAAGAAGAACAATGGACGAAGATATCTCATCCCTTTAACAGAGCAGTGGTTTAAGATACGATGGATTATCCATTAAAATAGGATTGTATTAAACAACATAGTTTGACCAAGTAAAAGTATCCCAAGTCTTATGAATAATTATTATAGGAGTTATGGCCTTTGAATCATCCATAGAATCTTTAAAATATGGCTTTAAATGAATTTTACATCAAAGGAAACCCCAAAGGGGTGAACTATAGGAAGCTGGAAACACTGTTCATGAACATGAAATTTGGAAAAAGAAAATAGAGGCTACCATTGGACCTCACTGTTTTGGAAACACTATTAATGAACTCAAAATTTGTCAAAGGAAATAGAGGCTGTTGTAGGACCTCACCATTCTGGAAACACTATTCATGAACTCAAAATTTGGCAAAGGAAATAGAGGCTACCATTGGACCTCATCATTCTGGAAACACTGTTCATTGACTCAAAATTGGAAAAGGAGATAGAGGATACCGTTAGAACCTCACCATTCTAGAAGCACTATTCACATAAGGCTGTCGTTTAACTATTCACCTAAGGTTACCATTGCACTTTTCACATAAGGTTACTGTTTCACTATTCACATAAGGTTACCATTGCACTATTCACGTAAGGTTACCATTGCACTGTTCATATAAGCTTATCATTGCACTGTTCACCTAAGGTTACTATTGCACTGTTCACATAAGGTTACCATTGCACTGTCCACATAAGGTTATCGTTTCACTATTCACATAAGGTTATTGTTGCACTGTTTGCATAAGGTTGTTGCACTGTTCACATAAGGTTATCATTGCACTGTTCACAGAAATAGAAACACTATTCACAGAACTGAAAATTTGGCAAAGTGTTGGGGATAAGTCACTTTAACCTCCCGGAACACCTTAGACACCAGATTTTAGCAAAGGAATTGACCGGAGAGTTCCAGGTCGTTACACCAGATACCTCTCAAAACATTCTCTTCCTCAAGAATTCAAAACCAACCTAAAAGTGAAAATAAAAGAATTAAAAACAACCACCCATCGATATACCTCTCAAAAGAGAGCCATCCACAAGAAGCAACCAATGAAATCCATATCATAAACATGAAATTTATACAACCCCAAAGTGAACATCATTACATGAAAAGACTTAAACATCAAAAAACTGTGAGTACTGAGCACGTATCTGCAACTCGCATTCCCATGTACTCTCCTCAACACCACTGTGTCACCACAAGACACCAACCAAGGGAATAGAACGCCCATGAAACACCTTCTCCTTGTGTTCTTGGATCTCTATTGGCCGCTCCTTGAAGGTCACATCGTCCTCAACATCAATTTTGCTCCAATCGATGACAAGAGGGTCATCATGAGGAAAAATATGGAGTTGTGACACATGAAACACATCATGTATCTGGCTCATCTGGTGGGGGAAGTTCTACTCGATACTCCACAACTACAACATGAGCTAACACCTCGAAAGGCCCAACAAAATGGGGAGAAATCTTACTCCCATGACCAAACCATCACCGCCCATGATGGGGAGTCACCTTCAGAAACATGTGATCCCCAACATCAAACTCTAAGGGTATCATCCTTTGATTATAATATGATTTCTAACAATCCTGCGATATCTTCATCCTCTCATGAATCACCTGAACCCTCTTGGTTGTATTATACACTAGTTTCGGTCCGAGAATTGCAGACTCTCTGACCCCAATCCAACACAATGGAGAATGGAAAGGCCGACCATACCAGGATTCAAACGGTATCATACCGATGGTGGAGTGAAAACTATTGTTGTTAGAAAACTCCTCCAAGGGTAACTGCCTCATCAAAAAACCACAAAAATCCATGACACCAGAGCATAAAATGTCTTCAAGAGTCTGGATGGTCTGCTCTGTCTGACCGTCCGTCTGAGGATGAAAAGCAGTGCTAAGGCAAAGCTGAGAACCAAAATCATGATGGAGACCTCTCTACACCCTAGAGGTAAAATGAGTATCTCGATCATAAATGATCTTCCTTGGGACTCTATGAAGTTCACCACCTCCTCCAGATACTGCCTCAACAAAACTTCCTCTGAGATTGACTCCTTGATTGCCATGAAGTGGGATGATTTTTTTAAATGATCCACTACCACCAAAATAATGTCATGTCCTCCCAAAGATCGAGGTAAACTTGTAACATAGTCTATTAAGATGTCCTCCCACTTCCATTTATAAACATGTAATGGTTAGAGCAAACCACCAGGAACATGGTGTTCGGACTTCACCTTCTGGTAGACCAAACATTGAGACACAAACTCCGCAACCGCATGATTCGGCTCAGGCCACCAAAATTGGTACCTCGATGCTCGGAACATCTGTCTCACTCCAGGATGCACCATTAATGGAGAACAATGGAACTCTCTAATAACCATATTGTGCATATTAAAAGGAACAAATATCCTTCCATGATACACCACTTGGTGTTGTTCATCCTTAGACTAACCATTCAGGGGCCTCACCACAAAAAACTCGGTCTCTCCAGACCTCCACCTCTAGATCCCCCAACTATGACTCTTCTAACTGCTGCTCCAGATATGACTACACCGTCATTTGAAAAAGACAACCTCTTACACCTACTTCTCTCATATCAATATGTAATACTAACAGTTCTTGCATTACTCTCTAAGAGTCACCAGATTCATGCACTCCATCACTACGTGACTTCTGACTCAGCGCATCAACTACAAAATTCCCCTTTCTAGGTGTATACGATATTTTGATGTCATATTCCAGTAAGAACTCAATCCACCGATGTTGTCATAAGTTCAAGTCATGTTGGGAGAAAACATACCTCCAAATCTAATGATCAGTGAAAACCACAAATCACTTTCCAATGAGGTAATGTATTCAAAACTTCAGAGCAAACACCACGTCTGCCAACTCAAGATCATGGGTGGAATAGTTACGTTCATGAGGATGCAACTGCTGAAACCCATAAGAAACAATTGATCTCTACTACATCAAAACACAACCTAACCACAAATGTGAGGCATCACGGAAAACATCAAACTGAACTCCCTCTTCTAGAATAAAAATAACTAGAGCACTTACTAAATTCTCTTTTAGATGCACGAAAGTTGTCTGACACTGATCAGTCCATATGAACTCCTGATCCTTCCTGGTCAAAGTTGTCAGAGGAGTTTCAACTCGAGAGAAATTAGTTATGAACCTCCTGTAGTTGCATGCAAGACCAAGGAAACTTCACACCTCTAACACTATCTTGGTTTCTTCCCAAGAAATAACTGCTTATATCTTCAATGGATCCATTGCTAGTCCCTGTTAGGACACAACATGCCCCCAGTAATGGACTTCTCGAGCCCAAAAGTCACACTTCAACAACTTGAAAAATGGTTGATGATGACGAAGAAATACCAAAACAATGTGTAGATGGTCTGTCTGATCCTCCTTAGACGTGGAGCACACATGGATGTTATCAATCAAAACCACCACGTACTTTTCCAGGAACTCACAGAACACAAAATTCATCAATCCCATGAATACAGTTGGAGCATTCGTCACACCAAATGCCATTACAACAAACTCATAATTCCCATGAAAAAAACATAAAGAAGTATTCGGAATATCCTCATCCTTCACACGCATATGATGATATCCTAACCTCAAGTGGATCTCTGAGAACCAACTTGCACCCTTTAGTTGATCAAATAAATCATCAATCTGCCGAAGAGGATAGAAATTATTCATTTTCACTTTGTTTAAGTGACTATAATTTACAAAAAAAAATGCAAAATATCATCATCCTTCTTCAGGAAAAAAATTAGTGCACCCCATGGTGACACACTCGGCCGAACAAAACCACACTATAACAGAACATAAAGTTGTATACGTATCTCTTGTAACTCAGAAGGGGTCATTCTATATGGATACATTGAGATAGTAGATGCTCCTGGTTGTATCTCGATCCCAAACTTGATCTCTCGTCGAGGGGGTAATCCCAAGTATACATATGTAATGTCATGAAAAACTACTACAACTAAATGGGGAAAACTACAATTACCCAAAAGAAAGTAAAAAATAGCAGCGACCATGAAGCCTGAACAGCTCCTGCAACCCCAAGCTAGTAGTAACCGACCTTATCTCCAACCTTCTCCAAGTGACCCAAAAAATAGTTTATATATACATAGGGTGAGTATAATAGTATACTTAGTAGGATCCTCTTGATATTCACTCGTGAAAAAGTAAAGAAATCATGATAAAGCATAGTGAACAACAAGTGTAACTAACTCGTCACCTAAACAGGTATACTAGGTTCCTATCCTCACCATGGATACTATCACCAAGTATCTCATGCAAGAGTATATAATATAATAATGAATATCAAGGGTACCCCACTACTACTTCCCCACTGTTTTTCCGCTTTGCCCCAACATCGCAGGTCCTAAACATCTCTCTCCAAAAAGGCTTGCCCATATTCACCTGGGCGAAGCACCACAACATGAACCTCGTGCAACAAAACCATAACATCCACGTAAGCAAAGTAACCCGATAGTATCTAGGTGCCACCACAGCTTGTATAATGTGTATCATACACGAGGTATTAAACCTCAAGCCATTATAGCCCATAAACCAAGTAAGTATCCCCAAGACATCATAGCCTATACAGGTTACACCTATAGTAGTCCATAGGAAACTATATCTAGAATATATGTGTGTGAATAACCACAAGCCATTACAGCCCTGTACACACATATATAGGGAGAAATAACCATTTTTCCTACCAGTGTGGGTAACTACCAAGAGAAGATAGTCGAGCCAAAGGGGGTAGTCAGTCATAAATACTCCCACCAGAATGTTAAGGAAAACACCCCCCAGGGCTCAGAATCCTTGGGGCCACATTTTCCCTAACTGATGGGGTGGATTATCGTATAGAAACACAAAAATTACAGAATATACTATAGCTCACAACCACACTATGGGCACAACCTTGTCTTAGACACAACTGCATCTAACGTCTCTCGGACTCCAGACTTCCACTTCTAATACTAGGTATCCTATAAGCACAAAACCATTTAATGTTCTTAATTACATTACTTCATTCCCTTTTTATCAGTTTCACTTTATGTTAATTAATTCTTTAAACATTAATTAACCATTAACAATTCCACATTAAATTTGATTAGCATCACACCCAAAGTCCATTTTTACTTTAAATAGTAACCTCGGCATTGCGTCTCAACAAGCTCCAACCCCTTGGGTTAACATCATTTATTATGTCATTTAAAAACAACATAACTTTCCCATATTCACATCCATTCTAGAAAAATATTCTAAGCTACTAAACACAAGGGGGATCATCTCAGTGAGTAGATGAACTACCCATAAAGTATTTTCCACCTTTAGAAAGTGCATAGACCCATACTCCCTTGAGAAGCTAAACACTGAAAGCACGTGGAATACCCCATGTGTCTTCACCCATTTTTGGAAGGAGGGTAAGCAAACTCGCTACCTTGAGTAGTGGGGAAAATAAATAGAATAAACAGCCAACAAGAATCAACAAGCATCCAAACATTGACATCCAACCCATTTCATAATCCTCGGTGTCCTGCCTAACACACACATGCATAAACTGATGCATCTCGCCACTCAAGGAATCAACTACTGCCTATACCAATAGGCTTCCATGCCCCCACATATTACAACATCCATCGAGGCTCACATCACAACACAGGCCATATGAAATCAAACATCATATCAATTGGGATCTTGGCCTTTAAATAAAAAAAGGGGGTTACTCAGAACCCTATAAGGAATTATCTTTTATCAAAAAACCAGTTATTTAATCCATCTTGAATTAACCGATTTATTATTCACAAGTTCCAGCTATGGGAAACCTAAATATTAAGCTATCACAAATTTATTAAACATGCTTACTATATCAATTTGATTAGAATCAAATTACACCAACAATAATCGGATTCATTCACATGCCTACTTATCATTAGCCAAACAATTATAAATTAATTTAATCTTTACGTTCTTTAACAATTTCCATCAAGAACGAAAAGCTAAACAAATCAAGAATAGATATCACACTATATATCAAGAAAAGAGGAAATAACAAATGATCGATGTCAATTTATTTATCTAGATCAAATATTTATTATTTCAATTTCACTATGATCCAGTGGGATAAAACATGCTAACTATACAGTTTCACGTAAATGAAAATTGAAGTAATGAATCTCCTACCTCAAATGGTTTTTGACATACTTTATATGAGAACGAGTCACACAATGGGTTACAATCTCCTCCCCCCATGACAAATTATATCGAAGAGTGATCGATACTTCTTGGTTGCGTCAAAAATAGTGGGGAACCAATCCAAGGAGGAAAGTTCGATCGCACAACTCCTATGTGCAGGAATGGATGGTTCGAGTGTCTCAAACCTGAGAGAAATGAGGAAGAACTACGGAGGAAGGTATCTCGTCCCTTTACAAGATTTAACGAAGTAGCAGTTTAAGATACGCTAGATTTTCCATTATAAGTGGATTGCATTAAACCACATGGTTTGACCATGTAAAAGAATCCCATGCCATATGAATAATTAATATCGGAGTTATGGACATTGAATCGGTCTTAGAGTCATTAAAAGGAGTATTTAAATGCATTTTACGTCAAAGGTAACGTCAAAGGGGCGAAACTGTAGGAAGTTGGGAACACTGTTCATGAACACGAAATTTGGAAAAGAAAAATAGAGGTTGTCGTTGGACCTCACCATTCTGGAAACACTATTCATGAACTCAAAATTTGGTAAAGGAAATAGAGGCTAACATTGGACCTCACCGTTCTGGAAACACTGTTCTTGAACTCAAGATTTGGTAAAGGAAATATAAGCTACTGTTGATCCACACCATTCGGGAAACACTGTTCATGAACTCAAAATTAAGAAAGGAAATAAGGGATATGGTTGGAACCACACCGTTCTGGAAACACAATTCACATAAGGCTACCATTTCACTGTTCACCAAAGGTTACTGTTGCACTGTTCACATAAGGTTACCATTTCACTATTCCCATAAGGTTACTGTTGCACTGTTCCTGTAAGGTTACCATTGCAAAGTTCACGTAATATTACCATTGCAATGTTCACATGAGGTTACTATTGCACGGTTCACCTAAGGTTACCGTTACACTATTCACATAAGGTTAGCATTGCACTGTTCACCTAAGGTTACCATTTCAGTGTTCACATAATGTTATCGTTTCACTGTTCACATAAGGTTATTGTTTCACTGTTCACATATGGTTAACTTTTCACTGTTCACATAAGGTTACCATTTCACTATTCACATAAGGTTACCGTTGAACTATTCACATAAGGTTACTGTTGCACTGATCACAGAACAGGAAGCATTGTTCACAGAACTCGAAATTTAAAAACGTGTTGGGTTTAAGTCACCATAACCTTTAGGAACACCTCATACACCATATTTTAGCAAAGGAATAGACTGGAGAGGTCTGGGGAATTACAAAAAATGTTATGGGATCTATAATAAAGAAAATATTTTCTATAATCACACGAATTTCTCAAGATATGAATCTAACTGAACTACTAACTGAGAAAAGGTGGGAATAACATTTTGTTTATCCATTCATGAGGAAACCTCCACCTTATTTTAGTGGTTATAAAAATCAAATATTCGAAAAAAATGGATTAGTACCAGTGAAAAGATATGTTCCATTATCCAGTGTTCAAAACTTGGTAAATTAATGGGGTTGTCTATCATTTGGAACATGAAGTGGATCAATGGTGGAATCTTATCAAGAATAAGTGGGAACAAGATGAAATTTAATCCATGGACTGAGATGATTTTAAGAGATTATATTTAAGTAAGTAATTTCCTTATATTCTTTACATGAAAATGGAGAAGGAATTCCTTGAGATTAAGCTAAATGATGTTAAATTTATTGGTACCTATGAGGAAAATTTTATGAGACTTGTGAGGTATGATTATTATCTTATCATCTAACTTAAAACTAAGTTTGATTCATTCTTCATTATCTTAAAACCATGTATCCTAAGATAATTATACAAATGGAACATCAATAGCTATGAATAAATCATTTGATGTGCTATTAAGGTGAAAATAGTGATTAGAGTTACCCGTGAGTCTCAAGGTTTTGATAAGAAAATAAAGTATAAATTCAAAGGAAACTCAAAAACATGGAGAGAAGAATATGGTATTTTTTTTTAAAGCTTGAAGTGTGGAAGGAAACATGGAGGGGGATATCTTAAAGGCACTGGTAAATTTTTTATGTGTGGGAAGTAAATTCATTGGGAAATCAAGTATTCAACTGATGGGAAAAAGTTACCTAATGATATGAATACTGTGAAAGCTCTACAGAATGTATCAGAAACACTCTTGTTATTCAAATGGAAGGATTATGGTTATTATAATAACCATTGATCAAATCCAAAGGTCAATAATGATGATCAATGTAAATAACCTATTAAGCAAAGAGACAAAGGGAAATATCATGTGATCACTATTTCTGATAAGGGGTATGATAATGATGTGCTGAATGGAACACTTACCATACACTCTAAAACTAAAAATATCTTATTTTAATCTGGATACACCCATTATTTTATATCTAAATAATTTTATAAGGGTTTCAAAATGGAACCCAAATGATTATATTTTTAATTATTATTGAAACCCCCTAATGGTGCGATGATCGCATATCAATTCTATGATTCTTATCTGGTTGATGTTTATGGTAATGTGCTTTATGAATATATTTTTATTCTCCCTATCATTTAATTTGATGTTATATTAGGCATGGATATGATTTCCCAATAAAAATCCTGCATAAATTATATAGGGAGGGAAGTTTCATTTAATTTTCCAATAAAACCTATGATCGTCTATCAGTGTGATGATTAATACAATATTTTTATGGAGATCATATCCATTGTATGGGACATGATTCCTATTCAAAAGGGGTATTTATCTGAATTTTTTTTGTGAGAAAACCAACATTGAGTAAATTCCTATTTTGTGTGAATTTTTTGAATTGCTTTCAAAATATTTTCTCAATATTTCTCTAAATCATGTAATTTAGTTCTCAATAGAACTAATACCTCAAATTATGAATATTTCAAATACTACCTATAAAATTAACTCTATTGAGTTATAATAATTAATGAAGAAACTCCAATATAATCTTAAAAAGGTATTTATCCATCCAAGTGTGTCACATTTTGGGGCATATATCCTTATTAAGAAGAAGTATGGATTTATGAAACTCTTCATTGATTATTAGAAATTTAATAAGATCATAATCAATATAAAGTATCATATTCCCAATATTTTATGACTGGTTTGATTAGCTTCAAAGAGCTCAAAAAATCTCTAAGATTTAAATGCATCATGGATATCATTAATTGAGGGTCAAGATGGAGGATATACCCAATAAATTTTTTACAAGGTATAAACACTATGAATATATAACTTTTCCATTTTTTCTTACTAATTTCCCCTATATCATCATGTATTTAATGAATATAGTCTTTAGACACTACCTCGATCAGTTTTTCGTGGTATTTGAAGATAGTATTCTAATATATTCAAACTGAAAGGAATAGCATGAAGGTCAATTGAAAATTGTGTTGAATACCCTAAGGAAGGAAAAACTATATGAAAATTTTTAAGTGTAAATTTTGGATTAAAAAATGTTTCATTTTTGGGTCATATATTCTCTAGAGAGGGTATATTTATGGACCCATCAAATATGGAAGTTATTAAATGTTGGCCCATACTAACCACTGTGACTATGAGTTTCTTGGTTGGGATGGATATTATCAACGGTTTATAGAGAATTTGTCATAAATATATAATCCAATCACCAATTTAACTTAGAAGCGAGCCAATTTCCTTTAGATGGGTGAATGTGAGGACACTTTCGAGGAACTGAAGAGAAGTTTGGTTAGCACACCGATTCTTACATTACCTTGTAATGGATAAGGGTTTATAATCTATAGTGATAAATTTAATAAGGTATTTTTATATGTTCCCATTAATAATTACATGTAAATAGATTATGCCTCATGAAAATTGAATGTCCATATGAAAGATTGCCCAACTTAGGATTTATAGTTAGCTGCAGTATTTTTTCTTTAAAGATATGGAGGAATTTTCTTTAGAGAAACAGGTGTGAAATATATATATATATATATTGACCATAAAATTTTAAATTATACATTCACAAGTTGAATAATATCTAAAGAATATGATTGTAACTAACTAATTATTATGATTTCTCAATACATTACAATTGTGTATGTGTTTTTTACATACCTCGTTTGAAGGAGGTGTTAGAGGAATCTCATAGTTATCCACTCTCCACACATCCAAGAAGTTTAAATATGTATAGAGAATTGAAAATTAATTTTTGGTTGTATGTAATGAAGAAAGTTGTTTTAGATTGTGTATCTCATTGTTTGGAATGTTAGCATGTTAAGGCTGAGAGAAAAGGGGATGTTACAATCATCACCCATATCATAATTGAACTAGGAAAACTTTACCATTTATTTTTTCTTCGAACTCCCAAAAAAATATAAAGGGAATAATTATATATGTGTTTTAGTAAATTTACTTTTGAATTCATCACACTTAATATTATAACAGAATTATATCAGTGTATATGTTAATGAATATTTCAAAAATTATTAATTAACTTTTGGTATTTTTCTAAGTCATAAATATTTAATTAACTTTTATAATTAATAAAATTATTTAAAAGAAAATTATTTTTCATAAAATTTATTCATAAATCAATATTTTGTTTCCTTATTATTTTTGAATAATTTTATTTAACCTTATTTAATTTTTCAGAGTGTTATAAAATCAGTTATAAATTTAAAATATATACTTCTCAAGAAAATGATAATTTAAATTTATAATATTTATAAATTTAATTTCATAAAGTGGATTTTGTTTTTAAATTCTACATATTGTAAAATGGTTAGGGGTAATTTTCGGGATTTTTTTAAAATACATGAATTTTTGGTGAATAGTAAAATATGATAATTTATGATAAATGTTAAATACATAAATTATTGAGTCATAAGAGATGTATGGATAATAAAATCCCATAATCTAAAACTGTCCTTAATAATTTTAATATATTTGGTAATAATTCTCAAAATATTCATAGTCTTGATCCAAAATAATAAACAAATGAATAAAAAATTCAAAAAAACACCCATCACTTCCACTATAAATACCATCCCTTCTTCTCAAACCTTCCATGATTTGATCCTTGTCAAATTTCTACCCAATACTCTTCCCAAGTCCCTCACCCACTTTGTAACACCCCAATAATTTACAAATGGATTTATTAAAGAATTCATCGATCACTGAGCCTCTACAAAAACCACTTTGTTATAACCTAGCCAAGTAAATATAAGTTTGTCACTTCTGGGATGTGAATTTCGAAAATCTAACATACACGGTTGCGATAGGTAAGTTATTTGGAGTCCGAAAGGAAAAACATAATTTTTGGTGAATAGTAACCTACCCTTTTGAATATTAAAATACCATTATGAATAGTGATATACCATAATGAATAGTAACCTTACCTATGATAGTATATAAATAATATTCAAGTCGGAGTAAGATATACCTATGTTTTGGAATAAGTAAATAAATGTTTGAAAACTGGTTTTTTAGAATAAATTATGATTTTAATTAAATATTAAATTAATCATATTTAGGTAATTAATTTTGAAAAATGGACTTCATTTTTGTATTCTAAACATCGTTAAATGGTTAAGCTGATTTATTGTTATTTTTTTGAAATACTTGAATTTTTTATGAATAGTGAAATACCATAATTTACAAAATAAGATAAATACTCTAATTATAGAGTCATGTATGATGTTCTACTGATGTAAGACCAATTGATTCGGATTCACATGATAAAATTACTATTATTGGTCATATAAGACTCATTATTCCTTATCTTGTGGAGAAATAATAAATTAATGAATATAAAATTGAGAAATCCCCTCTCCCCTCCACTATAAAAACCCCGCATCACTCCCTCTTCTATTCACTCCTCTCAAGCCTTGTTCCCTCTCCAAAATCTGTCCAAATATCCACCCAACTGCCTCTCCCACATCCATCAATCCTTGGTCTCCTAAAAATACCAAAACCTCTCTGTTAAAGAGGCTCTAAAGGAAGTTTGGTTCAAGAGGTAAATTCCTCTTTTCAATTCTTTGTCTTTCCTTTCAAGTCCAGTTGTTTTCTTTTTCTATTTTTACCTCTTATTATCCCAATTTTGTGATGACTCCAGTACCATACATGTACTGTAATGTTTTCATGACATTGGAATAAGTTATCATCATATCTTCCTTTTACCATCTTTTATACTATAGCAAGAACACCATCCGAGATTTGTCAATTTACCACATTTAAGGACGATGGGATTTCAATTTCAATTATCATTCTCAATTCTGGTCATGAAACCATTCTTGTTATGGTTGAACCAGATTATTATATATGTAATATACCCTATGGAAGATTCTGTAATCCCTTATACCAATGGTATTAAGTTATAAATAAAAATGATTTCATTTTAATCAAAACCAACAAATTAACTGAAATAGTTATCATTAAAGTTCTATATAATAATTCATCCTCTTTCCATGTAACCAAATTATATAAATTAACAATAACACCTATATATGATCATAAATAATATTATAATTCAATTCTGGAGATTTAAATCCATTCCACTTGAACTTCATTTCTTAAGAACAAGTGAACCAATTATGAAAATAAAGAAAACGAACACTGTGAAATGACGAAATTCAATATAACAACTTATCAAGAAGGGAATAAATGAACTAAACATAATTATGATAAACTAAATACATGTATAATAGGTTCTGAAATAAGTTATTAATAAGTATAATTTCATATTCCAGGCCCTTAAGTTCAAGATCGGGACCCATTCGGACTTAAGGTAAGGGGTTTCTTCATCTCACTTCCATTTTTGTGAGATTTTCCATATTCACTACTATTACTTATATATGTTGTATGTATAATACCCATTGATGTTTAATAACATGAATCTATTTATTATCATGGTATTCAATGTATCATTTAGTGATTCTTAATTTTGGGGTATTCATATCGATTGATTACAAAGTGATGGAGGTTTTCCACTCAAACCTCTATTTTTCATTCGGGTTGCTCTTATTTTCTATTCACCTCAATGAAATTATTATTTATTCTTATGTAATCCTCATAAATTCTATGTGAATTTCCTATATATTTGTAACAATCATAATCCTTATTTATTTTGTGGGAAGTTACTTGTTTAAAATAATCTTTTAAAAATTCTTCCAAAATGCTAGCTTGATTCAAGGAACGTCTAAAATTCTTACCTATTTTGATGTTCACATTATAATTTGTTTTAATCCATGTTTATCATTTTAAATCACAAATTTTAAATTATATTTTGGTTTATTTATGTTTTTATGAAATAAAACATGCCTTTTCAGATTAAAATATCTTTAATGAATTATTTAAACAACCCTAAAAATTTTTAATTCTAAAGATTCTTTAAAATCAGGTTTTACATGATTTCACTCCAGTGGGACATCATTTATGCCTAAAATATAATTTTAATGTCTTAGTATTTTATTTTCTGGGATATTAATTTTTAAAATCTGATTTCATGGCAAATATAAATGATTTTCCAAAATAACTCTTCTTTCCAAAGTAAAAAATGATTTTTCTCATCTCACATTAACTTTTATGTGATATATTCATTATTCACAACTAATTTAATTCTTGTGGTGTATGTACTACCCTTTGTTATATCATATAAATAGTCTCCTTATTCTCATCATATTCTAAGGGATTAAGATTTTAATGTTTCAAGGTTGTATGTGACACTTTTAAATTTTTAAGGATTATTTCCTCAAGAAATTTTCAGTGGTCTCATTTAAAAGTATCTTTATTTATGTCAACATCCCTTGATGAATATGTATCCTAAAATATATACAGATATTGAGAAGGAAAATTGTACTGGTAATAAATTTATGTATAAATAATGATTTGGAAATGCAGTGGTGGGTGGGGCCTGCTATAGCCTCTTGATACATCAATAGGTCTCATGAGACAAATCAGTTGGCGACAAACCATTCGAGTTTGCTTCCAAAAATCAGACTGGTTTCTACCAATAGACTTAATATGTTTCGATGGTATTGTGGTATCATGTGCTAGATACATGAAGTTCAATTAATAATAATTCTCTTTATTAGTTTTCAGTTATTATTATCCATGAGGTTTTCACTGTGACAAAACCTATGGATTTAGTTTCATTCTCAGTTTATTAATGGCGTGAGTTTTTCATTTTTTCATAATTCCATATTGACTATGCCTAATTGTTTATGATACATTTATTATTGGTTTATTCTTCCTCTATTTGTAACCCTTACGTAGCATTTGAGCTCACCCCTTTCATTTATTTTCCTTCAACAGGTTATGAAGAGGAGACCGTTTATTGAGTTATCATGGATGCAATCTTTTAGTTATTGTTATTTGTGTTATTTCGTTACCTTTCCCAATGTAATATAAGTTACGTGTATATATCTACTTTCTTCAAGACTACTAAACTACTCAGTCCTTCGGGATTTGATTCCTTGTAACCATGCCAATATACTTAGTAGTGCACTAGCTCCGATCTAGAGGGGTCAGGATGTTACACACTTTCATGAGCTTTGAGTCTCATCAAAATACCAAAACCATTTCCCAAAGGAGTTTCTCAAGGATGAGAATTAAACATGTAAAATCCTCTTCCATTTCCTTTTAATTTATTTTTAAGTTATTTTATTTATTATTCTATCATCACCTCCCCTAATTTGATAGAATGATAACTCTAGTACCTTGAATATACTAGAATATTTTTATGATAATGGTATAATCCATCATCAATCTCCCTATCCTCTAACTTTTATTCTAAAAATGAAAATGATGTTCATGAGGTGTTGTTTCATCTCCTTCAAGGATGATTAGTGTTCATCCTCCTCCATCATCTTCAAGTTTGTTCATAAAACTATTTTAATGGTTGAAACATATTTTAAATTTTATATTACAACCCTTTATATGTTTTTAAGTGACATATTTACATAATACTATATAACAAAACAAAACAAGTTCATTGTGATCTAAAACTTCTTAAATTGATCTAAATGAATATCATTAACATGTTATCTAATGATTAATCCTCATGTCTTAGAGAAAAATATATATATTACCAATTACACTTATGTATGTTCATTAATAACATATAATTCCAATTCTATAGAACTATATCCATTCTTTAATGAATTCCATTACTTATAAACAAGCGAACCGATCATGAAAACCCAGAAAATGGTTGCTCTCAAACAATGAAATTTTATTTTATAATTCATCAATAAGGCCATAAATGAACATAATAAAAATATAATCAATAAAATAAATATATAAAAGGTTATGATTAATTTAATTAATGGATTCAATTTTATAATCCAACACATTAATGTCAAGTTTAGAACACATTCAGACATAAGATAATGGCTTTCTTCCTGAACCTCCATTTTCATTTGGGTTATCCTTTCTTCCTCTATATAATAGGGTAATTTTTCATTATTTTTATATAATTATTATAAATTCAATTTAAATGTTCCAAAAATATATATCTATATAATTTCATCTTTCTTTGATGGGATAATACATGTTTTATAAGGCTCCATTCTCAATTATTCCTGATACACAAGCCTAATTAAAGGGAACTTTCTGATTTCTTATCCATTTTCAAGTACCATACAGAATCTGTTTTAATACTCCATTTTTTTCTTAATTAACTAATTTTTTCATAAAAATTCATATTTTTTCATTTCAACTTTTATACAAACAATTAGGATAAATAAATAAAAATTCCCAAAGAACTCGTCTTTAAAAAGTAAAAATGGCATTTATCTCAAAATTCCTTGATTATTTTATTAGAGTATTTTCATCTATTTTAACACATATATGTAATATTATGATTTATTAAGATTTATCTCTTATTTTTATCATAAACCATAATATATTAAATTTTTTTATGATCAGTTTGACTTTGGATTTACTATCTTGATACCATTCACCATACTGCTCGGAATGGATAGTGATTCTGTTTACTGATTGGGGAAAGTTATTTACATTTCAAATGTATATTTTGTTTATGTTTGTTCATATTAATATGAGTAACAAATTGGACTTAATAATTGTCGGTTGGGGACTTATATATCCCCTTGATGCATCAGTACATCTCATGATACAAACTAGACTAGGTCTTTACCCATAATGTATAGAGTCTTGATCGAGGCCTTGAGGGTATGTTTATGATGTCTAGAATTATGAATTCCATCATTATGAAACTAGTAATTGATATTCCATTATATTATTTGACTATTATAATATCCATGGTTATGTTTTGTTATTGAATTACTTAATCAACTTTTATTTATTACATTTTATGCTCAAGATTATGTTTTATTGACCTATGTTTGTAGTTATTCAACATTCCTTATTATTTATGTTTATGATATCTTACACTGTATTTCTTACCCTTACTAAGCATATGAGATCACCTCATTATTATGTTTTATTTTTCCCTAGGATGCGAAGATGTGTATTGAAAATGAATTTTAGGGATAATCTTTGATTTTATTGATGTTTCCAATAGATTAGTTATGTTTTTTTCTTTTAGATGTAATGTAAAATTAATGTATCTGTTATTTATTCCAAAAAAACTAAAATGTATGGTCCTTTGGGATTTTAGTCTTGTATTTTTTTCCAACATATTAATATATAGCACTGACTTTGGGCTACTGGGGTTGGGGTCTCTATAGTAGGTATCAGAGGATGTTTAGTAGAAAATTTAGAAACAAGATTTAGAAATCATAAATTATGGAACATATCCCTAAGATAGAATTTGAGGATAATCAGAAAATAATATCCTAAAATTTTGGTAAGGTAGAGATCATGTGGGTCTTCCTAGAAATAAATCCTTATCTTGGTACATTAGGGGTTGTGGTTCTAGCATAGTTGTACTAAGGGGTATCACATAGACAAGTTTTCATGGGACTGACTCAGGGTTGCTTGGTACATGACAAAGGGCCATACTATACACCTGGTTAGACACTCCCAGAGGATATACTTAAGATAATTCACATTTTCTTTACAAACCATTATTAAGGATTTAAAAGTAAAATTTCCTCCAAAAAACCATGTTTATTTTTATGATATTATTTATGCAAAAAAATTCAATTTATGTTAAGTTTTTTTTTTCAGTTTGATATTATACATTATGATTCATAACCAAATCTTCTGTATTCCATTATTTAAAAATTGTTCCAAGTGGAAGGAACAGAAATGTATTAACATATGTATCCCATATAGGGAATTCCCTCTTATTCTAGTTAATGATATATGTATTAGATCTATGACTAGTACTGTGAAACTTATAACTATATTGGGAAATCTGACCCCAATTATGAACAATAACCTTGCCCGTATGGAGTATCCTAACCGAAAATGTGGAGGACCAATGTTATACCAATTCATGAGACAACAACCTCCATCATTAAATGGGTCTATAAACCCATTTTTTAGTAGTGGATAAGTTCCTTAGAGAATTTATTTCTCACATTGGGAAGTATTGAAAAGGATAAAATTATCATGGAAATTTATTTTTTCTCATTAGATACTGATCAATGGGGGTCATTGATTCAAAAACATTATTAGGAGTATGAAATTGAAAATATGTTATGGAAATATTTAAATTAAATCTTATTAGAAAAATATTTCCCTCACAAACCGTGAGTGAATATGGAAAGGCAATTCTTGAATCTGAGAAAAACGGTGGATAAGGACATTGAAAAGTATGATTACAACTTTACAAAGTTGTCAATGCATGCTGCAGTCTACAAAAGTAATACAAGGAGAAATATTGATCAATTATTTGATGGTTTAAAACCATTCCACCAAAGGGAACTAGTCTCCCAAAATTTATCACCGTATGAGGATATAGTCTCATGTGCTATCAAGACATAAAAATAATTCTCTACATATTATGGAATTAAAGGAAATCAAGAGAAGAAGATGAGTTTTTAAATACTATAGAAATGGAAATAAGGAAAAGGGGAAGAAGGTAAGGGTTTATTTTCTATCCCATAATAATTGTGGGAAGAAAGACCCCATTACTTGCTTGAAGGGTGGTGGTGTTTGTTACAAATATGGATAA
Organism: Viscum album; assembly: GCA_963277665.1. Lineage (NCBI taxonomy): Eukaryota > Viridiplantae > Streptophyta > Magnoliopsida > Santalales > Viscaceae > Viscum > Viscum album. Next base: position 384,650,041 of record OY728137.1, read on the forward strand.
AAATTCCACCAATCCTAGGATTTCAAGGGAAAGAAAAAAAGCAACCAATGCTCAATGCGAGAACTATAAATATATGGGACATTATGCAAATCATTATCTTATGATTCAGGATATATTTCCCCAAATAAGTCTAAGGGAGAATGTCTATGCTTATATGGTCACAATTACTGAGGTTGGAGCTCCTAATGATGTGGTTCTAGGTACTTCAATAGTTTCTCAAATATAGCCAATTTATTTGTTAATTCTGGATCATTTCATTATTTTATATATTCCCAGTTATCTAAGAAAATTTGACATTTTAAATTTGATTTAATAAATTATTTTCCATTCAAACCTCCTATGAGAAGTATCACCGCAACAAAGATCTGTCAGTCAGTCCCCTTTATGACACATAAACATTATTTAGTGGTTAACCGCTTCATTATACCTATGATTTATTTTGACATTATCCTTGGTATGTATTAGCTTTCAAATTATGATGTGAAAATATATTTTAAGAATAAGTATGATATAAATTTTTGGAATGATGTAGAATCCCCTACCTTTAGAAGAGAAACCTCATCAGCTAACTCTTATCTTGACTCACCCCTAGTAGCTCTACTGAATGAAATCGTTGGGGAGGAAGGGAAAACATCATCTATGGATGAGGAAATAAATCTTAAAATTGAATATATAACTACTATGCAAGAATAAATTGATGTATTTCTTGAGGATTTTACTAGACATCCTTAATAGCAGGTAGTTGGGTTCTTTATTGATTTAATTCCTGGTGCAAGATCTATATCAAAGACTCCCTATATAATGGCCATTGTAGAATCAGTGGAGTAGAAGAAACTACTATAGTAAAAGAGTGATAATTGATTTATCTTCCATAGTTTTTCTCCATGGGTATCCTCTATGCTCTTTGTCATGAAAAAACATGAATCCATGAGGATACACATTGAATATAGAGAAATCGATGTTATTATAACAAAGAAAAAATATCACCTACCTTGTATTGATGATTTATTTGATCAACTTCATGGAGCTCAGCACTTTTCAAATATTCACTTGTGGACTGTTCCAAATCCTCATATAAGAAATGAATTATATGAGAAGTGTAGAAAGTTTGAATTTTCGCTTCAATCGGTTTCTTTTCTTTTCCATATTTTATAAAAGAATGGAATCTCAATTGATCCTATAAAGAAAAAGGTGGTTCGGGAATGGACTACACCAATAAACTTAAATGGGGTATGTAGTTTTATTGGTTTAGCAGGTTATTATCAGTGTTTCATTCAGAAAATTATTTTTGAAAAATGGACTTCATTTTTAGATTTTACACATTGAAAAATGGTTCGGGTGAATTTTTGGGATTTTTCTAAAAAACTTGAATTTTTTATGAATATTGACATACCATAAATTGAAAAATTAAGATAAATACACTAATTATAGAGTCATGTGTGATGTTCTACTGATGTAATCCCACATGGTTCGGGATTACATGATAAAATTACTATTCATGGTCATGGAATACTCACTATTACTTGTCTTGAGGAGAAATAATAAATTAATGAGTTTTATATTAAGAAATCCCCTCTCTCCTCCAATATAAAAACCCCCTCTCACCCCCCCCCCCTTCCATTCACTCCTCTCAAGCCTTGTGACTTCTCCAAATTCTGTCCAAATACCTTCCCAACCTCCTCCCCGCTTCCAGAAATTTTTGGTATCATAAAAAGTCCAAAACCTCTCCCCTTAAGAGGTTCTCAATGGAGGAAGTCTCTAGAGGTAAATTCCTCTTTCAAATCCCTTATTTTCTTTTAAGTTCTTTTATTTTTGTTTCTTTTATCACCTCCCTTCACCAAAATAGTATGATAAATCCAGTAAAATATATGTACTGGAATTTTTTCATTTTAATGGTATATATTCCATTATCTTCTCTCCTTTCCCCACTTTTATTTGAAAGAAATGAAAGCATCGTTTGAGATGTGCTAATTTAGCACATTCAAGGACAACAGTTTATCGATTTCTATTATAATATTTAATTCTGGTCAGGAAAACATTTTTGTTATGGTTGAACCAGATTATTATGTAATATATACTATTTTTAGTTCTTTGAAACTTTTGTACAAGTTGTATTAAGTTATAAAGCAAAACATGTTCATCGTAATCAAACCCACCGATTAACCAAAACGGTTATCACTAAGGTTATATATATATAAACATTCGACTTCAATCTAAGTAACTCGGATTAAATTTAAAACCATGTAATCTCTTAGATGTTCACTGATAGTGTATAACTTCATTTCTGGAAAACCACATCCATCTTTTATATTTATCCGAACTTGAAAATAAGTGAACCAATCATTTAAAACCAAGTAAACAAACAAGCCCAAACAATGAAATTGAACCTCATAACAAATAAAAAAGGACTAGAATAAACTAAAAAGGATTATAATAAATAATTTACATATAAAATAGGTTTTGGAATTATGAATTAATAATACTGATTTGTTTATTCAGGTCTCTAATGACAAGTCAAGAACACCTTCAAGCATAAGGTAAGGGATCCTTTCACTCACATTTATTCAAGAATCCACCCTATCTTGTGTGCTTTTGTTTTTAATTTTATAATGATGGGGTATATTTTATCACCTCCCCCATAATTCCCTTTTGACATATAAACAATGATACCCCTTTACCTCTCATTAAGACCTTGCAATAGCACTCATTACCGTGCCAAAATGTTTGTAAGAGGTTTTCTCATTTCACCTTCAATTCTGTGGGATTTTCATTGTTCGCCTCTTATTTATTATATGTGGTATAGGTGTACTGACATTTTACATATGTTATCATGGTTATAATTATATTCATTGTATTCTGTGACTCTTTTGGTGATAATTAACCTTTGTTATATGACTCAATTGAATACAACACGGTAACGAGCTTTGTCTCAATTTTCACTTCGTTGTGACATGCTTAGTAATTGTGCACCTACTATTTCTTATGTGGTGTACCTACTACCCATTTGAGATCACTTTTCAATTGAAATTATATTCCATTTAAATATCCATATCATCATATCATGGATATTATTATTGTCTAAGTCGTATACCATTTTACATATGGTATTTATTTTGAATGTTGTTTTGACTGTGGAAATGTTGATAAATCTGTATCCTCTATTTTATACGGATAATGTAAATACATATTTCTCTTGTATTGAATATATTTATAAATAATTATTTGTATGTAGAGGTTAGTGGGACCCACTACATCCCCTCGATGCATCTGTAGGTCTCATGAGACAAAACAGTTTGGTGACATACCCTTCGAGTTTGTTTCCAAAAATCAGACGGGTTTCTACCCATAGAACTAAACCGTTTTTACGGTATTATGGTTCATGTGCCAGATACATGATGTCCAATTAATAAGAATTATCTTTATTCATTATCAGTTATTATTAGTGTCCATGTGGTTTTCACTATGACTAAATCTATGGATGCAGTTTCATTCTCATCTTATTAATGGCATTAGTAGTTCATTTATTCACTATGCCATTTTGATTATGTCAGATTTATTATGATTCATTTATTATTGTACTCATGCTTCTACTATTTTTAACCCTTACTGAGCATTTGAGATCACCCCTTTCATTGTTTACCTTCAATAGGTTATGAAGAGGAGGTCATTTATTGAGTTCTTACGGATGTAGTTTTTGTTTTTCATTATGTATTGTATCTTGTAACCTTATCCAATGTAATTTATGTTAAATCTAGGTATCTAGTTTCTTCAAGATTACTAAACTGATCATTCCTTTGTGATTTTCATTCCTTCTAACCATGCCAATATCACAAGTAATTCACTAGATCCTGTCTAGAGGGGTAGGTGTGTTACAGTTGGTATCATAGGAAGTTTAGTAGGAAACATGTAAACTAGAGTAGGAAATAGATGGTAGGGAACAAATCCCTAAAGTAGTATTTGAGGATAAACTTGCAATAACATCCTGGTATTTTGGTAAGGAATATATTACATGGATATTTCAAGCAATACATCCATGTCTGGATATGAGCAGGTAGAGGCGGCTCTGGCACAGATGTATTTAAGGGTAAAACCCGAAAACAAGGGTTTGAGCTAGACTCGAAATAGAATGGGTACATGACAACGGGCCTTGCTGCACTCTTGGTTATGAAACTCTCGGGGGATATGCTTAGGATAATTCATATTTCCTTTACAAGCCATTATGAATGAGTTAATGTAAATTTTACCTCAGAGAAACCATGTTTATAAGATTAGCAATGCATAGAATTTAAATCTATGTTGAGTGATTTTCTATTTAAGATTCATAAACTAATCTAGAATATCCCATTATTTAAAAATGGAATCTAATGGAAGAAGGGGAATCAATACTCATGGGAAAGTTAGGGATCTCCCTACTGAGCAAGTCAACACAGTCAATGTTGGAGCAGATCGGATCATGACTATATTGGGACAACTTACTCAAATTGTAGCGAATAACCATTCCACACCTGTTTTGGATCGTTTCTTGCTGCAGAAGCCCCCATATTTCAGTGGGACTACTAATCCAGTGGTAGTTGAGCAGTGGATCAAGTCACTTGAGAAGATATTCATAGCATTAATATGCAATGAGAATGACAAGGTGGTGATGGAAGTATATTGTCTCAAGGGTGACGCTGACCAATGGTGGTCCCTGATTCAGAATACCATGGAGGAAGAATAAATATAAGATATGGAATGTTGGATTTTTAAGGGAATAGTCTTCGAAAAATATTTCCCTCATGAGAAACGAACTGAAATGTAGAGTAAATTCCTTAGCATAAAACAAAGGGAAGAAGACAGCGTTGCAGATTATGAGGCTGATTTTACAAGGCTGTCCAGGTATGCTGTAGATTACGCACGTGACTCGGCAGACAAGATTGATCATTTCTTTGAAGTTTATAAGCCAAGTCTTTGAAGGGCACTAGGTTCTCAAACATATTCATCATATGATGGAATTGTATCAAGTTCCATCAAAATAGAGAGGGAAATTTCTAAATCAAATATTTTCAAAACAAACCAAGATAAGAAGTGATACTTTGATAACAAAGGAAAAGGAGAAGCACCAAAGAAGAGCAAGGGAACGAATAGTTTCCCATTATGGGAGAACTGTGGAAAGAATCATCTCTGGAAATGCTTGAAAGGTATGGGAGTCTGTTATAACTGTAGAGAAAAGGTTCTTCGATCCGATGAATGTAAGGGGAAGAAAAAATTCAATGATATTCAACGCTAAAATTGCAGATAGATGAGACACTATACAAATTAGTGTCCTAAATGCCAAGGAAACATAACTCAGAAAAGGCCAAGAGAGCAAGGAAGAGGTTGTGCTATTACAACTGAGGAGGTTGAAATTCCTAATGATGTGATGGCAGGTACTTTAATTGTTTCCTCAAACTTAGAAAACAGCTTATTTGATTTTGGATCATCGCATTCATTTATATCTTCTTAGTTTTCCAAGAAAATAAGATATGTCCAATTTGATTTAATAAAGAAGTTTTCAGTCAAAACTCTCGGGGGATGTATCATTTCAACAAAGGCATGTTGACTAGTCCCCCTCCAGTCACCAAAATATGCTTTATTTTCTAACCTGGTCATCATACCAATGACTTAATTTTATATAATTCTCGGCATGAATTGGCTGTAAAATTATGATGCGAAGATTTATTATAAGAAGAAGGAAGTTCCAATTTTTGAAAATGGTGTAGAATCCCTTGTCTTTAGGGAAGAAACATCACCACTTGATTCTTATCGAGAACCACCCCCATTATCTCTACTGAATGCAATACTTGGATATGAAGATAAACCAACATCTATGGGAGAGGAAAGAAATCTTCAAATTGAAGAGGTGCATATAGTGCAAGAGTACATTGATGTATTTCCAAATGATTTACCAGGACATCCTCCAGAGAGGGAAGTTGAGTTCTCTATTGATTTAATTCTTTGTGTGAGATCTATATCAAAGACCCCCTATAGAATGGCCACTGTGGAGTTAGTGGTGCTAAATAAACCACTAGAGTATTTCAGTGCCAAAAGATTTATTTGACATAGTGTTTCTCCATGGGGATCCCTGTTCCTGTTTGTCAAGAAGAAAGATGGATCCATGAGGCTATGCATTGATTATAGGGAAATCAATGATATTACAATAAAGAATAAGTATCCTCTTCCTCAGATTTATGATTAATTTGATCTACTCCAAGGAGACCAATACTTTTCAAAGATTGACCATTGGTCTGGATATCATCAGCTGCGTGTGAGGAAGTAAGATATTCCTAAGACAGCATTTTGAACCAGGTATGGGCATTACGAGTTTATGGTGATACCTTTTGGACTGACTAATGCACCCTCTGTTTTCATGGATTTAATGAATAGAGTTTTCAAGTAATATCTTGATAACTTTGTTGTGGTTTTCAATGATGATATCTTGGTATATTCAAAAATCTATAAAGACCATGAGAATCACTTGCGGATTATTCTAGAAACTCTTAGAATAAATGAATTATATGGGAAGTTTAGAAAGTGAAAATTCTGTCTTTAATCATTTTCTTTTCTAGGCCATATTGTCTCTAAGGATGAAATCTTATTTGATCCTCTGAAAACAAAGGCAATCCAAGATTGGCCCACGCCAACAAACATAACCAAGGTACGCAGTTTTATTGGCTTAGCAGGTTACTATTGGCGTTTCGTTCAGAATTTTTCCCGACTATCTAACCCACTAACCAAGCTCACATGTAAAGGAGTTAAGTTTGGTTGGAAAAAATAATTTAAAAAATGCTTCAAATAATTGAAAAGAAGATTGTTCAATGCTCCAATTTTGACTCTTCCATCTAGAAGTGATGGATTTGTGATATACAGTGATGCATCAAAGAATGGGCTGGGTTGCGTCCTTATGCAAAATGATAAATTTATTGCTTATGCATCAAGAAAATTGAAGAATCATGCGAAAAATTATCCAACTCATGATCTAGAGTTAGCAGCTGTAATCTTTGCTCCGAAAATATGGAGGCATTATCTCTACGGAGAGAGATGTGAGATCTATACGGACCAAAAAAGTTTGAAATAAATTTTCACACAACAATAACTCAACATGGGGCAAAGAAGATGTCTTGAGTTACTAAAATATTACGATTTTTCAATACACTACCACCCAAGAAAGGCGAATAAGGTGGAAGATGCATTAAGCAGGAAAGATCATAGCCTTATGACTCAAATGAGGATTGAAAGTGATCCTATATTCATGGATCTAATGAAGATGGATATAGGAATTTTTATGGAAGGGGAAATATCTTTTCTCTTTCAAATGATTTCTAAACCATATTTATTAGATAAAATAAAAAGCTCTCAATTTGGTGATGAGAATATGCACAAGAAAATTAATGTTATCAAGGATGGAAGACTGACTGACTTCGTGTATGAAGAAGGAGTTCTAAAATTTGGGAAAAGGTTATGTGTTCCATCAGTACCTGATCTAAAAAAGGGAACTATTATATGATTCCCATAGCTCAAATTTCCTTATACACCCGGGTAGCACCAAGATGTATAAAGATCTGAAAGAATATTTCTGGTGGGATAATATGAAGCGGGAAATTGCTGACTATGTGTCAAGGTTTCTAGTTTTTCAACAAGTGAAGGCAGAGAGACAACATCCCAAAGGAGTTATGCAACCTTTACCTATTCCTATGTGGAAGTGGGATAAAATTATGGTGTATTTTATCACTGGACTACCAAGGAAACCTAGAAAGAATAATGAAATATGGGTAATTGTTGATCATTTCAAAAAATCAGTACATTTTCTTCCTATACGAGAGGATTTTCCACTCGAGTGCCTGGGAAGACTGTCTATTAATGAAGTTGTAAGACTTCATGGTCCACCTCTATCAATTTTATCCGATCGAGATCCCTATTTTACATCAAAGTTCTAGAAAAGTCTCCAGAAATCTTTGAATATTGAGCTTTGTATGAGTACTGCTTATCACCCCCGAACCGATGGATAGTCTGAAAGGACTATTCAAACTTTAGAAGACATGTTGAGGTCATTCTCTCTTGACTTCCAAGTTATGTGGGGTCAATATTTACCATTGGTGTAATTTTCCTACAATAATAGTTTCCATTCTAGAATTCAAATGGCTCCGTATGAAGCATTATATGGAAAGAGGTGTCAAACTACAACTTGTTGGGACAAAGTTGGTGAGAGGAAACTTATAAGCCCGAAACTTATTGAAGAGACCACGACAAAGGTGAATAAAATTCAAGCCCATATTAAGGCACCCCAAAGTAAAAAAGAAGAGTTATGCTGGCAATCAGAGAAAGGATTTGGAATTCCAGGTGGGAGATCATGTCTTTCTGAAAGTATCTCCCTGGAAGGGTGTCCTAGGGTTCGGTAAGAAAGGGAAACTGAGCCTCAGGTACATCGGTCCATTTGAAATTATGGAAAGAATCGGAGTTATAGCTTACTGTCTAGTGATGCTGCCAAATTTATCCAGATTTCATGATGTGTTCCATGTGTCATTGTTAAAGAAATACATGCCAGACCCAACGCATGTTCTCACATATGAAGAAATTGAACTAGAACCTGATTTTTCATATTGTGAAAAGCCTATTGGGATTCTTGAAACAAGGGAGAAGATATTGAGATATTGGAAAACTCTCCTAGTGAAGGTTCTTTGGAGAAACCAGAATATGGATGAAGCAACATGGGAACCTGAGGATGTTATGAAGAAGAACTAAACATATCTTTTTGGTGGTATTTATACATAAAATTTCAAGGAAGAAATTTCCGAAAGAGGGAATAATGTAGAACCCCAATCATTTTATGGTATGTTTCTCTTCAATACACTGTATTCATTAGGTAGCCTATATTTCATGAATCACTGAGCCCCTATGGAACAAAACATGGTTACTTATAGGATATAGCCATAAGTTAGCCACTAAACTTAAATTTACCAGCTCTGTGATTTGAATTTTAAAAATATGATATACACGTTGTGTTCAAGATGATATTTAGAGTCTAATAGAATTAACTTAATTTTTGGTGAATAGTAACATACCCTTATGAATAGTAACCTACCCTTAGGAATAGTAACTTACCCTTATTAATAGTAATATGACTCTTATGAATGGTATCCATACCCTTGAGTTTATAAATGAATTTAGACACACTAAAGATGAAGATGAATATTCAAAGTGTTTATGTATTTCAATTAAAAAATGAGTTAATTAAATATTTAATTAATCATATTCAGAAAATTATTTTTGAAAAATTAATTTCATTTTTGGATTCTACACGTCAAAAAATGGATATGGTGATTTTTTGGGATTTTTCTAAAAAACATTAATTTTTGATGACTGGTGACATGCCATAAATTGAAAAATTAAGATAAATACACTAATTATAGAGTCATGTGTGATGTTCTACTGATGTAAGCCCACTTGGTTTGGAATCACATGATAAAATTACTATTCTTGGTCATGGAATATTCACTATTCCTTTTCTTGAGTAGAAATAATAAATTAATGAGTTTTATATTAAGAAATCCCCTCTCTCATCCACTATAAAAACCCCCTCTCACCCCCCCTTCCATTCACTCCTCTCAAGCCTTGTGCATTATCCAAATTCTATCTAAATACCTTCCCAACCTCTTCCCCACATCCAGAAGGCTTTGGTATCATAAAATGACCAAAACATATCCCCTTAAGAGGTTCTCAATGGAGGAAGTCTCAAGAGGTAATTTCCACATTCAAATCCCTTCTTTTCTTTTAAGTTCTTTTATTTTTGTTTCTTTTCTCACCTCCCTTCACCAAAATAGTATGATAAATCAAGTAACATATAGGTACTGTAATGTTTTCATTCTAATGGTATATATTCCATTATCTTCTCTCCTTTCCCCACTTTTATTTGAAACAAATGAAAGCACTGTTTGAGATGTGCTAATTTAGCATAGTCAACGACAACGGTTTATCGATTTTTATTATATTATTTAATTCGGGAAAGGAAAGCATTTGTGTTATGGTTGAACCAGATTATTATATAATATATATTATTTTTATTTCTGTAATACTTTTTTAAAATTGGTATTTATTTATAAATCAAAACGTGTTCATCGTAATCAAATCCACTGATTAACCAAAACGGTTATCACTAAGGTTATATATATATAAACATTCGACTTCAATCTAAGTAACCCGAATTAAATTTAAAAACATGTAATCTCTTGGATGTTTACTAATAGTGTATAACTTCATTTCTGGACAACCATATCCATCTTTTATATTTATCCGAACTTGAATATAATTGAACCAATCATTTAAAACCAAGTAAACAAACAAGCCTGAACAATGAAATTGAACCTTATAACCAATGAAAAAGGCCTAGAATGAACTAAAAAGGATTATAATAAATCATTTACATATAAAATAGGTCTTGTACTTACGAATTAATAATCCTAATTTGTTTTTTCAGGTCTTTAATAACAAGTCAAGAACACCTTCAAGCATAAGGTAAGGGATCCTTTCTCTCACTTTTATTCAAGAATCCACCTTATCTTGTGTGCTATTGTTTTTAATTTTATAATGATGGGGTATGTTCTATCACCTCCCCCATACTTCCCTTTTGACATATAAATAATGATACCCCTTTACCTCTCATTGAGACCTTGCAATAACACTCGTTACCGTGCTAAAATGTTTGTAAGATGTTTTCTCATCTCACCTTCAATTCTGTGGGATTTTCATTGTTCGCCTCTTATTTCTTATATGTGGTATAGGTGTACAGCCATTTGAAATATTTTATCATGGTTCTCATTATATTCATTGTGTTATATGACTCTTTTGGGCATTATTAACTTTTGTCAAATGACTCAATTTAATACAACACGGTAACGAGCTTTGCCTCAATTTTCACTTCGTTGTGACTTGCTTAGTAATTGTGCACCTACTCTTTCTTATGTGGTGTACCTACTGCCAATTTGAGATAAATTTTCAATTTAAATTATATTCCATTTAAATATCCATATCTTCATATCATGTATATTATTATTGTCTGAGTCATATACCATTTTACATAGTGTATTTATTTTGAATGTTGTTTTAACTGTGGAAATGTTGACGAATCGGTATCCTCTATTCTATAAAGATAATGTAAACACATATTTCTCTTGTATTGAATCTATTTATAAAGAATTATTTTGATGTAGATGTGGGTGGGGACCACTACAGCCCCTCGATGCATCATTAGGTCTCATGAGACAAAACAGTTTGGTGACAGACCCTTCGAGTTTGTTTCCAAAAATCAGACAGGTTTCAACCCATAAAACTAAACTGTTTTTATGGTATTATGGTTCATGTTCCAGATACATGATGTCCAATTAATAAGAATTTTATTTATTCATTATCAGTTTTTATTAGTATCCATGAGTTTTTCACTATGAAAAAATCTATGGATCCAGTTTCATTCACAGTTTATTAATGGTATTAGTAGTTCATTTATTCACTATGCCATTTTGATTGTGTCATATTGATTATGATTCATTTATTATTGTAATCATGCTTCAGCTATTTTTAACCCTTACTGAGCATTTTACCTCACCCCTTTCATTGTTTACCTTTAACAAGTTATGAATAGGAGGTTATTTATTGAGTGCTTGTGGATGCAGTTTTTTTTTCATTATGTATTGTATTTTATAACCTTATCCAATATAATTTATGTTAAATATATGTATTTAGTTTCTTCAAGACTACTAAACTGATCTTTCCTTCGGGATTTTCATTCCTTCTAACCATGCCAATATCACATGTAATGCACCGGCTCCTGTCTAGAGGGGTCAGGGTGTTACATATTTCCTATTCATAAGGGCAGTTAAAAAATAATGAATAGAACTATCCAACTCATGATATTGAGTTGTGATTTGTAATATTTTCTCTAAAAATAGGGAGACACTATCTCTATGGTTAAAGATGTGAAATATATACATAGCATAAGAGCTTTAAATATATCTTTTTATAGAAAGAACCCATCTTGAGGAAAAGTAGATGGCTAATAATACTCAAGGATTAGGGTTATTTAATACACTACCATATAGGGAAGGTGAATAAAGTTGTTGATGCATTGAGAAGGAAGGATCATGGAGTTATGAACAAAATAAGGATTGAAAAGGATACTGAATACATGTATCTAGTAAATATGGATATAGGATTTATCAAGGAATGTGAAACCCAAATACTTTTTCTGTTAGTTTCCCAATAATATTTATTAGAAAGGATTAAAATTTCTTACTCTATGGATGAGAATCTTCAAAAGAAAATTAATGATGTGAATGATGGGAATTTTCTAGACTTCATTTGTAAGGATGTAATTGTAAATTTTGGGAGAAGAATATGTGTTCCCTATATAATCGATCTAAAAAATCAGTTATTGGATGATTCTCATAGATCAAATTTCACTATAAACCCTAGTTTTATAAACATGTATAGAGATATGAAAGAACATTTCTGGAGGGATAATATGAATTAGGAAATTTTTTATTATATATCAAGATGTTTAGTCTGTCAAAAGGAGAAGGATAAAAGACAACATATTATAGGATTCATTCAACCTCTACTTATTCCTACATGTAAATGTTATGGAATCACAATGTATTTTTCCAATAGATTATCAAAAACTATAAGAAATAATGATACAACATGGTTACTTGTTGATCGACTTACCAAATCCCCTCATTTCCTCGCTATAAGGGAGGATTTTCCACTAGAGTGCCTTGCACGTATCTATATTAATGAAGTTTTAAGAATTCATGTAGAAACTCTTTCTACTATGTATAATTATTATCCATGATTTACATTGAAATTATTGAAAATTATACAGAAATATTTGGATACTAAGCTTCATTTTAGTACTACTTATCAACTTCAAACTGAGGGGTAATCCAAAAGGACCATTAAATAACTTGAATACATGATGAGATTTTGGACACTTGACATTAAAGGTGTGTGGGATTAGTATCTGAATTTGGTATAATTTTTCTATATTAATAGTTTCTATTGTAGTATTCAAATGGAACCATATGAAGAATTCTACAAAAAGAGAAGTCATACACCAAAAAGTTGGGAAAAGTTGGTGGAAGGAAGCTGGTAGTCCCAGAACTTGTGGAGGAAACAACAGAATAGGTAAAGACTATTCAAACCCATATAAAAATATCTTCTTCCAATTTAAATTTTTATAAAATATACCACCTTGAGGGAAAGTGATAAAAACAAGAAGATTACAAGCCAACCTCATGTCAAACCACATAATAGGTTATCGAACTATTCCAAAAAGCTTTAAATGTTTTGAATTAAACACCCTATGTACGCTCGAGGAGATATAATATACCTTTACATATGGGTCGTCTTTGATGAGATCCTCGAAGTGGTCAACCATCCATTCCCAAGTCTAAATGCATTCATCCAAGTTTATTTTCTTCTCATTGATTCCATGAGCTAGGATCTGGTCTTTCCTACTAATCCACTCAGCTTTCTCTTCATTAAGTTCAACTTGCAATAATCTAGTGTAAATTCTATTAGCTTCTTCCATTGTAACATTGATAGTAAATTGATTATCTTATATATCTTTCTCATATTGTAAGAGAAGCTCTAGGTCAGTGTCCTCCTTCCTTGACTTCTTCTTGACATCCTATGATTCCACTATGTCCATAGACTAGTTTGGATCCTAAAGTTTGTCACCTTTAGACTCCTCAACCTTGTCATGGAAGGAAGTTTGGATCAGCTCCCTAAAACGAATACCCTTTCCAGATGATCGTTTAGTCATCAGTTTTGGAACGTATGAGTAATATTTCTGAGTCTTGTTCTTCCTCCCAGTATAAACCAAATAATCCCCAACATAAATGACCTTTAGCTTCCCTTTTGACATCCTATCTTGTGAGATCCTATTGAGTTTATAAACTTCATCAGACTCCGAGGGAGACTGAGGGGTCTCATCTAAGGCTGCTTCTAAAGGATAACCTGGCCTTAGATAAGCTGATCCAAGAATCCCAGGATTAGAACATGAGGGTCCATTCACATGCACTGGGGATAAGATGGTGTGGCCACCATTATCACCAGTCGCCTCCAGACTGTAACTCAAGGGGGGGGGGGGGGATAATGCATCTGCATAGGATTTTACATAATAAGTAAACATTTTCCCACCTTCGCTGGATATACCAGTGCTATTACCTCCTTTCACACACCTGCAAACCTGTTGGAGATGAACCAGAAGACCACAAAAACAACAACAGAAATCAATCCAATTATCAAAACTTGCCCTCTATTTGATTCGGTACTCATTCTAAATCTCAATCAACACAAAATCGACTCATGTTTTAGAAACATCGACCTCCACACAGATCAGAGAAGAAATTGGATGGAATAGGGGTATATATTAGTCACCAAAACATAAGAACCTACCCACCATATTACCAAGCATCGAAAGGATGGAGGGGTTTTGGAACAGAAGTGGAAGATTGGGGAAGCTTACCCATATTGGGGTCGTTGGCGGATCACACCTCAAATTAAAATTTAAGGATTATCGGAAGAGGAAGAAGAAAGCTCTACTGTAGGAAAAATTGTTTTCGGTCCAAGCATTGATAAGGTCATTTTCAGTCGTGAAGCGAATAAGAAGGTGTCAAGGGTCCAGAAGCCCAACAATAGAGTGGTGATTCAAACCCCGTGACTCGGTGACGAAGCAGTCAAAGGCATCAACAGAAGTAAAATTCTGACCAAAGCTGGCCACCAGAGAGTTCCTATAAAGGTCCACTGCATTAGAGAACTCCTTACCCGTTACCAAAAGCTTCGGGAATACCTCAACCAATGAGGGGAGAATGTAACAACCCAGGATTCTATCAATGAGATTTATCTTCTTATAATTATTTCATATAGTAAAAATCTCATAAAATCACTTATAGAACACAATATAAACTTTATAATTAATGAAAAAAGAGGTGTGTCTAAAAGTTAAGAAACCTATACTGATGAAATAGTAACATGAAATTAGAAATAGTAATATGACCCTTGTGAATAGTAAATCAGCCAAATGAATTGTAACCACACCAATGAAAGTATAAATAAAACCTAGGAATATTATATATAATAGTATGGTATAATTATATAATAGTATATATTTATGACTATTTTAAAAATTATTAATTAAATGTTGGTATTTTTATAAGTCATAAATATTTAATTACAATTTTATAATTAATAAAATAATTTAAAATAAAAATAATTTTCATAAAATGTATTCATAAGTCAATATTTTGTTATCTTGGGATTTTAGGATAATTTTATTAGACCATGGTTAATTTTTTAGAGTGTTGTAAAATTAGTTATAAATTTAAAAAAAACTATATCTTTCGATTAAATGGTGATTTTAATTAAAAATTAAAATTTTCATATTTCAATAATTAATTTCATAAAATGGAGTTCATTTTTGAATTCTAAATGTTGGAAAATGGTCAAGGTGAATTTTTGATATTTTTCAAAAATACTTGAATTTTTTATGAATGGTAAAATAAAATAAAATATGGTAAATGTTAAATAAATGAATCATTGAGTCATAAGCCTAGTATGGTTTATGTAAGCCCAAAATATCAAACTATACTTCATTATTTTAATATATTTTGTGATAATTCTCATACTATACATAGTCTTGATCCAAAATAATAAACAAATGAATAAAATATTCAAAAAAGACACCCCTCTAATCCACTATAAATATCACCCTTCACCATCCATTCTCCTCACACCATCCAAGATTTGATAATTTTTAAGTTTCTTCACAATACTATTCCCAAGTCCCTACCTCATGTCTAAGAGAACTTGTTCTCATGAAAAGACCAAAACCATTACCCTAAGGAGGTTCTCAAGGAGGAGAATTCAAGAGGTAAAATCCTCTTCCTTTTCCTTTTAATTTCTTTTAAAGTTATTTTATTTTATTATTCTCACCTAACCTCACCTCATTCAAATAGCATGATAGCTCAAGTACCTTAAATATATTGGATTTTTTTATTCTATTGCAATAATCCATCATCAATCCCCTTCTCCTCTACCTTTTATTTTAAAAATGGAAATATCATCTGTGTGGTGTTGTTTCGTCACCTTCAAGGACAACAATTTTTCATCTTCCTCCACCATCTTCAAGGATATTCATAAAACCATCTTAATGGTTGAAACATATTTTAAGGATTAAATTACAACCCTTTTTATGTTATAGAAGTAACATATGTACATAAAACTATATTATAAAACAAAATGAGTTTGGTGTGATATAAAACCACATAAATTGAACTAACATAATATATTTAACATCTTATCTAATGATTCATCTTCATATATGGTTGAAAAATAATAAACTAATTAAACTTTTGTATGTTCATTAATAACAAAGAAATCAAATTTTGGATAATTATACACATTTTTTAAGAACTCCATTACTTATAAACAAGCGACCTAATCATGAAAACCAAGAAAACGAATGCTCCAGAACATTGAAATTATACTATATAACACATAAATAAGGCCAAAACGAACTTAATAGAACTATAATTAATCAAATATATATATAAAGTTACGAATAAATTAATTAATATATTTAATTTGATTATCAAGAACATTAAGTTCAAGTACAACACACATTTAGATATAAGGTAAGGGTTTTGTTCCCAAACATACATTCTCATTCGGGTTATGATTTCTCCCTCTATACACTAGTGTAATTCTTGATTATTTTTATATAATTATTATAAATTATATGTATATTTTCAAAAAAAATATACATATATTTTCATATTTATTTGATGTGATAATACATGTTTTATAAGGTTCCCTTCCTAATTCTTCCCGATACACAAGTAGATTAAAGGGAACATCTCGATTTTTATCGATTTTGATGTACCATACATAATATATTTTAAGAATCCATTATTTTTATTAATTAATTAATGATTCTATGAAGACCCATATTTGTTAATTTCTTTGAGTGTGGATTTGTTATCTTGATACCATTCACCATACTACTCTGAATGGTAAGTAATTATGTTTAGAGATTTGGGAAAGTTATTTACATTTCATTTGTATATGTTTTTTACATTTATCCCCATTCATACGAGGAATGAATTTGACTTATTAACTGATGGGTGGGTCCCTCTATAGTCCCTTGATGTATTAGTAGGTCTCATTATACAAACTAGACTGGGTTTCAACCCATTATGTTTGGAGTCTTGTTCAGGACTTGACCATATGTTTATAATGTCCAGCATTATGAATTCCCTCATTTTAAAACTAGTAATTGATATTCCATTTGATTATTTTACTAGTAGAATATACATGGTTATGTTTTGTCAAGGAATTATTTTATCATATTTTATTCTTTCCATTTTATACTCAAGATTATGTTTTATTGACCTGTGTTTTTTGTCATGACCCATCCTCAGGGCCCGTGTCGTGACTACCCCAAGACCACCTTCCATAGGCCAGGGGCTGGAGACTAGCACCAAAGGCGTAAATCCTGATAAAAATGGAATGCATTGACTTTATAAAACTAAAAAACACAATAAAGTATGCAACAGAAGTAAGAACTAAATAAAGCTGTAGACAAAAGTAAGTGCTGAAAAGTAAATGGGCCAGTATACAAACCCAACTGTAAAGTACAGTACAACTGAAAAACCAATACAACTGGAGTAAAGTAAAATAGTAATCACTAAGTTGTCCTACGGAAATCCCATATGAAGGGTGGGTACATATGGCCTCCTCAGCACCTCAAGTCTGTCTTTCCACTCCATGTATGTCTCGCCAGGTGGTCCACCTCTGAGTACTGTCTAGCTCTACCAGTCTCTACCTCGATCAGTGTTGTCCGTCATCTGAATCCAACACAACGTAGTGTGGGAAAAGCCCGTGCAGGGGTGATTATACGATACTCACTAGGGACCACGAGACCCCCGAAGGTCTCCCAGAATCCATGAAGGATAAACCACAGAAGAGAGATACAAACAAGAAGTATCAACCGACCCTTCTTAGGTATATGCCCATACATATACCTAAGTTATCAACCACAGTACGACTCCAACTCTCAAGCCCAAGTACAACCTATTCCACACAGAAAAGTAAGTAAAAAACATCAAAAATAAGGTTTTAAAGTCAGGACTCATCTCACATAGTTTTACATATTTCAAATAGAGATAGAGATGATAAAATATAGTCACAGATTCATCTATGTTGTCGGACCCACACAGGATACAAGACCAGCTAAGTTTTCGGACTCACACAGGATACAAGACCAGATACTCTGCCGGACCCACACAGTATACAAGTACAGAGGTCAAAATGCTGAACCCACACAAGATACAAGAAGAGTAGTCATCACCATCGAACCCACGAAGGATTCCATTATAGTATTTGTCGTTGTAGAACCCACGGAGGATCCCAGTACAGTAGTCGATGTAGTCGCAGCCAGCTCTAGGGTTCCCGCACAAAGCACGCTCGATTCCGGGAGGGTCCGCTCCTCGATCAAGGGGGTCGATACATCAACTTTCATGAAGTCCAGAGTTGATGTATCCCAAATTTCTGTATTATCAAAAGGAACCCAACGCAACATACAGCGCGTCATTCAGACACCCAGTATGCAAGTTATTGGTTTTTCCATTCCAGGGGCCCGGTTGGAATTACTCTTGTTCCAAACCCGGCCATCATCCAAAGTTTTCCAAAACTCACATAGAGTATCACAAAAAATACAGCCTCATCGGAAGGGTCCCAGTGCCGTAGACGGCGCGTCAATCGGACGTACGGTCGTGAAGTTATTCACATTTAAGTGAAACAGGCCCGACCCATCAAGCCCAGTGGGCGGGCGGGTTGGCCCGTCCTAGCTCAGCGGGTTCGACCCGGCTATGTGGTCAGCCCGGTCCCATGGGACGCGGCCCGGCCCGGCGACAGGCGGCCCGACCCACTCAAGGTGGCACGGTCCATGCCGCTGGTGGCCCGACCGATTGGTTCGGGGGGCGCAGCCCCCTGTTTTCCGAAACGGCATCGCTGAGCAGCGCCGCCCCTCCTGTCCAGCCAGGCAAAGCTGTCCAGCTCTTCTGGCCCGAGCAGCCTCCACGGACGGGCCGCTATCCTCCTCCCACGGCGCCTGGCGGCGCCGCGCCCTTCAACCAGGATGGTAGGCGGCCGGTTGGTTCACCACTAGAGCGGCCCGCGGAGCCCGGGCCGTGGTCCTCTGCAGCATGGCCCTGCGGTCCTCCTATCCAGCCGGCTACGGCCGGCTGGTTCTTCTTCGGCTGAACGGACTGGTTGCAGGCCGCGGTCTTCCCCTCTCTGCATGGCATCTGGTGCCGTGGTCCTCTAACGGTCTGGTGGATGGCCGTCGCCGTCTGGGTCGTCGCCGCCTCTTCCATCTCTGCCTCCATCGTGAATTTAAACAAGGATTAACAAAGAGTCGGCAGGCCGTGTCAATTTGGCCCGTGCCCTCCGTGTTAGGCGGTAGCATAAGACTAATGATAATCCAATAAATTCAACGAAGAACGAGGTACAATTATTCACTTAATAGAAATACAAAACCCCTACCTCATAATTGACGTCACACGTCGAAAAGCCATGGAAGATGAGCGTTGCGGTAGACGGGCGTCGCGGAATACGGCGTCATAGAGAACGGTGTCGTCCCGTCAACATTGTAGGAAGAGTCGTAATCGTGATGTGGGAAGAGAATCTGAAGACGAACTCAATTCCTTGACCTCGAGGTGCGTCCGAGGAAGAAGCGTCATTGGAATAATTTCTTCGCATTCTTCGTCGGGGATGTTCTTCGTTGAAGAACGGTGTTCTTCATTGAAAAAGGATCACCTTTCTTCTAATCTCTAGAGCCTCCCCAATAGTATATTTTTCCAACCCAAATAAAATAAAAGGCTCCCAATATAACAAACTTTCCATCCATTTGAAAACAATTAAAAAATGAATTGTCGACACACAAATTAATTAATTATGAGAGCTTAATTAATTCATTGGTGGGGTTGGCACAATCAATTAAGGGAGGTGGAGAGTTCACATTAAATGAGGGGAGTTGTCAAATTAATTAAGGGGTGTTAATGGGGAGGTGAAAGGGTTTTGGTTCGTGTGGGCCCCACCACACTAAATCCTCTCATGGGAGGTTATGTGGGGTGTGGTCCCCACCCCAACTCCCCTTTTGAGGAAAAACCACCTCTTGAATAAAAATTTTACAATACAACAATTTTATTTAATTTGCTACAAATCCCCAAATTATAACTTTCAACCCATATAAAACGCAACTTCGGTAAAGGTCCCATTAAGAGAATATCGGCGTTGCGAGTTCATCCATGCCCTCATATTTCTATTCCAAGCACAGGTTCAAATGATAAAAAAACTCGCACGTACGTTTACTGAACGTACCTGAACAAAACTTCAGAAATTGATTCCAGGCACACCGGGCCTTAGAATCAGGCACCGTCAGAAACCGCGGACTCAAAACATTCCAAAGATTTTAAGAAAAAAAAATCCTTGAAATTTCTATGTCTTTACATTACCCCCACCTCAGGGATTTATGTCACCGTAAATCTATAACACACACTATGGAAACAAATGGGGATACTGAGCACGCATCTGAGCCACCTGCTCCCATGTACTCTCCTGGAGGTTCTTGTGCTGCCAGCAAATGTGCACCATGGGAATCGATTGTTCATGTAGGACCTGCTCCTATCGATCCTCGATCTCCACCAGGACCTCCATGAATGTCTCCCCATCATTGAAGTCTAGCTCCCCGTGGTCGATGATGTGGGTCAGGTCAGGCACGTATCTCCCCAGTTGAGATACGTGGAAGACATCATACACTTGGTGCAACTGAGGTGGAAGGGTCAGGTGGTAAGCCACCTCGCCTACCCTTATGAGGACCTGGAACAGATCGATGAAGCACAAAGATAACTTGCTTCCCCGACCAAATCTCCGTAGACTATGTCGAGGTGAGATCCATAGGAAGACGTGGTCGCTATCCTCGAAGTCCAATGGTCTCCATCTCTTATCAGCATAGGAATTATGTCTTCTCTGTGCAGTCTCCATATTCTCCTAGATGATCTGCACCTTCTCCATTGTAGCCTGAACCATCTCTGGTCCAACAAGTGTTGACTCCCCTGGGTCTGTCCAGCATAGAGGTTATCTTCAAATTCGGTCGTACAGTTCCTCGGAAGGTGTCATCCCGATGGTGGAGTGATATTTGTTCTTGTACGCAAACTCCACCAAGGGTAAGTGATCCTCCCAACTGCGACCAAAGTTGAGGACACATGCACGGAGAATTTCCTCGAGAGTCTGAATGGTTCTCTCAGTCTAACCGTCCGTCTGAGGATATAAGGCAGTGCTCAAGCAAAGCTGCGTGCTAAAAGCCTCCTGTAACCCCTTCCATAGACGAGAAGTGAAACGAGCATCTCGATCGGAGATGATAGTCGATGGTACACCATGAAGTCGTGCGATATCCTAGATGTAGAGGCATCCCAATTTCTTTTCTGAGGCCTGCCCTCTGATCGGTAGGAAGTGGGATGACTTGGTGAGTCAGTCTACGATCACCCAGATAGAGTCGTGTCCTCTAGATGTAAGTGGAAGCCCTGCCAAGAAATCCATAGATATCCCATCCCACTTCCACTCTGGGGCCTCTAAGGGCTGAACCAAGCCTACTGGAACCTGGTGATCTGCCTTCACTTACTGATAAGTGAGGCACCGAGATACAAACATTGATATAGCCTTCTTTATACTTGTCCACCAGTGCTATCGTCTGAGGTCCTGATACATCTTTGACACTCCTGGATGTACCGCTAGAGGGAAAGTGTGAAACTCCCTCAGCACTTCCTCCTGTAATGCAACTGGTACCATGGTACGTCCTCTGAAGAGGATGAAATGCTCCCCTTCTTCATAAAATCTATCAGGATCCTACCCTGTGGATATCTGAGCACGTCACGTCTCACAGTCAATGTCCCCACACTGTACCTCTCTGACTCACTGAAGGAGTAGAGGAGTGACTGTGAGAAACGAAAGGAAGGCTACTCCATCTCTATCCACAAAGGATAACTGTAAATCGGCCAGCTGCTCTGTCGCCTCTCCTAGAAATTGAATTCCCATTCTCCTACTGAGAGAATCTGTTACAACGTTACCCTTCCCAAGAGTATAGACTATCTCAAAGTCATAGTCCTGGAGGAACTCGATCCAACGTCGCTTTCTTAGGTTCAAGTCTTTCTGTGAGAAGATGTACTTGAGACTCTGGTGGTCAGAGTAGACTTTAAAATGCTCTCCCATTAGATAGTTTCGCCACATCTTCAAGGCAAAGACCACTACTTCTAACTCCAAGTCATGGGTAGCGTAGTTCTGCTCATGCTTCCTCAACTACCGTGAACCATACGCAATCACCGCTCACTCCTGCATCAGTACACACCCGATTCCAGCCCTGATACGTCGCAGTAAACTACGTACCCAATGCCCTCCTCCGGTATCCTCAAGATAGGTGCACTGGTCAATCTCTGCCTTAGTTCTTGGAAGCTCTTTTGGCATCTATATGACCACATGAAGGGTTTCCTCTTCTTTTTCAAAGCTGAAAGTGGTGCTGCAACTCTAGAGAAGTCTGGCACAAATCTCCGATAGTATCTATCCAGACATAGAAAACTCCAAACCTCCATCACACTCCTGGGTGTCTCCCAACCAAGCACTTCCTCGATCTTCACTGGATCCACTGCTACCCCAGCCTCCGAGATGACGTGTAATAAGAAGTGAACCTCTCGAATCCATAACTGTCACTTCTAGAGCTTACAATAAAGTTGGTGCTCTTGGAGTGTGTCCAGTACTACCCTCAAATGTTAGGCCTGCTCCTCCTCAGTAGTCGAGTAAATCAGTATGTAATCAATGAAGACTACAACAAATCAATCTAGGTAAGGCTGGAAGATCCATTTCATGAGACTCATGAACACTGTTGTAGCATTGGTTATGCCAAAGGGCATAACCAAGAACTCATTGTGGCCATACCGACACCTGAAGGCCATCTTATGCACATCCTCATCTCGAAATTTGAGCCGGTGAGAGCCTGACCTGTGGTCTATCTTTGAGAACCATCGTTCTCCCTTGAGCTGATCAAAGAGGTCGTCACTCCTCAAAAATGGGTACTTGTTCTTCACAGTCACCTGATTCAGGTGACGGTAGTCGACACACAGTCGCAAGATCCCATCCTCCTTCTTGGTGAACAAAATCGGGGATACCCAGGGTGAAACACTGGGTTGGATAAATCTTTTTCTCTGTAAGTCCTCCATCTGTACTCACAGCTCACAAAGCTCAGCGGGATCCATCTGATATGCTGTTGTAGATATCAGTGCTGTACCGGGGTATAGATCTATGTAGAAGTATACCTCTCTATGATGAGGTAGTCCTGGAACATCATCAGGAAAAACGTCCGCGTACTGATCCACCACAACAGGAAAACTCTGACTCCGCACATCAACCGCTCCGAGGATGAGACTAGCCAACTGATGTGTGATTGGCTGCTTTCTCCTCTGCAAAAGTCCATCCTGCGCTACAAAGGCTCCCTTCTCATCGGTGAAGGTGAACCCATTCCCTTCTATGCGGAAACACCGCACTTTGCACCTAATACAGTCGCTATGAGCATGGATTGTAGATAACCAGTCCATACCCAAGATGACGTCGTAAGGCCTCGATGTCGCTACAAGAATATCCCATCCAAATCTATTTCCTCCTAGAGTAAGCTCTCACTTCCGGCACCAGTGCGTAGTCATCGATTCTACTCCCGTAGAAGTCTCTAGCCATAAGGATCGAGCCAACGGCTCCATCGGAATCTCCGAGCTCCGAACAAGGGCAGCAGCAATAAAATAATGACTCACACCTGTGTCTATAAGTACTGCAGCAAGGGTGGAGTAGACACAGATAGTAAATCGAATCATATTAGGTGAACCATGGTCGTAGGCCTCGACTGCCTAGATCTGAGCCCACCTCTGTCCTCAATCTCCCTGTGGTTGGGGTGGAACTCCTAGTGGTGGTGGTGGTAGAGCCTCGAAACGTCGTCCACCACCCGCTGCTTGGCCAGCTCCTCTTCCTAGTCTGCCCACCCCTGGTGAACCAGCACGGTCAAACCACTTCCTCGATCTGGGAGGTCCCTATACTGTTTTCTGCTCATATGCATGGCGGGTTGGGAATTCATGAGCCATGTGGCCCTACCTGCCGCATGCATAGCACTTCCTCTTCCTCATAAGGCTGGCTCTGTTTCGTGTGCCCCGCACAACCGAACCTGTATCCTGAGTTCACCCACCTGATGGCCTAGTCCGCTTGGACCTCTGTGACATATGTATACTGCCGGTTGAAGAAGACTCTGCTACGAGTCGCCCTGCGGTGGGTCTCGCCACTGGTGACTGCTCAGCGAGAAAGCTCTCCAGTAGAAGGGCTCACTCCAGCACCCCCGCCTGCGTCGGGATGCTGAGGGGAATTGTTGAAGCCCTGATCTCGTGCCTCAGTCCCTACTCGAAGGTCCAGGCCCTGAAGAATGGGTATTGTACCATATCTATAGAGTAGAATGATAGGTCAGTAAACCTCGTTGAGTACTGAGCTATTTTCATGCTACCCTGTTGTAGATGTAGTAACTCCTAAATCTGCACCGCATGAAGGGTGGCTGGAACAAACTTTGAGCAGAATAGACTCTTGAAGTCTGTCCAAAGTAGTGATGCCTTGTCATGCACTGGAGCATCAGGCTCCACCATCTACCTACTGCTGCATGTAGGAGACTCACGGAAATGATCACCCTAAGGTCAGATGGTGTCCCTACCAATCTGAAAAATCTTACGATAGCCTCCATCCAATCCTCAGCGGACTGTGGGTCCATCTCTCCGCAGAACTTCGGCAGCCTCTGTCGCTGGAACTCGTGCAATGCACTCAGGAGGCGTGCAATCTCTATTACTAGGGATGGTGGTATCGGTGGCCCAACGGGTAGTGGTACCGCTGGTGCCTCCGCTGTGATGGGGCCCTGCACCGTGGCCATGTCACTCGGTGGGCTACCATCTCATACGTAACTCAGAACCCTAGTTGGCTTCCTTCGTGGGGACATCCTGAAAAGAAACAGGTGCGCCACGGTTAAGCAGTATACCTGGTGATCTGACACAAAGTAACCACAAAGAAAACATTTCAAAGGAAACACACACGCAATCTGTGTTTTCGTGCACTGAGTCAGAAATCAGAGGTCAGGGTCCTATTGTATGGATACATCGGTCAACGCACCAACACTGGACTCCCTGGTACTGAAAACCACACTCAATACTCTTAACACTATCGCCTCACAGAAAAGAAATCAGAGGTCAGGGTCTTCCCCTCTCTGCGCGGAATCGGATGTCGCGGTCATCTAATGGTCCGATTCATGGCCTCTACCACCTTAGTCGTCGCGGCCTCTTCCATCTCTGCCTCCATCGTGAATATAAACAGGGATTAACGGAGGGTCGTCAGGCCGTGTCCATTCGGCCCATGCCCTCCACGTTAGGCGGTTTCAGAAGACCAATGATAATCCAAGAAATTCAACGAAGAATAGGGTACAATTATTCACTAAATTAAAATAAAAACCCCTACCTCGTAATTGATGTCACACGTCGACGAGCCACGGAAGACAAGCATCACGATAGTCGAGCGTCACGGAAGACGGCGTCGCGGAGAATAGTGTCATCCCGTCAACATTGGAGGAAGAGTCGTTGTCATGAAACGACAATAGAATCTGAAGACGACATAGATTCCTTGATGTTGGGGTGCATCCGAGGAAGAATCCTCTTTGGAAGAAGTTCTTCATGTTCTTTGTTGGGGATGTTCTTTGTCAAAAAAGCATCCCCTTTCTTCTAATTATCCAGAGCATCCCCAATAGAATATTTTTCCAACCCAAATGAAATAAAAGGCTCCCAATATAATAAACTTTCCATCCATTTGAAAAAAATTCAAAAATTAATTGTTGACACAAAAATTAATTAATTATGAGAGCTTAATTAATTCAATCGGTGGGGTTGGCACAATCAATGAAGGGAGGTGTAGAGTTCACATTTAATGAGGGAGGTTGCCAAATTAATTAAGGGGTGTTAATGGGGAGGTGAAAGGGTTTGGGTTCGTGTGGGCTCCACCACACTAAATCCTCTCATGGGAGGTTACTTGGGGTGTGGGGGCCACCCCAACTCCCCTTTGGAGGAAAGAACCACCTCTTAAATAAAAATTGTACAATACAACAATTTTATTTAATTTTCTACAAATCCCCAAATTATAACATTCAACCCGCATAAAATGCAACTGCGGTAAAGGTCCCCTTTAGTGAATACCGATGCTACGAGTTCATCAGTGCCCTCAGATTTATATTTTGAACACCGGTTCAAAAGATAGAAAAACCCGCACGTACGTTTACTGAACGTACCCTAAAAACATCCAAAATTGATTCTGGGAACACTGGGCCTCGGAATCAGGTGCCGTTAGAAACCTCAGACTCGTAATATTCCAAATAATTTAAGAAAAAAATTTCCTTTAAATTTCTGGGTCTTTACATTTTTAGTTATTCACCGGGCCTTATTGTTTATATTTATGATATATTCTATTATATTGATTACCCTTAATGATCATCTTAGATAACCCTTTTATTATGTTTTATTTTCCCCCGATATTCAAAGATGTATATTCTGAATTACTTGTATGGATATTCTTGGAGTTTATGGGTGTTTCCAATGGATTTTTTATATTGTGTTTTCCTTTCAGGATGTAATGTAAACTTCATGTATATATTCTGGATTCCAAAACTACTAAATTGATTGGTCCTTTAGGATTAAATACTTATATCTATGATCAGTTATTAATATAATCCACCAAATCTTGGATACTAGGGTTGGGGTCTCTACATAAGGTTAGATGGTGATCCATTTTGGAGCCTATTGTAATGTGTAAAATGTGGGTATATCTTTTTCTTTTCAAAAAATCCAAATGTGGCATCTCCCCCACTTATAGAAGGCAACTAACTCTCCTCTCCTATCCTATTCACTCTAACAAAGACTTTTGATTTATCGAATCCCTACCCCAAATCCCTTCCTTAATTCCCTAAAAAATTCCTATAGGCATTAGTTTGATTTTGAAACCCTACTAATATGTATTTTATAACAAACCTAAAGAGGTTTCCTGAAGAATAGGTATCATTATAAATTGGGAATTTTTGTTTTATTTCTTATCCCACACCCTTAAAATATTCTAAAAATATGATAATATAATAAAATCATTATATATCATATATTTATATGTTATTATGTCAATTTAATAACCTATATCCATCTCCTCACCCCCATCAAATGGGAAATGAAACTGTCAATCATGCGTACGGTAGACAACCGCCTCACAACCCGATATAATTCATTTTTCATCACCACCTATCAAAAATATAGATAAAAATATATTTAATGTTTATATATTTTATTTATGAAATATTTATACTCATTTAGTTACAATATTTAATCTACCTTATTACCTTACAATCCATTGTAAAATGATAATGTCTCTCATGCGTACGTGTGGACTAGCGCCTCCACAAAGTGATGTGATTATTTTTTCATTTTATTTTGACATGGATGGTAATAAGGGCACAATTAATGAATATAAATTATATATATGAAATAAAAATTATTCTATAAGGGTGATATATTATTTAATTTTTTTTCATTTCATCCTTTAAGAAAATGAAAATTGTGTTCATGTATACGTACGGCCTAGCATCTCCATGAATAGTGTAATTCATTTTTTATCTATAAATTTAATGGATTAATCCAAATAAATATATAATAAATCTATTTGATATACATATATTTGTTAATATTATTTATATGATGGAACCATGATCAAACTAAAAGGACTGAAAAAATCAATCCAAAACATACATGAAAAATGAATCGGTTGTTACCCGAAATGTTATTTTAATAAGAAATTGTTAACAAATGGATGATAGAAGGTTGAAAGTAAATAATTTATGGTATTATATATATGATTATGGTTATAGAATATATTATTAACAATTTTATATTTTTTATACAGGATATTGGAACTTTTTTGAAGAAATTTAAGACAGGAGGTAAGGGATTTTTATCACTCTTTTATTTCTATGGGACACATGCCATATTCACCACTTGTTTCATTTGTGTGGTGTATATACTGCCCATGAATGTATTTTGTAATTATTATTATGAAATTTGTGGGATATGCATATTTATATATAAGTTTATTTTTTTCATGGGGCTTAATATTTAAAAATTACCAGTCATAATGTTTTTATGTTACAATCACATTATTTATTGAGATTTGTTTATGATTAAGTTTCAAAGGGTGAAATATTATGATATACCTCTCAAGAACATCATGAATTTTATTATACTTTTTTTCGGTATAATAAAATATTTACTTTCATTTTACTCTCTTTAAGTTCTGAAGATACCAAAATAATGTTTTTAAGAAAATCATCTGTATTTCTCTCTTCAGAAGAAAATGATTTTTTCCTCTATATCCATGTTTTATAAAACTGTTTTAAATTATATTTTTACAATACTATAATGATTCTTTAAATTTATTTTTACCCATTTTTTTGTTTTTAAGAATGGTTTAAAACTAATATTCTTATTATTTTCCAAATGTGTTAATTTTGACTTTTTACAAAAACTGTTAAAGGCATCATTGTTTTAACAAACACAACATGAACAGAATTTTTTGTTGTCATGACCAATCTGTTATTTGAATCTTTCTTTAAATGTTTTTAAATTTATTTTTTAATGATGTGAAAAATGTTCTTAATTCATTAATGGATCTCTCTTCCTCCAATAAATTTTTATTATATTTTCCAATATAAGCACATAAAAATAATTTACAATTTTCTTAATAACATTGAACATAATGTGTAGTTATGAACGAGTATAAATATGAATAGTAAAGTGATAGAAAACAAATTCTATAAACTATAAAAACTTTATGTCCTTAATTAAGAATGTCACTTTTAGTCTAAAACTACACTCAATATCACACCAAATATTACAATAAGAATAAAATGGAGGGTAAATAAATTTTAATATAAAATTATCAGTCTCTTAGATCCCCAAGAATTAATACTCTTATAAACATCCCAAAAATAGAGGAATGAAAAGTTAGTAATAAAATATTCATTTTTGAAATGATATTAAACTATGATTCGAATCGAAGTGAATGATGAAGAGT
The DNA here is from genome assembly GCA_963277665.1 of Viscum album. NCBI lineage: Eukaryota > Viridiplantae > Streptophyta > Magnoliopsida > Santalales > Viscaceae > Viscum > Viscum album. Next base: position 384,679,330 of record OY728137.1, read on the forward strand.
AAGAATTATGGTTTATTTTTTGGAAAATATGATCATCGGTATATATATTTTTCAAACAAAATGGTTGATCAATATTATAAAAATTATTCAATAAAACATTGGTCATTACTATTGTTGGTTACATAGATTCATTTAAATGATCATTCAGATTGTTTAATTATATAATAAAACATGTATTATTTTCAATAAGTAAATACATATTCTATTAAAAATATGTCTTATTTATAAGATTCAAAAAAAGGTATATTATATTATAAAAGTATTTTTAAATGATAATATATTTTAATGAAGCCCTGAGTTATTTTTAAAAAGTTCAAAATGTTTATTTTTCTACTAAATTATCAATTTTTGTTAAAATATTGATTTATTTTAAAAAATAAAATTTTCATACATAGAAAATAATTTTAAATAAATAAATTAAATTTTTGGGATTAGCACTTAAAATTGATCTTATTTTGGTTTTTTTATTTTCTAATATAGTCGAAATTTTGTCAAAAAGGTCAAAAATTTTACTTTACGAGCACTGCAATTTTATGACATCATTATTATGTCATCATGGTTTAAAATTTTATGAAAAAAATTATCAATACAAATATCATTTAATAAGTATAAAAATTAATTTATAAATATCAATTTTAATTTATTCTGTACATTAATTGGGTTGGGTGGAAAGTATTATTCGGTTTTTAAATTCCTTTAACATCCAAAAACAGCATTCCCCTCATTAATTATCCATAAATTTGGTTGTAATTTAATTTACCCACAAGTGGTTAGCCTCTATGATAAAATAAAAAATATGTAATCCTTTAAAACCCACCCCTCCTCAAGCATAAATACCGCCCATTAGCCATTCATCTCCACTCCATAATAAAAAACCATGATGTTATTTTCATATTCACTTTAAAATATCCCCTAAGAGATTCCCTCAATGTTTCTAGGTTTTTCCCATAATTTTTAGGAAGCAAATATTCAAGGTAAGGAAATTCTCCTCTTCTCCTTTTTCATCCAAGTACCCCTTTTGTTTATACCTTCTAAATGTCAAATAAATTTATTCCCTTAATTTTTTTTGTTAAACTTAATAAAAAAATTAATTTTTATCAAGGGGAAACCTTATTTCCATCTCATTATAAAATTTCTATAAGTCCCAATATATGCAGTCATGCTACTGAATTTATTTCTTGAATTTCGCTTTTCTACATGATAATTCTCATATTTTGAATACTCAAACCTCATACATTACCCTGGGTGTTAAACTAGTTTTAAACATGTAATATTTATCATTATAATTACAAATATTAAACTCATATTATCTTTTCATGGGTTTACAATAATGTTATGTTCCTGTATTAATACACTTATAAGCAATGATTTGGATATGAAAATAATTCTTTATTTTTAATCGGTCATTGATGAAATTATTTGTTATGATCAATGTAGATCCCATGAATTATGAAATATGGATAGTTTGACTTGATATTACTCCAATTAACTAGGTAAATAATTAGTCTCTAGATATGACTTGTTTTATGGAACTTTAGTGAATAACCTTGGTGATTACGATTTATGACACCCTGGTGATAAATCTTTGTGACATGATTATGAATGTTTAATTTTTATGTTGTAAAAAAAATTACATGTTATGATTCATGATATTTATATTATTTTATACCTCTTATTAATATGATGATTCTTTATTTTTATTCCTCTTTGTCGCATGCTAAGTATATACTTTGATTATTTCGTTGATAAGATTTTTGCTCGTCCCTTTCTTTGATGTATGTCCCCAGGATATGAGATAAGGTAAAATTAACTTAGAAAAAACCTATGTATATATATTTAAAGTGTATTAGAATAATGTTTCTGTTTACATCTTTTTAATGTATTATGATCCGATTTTAGAGACACTAAACCATAAAAAATACTCTCTTTTGTAAAATGTTGTATCATGAAATGAAATATTTATGTAATAAAATGGTGGGTCTCTATAGTGGGTATGAAAGGATGGATTAGATATTTATGGAAATTAGGATTATAAATAATTAGTAAAACCCATAAGGACAATTATAAATATAAGAAAACGTACAGGTTTTTTTGTATTAAGTGAGTGGTTTCCCAGCAAATAAATCCCTATCTAAAAACTATAAGTGGATGTGGCTCTTGAACATATGTACCTATTTTTAACACCTAAAAACACAATATTTAGCTAGAATTAATCAGGAAAGGGTGTATGAAAATGTGTCTTTATGCTCACCTAGTTTGACACTCCCAAGAAATATTCTTTGGTTAATAACAATATTTTACAAACCATTATAAAGAATATAAATATAATGTAAAACCTTTATAAAAATTGATGTATATCATCCCTGAGGCAAAATATTATAAAATTTTAAGATTAAAAATTAATTTAGAATGTTTTTATAATATTTTCAATGGTAATTATTCTCTCACTTTGGTTTTCTCCTTCAAGAAAAAATGACCGAAAATAGAAGGAATCATGAAATCAATGAATGAAACGAACAATGCGATAAAGGCCTTCCCAATATAGAGGAGCTGAAGTAAGGTATATTATGTTTATTCCCAACCAATTATCATATATTATGATTAAAAACTAGAGAATATCTATGTTTCAAAACATAACAAATAAGAGAAGGACAAGTTCTCATAGATGTTAAAGAGATAAAGATGACAAAGAAAAGAATATTTAATTACCTACATGTTAAAAATGTTGGAAGAGGAACAATAAAACATGCCTTAAAGGAACTTGAAGATGATTTATGTGTGGATATAGAGTTCATAGATATCAAATTGAAAACAAAAAAAAGAATAGTTTAGTTGACTCGATGGAGGGGGGGAATGTTCAACCTAGGGAACCACTAATAGCTCTATGTCGTATATATGGGTAATATAAGAATTATCCAATTCAATGCCCCAATCCAATGGATTCGAACGATGATAAGAACAAGTAATCTCCAAACCAAGTTAACTATATAGGGACTACCCTATAATGATTATGATCCACCACTCTAGAGTTCTTTTTGTCTTGTTATGAGTCTACATTATGTGGTATGTTTCCAAAAACTATTGATTCATGAACCTAAATTAATTTAATTCATTAGGGGGAAAACTATTTGGGATTATTGTCTAATAACTTAATTTTTATAGTAATATAATTATTAAAAATTATATTATACCTTATTTAGTGAAATGTTTAATTATTAAAAGTATTCTTACTCATATTTAAGTTTTTCTTTTTTGTTAATGGATAGAAATAATAAGTAATTTAACATGTTATAATTTAGTTTTAGATAATTAATTTTATTTTTTAACTTTTTCTTTTTAATATACCACTTATCAAATAGACGTAAAGAAGCCATGTACAACATTATTATTGCTTATAGATGATTTAATCATCAATATTGTTTCAAATTATTGTTTGAATTATTTCAAAAGTTTTTCAAATATTCAACTCACTTGTAGGAAACTATATGATCTACCCAATACCGTTTCATTTCTCAGAAAAATTATATGAATCATAGAGTTTTTTAGATATGATTTAAAAAAATCAATTCTATAATATTTTTTGGGAAAGGAGTAATCACTAAGTACTTGACCATTTCTATATTAGGATTTTGGAATTCATTCAGAAGTATGCATTAAATATTAGCATCATTGAATAAGATCTTGATATTTTTAATTAAAGTTATTAATAAATAAGAGAAAATTTTGAGCATATAATTTATTTACGGGGGAAAGAATGTAATGACCCCAAAAAATTTATTCTATTATTAATGGATCTCTAGTCTTCCAATAAATTTTTATAATATTTTAAAATATAAGTACATGTAAATAATTTTAAATTTTATTAATGGCATTGAACCTTACGTATTGTTATAACCTAGTACTACTTGGAAAGTTAAAGGGATAGAAAATAAATACTAGAAACCAGAAACACATTATCTCATTAATTAAGAACATTACTTCCATTATATAAAAACACTAAATATCATAAAAATATTATAATTTGCAGAAAAATTGAGAATAAATAACGTGAAATGTAAATGTTTCATCCACATCAATCCCCTAGAATCATTGTACCCAAACACATAACTATAATATAGGTATGAGTTGGTAATAAAATATTTATTTTTGAAATGATATCAAACCTTGATTCGAATCAAAGTGAATGATGAAGAGTAATAATGATGGTGTATTTATAGGTAAATATGATCATTATCCTAAATGTTTAAAAATTAATGTGTTCGATCAATATTATGACTATTTGTCAACAAAACGGTGGGGAATTACTATGGTTGGTTATGTAAATACTTTTAACTAATCATTGGGATTATTTAATGATGTGATACAACATGTATTAATTTTGGAGACCATAATCATATTCTACTAAAAATATGTTTTAGGTATAAATTTTAAATAAAACATTATTTCATATTATAAATTTATTTTTAAATTATAGTATATTTTATTTAAGCCCAAAGTAATTTTAAAAGAGGTAGGAATGTTTATTTTTCTATTAAATTACTAGTTTTCATTAAAATAATGATTTATTTAAAAACTAAAAGTCCTATACTTGAATAATAATATTAAATAAATAAATTCATTTTTTTCGCTCAGTGTAAAAAAATTTATCTTAGGGTGGTTTTTTTAAAATTTTATGGCAACGTTGATTTTTTGTCAAAAAAGTGAAAATTGTTCCTTTAAGAGCACTATGATTTTATGACATCATTATTATCACAGTATGGTTAAAAATATTATGAAACATTTTTATCAAATAAAATATCTTTTAATAATTACAAAAATTAATTTATAAATATCAATTTTAACTTATAGATTTATATTTTCTTTCAAAAAAACAAAAAAAATATTTTTGATATAAAACTCATTTTTTGGATTTTGTTCATTTATTGGGTTGAATGGAAGGTATGTTTATATTTTGGAATGAATGTAACATCCCAATGCACTCTCACTCTGTTTAATTATTCAGAAATTTGGTTGGAATATAATTCACCCGCTAGTTTTAGGATTATATGATAAAATAATAAATATTTAAAACCATCTCCTTCTCAAGTATAAATACCTCCCATTGGAAATTATTCTCAATTCCAAATTCATAATCCATAAACTTATTATCATGTTACCTCCCAAAACTTCTATCAAAGGTTCACTCAATGTGTAAAGGTTCCACCCTCATGTCTTAGGAATCAAATCTCCTAGATAAGGGAATTATCTACTTCTCTTTTTTCATCCATGTAATCCTTTTGTGTGCAGTATATAAATATCAATTTAAATTATCTCTTAAAATTATTATATTACCATTAATGAAAAAAAATATAAATGGGAGGACTTAGTTCCCTTCCATTATTCCCTTCTATAAGACACAATGTATATCATCATACTGCCAACTTCATTTCTTTAATTTCACTTTTTCACATGAGAAATTCCAATATTGTGAATACCCAAACCACTTTCATTTAAATTAGTATTTACTAAGATGTAACCATGTATTACTGATTTTTGGATTTACATATATTAAACCCATATTCCCTTTTCATGGGTTAAAATTTATGTTATGTTCAAGTATTTAATAATTTGTATGCAATGATTTTGATACAAAATTTGTCCTCTATTTTCAATGGCTTGAATAGAATAGTCCTAATCAGTTTGGTCCACATTAATTAATACATATAATGTTTTAAACAAAATATCACTCCAATTCATTGGTTAAATAGTTAATCTCGATAGATGAAATATTTTACGATACCTTGGTGAATCACATTGGTAATTATGATTCATGACATCTTATTGATAAGCCTTGGTGGTATAATTATGAATGTCTCATTTTTGTGTTGTAGCCACATTTCCATGTTATAATTCACGTTCTTTATATTGTGATATTCCACATTTTTATATAATCATGCCTTATATATATGAATCTTTGTCGCGTGCTAACTATATCCATTGATTTTTTCATTTTTGTGATTTATGCTCACCCCTTTCTTTGATGTATGTCTTCAAGATATGAGATGCTATAAAAGTAACTTAGGATGAACCTATGAAGATTTATTTAAAATTTATTAGAATAATATAAATTTTTTCATCTTTTTCAAGAATTATGTTCCTATTTTCAAGACACTAAACCACAAAATATTCTCCTTGATTTAAAATATGTATCATGAAAAGAAATATTTATGTAATAAAAGGTAAGGCCAGAATAATTTTCAGAGAAACTTTTTTATTTAGTATTTGGGAAATATTTAGATTTTAAATAAGTATTTTCATAGTAAAAATGGTATTTTTCCCAATAAATGTTAAATGTGGTATTTTAAAATCATTTTCCATCTCATATGAAATCCTTTGATGTAATTTAATATTTACTAGGGATATGATCCAAGGATACCATCTTTATTATTTTTTCTAGATGGTTTATGATTATAATAAAAATATGCTTATGAAAACCATTCATTTTATATAGGTAATGATATGGTGAATTGATTCAATTATTACGAACCCCATTTATTCTCCATTAGTTATGCCTTGATGAAATATTTATGAAACATGTTTCATTTCCATAGGTTATGCTATGATGAAAGGATTGTTAAGTGCATTTCCTTTTCCAATGTTATGGTATGATGAATATTTTTCAACTTGTTAGGCACATCTATATGACTTGAATTATTCGATGGGTGGTCTCAAAATTATATATCCCTCTAATTAATTGGAAAAATGTTGATATCTCATGATATAAACATAACATGAAAGGGGAGTGAAATCAGTTTAGTAATGGAATCTTTCTACTATGATAATGTTGGGGATGAAACATGACAACTATGATGGTTTGGTAAGTTAACCCATTACACTGTGATAGTCTTTACAATGATCCTTCACTACTAATGAAATGATTTTCAATGCTTATGTGTATACCAAAAATTAAAGTCTTATTTCAATTTTATTCTCTCATTACTCATGTTATTTAGTTCCATTAAGATTTATGTATTATAAACTACAAAACAATATTCCATTAATCAATATTATGATCTTTGATATATAGGGTATGGTTTTGAAATGTTATGATCATATTCTCAAACCCTTACACTCATGTTATGATTTTGTGATCATTGATATCACCCTTGTTTACCCTTAATGGTAATATGAGATCACCATTTATTATGTCTCCTTTCTCCAGGTTATGAATAAAGGTATAAAGTATTATATGTTTTAGAAGGTTTCTAGTTATAAATAACTTACTAGGATGTGATATAGTTCACTTATGAACCATTTTTTTTATGTTTCTAGGTTTCTAAAGATTCAATACTTATACAATTATGGAATAGATCATTATGTTATATAATGAATATTCATCTATTATAATGTAATATCTACATATAAAAAGTATAGGAAACTTTAGTATCATTTCAAATTGAGAAACTAATTTTACTACTTGGTTTTGTATGGGTATTTAGAAGGCTTTAGGGTCATAGGTTCTTTTATGTACTGTCTATCATCATCAGACTAACAACCAATATTAATAGACAATTCATATTTTAAAGGATATTTTGTGATATTTTGCTCTTGATTTCAGTGCTTATTGGGAGTATCATATAGAACATGTACAGTTAACCTACAATAATAGCTTACATTAATTGATATAACTGGTTAAATTTGAGGCCTCATATAAAAGTTTATTTCATTCTCCAATTTGTTGGTTAGATGCAGGTGACTCTATGATCATTTCAGCCAGTATTATGATCGAGATAACTGAGTATGTTTAGCATATCAGAAACTGATTGGTGACCGCATAGATCTAGAAGAAATCATATACTGACCCTCAGGGATAACCTTTGGAATTTGAGGTTAGTCATTGTGTTTTTATTAAGGTGTCTCCTAGGATGGGGAAATACAGTATCAAGAAGTATAGGAATCTAGAACATGGGTTTGTTGGTTCATTTGGGATATTGGAAAGGGTAAGATCAATGGCATTTCATTTAGCCCTTCCACTGTGCTAATACACCGTGCATGAAATTTTTCACATGTCACAGCTTCATTGATATATTCCTAACCCTTATCATGTGCTAGATGACATTGATATAGATGTTGATGCATCATTTGATGATCATCTGATCCATATCATTGACCACAGTGAGAAGAATCTTTATAGGAAGGTCATATATCTCAAGGGAGTATAGTGGTAGCATGGTATTACGAAATAATATACCTAGGAGAGGGATTTTGATATGTGTAAATAGTGGCAAAAACTTTTCTCTAATACCCCATAGTGATGCTTAGAGAATATCGAGGAAGAGCTAAAAATATCAAGAACACAGGATTCTAATCCATATAGATCAAGACTATGTTGTAAGACAAGTGGATGTGGAATAGGTATATTGGAAGTGGAATAAAGTCCTGAGAGGGGAATTTCGGAGCTACTTACTTTTTGGGAAAATCTACAATGTGGATGTAGGATATGATATAGATAGGTTTAGCGCAGCACGGTTGGGACCATGGCTATGGTGCAAGGGTCTCGGGGTGTATTTCATTTGGTTTTCCAAAATTGGTAACCTTATAATGTAGATCTAGGATAAAAAATACCCATCATATCAGCTTTTTGGGTTCTATCACGTGGTGTACTAGGTTCCATCAAATTTCTTCCCCCAACTAATAGTATTTGTGTCACATACATGGACACGATATTTAGACATGGTTTAACTAATCAGTTTACAACCATGGTCTAGGGCTACTACACCATGGTCTAGGTGGTCCCTAGCATTGTCTGAGTGGCTTTTTTAAGGTCTTTTTTTTCCTAGAATGTCTATAAATACCCTAAACCCCCAATGAAATATTTTTTATCCAATATTTTCTACTGAACCCCTTGGAACCTCAAAGATCCTTTCAAATGCTTTTGATTTCTCTTCTAATTTAATTGAACCCCTGCTTTATAGGGATAAATACTTGGTGATCCAAGCCTTTCTAAAGAAACATACGAGTATCATCCTCAAATTAGATGTAATATTAATTGAATATTGGTGATTTAGTTCAAAATAATAATGGGAATAAAATATGATTTTCATAGTGGACATTGATGTTTTTTCAATTTTAACACTTCTTTTGTGATGAGTGGTCCATAACAACTCCATAAATTCAATTCTCAAACCATATAGCATGTATAATAATTATGATTGCATCGAAATTTAGTGTGCACAACATTTCTAATTGAATAAATTATATCTGATCATAAAGACTTTTCTTATAACTCCCAGGGATACCATCGAATCTATTTCCATTTGAACTAGGCATATATCCACTTGAGAGGTGAGCCTTCCCTTGGAAGAATAGTAAACTTGAATACATGGAAAAGTGAATTTTGGAATAACATGTGAAATATAGTGATTTCCGTCGATAAGATCACATATAAAAAAAATTTAATTAAAGTGTAATCGTCTTGGCATGTTAACCTGCTGAAATGTAGCTATTTTATCATGTTAATAGATTTAAGGGTAATTTGATAAATGGAATGAAATTATGGTTATATTTATATAATTGGAAACTTATTTTTATGAAAAACAAATGGATTGAAAATGGTAATTCAATGAACTGTTCAATGTGCATTATAATAACATATCTGGTATTCTTAATGTCTGACCATGTGAATTGCTTTCTTATCTTTTTCCTAAATGTGACATTGTAGTGACTGATGCCTGAGTTTGAGATATTACATGGCATGTTGGGCCTTGTCTTTTTATGACATATGCTTGTGATTGGTTCTTGAGGGAACAATATGTAAACACTACTACCAAACCCACCTATAGCAGTGCTGGAATTTATCAGCACTCGAGAAATTCGCAGATAAAGTCAATCTTTATTAGCGCTAAAATAAGCGTTGATAAAGGAATCCCTCTATCAGTGCTACAAAAGCACTGATAAAATGTAACCTTTATCAGCGCTTCTTTTTTATCACTGATTAAAGGTGACCCTTTTAGGTGCTTTATTTTAGCACTGATAAAGGAAACATCTATCATTACTTTATTTATGTAATTGTTAAAAGTTATCCTTTATCAATGCTTCTTTAGCACTAATAAAAGTTTCCATTCATCAGTGTTTTTTAGCACTAATAAAGGTCTAGAATAAAATGGAAAATTAAACAAATATAAATAAAATGAGTAAATTTAGAAAAATATAAAACATTTAATTAAATAAATAATTATTGATAAAAATGAATAAATTTCATATACATATATATAGATTATAAATATTAATAAATAGTATATATTAAATATAGATATATAAAATTAATAAGAATAAAATATATAATGTTAATTAAAGACATATTAATGTCTTGTTTATTTTTAATATTGTTTTATTTTCTATTTAACCTATATTAAATGTCAGGTGTTGCATTTATTTCACACAAAAACACACACACACACACACAGATATATATATGTTAATGAATTTTTATTCACAAATGCACACACAAATATATTACGCAATATATTGAAACACATACACCTAATATTTATATATTTTATTCAAATTTTAGTATATTTTAGAGAATAATTATAACATGATACATTTAATATATATTATGTTTTTAATTTTTTGACTTCATTTTTTTTAATATACAACATTTAGGGTATTCATTTTTAATGTTTTTTATATTTTATTTTATTTTTGAATTTGAATTTATTTTATTATTTATCTATATGTATTTATTTACTATGTTTTAGTATTTTTAATGTGTATTCATCCAATTCAATATATATACATATCCATATTTTTTTAATAACATATATTTAATTAATAAAACTTCTCCATTTTTTCAGTATTTTTAAAGTGAACTCATTTAGAATTATTCAATTTCACTCTTTTTTTAAAAGAATTTATTTAAGATTATATGTCCACTAATAATGTTAAAAATATATTTGTAAATAAATATTTAGAAATAAATATATCTATAAATATATATTTATTACATTAATAATTATTATAAATAAATAATTATAGTAAATAAATAATTATTATTTTTAAATAAGTATTTATATATTTTTTATTAAAAAATAATTATATATATTTAAATATATATAAAATTATAACAAAGTTATTTAAATAATTATAATTACAAAACTTTTAACATTGCTTTTGTAGTGCTGATAAAGATCAATTTTAATCACTGCTAATAAAGTGATGTTAAAAGACATATTTATCAGCGCTAAAGCATTAGCACTGATAAATTTGTCTTTTATAAGCGAATTTTAGAACTGATGAAGTTAGATATTTATCAGCACTCAAAAAGTGCTCATAAATACTATTTTTATCTGCACTGATTAAAAGGATCTTTATTATAACTTTTTTGAAAGTGTTGTTTAAAGTGTACCCAATCTATTTAAAAAAATATTGACCATGACTCAGTCACTCATGATTCTCAAGATATTTCAAAAACTCATCTTCTACTAGTGTGACTCATCTATGTTTCTTTGGATTAATCAAGGATAGAATCCATTGTATGTTATTTCATACTCTTCCTCTCTAGTTGTTTGATGTTTTGTGTTCCACATTTTTTGTTTTTGTTCTGTTCTTAAAGATGAAGAACACGACATATCTTCTCGTCGCTACTAAAAGACAACAAGTGCAGTTCTATTTCTTCTTCTCCTTTCATATGTTTTTAAGTGTCCACTCCATTTCTCCCTAAAGACACACATAGATGGTTTAATATACTCTCAACATTAACAAGTATACCTCTCATCCCCCCTTGGTTTTCTCTTCATTTGAATATTACAGGGTTCCAAAATCGAGGTAGTTTCTCAAATTTAATTCATCTAATATACTGTATTATTAATTCAAATGGCTTAATTATGGGGGTTTTTAAGGATTATGGGATACTAAGTTGTGGCCTTCATTTATGGGTTATGAACATATAGGGACCAAGGTAAGTGTAAAATCATTAAAATATGTTTTGTTGATTTTTATTATTCATGTAAATTGTTAAACTATGAAATGGGTTATTTAGATTTATGATTTTGGTGAATAATTTTTTACTGCATACAAAAAAAATATTGAATAAATTAGTCATGTTCTAAATATTATTTTAGTGATGCATTTTGTGAGAGTTTTTTTAAATTAATTCAAGATTATTATTATTAAAATTTTACTAGTGATGGAGTATGATTAATGTTTCATCATGGAATATGAATGAGTCACGAGGATAACTCTCTCCAATTTTATTTTTTACAACCAATAATATCATTATGAGTCATAAAGTATGATGTTATTAGAGGTAATTGTAGATCTACTTCAAGCTATGTGGTATAATTTTCAAGGATTGGAAGTATCTACGGTTCATCTCTAAGATATTATGGTAATATATCAAAATAATAAATTTAGTATTGCACTAAATAGATTTATTTCATTTATAAGAGTAAAAAAAATTTGATTAATACTTAGAATAAGTTGAAAAATTCACCGTTTAAAGGGATAAATATATTTGAAGGGATCTTATGGTGGATTAAAAACATATCCAAAATTGGAAGGTAATGAATCTTTTAGTAGACAGAAGTGATGTCCAATGTAGGTGGGTTGAGATTCATTTCTAAAATACCATTAAAGTGAAGGTATTTCATTTCCACTTCAATTGAGGAGACTTTCTGAGTGATTCCATCAGTGTAGGTTCCTAGGACACTTTAATCCTTATATTCTTGATTATCTTCCATATCTTGATGGTGGATTAGACTCCCTCTTTCAAACTATTTTTCCACCCATCATTGTGGTTCCAATGTTCATTGATGAAATACGTCACAAATAGTGATGGTAGGAAGGATAGTTTTAAAGAGGGAAAGAGTAGCCTCAAATCCATCATCAAGAGATAAAAAAATCAAGTGTCTAAGTATAGATTAAATAAAGTTAGTGAAGGTTAGTGGTACTTTAATATTGAGGTATTATATATTTATTCAAGATAGTAACAATTTTCATGCAAGATGGATGAAATTGTTTAATTTCATGTAAGGAGTTTATTGTGTTGTTCATATTGAATAGAAATTAAATATTTGATTAGTCATGAAAACAATGTTTTCTGGACATGATGATGTTTCCAATCTCGAGAAGGAACAAATTGTTGACAATGAAAATTTAGAATTATTCGGGTATCAACAACATGTTGATGAAAAAAAGAAAACAAAAACATGATGCAGCATCATAGTCTTGAATAAAATTATCAAGGCAAGAAGTCATGGTATAAAATTTGAAGTTGGTTGGAATCAACACAACCAACCTATTGACCCCAACAAGTCATAATTTATCAATTATCTTGGCGTCACAGCAAGGATTAATTTTCTTATTGATATTGACTAATGGCACCACATACAACCTGTAAAGAAAGGAATCCTTAGGAAATATATAATAGTAATGTTACAATATCCATTACCATTTTTTCTGAAAAATTATATAATGAAACATTGATTTAGTTTTCAATATTCCTTGTAGAATTCATTTATTTTATAAGACTTATGTAAGAAATTATTTTTAATGGCCACTGGAAAATCCCACCGTGGCTACCGGACTCTTCTCATGAAGTTATATCTTGGGGTTGCTGAGGGGAAAACAAAGCCCCACCCACCACTTTGTTATGCACACATTATAAAGCAGGAAACATGGACTGATTTCTGAAATTTTCAAAATTAGAAATCATTTCAAGTGCATTGTTGTAGATAATATATTATTTGACTTTATTTATTTTATCCAACTTGATTAAAATTTGTTTATTTATAAAATAGAAAAAGTGTGTTGAAAATAAAGGGTGTGCATCAAAACTAGGTTACCACTATCACAATGGAAGGAACGGGTATACTTCATTAGAGAATAAATTGGTACATATTTTAAATCAATGATAAGATTTTAATTTTATGATATGAAACAACATATGTTTATTTGTTTATATTCATATTGATGAATCAAAATCTAAATCCACTTCTATCCAATGTCATGTACCATAGAAGGAGGATCATGTAAATAAGGATGCTCTATTATTTGATGAAAACACAAAAGTATTACGAGAAACTTGTGTAAGTAAGAAATAATTGTAATTCAATATAATTTATAACAATATTACCTAAAATAAACATGTTCAAATTTTCATATATGGTTTCGAAAAAATTATAAGTAACAACCGTACTAGAAGAAAAGTGACTTTTAGTAACTTTTTAGCGGCCTGAACAACATAGTCGTGTTAGAAGATTAGGTTTTGAAGTATCTCCTGAAAAATATTTTGAGAAGATAAAACCACATTCAGAAATATATAATATAATTAGATGAATGAAGGCACAAATAAACTCACTGCAATATATTATTTTGTGGTTTGCTTTGGCATACCAATGTAAAAGAAAAGATCAATGTGAACCGGTAGTGGAGCTAATATCCGCACATGATCTAAATGATCCTGCTATCTTTTAATATTTTCATTCCACCCAAAACATACCTAGGGTAATCAATTTTTTCATTAATTTTTATCCTAAATGTGAATCAAACAACTTACAATAACTTTATTTTACTAAAATTCTACAGGGTCTAGTTTTATGTGATTTTTATTTGTCAATACCCACATATCTCTTTGTTGTGATGGGTACAATGTATAATATCCCAGGAGACCATGTACAAAATCAAACCCACCCAAAAAACATATGAGAGTGGGGATTGATGTAGCTTATCACCTGGCTACTGATTTTCATGTTTCACTTGATGATATAGATATTACAACAGTCTAATCTAATACTGGAGTTTTCATAGCATGGCTATATAATCTTATAAAGCTACATGAGGTATCTCTTTAATAAATTTTTTCATATAAAAAACATGTATCATTTGATGATAAAAGGTCTGAAGTGGGGTATGATATTAAATATGGTAAAAAATAGTGGAGAAATGAAAGGTCGAATCAAGGAAATCAATTGAATAGATCAAGAAAAAAACAAACCTCTAAGAGTACCTTCTCTCTACCAGTTCCTAGGAAACATTTTTTAACATTACAACTTCATGAAAAGAACACATTTAAATATAAAAATATGTGTTACATTCACTATGAAGAAGAAATATTTAGAGTTTACATTTTGGGTGGAATTGTTCTCAAGACACTAAATAAGATTCTCAAGCATTAATGGTGGGACTTCTTAGTTTTGAATACACAAATAAGTTACATTTTTATAATACATCTATCCAAATAGTGAGCTAAATGTGTTTTTTAAATTTAATAACTATTCATATTTTTTAAAGGCATTTATATTATAACTATATAAAGGAAAGATCACCTAACGAAAAATTCGGATTCATTAATACCAGTATCATATATACAGTAGAAGTTACTGTGAATAAAGAATAAATAGATAAGAAAAGAGATGACTTAATCCAAGTGTTTAATAAAAAAGTATTAGATGATATAATCTTTTTTATTCCTTCAATGAAATTTTAAAACTCTACAAACTAATCACATCACACATATTTTTAATTTTTTCAAAAATTAATTGTTTTTCTTAGGAATCCCCGGATGATAATAGTAGTCAACATAGACACCCCAGCTATTTCTTTTTTGGTTTCAATGCATGAACTTCCAACCAACCAAACACACATGATGTGTATTTTGAATATCTAATACACTAAAATCAACATTTTATAGATAAACATAAAATTATATATTCATTCTGTGTTTTAACAATAATTTTGTTATAAGAGGGTGGTCTCTAAATACAGACTAAATTATGGAATGAGTTCGGCGTCCAAAAATAAAAATACTATGGATTACTAAAAATTAAAAAAATAACATATATATTGAAATATTTAACTATCCAAACATTTCCAAAAAATTTACTTATTTTATTCAATGTTTTTTTATTGTCTGAAAAAAATAATGAAATCGATTGTGGATATTATGTTTGAAAATTTATGAGTGAAATCATATATCATGAGAAACCATCATCCCCCTACAGGTAATTTCTGATGGTAATTACAATTTCATTAAATATATTTCATAATCATTTTTTGTTCATATTTTCCCAATACTATCAAGATTATCAAAAAAAGAGTTATTTAAAAGAAGAAATCAATTTGTTTTGAGATGAGTTGGCAGCGTACATTTTTTCAGAATGTATGATGACAAAAAAAAGTTGGTGATTTCATTCTATGTTTCTTATCTAATATGAGTTACGACCATCAAAAAATATTTTTTTCTGAAAAATTAATTTCATAATACTTATATTTTATTCTTCATCTATTTCTCAAGGAGAAGAATAATGGAGGAAATAAATTTGTTTAGAAGTGATGACCTGCAAAAAATAAAATTTTTGATAAAATGTGTAGGTGGAGTTGTAGGCATAGGGAGAGGCAAAGTTGAAGTCAAAGGCCAATGTGGAGGAGGATGCAGAGGTGAAGACTGAGGTAGAGACAGAGGGGAAGGTGGATAAGAAGAACTGGCTTGAAAATAATAAAATTGTTAGGAAATTATGTATAATAAGGATAATTCCATGATTTTGTTTGAGAAAAATCATTTAAAAGTGCACAGAACACTTGTCACTTAAGATAAGATCCATTATGCATCTTTCCAGTTTAAAATGGAATTTTAGTAAAAAACACACGTGGTGTACTCAAAACTAAGAAAATTTAACCTAATTGTTTTGATACATTAGGAAAACAATCCATGAGTCATTTTGGATGGGTAGCATTCAACTTCACCTCAATATGATGCACGTTGTGATCGGTTTGACTCTAAGTGGATCTTTTTATTCAAAACTGTCATTAATTTTAATAAACAAAAAACAGGTGACAAACTCAAAAATGAGAAAACACATTCTGATAGTTTTTATACTTTAGTAAAATGATCCATGAGTCATTTGGGACATGTATCATTCATTCGTACCTCAATCCTACACACGGTGTAACCTGTATGACTCAAAGTGTTTCTTTTTTATTCAAAACTGACATTAACGTTAATAAAAAAACTCACATACTAAAATCTAAGAAAACACATTAATATTGTTTTTTTACTTTAGAAAAAATATACATACATCATTTGTGACGTGTAGGGATAAACCTCACCACATTATGATTCACGGTGTGACCAGTATGACTCCAAGTGCTTCTTTTTATACAAAACTCCCATTAATTTTAACAAAAAAAAATATTGACATACTCAAAACTGAGAAAACACATTTTGATAATTTTTATACTTTAGAAAAATGATACATGATTCAATTATGATGTGTATCATTTATCTGCACCACAATGTGACACACGGTGTTACCATTATGACTCTAAGTACATCTTTTTTATTCAAAATTGAAATTCATTTTAATCAAAAAAATAAATAACCTACTCAAAAGCTAGAAAAAGCATTCATATCATTTTGGTACTTTAAAAAAACAATCCATATGTCACTTGTGGAATTTAGGTATCATACTCACCTTAATTTTATGCACGGTGTGACCAGTATGACTCTAAATGTGTCTTTTTATTCAAAACATACATTAATTTTAATCAAAAAAACCAATAAAAAACTCAAAACCAAAAAAATGCATTCCTATTATTTTGATACTTTAGGAAAATGATTCACGAGTCATTTGGAATATAAATAATTCGACATCACCTCAATTTGATGCATATTGTGACCGAGATGACTCCAAGTGCATCTTTTTTATTAAAAACTGACATTCATTTAAATAAAAAAACAACTAACATACTCAATACCAAGAAAACGCATTCAGATTGTTTTGGTACTTTAGTAAAATGATCTATAAATCATTTTTAATGTGTAGGGATAATTCAAACTTCAATATAACACACAGTGTGACCGATATGACTCCAATTTTGTCTTTTTATTCAAAATTGACATTAATTTTAATCAAAAAAACAATTGATATACTCAAAACTGAGAAAACGCATTCCAATTTTTTTGATACATTAGTTGAATTATCCATGAGTCATTTAAGACGTGTATAATTCATTCATACCTCAATCTGATACACAGTGTGACCAATATGACTCCAAGTGCCTCTTTTCTATTCAAATTTGCCATTAAGGTTAATCAAAAAAACAACTAACGCACTCAAAAACAAGCAAACACCTTCATATTGTTTTTGTACATTAGGAAAACGATCAATATGTAATTTGTAATGTGTAGGAATTAGCCTCACCTCAATATGACACACGTTTTGACTGGTATGACTCGAAGTGCATCTTTTGTATTCAAAAGTGACATTTATTTTAATCAAAAAACAACTGATATACACTATAATAGTGCTTTCTTTAACTTTTATTTTTTATTGAAATTTTATTTCATTAAAATTCAGTATTTTAATCTTATTTCGGTAATTTTTGTTGTTGTTTCTACTAATTCATTATGTTGGAGCACATTGCACCTGTTTCTGGTGATGTAGTGTGTTGATGCATCACTCTACAGTTTTAACCTTTATCAGTACTATTAACTGCACTAATAAATTCTTTATATAGAAGTGCATTAAAAAGAACTGATAAATCATACTTTTATTAGTGCTGAAAAAGAGATGATAAATCGTACTTTTATCAGTGTTAAATCAAAGCGCTGATAAATGGGGAATTTTTGTCAGTGCTTTTATATGCATCGCTAAATCTCCCATTTATCAGCACTTTTTTAGCACTGATAAAATTCATGGACTTTTAACCATGCTAAGGTCATTATCGCTTCTCTAGCACTGATAAAAACCATTTCTAGTACTTTTAAAAGTGTGTTATGTATTAGTGAAATCATAATGGTAAGATTCTTGGTTATAACCTCCACATGAGGGTATGATGTGTGGTTTTCAATACTACATGAGGGTAAGATACATGGGGTATGGAATACCTGAGGGTAAAATGTATATTCACTGAACAAGTGAGGGTGATAAGATTGATTACCTTAGTGTGGTTTCTCTATTTCATGACATAATATAATGAATCATTTGATGTAATAGAATTTTCTATATTTGGGTGACATATCCTAATAAAAGAGGATCCACCAATGGATAGACTCATCTGGCATTATGTTTAAGTACCTTTGGCTGACCCCATGAGTTAACTCGGAACTTGAGGGTCAGCATGTTACTTGATGCATAGTACTAATTTCTTAATTTATACCCCTATTTTTTCACATTATTTCATAAAATATATACTCATACTATATTTTATTTATACATAATTGGTTGTGTCCTACTAAGTTGTACTCACAACATTTTTTAGCCACCGTTTGGTACCTAAATAGACTTCATGGTTTTAGGAGTGGATAAGGGCAAGGGGCCCTCTATTGATAGATTTCTTGTTGGATGGGATAGAGCTTGGGGATGGGACCAACTTAAGGATCTGGACTAAGTTGTTGGGAGTTTATTATAATTTATTTCTAGTCTTTTATTTTTATTCCTTTTAGTATGCCATTTATATATATTCATTCTATCATATCATTATTATATTATTTCATGGATTGTCTTTTGTGCTTTATTCATCTATGATTTTTTGTTGATTATTATCATTATTTATGATGTTATTTATACTTTGTAACATGGGTTATAGTCTCCCCACTATATTCATTACACCGTCACTAATATTCAACAGCCTCTGTCATACTAGGAGGTAGGTCTATGGTTACATAACCACCTATTTTAGTCATGTGAAAGAGTATCGGTTATGGATGTTATAGTGAGTATGGTTAAAGAGGTTTTCATATTAAAATAATATCATTATAACTGAATTTTAATGATTTTTTTATAATGATAAACCATATTTTAAATTTTTTGACAAGTATAGAAAAACTATAAGAAAAAACTATTTCTTTATGGATATGGTAGTCCACACACACACACAATTGGTGTATTGTTATTTTTATAAGTGGATGGAAATGAAAAACTAATGGATATAACAATAATATAAAAAATATATACTAATGATATCTTATTCATCATATTATGATGGTGACAAGATATTTGGAGGAGTAATGTTAAAAATAAAAACATAAGGAGATAAAACTTACATTGGAGACTTGATATTTCCGTAGAATACTCCTTGGAATTGAAGGGATTAAGTTAACTTATAGTGAACAATGAATTTTTAGAGTTGGATTGGCTAATGGTGGGAAAAAAATATCATAGTTATAAAGTAAATTTATATTTTGAATTATTACTTGGAAAGGGTGTAAGTGTTATTATTTTATAATAGAAGAAAAGAGAACTTTTCCAAATAATCGTCATTTTTTAATAATGTCACTAAACTATTACTATATAAATAGAATGAAAAAAGGAAACAATTTTAGAAAATGGGGTTTGAGAGGAAACATGCCTCAACCACTCATTTGAAAACATTTTTTAACATGTTTTATCCCTTTCCCCTTGGTAAATTACATTTTACCATTTTTAGTTTTTAATAAAGTTACTATTTTTTAAACATAGTAACTAATTTTAATAACCTAAATTAAAATTTACCATATTAGATAATTTGAAACATATAATTTTAAATTTTATAAATATTTTATCATATAAAATTTCAAAAAGTGTGAAAGGTAAATTTTATAACAAAAAAGCTTAATTGTGTAAAAATGGTTTTTAGAAAAATGGAGTTTTTCACCTTTAAATTTATATATAAGATAAAATTATCATTATTATATATTTTATTGATATAAATTGAGTGATTATAATTAAAATGAAATTTTTGATTATTTAAAGAAATTCCAAAAACAAATATCACATTAAAAATACTTCATTCAAGAAAAATACCAAAGACATTTTTTTATCTAACATTTAAATTTACTTTTTAAAATGTTTTACATATTATTGATAAGATCAAAGAATATATTAAATTGCATAATTTTATTCCATTGATTCATATCTTATTAATTAAAATTTTACTTAAACTTCTTCGATATTCTTTCATAATGGTAAAATCATAAAAATTATACTTTTCCCAAAAATATTATTTTTGGACTAGAAGAGAATATTTTCTAAAAACATTAAAAAATTAATAATAAGAAAATTTTTATAACAATAATTCAAAAATGAATTTTATTTTATTAAATTTACATTATAAATTCATAACTCCAATATTTTAAGGAAAATAAAATATAAATAAAATAATTTTTATGGAAAATAACCATTTTCAATATTAACATGTATTGACAATTGATATTTTAATGGTAATAGATTTTAATGGTTTACTATACTAGTATTTATTATTGATTTATTAATAATTTTATCCCAATATATTGTGATTCATTTATTTTGGTGTATCTTGTACGACAAGTTTTCCAGCATAGTATTTATTTAAGGGAAAAAAAATTTGGTCCATTAAATTTGTTCTCCAAACTTCAAGACCCTTTAGGATTCCATAAGAATATAAAAATACCTATTAGTTCCACTAAACCCTAGAGATATTATATTGTCACTATTTACACAATATATTAATTCAACTTTCGTTAGCCAATATCTAGTCAATTTAAACCTATAACCTAAATTTGGTGTAACGTCCCAGCCTGGGTTCCATGCACCTAAGCCCTGAATTGCTCGGTCACATGACCTCAAGGGCACCACCCCATATTCCAAATGATTTCGACTAGGATTGAGGGTCTAATATCGATCATGGGGAGACTATACCCTCTTTTTTTATTACCTGAGTAATACACCAATAGAAATAATAAAAATAAAAAAATGATATAACATAACTTTAATAATTTTGCATCACAAGATGAGACAAAAATGGAAGGACAATATCAAAAAAGAATAGTAGATATGCCATGATAATACACTATATATGTCAACTGTCTAAAATGAAAAACTGAAATAAAGACACTGACAACTCACAAGCAGGTACTGAACCATGTCTGGTTCCCTCATCCACGATCCATACCCAAATTACCAATCTTACATGGGAAACTTTCCATTAACCTAGGAGGAAATCATGTAATATATTCAGGTACATATCAGGTAGCTCCGGTAGCGTGTGAGAAAAACTTAATAGGTCGCCACTAACAGTTTCAAAAAAATATCTAGTCAAACATTGTATGCAGTTGTATCAATAAAAAAGTACAATTCATAAGTAAAAAATTTTCACATTATCATTTATTCTTTACATTACTACATTAATTCTCGGGTTTCCAAGTACATCTGTACCTCAATACCTTCTTTGGCTCATGCCGGAGCCCAAAAAATTATCAATTGATATCAGGTCTCAAAAAATATTTCAGATCATGTCGGAGCCTAAACTGTCCCCATGTGATATCATGTCTCAATACCTTCTTCGGCTCATGTTAGAGCCCGAAGTATCACGGGTGATATCAGATCTCATAAATTCATTATTTTCATTCATTAATTCAATTCATATAAGAATTACCATGTTACCATTCATTAATTTATACATATAAGAATGACCATCTAACCATTCATAAATTCATACATGATTTCCCGTGCTACCATTCATACTTCACACATTCGAATGATTACGATACCATTCTTTATTACTCAATGGAATGACCATGCTACAATTAATAACTTCACACATTAGAATGACCATGTTTCCATTCATTATTTCTCAAATAAATGACGATGTTACCCTTAATAATATCACAATCGAAGGACCGTGTTGTCATTCATTAAGGCATAATTAATTCAACAATTAATTGTCTACACCAATTCCATTACTAATTCGAAAATTATTTAAACACAATAATTCCATTAGTTATCTCAAAAATTAACTAATCATATCAATAAAATTAATTAATTTAATAATTATTTAATCACATCCATTTTCTATAGTTAATTCAGTAATTAACTAATCACATCAATAACATTAATTAATTCAACAATTTATTAATCACATAAATTCCTCTAGTTAATTAAACAATTAACTAATCAAATCAATAATATTAATTTATTAAACAATTAACTAGTCAAATCAATTAAAATAATTAATTAAATAATTAAATAATCACATTAGTAACTCTAATTAATTCAACAATTAACTAATCACATCAACAGTACTAATTAAAACTATAATTAACTAATCACATAAAATACATAAATTAATCCAACAATTAATTAATCACTTCAATTCTATTAATCTATTCAATAATTAACTAAACACATCAATTACTCTAGTTAATTAAAAAATTACCTAATCACATAAATAATATTAGTTAATTAGATAATTAATTAATCACATCAAATACATTAATTAATTCAATAATTAATTAATCGCTTCAATTCTATTAGTTGATTAAACAATTAACTAATAAAAAAATTCAACACTAGTTCAAAAATTAGTATATCAGGTATATCACTTTAATTAATTCCCCAATTAATTAAGTACGTCAATCCTATTAATTAATTCATCAGTTAATTAATCAATATTCACACCTCAAAATCCCACAATTAATTCCACAATTAATAGTCTCATTGAAAATATCAATATTTCATAATTAATTCTACAATTAATTATCTCAAATATCAAATATCAATATATCATAATTAATTCATCAATTAATTTTCTCAATTCAACGATCTTAATATCTCATAATCAGTTCAAGAATTAATTATCAAATTCACTCAATTGCATTTACACACAATCTCCATTAATTAATTCACCAATTAATTAATCCAACTCGTTCAAATTTATAACGCAAAAATCCCTATTAATTAATTCACTAATTAATTAATCATGTCAAAACTTTTCATTAATCCCACAAATAATTAGTCACATTAAATACCCTTAAATTAATTGTTAAAATAAATTTCATTAATTATTACACCATTAATTAATCATGTTCAATCCCTTAAATTAATTTGTCTATTACTTTTCCATAACAATTGCATTAATTGATTCAAAATTAACTAATCACAATACTTCCTTTAATTAATTCATCAATTAATTAATCCCATCAATCCTATTATTTAATTCAATAACTAACTAATCACAATACTTCAATTAATTAATTCATCAATTAATTAATCTCATTGATCCCATTATGTAATTCAATAATTAAATAATCAAATTACTACCATTAATTAATTTATTAGTTTATCAATCCAATCCACAATCATAAAAGTCCTCATAATTAATTCATCAATTAATTATTCCAACTAACTCAATTTGATAACACCATAATTAATTCCTTAATTAATTATTCCAACTCAATCAATTCAATAACCTCATAATTAATTCATCAATTAATTATTTTGACTTAAAAAAATCAATAACCTAAATTAATTCATCAATTAATTATTCTATATTAATCAATTTAATATTCCGATAATTAATCTCAATAATTAATTATTCCTAATTAACAATCTCAATTCCCTCATAATTAGTTAAATAAGTAATTATTCATAATTTATAATCCCAATATCCTCAATTTGAATATTTCCCTTAATTAATTAATTCACCAAATTAATTAATTTGATCTAGAATAAAATTTCTAAACATATAATAGAAATTCTATAATTATATACCTATAATTGCAATTGAGACTTCAGGATTTGAATTATAGGCCACCTACCTCAAGAACGGTGACGAAACATTCTCACCAATAAAAACCCCCAATTTTAGCAGAATGATAACATAGAATGAGATATTGATTCAATTCCTAGATCTATCTTTTAAAAGAATCAATATCTAAAAACCTATATCTAAATCTATATCCTACAAAGGATTAACACCCCTATTTTATTTGGAAATATAAGTGAGAGAGAAAGAGATAACTAAACAGGAAGAAACACTTACCGAGGGAGGTGAAGATCTTTAATACAACCATTGATTCACTAAGAACAGAGGTCGAGAGGGTTTGGAATCTGTTTGAGATTCTCTAAAATTGATAGAATATGGTTTGGGGCGAATTCGGGTTGAATAGAGGTAAACATAGGGGGTTTGGGAAAACAAAATATAATTTTTTAGGTTGGTTATATTCCTTCACACTGATTGCGGGGTAGGGGCGCATGGTTTCCGATAACTATGAACCTTAATCATGCACCTATTCTAGGGGTGAATTGTTTCTCCTAAGAGGGCACATTGTTTGAAAAACCATGCTTGAGCCATGTGAATCCCAGTTGTTTGGGATCACATGGTTTTCAGGTTTGGGGTGCATGCTTTGGGAAACCCATATTCCAACCATGCACTGCCCATCCATCATCAAAAAAAATAAATGTTCCACCCAAATACACACCAGTTACAACCCAAATGAAAACTACTCAAATATAGGAAAAATAATTCCACTAAAAGAACCTAAAAATAACCATAAAAGGTCATGATCTTACCACCTACCCGCCTTATAACATCTCATTCTCTAGTTTTACTCTCATGCATCTCTATGAAACTAGTTAAAAAATATTTGTACACTAGTCCTTGTTATCCTCTAATCTCGACAAATATTTTTCTGAACCCATCGATGTTTCCAAAATGCAAAAACTATGACCACGGTATTTCCCAGTAACACATTCTCACTATGATTCAACACACATATCATATTCCCTTAAAATGACACATTAGTCTGAAGATCAACTTTCAAAAAATACCCAATGTGTTTCCCAAATCACCATGACCAACAACTATAGTAACACCGTCCAACATTGGCACTCAGCATTGCTATGAAAATTTTCCTATAAATGACATACATCCACCACCTCTAAGGCTCAACCAGGCTTTCTCTGAGGAATTTAAATATGAACCTTACATGTTCCTCAATGGAATTATTATTCCACCACTTGAAACTAATGGTCTTTCTCCACACACCTTCTAATGACAAATATCTCTCCACCTTTGGAGTATTGTCTACCTCGCATATTAAGAAACACAACCATCGTAGTATTCATTCACCTCTGGTCCATCCTGAAAACCTCAACGATAAACCTTAGATGGAATACTTTCCACCATCCAACTCCATATATTCTACTTCATAAGTGAAAACTACAAGGGTTCTATATCCAACCAAAACACATTCAGGTAGCTAGGGGTAAATCCAATGCTTTCTTAGCATACATGGAATGATGTAAAGGTAGGGGAAACGATCTATGCTAATTAAAAGTATACTAAGAAGACATTGATGAACACCGCCACAAATACCCCAACACTAATGTCACCTTCCATGATGGACACACTTTAACCTATTAATATTATCGGGCAACCCTGTCCGCTAAAATCTCACCACACTAATCCAAAACTAGATTGTCCATCACACAAATCATAACTGAGTTCTCAAAGTAGGGAATTTTCACTACCCAAAATAACCACAAAAAGGGAAAAATTAACAAAACAGAGGATTGTTAATTCAAAAAATTAACACAGTTAACAAGAGGTATTTTTAAAAAATCATATCAATCCTTCTCCCCTTTTTCCTAACACATGGTCAGGACTGAGGTACTATCTCTACCCTTAACCATCCTAAATCTAAGTCCTAGTTAACAAGGGTAAACACATTATCATTATTCAAGATTCTCATTTAAACACTAAAATATAATATATTTTCAATAAACTTACATTGAATTTCATTGTTTAAAATCCCAAAAAAGTGTTACTTTATGATAAATTGCCACATTTTATGATATTTGTGGTATTTTGAGCTTAATCATAAAAATGGATCAATTTTTTTTAATATTTTAATATTATTTCCTTATTATGGCCATAAAATTTTCTATATTAATTAAAATTGTGATAATGATTCTTATTTGGATTCAACATATCTAGGGATTCATTTCATTCTTCTTGATGAAAAGATGAATCGATCTTATGGTAGCTCAAAAGGAATCCTATAAGTTGGACCATGAAAATTATTTATAGATCTATTGATAATTTGTGTTAGTTCCTTAACTCGTTCATGGTGGGCACAATTAATATTTAATTCAGTGGGTGAATGAGAAATGATTTTTATAACATCTTTAATGAAGGATAAGATGCATGAATTTTCCATTTAAATAGTCATTAAGGCATTCTACTTCAGATGTTTTCAATTTGAAGAGTCTGGCTAGATGGAATAAATTATCAGAGTAAAATAGGAATAACACTTAGAATACATGTCTAAATATGCTAAAATTTTGAATAGATAATACCACAATATTTAGGAAAAACATTTGTGAAGTATGGAATAAGTTGAGAATTAATTTATTAATTCTAAAATCCATCAACTTTTAGGGGACAAACTATACCTATAAACGGATGGGAGCTTCTCCCTCTCAAAGCATCTCATTCCATCACATTCCTTCCAGGACACTAAGGAGGAGAACTTTTCAGATTTATCTCTATTATTTATTTTTTTCCATATATTTTAAATGCTTATTTCTTTCCCATTCAAATTTATTACCCTTACCTTGGTGTGGTAAACATTGTGGGTTATTGGGGAAGGGTTTGTTTACTATTTTGTAATGTTTCAAAACTTGGACATAATTGAATGAAATTTCCTTCTTCTTAAAAGTTATTTTAAATTTCGTATAGAGGATTTTATTATCAAGTGTGTTCATTCTTGAATTTTAATTCCGTTATTGAGTTTTTTCTCTGGTAAAAGATCGTTATCTCCCTAAACTAATTTCTAGTTTTTATATAATGGAATGGACCATATATTAGTGGTGAAGTACTCGATGACCGTCAGTATGTGTGAATGTTGTAGTTAATGTTCTAGATTATTTAGGATAAACAAGACCAGATCAGGTATTGCCCAAGTCAATTAAGGATGTTCATTTCAACTCTTTTACACAGGGAATATGAGTAGACCGAACTGGGATTTTGATAAAGTGTTCTCTCACTATTACAATTTCAATAAGGAAGTAAGAGCAAAAAAAATTGCAATATCACTTTAATCAACTTATAAGAAGAGGTTTTAATTAAATTGAACAATGATAGAATTCCAATTAAGAAACCAAACCTAACCTAATCACCCTTTTAATATCATAGTTTTCAATCATTTGAATTTTAAATTTCATTT
The DNA here is from genome assembly GCA_963277665.1 of Viscum album. Classification (NCBI taxonomy): domain Eukaryota; kingdom Viridiplantae; phylum Streptophyta; class Magnoliopsida; order Santalales; family Viscaceae; genus Viscum; species Viscum album. Next base: position 384,707,273 of record OY728137.1, read on the forward strand.
TAATCATTTTCTTATTGATTTCTTCTAAAAACACTACATTTTTACCCTATTTTAGAAGTGACAAACTATTTTTTGTGCCCTATTATTTAGTAGACTTATTAGGGTTAATCACTATAATACACATAGAGAATATAAAAATTGTTTTCCCATGTCCCATGATAGGAGTGGGTCAAACTTGGCAATGTTGTCGGGGAGGCATGGATACTTAACAAAAAAAAGATTTTTCAAAACAGAATGACCCGTAGTTAAACTGACCATTTAAATCAATTTGATCATGAAAATGAAAGCAAAATAACCAAACTAAGAAAAAAATCATTCTAATTTTGAGGAAATAAACCTCCCTGATTCAAATGACACTCTACGTTTTCACTATGAACCTGAAATCATGGCTGGAAATACCAACCAAACCTCACACGATCTATGCACACCTCAATTATCTATTCAAAATAACCTATTAATTGCACATAATACATCAAATGACATTTAATTTCATGTTAATATTAATTCCTTCCTTCCAAAATTTCATGGTCTTGCAGGATAATACACAAATCGGCACATGAAAAAATCCAACTCCACTTTCGGAATCTTCAGGCCAAGAGGAGCACCTGAAGACCAATTTCAATGGAGGGAATTGCACTTCTCACTTAAAGGAGAAGCTAAAGAATGGTTTTAAAATATAGAAACATGGGAAATAAGTGACTGGGAGGATTTAAAAATATGCTTCATGTAGAGATATTTTCCCACATCAAGGACCACTTTTATCAAAAATAATATTTTTGTCATACGAAAATCAACTGGACATACCCTCTATTATTATTAGGAGCATTTTAAAATCATTATACTAGAGGAACACATCAAGAAATGGAGGAACATTGATTGATTGTGTTATTCTACCAAGGAATTCATGATAATGATCAAAATTTTTTAGATGCCTCATTGGGATAAGATCTAATTGAAAAGTCACCTGCTGATGTTCAAGGTCTAATTAAAATGATTGCATAAAACTCTCAAAAATTTGGAACAAGAGGTATGAGAACCAGAGAGATACATGAGGTAAAAACATATGATTAATCTAGGTTGATTGAAACTGAAGTTTATTACCTTGCAAGGTTAATCCGTCAAAGAACTATAACTTAAGAAAATGGTCAACAAGCTTCCACTCTGGTATGTGGTTTATGTCATTCTTCCACTCATTATATTGACCAGTGTCCTGAGGTACAAGGGACATAATTTTGCGTTGTGTCCTTTCAAGAAATACAATTACAATTGAATCAACCACGTCAACCCCAAGACTATTAAGGATATAGAAACCAAAAAAAACTTATGAGATCATTCAATCATAACCAGTACCCCAATCAACCTTATTACTAACAACAGTAATAGTAGAACCCTAATCCATTCAATAAAACCTATAAATAGCCCTTCCAATAACAAAAATCCTTTCATCGACCACCATTACAAAAAACGACATATGATAAATTATCCACTTACACAAAACTATCCCCAGAATAGCTACAATCCAGGTATGGGGACCAAGTGGATAAGGTTGATAAGCTGGAAGACACGGTGGGAAGCCTTATTGAAATCATGTCCAAAAACCCAAAAAACTACCTTCCAAGACAATCCCAAAACCTAGAGAGAACGTAAATTCAACCAAAACAAGAAGTAAAAAATAACTCCCACCTCTAGTCAACCTTGAACCTGAAACAATACCACATTTTTTGAGGAATAATGATGTTGAAAATTCGGAAAATCTTGTTAAAATCCACCAAGAATAATAAAAGGAAGAGGAAGAGAAGGATAGGTTGTTGAACAACAGATAAAAAACTACAATGCAGATGAAAAAAAGGGAGAATAAATACTTACCCCCACCATTTACATTAAGAATGATTGAATCAAATAAATTATGTGAAGTAATGCTTCAAAAAGAAATTCCGGACACCTTTCAAAAAGTGGAAATCAATATCCCCCTACTTTAAGCTATCAAACAAATTCAAAGGTATACAAAACAATTAAAGATCTTTGAACCAAAAAAAGAATAATTCATGAGAATGAAAGAACCATCTTGGGGAGAAGTGTCCCATCCCTTATCACACCACATATGCCAACCAAATGTCAATTTCCTGGTACAATTTACATTCTATACACCATTAGTTCATTAAATTTCTCTAATTATTTGTGGGATATTGGTGACTAAATTAATATATTTCCTCAATCAGTATACACTTCTTTACAGATAAAAGACTTAAAGCCCACAATAGTGGTAGTCCAACATGCAAACAGTTCTATAGTTTTCCCAGCTAGAGTTCTATAGGATGTCCTAGTGAAAGTCAAATATATCTTATTCCTAGTTGACTTCTTTGTGTCGAATAAGGAAGAAGATAAGATCCCTTCACACTCAACAATAATTTTGGGAAGAACTTTCTTGAAGATAGAAAAAACCATCATCGATGTCTATGAAGTTAAACTCACCATGTAATTGGAAGATAGCATTGTCCACTTCTACATTTTTGAATCCATGAGGCACCCATCATTTGATCACTCCCTCTTTGCACTCTTCCATGATGTTGGTACTGAACTCATTGAAGAATCAGCTATATTCCATGAATTTTAATAATTATAAGATAATTTTTCCATTAAAGAACATATGAATTCCCAAAACACTAGAGATTATGATTTTATGTGGGAAGAAGAGGAAAAATCTTATTTATTTAATGATTTTCTGAGTGATGAGGAAGATGATATGGTTTCTTATGTGAAGGAGGTCCAATATTTGGATGTGGGGGATGTCATTTTAATTTTATAACTTGATCAACCCCTTGAATATGAATTAAAGCCACTCCCCAATTATTTAAAATGTGGGTACCAAATGGATGGAGAGAAATTAATAGTGATAATTTAAAATAATCTATCTAAAACCCAAGAAAAATATTTGATTGAGATTTTGAGAGATAAGGACTATGAAATAAGGTGTATCATAGGTGATATCCAAAGAATAAACCCAAAAATATGCTCACATATAATTTTTCTTGAGGAAGATTCCAAACTTGTTAGACAGCCCCAAAAGAGGCTGAATCCCACCTTGATGGAGATAGTGAAGATGAATATCGAGAAGATCTTGGAAGATGGGATCATTTAACTCATTTCATATTCACAATTTTTTAGCTCGATTCATGTCTTTAATAAAAAACTAGCCTAACTACTATGAGGAATGAAAATAACAATTTAATCCCGATGAGAATTCAAAATAGTTGGAGAGTGTGAATTTATTTTGGGAAGTTGAACCAGGTCACTTGGAAAGATCATTTCTTCATCACCTTAATTTACCATATGTTAGAGAGAGTGGCGGTGAGAAATCATTATATCTTTTTGGATGGATTTTTAGGATATTTTTAGGTACCCATTGCTCCTAAAGATCCATAGAATATGACATTTACATTTCCCTTTAGTAAATTTTCATATAAAATGATTCCATTTGGATTATGTAATGCTCTAGGTACGTTTCAAAGGTTCATGGTAAGTATATTTTCTGATAAAATTGAAAAAAAATGGATGTTTTCTTAGAAGATTTTACAGTTTTTTGAGATTCTTTTGATCATTGTTTGAAAATTTTGTAAAAAACTTTTGAAAATATTCATTGAAAAAAATACTGTTTTGAATTTTGAAAAGTGTAATTTCATGGTTGGGAGGGGAATTTTACTTGGGAATGTAATTTTATAAAAAGAAATTGAAGTTTATAAATCAAAAATTGAAGTGATAAATTTGTTTCCTTACCCTACTTGTGTGAAACATGTTAGGATATTTTTAGGACATATAGGATTCTACAGGAGGTTTATCAAACATTTCATTAAGATTTCTCTCCCTCTCTCAGGATTTCTTTTTGAAAGATGTGGATTTTTCTTTTTATGGTGCACGTAGGGAATCCTTTGATGAGTTGAAGAATAGATTTATTTCACCACCCATGATGTAACTTCTAAATTGGGAGAACCTATTTGAGCTACATTGTGATTCTTCTAACCAAGAAGTTGGAGCATTCCTTTCTCAGAAAATTGAGGGTAGGCCACAAGTCATCTCATATGGCCAGATAACCTTATATTCAACCCAATTCAATTACACCACCATGGAACAAAGAGTTCTTAGCAGTTGTTTTTGCATTAAATAGATTTAGATCATATCTGCTTGGAACTAAAATCATTGTGATTTCTGATCATTCAGCTCTTAGGTACTTGATGAAAACACTGATGCTAAACTGAGGCTAGTGAGATAGATGACACTATTTTAGGAGTTCAATATATTAATAAAGGATAATAAAGGATTGGATAACGAAGTGGTTGATCACTTAAGTAGACTTCCAAACTCTGTTGAAATTAAAATTCCAAATAAAAGACCCACTAAATGATCAATTTATAGGATAAAAGTTGTACTTGATTGAAGCAGAAATTTCTTTGTATAAGGACATGGTCAATTTTATGATAACATATCAAGTCCCTTCTCATTTCAATTTTCACCAAATTTAAAAACTGAAAGATGAATCTAGATATTACATTTGGGATGATCCATTTCTTTGGAATATTTGCAATGATCAAGTAATAAGAAGACATTTTCCTAAAAGTGAAGTTAAATATGTCATTGATCTTTGTCACATATTAGCTTGTGGATGTCACTTTGGACCTCAAAGGACAACAAGGAAGGTTTTAGAATCAGAAATTTATTGGCCCACCCTATTAAAATATTCTCTTGAATTTTGTAAAAGGTGTTAAAAAATTCAGTTTTCAGAAAATATTTCAAAGAGACAAGAAATGCCTCAAAAGCCACTGAATTTTTGTGAAATTTTTGAAGTTTGGGGGTAAAATTTATGGGACCTTTCCTAATGTAATTTATAAATTCTTATATCTTTCTAGGAGTTGATTATGTATCCAAATCGGTGGGACAAATACCCCCTAAGACTGACGACACTAAATTAGTTTGTGATTTTGTCAGGGATAACATATTTTGTTGGATTGGAGTGCCTAGACCCATCATCAGTGATTAGAGGATTCACTTTTTCAATTGAATAATGGAGAATTTTCTAAATAAGTATGGGGTACATCATAAAAAATCAACTTCATATCATCCACATACTAATGGGAAAGCCGAAGTGTCCAATAGGTGAATAAAATGAATTTTGGAAAAGACTGTTAATTCAATATGGAAGGATTGGAGCTAATGGTTCAAAGATACCTTATGGAATTATAGTATTTCCTAAAAAACCCTGATTGGAATGAGTCTATATAGTTTGATTAACGGAAATATATCCACCTACTTGGGGAATTGGAGCATAAGGCCAATTGAGCTATGAGGAATATAAATTTGGATCTTGAAAGTGTTGGGAAATAAAGAAGATTGAAGTTGTAAGATATAGAGAAAATTAAAATAGAAGAATTTTAAAATTATATTTTTTTCATTGAAATAATAATATCGGTCCATGACAAGTTGATATAACTGAATTAATTCTTTCCTGGAGACAAATTTATGTTATTAAACTCAATTCACAAGATGATGGCAGGTAAACTTTATTCTAGATGGGAAGGTCCATTTTAAAGATACTCCTGTATATACTTTTGGTATGTGTTGATTAAGAATGATGGAGAGTGGGTTTCATTCACTGTTAATGGGCGTAGGATGACAAAATTCCTTGGGACCCTTCCATGAGATCCAGTGGAGGATATCACACTTCTGAAACCTGTTTATCGATAAAATCCATCAGTTCGTACTGATCCTTTAAATTTTATTGCTTGTTGTAATTAATTTTGAAATATTCTTACTTGTTAAATCCATTTGAATTCATTGATAACATTGAATCATTTAATTTTGGGGGAGGGAACCTTTGTAGTTTATATTTTTCATTTATTGTTTGGTTTACTGTTTTTATAAAAAATTGTCTTTTTTCAGATATTTGTGGGATTATTTTTAAAATTTAGTGTGTTTTAAAAAAAATTTAATCTGAAATTATTATCATTTTAATTTTTGAAACCCATGTTAATTATTAGACCAATCAATTCCATGAAACTGGTCTTAAAGGAATACTTAAATGTCTTTGTCTTATGTTCAAATATTTTGAAATTTCATGAAAAGTACTGTCATTTTTAAATCACATGCCACATCTCACTATCTTTATTTTTTAAATCACTTTCCTATGAGACTTCTTTACTATTGTTTTCTTATTCATTATATTCACCTCATTTCTTATGAGAACCATACCTTGCTTTCTTTAACTATAGTTTGATTTATTCTTATAAAAACATGAGGGTTTGAGTTACCTGTGTCAAGGCATTTGTTTGGTTTTAAATACCCCCTTTAAAAATAATATTATTTATTATGGCTTACCATGTACATTAATACTTGAATACCATAGAATCCATGGGCATCATGTCAGGTTAATGACATTACAAACCAATTTCCCTATTCAACCTACTCTTGAAGAGAAATTGCATGATCTAGTTGAACTTAAGTTTGGGGGAAGATGTCTAGTGGTGTACAACATCATTTGGTGATACCTTTGGTGGAAAATTAAAAACTAAAGATTTTATTCTTCTACTAAAGAGTTAATTTTGTAAAAAGTTGTTCCTTTTTAGAGTTTTCATGATAAAAAGAAGTTGTGCCTTTCTGGAGAAACACATGTCCTTGAATAAAATTGGGTGGATATGTAGGAATTTACCAATCCTATAGTGACTCTTGTGTGAGTTTGGATAAGAAACGCCTTGTTAAACATTTATATTTGTGAGATGAGAGAAAATTCATGTGAGGTAGGTGTTTTATATGCATGGGATAAGAAATGAAGTGGAAATATATTAAATTATCTAAATTGGAAACTTAAAATAATTGTTTTTTATGTGGCATGATATCTTTTTGTTTCTTGGTGTGTATTTGGTAGATCTCATGGGTATCTATTTTGGATTTTATTTGACTTAATCTTGATGCTTACGTGTCCAGGTGTCCAAGTGATAATTGTGAGGAAATTGATAGAGAAATTATTTTAAATAAATTTATATTTAATTTCATTCTTTTAAATCCCAAAAAAGTGTTACTTTAAGGTAAATTGATACATTTTATGATATTGGTGGTATTTTGACCTTAATTGTAAAAATGGCCCATTTTTTGGATTTTTAATATATTTAAATTATTTTTTTCTTATGGCCATAAAATTTTCTATATAAATTCAAATTGTGAAATTATTTTTTTGTAGAATTATGCACATCCAGGAATTAATTTCACCATTATTGGTTAAAATCTAAATTGGCCATATGGAATCTCCAAATAATCTCACAAGTTGGACCAGGAGAACAGTTTACAGATCCATCAATTTTTAGTTGGGTCTATAACTCATTCATGGTGGGACCAATTGCTATGAAATTCAGTAGGTGGACGTGAAAGAGGTTTTTGAACATCTTTTATGAAGGCTTGGATGTGTGATTTATCTGTTTTAATGGTTATTAAGTCATTATAATCCGAAGGTTTTCAATTTGGAGAGTCTGACTGAAAAGAATAAATTTTTAGAGTAAAACAGGCATAACTCTCAGAATACATGTCCAAATATGTTGAAATTTTGAGGAGAGGTAGACAAGATATTTAAAACAACATTCAAGAAGTTTGTAATGAATTAAGTGGTCATTTAGTAGGGATATAATTCATCAACTTTCAGGAGGAAAATTATTCCTATAAAAAGAGCGGAGCTCCTCCCTCTTAAAGAAACTCATTCATCTCATTCCTTCTAAGACACCAAGGAGGATAAATTTTTGGCTTTCTCTCTTTTATTTATTATCTTTTCCATATATTTTTAATGCCTTCTTATTCACTATTCATCTCAATTACCCTTACCATTATGGGTAAACATTTTGAGTGATTGGAGAAGGGTTGGTTTTCTATTTTGTATTGTTTGAGTTATTTGAAATAATTGAACGAAATTTCCTTTTTCTTCAAAGTTGTTTTCAATTTAATATAATGGATTTTATTATGAATTGCAATTGCTCTTGAATTTTAATTCCAGTATAGATTTTTTCTTTGCTAAATTATATTTTTTACCCTCCACTATTTTCAGATTTATATATAATGGAATAGACTAGGGATTAGTGGTGAATTACTAAACAATCCTCAGTATGTGTAAAAGTGGTAGGGGATTTTCTTGATTGTCTGAGATAAAAAGATCTGATCGGGTATTTTTCATGTCATGTGAGGATATTTGTAACACCCCGACCCCTCTAGAATAGATCCGGTGCATTACTTGTGATATTGGCATGGTTAGAAGGAATGAAAATCCTAAAGGAACGATCAGTTTAGTATTCTTGAAGAAACTAGATACATATATGTTACTCAAATTACATTGGAAAAGTTTACAAAATACAATATATAACAAAATCTAAAAACGGAATCCCCGATAACTCAATAAAAGATCTTCTCTTCATCACCTGTTGAAGGTAGAAAATGAAAGGGGTGATCTCAAATGCTGGGTAAGGTTTAGAAATAGCGGAAGCATGAGTACAATAATAAGTTAATCACAAACAATCTGACATAATCAATATGGCATACTGAATAAATGAATAAATAATGCCATTAATAAACTAAAAATGAAACTGCATCCATATATTTTGTCGTAGTGAAAATCTAATGGATAATAATATTAACTGATAATGAATAAATAGAATGATTATTAACTAGATTTCATGTATCTAACACATGAATCCATAATACTGTAAAAATGGATTAGTTCTCTGGGTAAAAACCCGTCTGATTTTTGGAAACAAACTCGAAGGGTTTGTCGCCAAACTGTTTTGTCTCATGAGAGCTCCCGATGCATCGAGGGGCTATAGTGGGCCCCACCTGCCACTGCATGTCCAAATAATTATTTATACATTGATTCAATACAACATAAATAATCCTTTTCAACATTCTTATAGAGTAGAGTATACGGATTCATCAATATTTCCATAATTAAAATAACTTTCCAAATAAATACCGTATGTAAGATGGTATATGGTTTAGAAAAAAAAACATATCCATGACATGATATTATGGATATTTAATATAAATATAATTTCAAATGAAAAGTTATCTCAAATTGGTAGTAGGTACACCACATAAGGATTATTAGGTGCACAATAAAAAGTTAGTCGCAACGAAAAGGTAGTTGAGACAAAGTCCCTTACCACAATGTAATCAGTCGAATCATATAAACAGAACATAATGAAAATCAATTGAATCATTGAATAACATGAATATAAATAGAATCATATTATTATATAACAAATGTATTTACACATATACCACATACAAGAAATATGTGGCGAACAATGAAAATCTCACAGAAATGAAAGTGAGATGAAAAACCCCTTACCTTAACTCCGAACGTGTTCCTCTCTTGAAATTAAGCTCCTGGAATATGAAATTATACTTATTAATAAATTATTTTAAAACCAATTAGTCATGTATTTAGTTTATCACAATTTTTTTTAGTTCTTTTATACCCTTATTTCTAAGTTATTGTATTGAATTTCATTGTTTCGGGGTGTTCATTTTCATTATTTTTATAATCGGTTCACTTGTTTTTAAGTAATGGAGTTCATGTGTAAAGTTTATAAATCTCCAGGAATGGAATTATATATTATTTATGAAAATAAAGTATTTTTAATGGTCATTTCTATAATTTTGTTACTTGGAATGAAGAAGAATCATTAGATGACAACCACTTTGATTATTCGGCGGTATTTGGATTATTATGAACTAGTTTTGTCATATAACTTAATTATATGTACATATTCTGGTTTCTGAATATTAATTATGTTATAATAAATATGTTATAGTCTATTGCAACCATAAATATGGTTTCATGACCAGTAATGAAGAATAAATTGAAGAACAAAATTTTGTTGTCCACGAAGGCTATAAATTGGAACCTCATAGACGTTGATTTCGTTTATAAAAAATAAAAGGTAGGGAGTAAGAATATTTATGATGATTCTTCCATTCACATGATATAATTACAGTATATAGATGATACTGGAGTTATCATGATCATTTGTACAGAAGTGGTGAGGATAGAAAAATAAAAGAGATGAACTTGAAAATAAAAGAAAAGTTAAGAGATCCCTTATGAAAACTCGGCAGCCTAACGGTGTCACTTAAAATTTCATAAAATCAAATGATGAGAACAAAAGGGTATCTCATCATATTGAAATAAAAAGGACAGCAATAAGAATAAATAAAATCAAACCCCAACATATGAGAAAGTAATTTCAAATAGCTAACATAAAAGAAGTGTCGACTTAAAGAAGAGAATGAAGGATTCCCTTACCTTGTAGAATAACTCCTAGATCTTGAACGATGGGACCTTGGGGGATTAGGGAAACCTTGGGAGGACTCCTATAGAGGTAAAACCACCAAAGATTCTAGGATGATGGATTTGGAATGAAAGAAAACGAATTTATGAGTGGGTAATTATAGAAAAAGAGGGGTAATTTTTTAATAATTTCTAAGGGACACCTCATTTGTGGTTTTTTTCCAAACCATGGGCTTGCCCATGGTATTTTCCCTTGGTTTTAGCCACTTGGGGAACCTCATGTCATAAGTTACTATACAAAAGTCTACCATACTTTTATATTTAATTATTATATCATTATGATGTCATTAAACTACCGAAAACTCAAAACTGTATTTTTATTATTCATGAAAAAATCATGTATTTTAGAAAAATCCCAAATATTCACCCCTACCATTTTTTAACGTGTATAATTGAAAAGTGAAATCCATTTTTCAAAAATAATTTTCTAAATATTATTAATTTAATTTTTAAATAAGTTCATAGTTAATTCGAAAAATAACAATCTTAAAGTGCAATTAGTTTTATTTCTCATTTAAAAACTAATTAAGATCTCCTTATCTTATTACCTTAAGAAAATAAAATAATATTATTATTTACTATTCATAAGGGTCATATTACTATTCATATCACTATTCATAAGTGTATGTAACAATTCACCAAAAATCAAGTTTGTTCTATCAGACTCCAAATGACTTACTGAACACAACTCTAGATGGCCATTTTTAAAAGTTCAAAACATAGAAGAGACAGAGTTCTGTTCAATGGATAGATTATAAAATTGCATTCTATATTTATTTTTAAAACCTTGGGGTGTTACATTCTCCCCTCATTAAAAAAATTTCATCCACAAAATTCACAAAATATTACCTAAAAAGATTTGGGTATGTCTTTAACATAATCTCCCCAGGCTCTCATGTTGCTTCCTCCATCTTATGGTTCCTCCACAGAACCTTTACCAGACGAGTCGTCTGATTTCTCAATAATTGTTCTCTTTTATCAAGAATCTTGATAGGCTCTTCACAGTAAGATATATCTAGATCAATTTTTACTTCTTCATAAGTGAGTACATGTGTTGGGGTTGGCATGTACTTTCTTAACATTGACACGTGGAACACATTGTGAACCTTGGAGAGACTTGGTGACATTGCCAAACGGTAAGCTATGGCTCCAATTCGGTCCAAAATTTCAAAAGGTCTGATGTACCTGGGACTTATTTTCCCTTCTTACCGAATCATATAATACCTTTACATAGAGATACCTTTCATAAAACGCGATCACCTTCTTGAGACTTCAAATCCTTCCTTCGGTTATCTGCATAGATCTTTTGCCTACTTTGATCTATTTTGATATGGTTCTTGATAATATTCACCTTATCCATTGTTTCTTCAACAAGTTTTGGGCCCATGATATTTCTTTCACAAACATCATCCCAGCAAGTTGGTGTATGACATCTCCTCCCATACAATGCTTCATAGGGTGTCATCTGAATACTTGAATGGAAGCTATTGTTGTAGGAAAATTATACGAGAGGTAAATACTGATCCCACATGCCACGAAAATCAAGTGAACAAGACCTCAACATGTCTTCCAATGTTTGAATAGTCTGTTCTAATTGTCCATCAGTTTTTGGGTGGTAGGAAGTGCTCAAACAAAGATTAGTATCTAGGGCCTTCTGAATACTTTTCTAGAATCTTAATGTAAAACATGGATCACGATCAGAAACAATCGATAGGGGTAGTCCATGAAGTCTCACAACTTTATTAATATATAGTCTTGCTGGATTTTCAAGTGATAGATCTTCTTCTCTTATAGCAAGAAAATGTGCGGACTTGGTAAGACGATAAACAATGACCCATATTGCATCGTTCCTTCTAGGAGTCATTGGTAGTCCAAAGTCCATCGTGATATTATGTCATTTCCACTCAGGTATGGGAAGAGGTTTTAATACTCCTCCTGGTTGTTACCTTCCATCTTCCACTTGTTGACTAACCATACATCTTGACACAAAATCAGAAATCTCCCTCTTCATGTTGTCCCACCAAAAATGTTCCTTTAAATCTCTATACATCTTGGTGCTACCAGGGTGTATAGAGAAATTGGAACTATGAGCATCATCCAACAATTCTCTTTTTATATTAGGTATATTGGGAACACAAAGTCGCTTCCCAAATTTCAAAATTCCATCCTCATATACTAAGTCACTCAATGTCCCATCATTCATAGCTTTAATCTTCTTTTGAAACTACTCATCATCAGACTGAGAACTTTGTATCCTTTCTAGTAAATATAAATTGGAAACCATTTGAAAAGCATTGATGTTTCACCTTCTAGGGTTATTACCATATCCATATTTACTAGAACCATGAAAATAGAATTCATTTCTACTCTTATCTTGTTCAAAACTCCATGATCCTATCTGCTCAAAGCATCTGCCACCTTATTTTCCTTTCCCGGGTGGTAGTGTATCGTGAAATCATAATACTTGAGTAGTTCAAGCCATCTCCTTTGCCTCATGTTGAGTTCTTTATGTAAGAAAATATAATTCAAACTCTTATGATCATTATAAATCTCACATTTTTAACCATAAAGATAATGTCTTCATATCTTAAAATCAAATATCACAGCAGCTAACTCAATATCATGAGTAGGATAGTTTTTCTCGTGAATTTTTAGCTATTGTGATGCATACACAATAACCCTATAATTTTGCATTAGGATACAACCAAGTCCTTTCTTTGAAGCATCACTATAAATAAAAAACTCGTCATTCCCTGATGGTAGATTAAATACATGAGAATTGACTAATCTTCTCTTCAGTTCTTCAAAACATTATTCACAATCTTTTGTCAAAACAAATTTAACCCCTCTACGTGTGAGCTTTGTTAGCGGGTTAGCCATTCGGGTAAAATTCTGCACGAAACGCCGACAATAACCTGCTAAGCCAATAAAAATGCGTGCCTCAGTTATGTTTGTTTGCATGGGCCAATATTGGATTTCCTTTTTCTTCACAGGATCAACTATCATTCCATCCTTAGAGACAGTATGGTGAAGAAAATAAATCTTCTGAAGCTAGAATTCACACTTGCTAAACTTCCCGTTTAATTCATGTCTTTTAAGAGTCTTAAGGATAATGCACAAGTGATTTTCATGATCTTTGTAGCTTTTTTAGTATACCAAGATATCATAAATAAATTCCACTACAAAATCATATATATATTCCTTGAAAACTCTGTTCCTTAGATCCATGAAGACAGAGGGTTCCTTAGTCAATCCAGAAGGCATTACTGTAAACTCGTATTTCCCATACCTAGTTTGAAATTCTGTTTCCAGAATGTCTTCCTTCTTCACACTCAACTGATGATATCTAGATCGAAGGTCAATCTTTGAAAATTATTAAGATCCATGAATTTTTTCAAATAAATCATCAATCTGGGGTAGAGGATACTTATTCTTTATTGTAATAGCATTGATTTCTCTGTAATCAATGCATAGCATCATGGATCCATCTTTCTTCTTTACAAACAAGGCTGGGGATCCCCATGTAGAAACACTAAGTCAAATAAATCCTTTGTCACTCAACACTTCTACTTGTTTCTTCAGCTCCACTAACTCCAAAGTGGCCATTCTATATGGGGTTTTTGATATAGGTGTTGTACCAGGAATTAAGTCCACGGAAAACTCAATTTCCCGCTTAGGAGGATGTCCAGGTAAATCCTATGGAAACAAATCAATGTATTCTTTCACTATATGCACATCTTGGATTTGAATATTTCTTTCCCCACCCATAGATATTGGGTTCTCTTCCTCTCCAAGAATTACATTCAATTGAGCTACTGGGGGTGGGTCAAGATAAGAATCAGATGTCGAAGTCTTCGCTCTAAAGATAACAAATTCTACACCATTTTTAAAAATTGTAACTTCCTTTTTCTTGAAATAAATCCTTGCAACATAATTTTATAGCCAATCCATACCGAGAATTATATCAAATTCAGTCATGGGTATGATGATAAGGTTATCAACTAAATCACATTTTGGTGTTTGGAGGGGGACTAGTCGACATCCCTTTGTTGCAAGTATACATCCAATGGGAATTTTGACTGACAACTCCATTCTTAAATCAAATTGGACATATATAATTTTCATGTCAAACTGAGAGGATATAAATGAATGCGATGATCCATAATCAAATAAAGTGTTGGATAAATTTGAGAAAACAATTAAAGTACCTACCACCACGTCATTAGGAACTTCAACCTTCGTGGTTGTAATCACATAGGCTCTCCCTTACTTTCTTGGATTTTTCTGAGGCATGTTTACTTGGTGATTAGGACACTCATTTTCATAGTGTCCCATCTTACTGCAATTGTATCATTTAATATCATTGAATTGTTTCTTCCCCTTGCATTCATCAGATCGATGACCCTTTTCTCTGTAGTTATCGCAGACTCCCATGACTTTCAAGCATTTCCCAAGATGATTATTTCAATGGTTCTCACATAATGGGAAACTATTTGTTCCTATGATCTTCTTTGGTGCTTCTACTTTTCCTTTGTTATCAAAATACCACTTCTTATATTGGTTTCCTTTGAAAAAAAATTGATCTAGCAAATTCCTTCTCTGTTTTGATGGCACTTGATACAATTTCATCATGTGATCAAAATGATTGAGAAGCCAGTGAACTTAGAAGACTTGGCTTAATACCTTCAAAGAAATGATCAATATTGTCCCCCAATTCATGTATGTAATCCACGGCATACCTGGCTAGCCTTGTGAAGGTAGCCTTATACTCTGCAACATTGTCTTCTTCCCTTTTTTTCAAGCCAAGGAATTCCCTCTTCATTTTAGTTCGTTTCTCACGAGGGAAATATTTTTCGAAGAATATTTCCTTAAAAGTCCTTCATTCCATATCCTCTATCTCTTCTTCCTCTATGGTATTTTAAATTGGGGACCACCATTGATCAGTGTCTCCCTTGAGACAATATACTTCCAGTACTAACTTTTCATTTTCATTGCATCATAACACCATGAATATCTTTTCAAGGGACTTGATCCATTGCTCAACAACCACTGGATTAGTAGTCCCACTGAAATATGGGGGCATCTTCTGCATGAAATGATCCAACACAGGTGTTGAATGGTTATTCGTTACAACATGAGTAAGTTGTCCCAATATGGTCATGATCTGATCTTCTCTAACATTAACTGTGTTGACATTCTCAGTAGGGAGATCCCTACCTTGCCCACGAGTATTCATTCCCCTTTATCCATTAGACGCAATTTCTAAATAATGGAATACACTAGATTAGTTTATGAATCTTAAATAGAAAAGCACTCAACATAGATTTAAATTCTATGCATAGCTAATCTTATAAACATGGTTCCTCTTAGGAAAAATTTACATTAACTTCTTCATAATAGATTATAAAGAAAATATGAATTATCCTAAGAATATCCCCTGAGAGGTTCATAACCAAGAGTGCAGCAAGGCCCGTTTTCCTGCACCAGTTCTTGTTCGAGTCTAGATCAAAGTGGTGTTTTTGGGTTTTACACCTAGATACATCTGTGCTAGAGTCGCCTCTACCTACTTCTATCCAGATAGGGAAATATTTATTAAAATATCCATATAATCTATTCCTTAACAAAATACCAGGACGTTCATGAATGTTAATCCTCAGATACTACCTTAGGTCTTTGTTCCCTACTAAACATTTCCTACTCTATTTTCCAAGTTTTCTACTAAACTTCCTCTGATACCAACTGCAACACCCCGACCCCTATAGGCTAGATCCGGTGCATTACTTGTGATATTAGCATGGTTAGAAGGAATGAAAATCCCGAAGGAATGATCAGTTTAGTAGTCGTGAAGAAACTAGATACATAGATGTTACTCAAATTACATTGGAAAAGTTTACAAAATACAATACATAACAAAAACTAAAAACGGAATCCCCAGGAACTCAATAAAAGATCTTATGTTCATCACGTTTTGAAGGTAGAAAATGAAAGGGGTGAGCTCAAACGATTAGTAAGGGTTACAAATAGCAGAATCATGAGTACAATAATAAGTGAATTACAAAAAATCTGACATAATCAATATGGCATACTGAATAAATGAATAAATAATTCCATTAATAAACTAAAAATGAAACTGCATCCATAGATTTTTTCATAGTGAAAATCTCATGGATAATAATAATAATTGATAATGAATAAAGAGAATGATTATTAACTAGATGGAATGTATCTAACACATGAATCTATAATACCATAAAAACGGTTTAGTTCTATGGGTAGAAACCCGTCTGATTTTTGGAAACAAACTCGAAGGCTTTGTCGCCAAACTGTTTTGTCTCATGAGACCCACCGATGCATCGAGCGGCTAAAGAGGGCCCCACCTGCCACTACATGTCCAAGGAATTCTTTATACATTTATTAAATACAAGATAAATAATCCTTTTTAATATTAGTATAGAGTAGAGTATACGGATTCATCAATATTTCAAAAATTAAAATAACTTTCCAAATAAACACCGTATGTAAGATGGTATACGGTATAGACAACAAACATATCCATGACATGAGATTATGGATATTTAATATAAATATAATTTCAAATGAAAAGTTATCTCAAATGGTCAATAGGTACATCACATAAGGATTATTAGGTGCACAATAAAAAGTTAGTCACAACGAAAAGGTAGTTGAGACAAAGTCTCTTACCACAATGTAATCAGTCGAATCATATGACCAGATATTAATGAAAATCAAGTTCATAATTGAATAAAATGAATATAAATAGAATCATGTTATTATATAACAAATGGAAGTACACATATACCACATACAAGAAATATGTGGCGAATAATGAAAATCTCACAGAAATGAAAGTGATATGAGAAACCCCTTCCCTTAACTCCGAATGTGTTCCTATCTTGAACTTAAGCTCCGGGAATATGAAATTATACTTATTAATAAAATATTTAAGAACCTATTATACATGTATTTAGTTTATCATAATTATTTTTAGTTCATTTTACCGTTATTTCTAAGTTATTTTATTAAATTTCATTGTTCCGGGGTGTTCGTTTTCATTATTTTTATAACTGGTTCACTTGTTTTTAAGTAATAGAGTTCATGTGGAAAGGTAATAAATCAACAGGATTGGAATTATATATTATTTATGAACATAAATAATTGTTAATGGTCATTTATATCATTTGGTTACATGGAATGAGTAAGAATCATTAGATGACAACCACTTCGATTATTCGGCGATATTTGGATTATTATGAACTAGTTTTGTCATATAAATTAATTATATGTACATATTCTGGTTCTTGAATATTAATTATGTCATAAATATGGTTTCATGACCAGTAATGAAGAAGAAATTTAAGATCGAAACTTCATTGTCCATGAATGCTATAAATTGGAACCTCACGGACGTTGATTTCGTTTATAAAAAATAAAAGGGTGAGAGTAAGAATATTTATGATGATTCTTCCATTAAAATGATATAATTCCATTATATAGATGATATTGGAGTTATCATGATCATTTTTATAGAGGAGGTTAGGAGAGAAAAATAAAATATATGAACTTGAAAATAAAAGAAAATTTAAGAGATCCCTTATTAAATTCGGCAGTCTAACGGCGTCACATAAAATTTCATAAAATCAAATGATGAGAACAAAAGGGTATCTCATCATATTGAAAGAAAAGTACAGTAATAAGAATAAATAAAATCAAACCCCAACATATGAGAAAGTAATTTCAAATAGCTAACATAAAAGAAGTGTCGACTTAAAGAAGAGAATGAAGGATTCCCTTACCTTGTAGAATACTCCTAGATCTTGAAGGATGGGACCTTAGGGGAATATGGAAACCTTTTGAGGACTCCTAGAGAGGTAAAACCACCATAGCTTCTAGGATGAGGGATTTGGAATGAAAGAAAACAAATGGATGAGTGGGTATTTATAGAAAAAGATAGGTAATATTTTAATAATTTCTAAGGGACACCTCATTAGTGGTTTTTGCCAAACCATGGGCTTGACCAAGGTATTTTCTGATGGTTTTAGCCACTTTGGACACCTCATGTCATAAGTTACTATACACAAGTTGGCCATACTTTTATATTTAATTATTACATCATTATGATTTCATTAAACTACCGAGAACTCAAAACTGTATTTTTACTATTCATGAAAAATTCATGTATTTTAGAAAAATCCCAAAATTCACCCCTACCATTTTTCAACGTGTAGAATTCAAAAGTGAAATCCATTTTTAAAAAATAATTTTCTAAATATTTTTAATTTAATTTTTAAATAAGTTCATAGTTAATTCTAAAAATAACAATCTAAAAGTGCAATTAGTTTTATTTCTTATTGAAAAACTAATTAAGATTTCATTATCTTATTTCCTTAAGAAAATAAAATAATATTATTATTTACTTTTCATAAGGTTCATATTACTATTCATATTACTATTCATAAGTGTATGTTACTATTCACGAGAAATCAATTTTTTTCTATCAAACTCCAAATGACTTACTGAACACAACTCTAGATGGCCATTTTTCGAAATTCGAAACATAGAAGAGTCAGAGTTGGGTTTAATGGAATGATTATAAAATTTCATTCTATATTTATTTTCAAAACCTTGAGGTGTTACAATATTCATTTTTAACTCTTTTTCACATCGAAGGAGAGTATACCAAACTGAGATCTTGGTAAGATTTTATCTCACAATCATAATTTCACCAAGCAAGTGAGAGGAAATGATTGTGGAATCTCACTATAATCAACTCATAAGAAGAGGTATGAATTAAATTAAATAAGGATATAATTACAATTGGGAAACTAACCCCAACATAATCTTCCTTCTAATATCATATTTTCAATCATTTAAATCATTTTCTTATTTATTTCTTCAAAAAACAATAAATTTTTACCCTATTTTAAAAGTGACAAACTATTTTTTGTGTACTCCTATTCAAGAGAATTCCAAGGGTTAATCACTAGACTACACTAAGGTAATATAAAAATTATTTTTCCATGCCCCAGGACAGGTGTGCAACAAACTTGGCACCGGTTTCGAGGAGGCAGTTCTACTTAACAAAAAAAAGATTTTTCACAACTGAATAACCAATAATTCAAATGTCCATTTAAATAAATTTGATCCTGAAATTAAGAGAACACTAATCAAACTAAGAAAAAAAATTAATTCGATTTTTAGGAAATTAACCTCTCTGATTCAAGTGAAAATCTAAGTATTCACTTTGAACCTGAAATCATGGCTGGAAATACCAACCAAACCATGTGCGATCTATTCCTACCTCAATTCGGTATTCAAAATAACTAACTCATTGCACATATTTCCCCAAATAATTTTCATTTGCATGTCAATATGATTCTCTTCCTTCCAAAATTTCATGGTCTTGTGGGAGAAGACTCAAATCGGTACGTGTAATAATTTAGCTTCACTTGCTTAATATTCAGGCCAAGATGATCACCTGAACACCAATTTCAATAGAGGACATTTCCATTATCACTTGAAGGATAAGCTAAAGAATGGTTGTACAATATACAATCATGGGAGATAAGTGATTGGGATGATTTAAAAAGTTTCTTGATGTAGTAATATTTTCCCACATCCAGAAGCACTTCCTCTAAAAAGGATATTTAATTCATATGACAATCAACTAGAGAGACCCTCTATGATTATTAGGAGCATTTAAAAAAGATTTGTTCCAGCTTCCCGCATCAAGAAATGTTGGAACACAAATTCCTTGTATTGTTCTACCAAAGAATTATTTACAATGATCGAAATCTTCTAAGCACCTCAACGGGACAAGCTCTGATTGAAACGTCACTTGCTGATGTTTGAGGTTTGATTGAGAAGATTCTGTAAAACTCACAATAATTTAGAAAAGGTGGTATGGGAACCAAGGGGATATATGAGGTAAAAACATCTCATTCATCTATGTTTATTAGAACCAAAGTTGATGACCCTGCAAGGTTAGTCTGTAAAATAGTTGTAACTTATGAAAATGGTCAACAAGCTTCAACTTAGGTATGTGGTTTATGTTATTCTTACACTCATTATACTGACCGGTGTCCTGAGATACAGGGGATAAAATACTACACCGTGGCCTTACAATGAAGAAAATTCTAGCAGAATCAACCGCATCAACCCCATGCCCAACAAGGATATGGAAACCTACAAAACCAAATGAGATCATTCAATCCTAACAAGTACCACATTAAACCTCCTTACCCGAAAAAATAATACCAGAACCCCCCTCCATTCCAACAAACCAATAAACATCCCTTATAAAAAAAAATCCTTTCACCCACCCCCATTCCAAAGAAATACATATGAGCAACCATCCACCAGAACACAACCATCTATTGAACAAATCCAATCCATATATCAGATCCTAGAGGATAAGGTTGATAAGCTAGAAGACACGGTCTTAAATCTTGTTGAAATCATGTCCCAAAACCCAAGAAAACTTCCTTAACATATAATCACAAATCATAATGAGAATTTAAATACAATCATAACAACAAGTAGAAAATAACTCCCACCACTAACTAACCTTGAAGCTAAAACAATACCACCTTTTCTGAGGGAGAATGATGTCGAAAATTCTAAAAATCATGTGAAAATCCCCCATGAATAATAAAATGAATAGGAGTATAAGGATAGGTTGATAAAAATGAGACAAAAAATTCCAATTATAATGGAAGAAAAGGATAATAAATACTTAACACTGCCATTTCCATCAATAACGATTGAATAAAAGAAATTACATAAAGAAAAACATCAAAAAGAAATTCCATACACATCTCAGAAAGTGGAAATCAATATCCACTAGTTGAAGTAGTCAAGAAAATTTCAATGTATGCAAACTTTCTAAAATCTTTTTGCATTATAAATAGAAGACTTCATGGGAATTAAATAATCAACTTGGGTAGAAGTGTCTCATCCCAAATCACAATGTAGATGACAACCAAATATCAAGATCATCAGATGTTTTCTATTCCATGACCCATTGGTTCCTTAAGTTTCTCTAATGGTTTGTGTGATCTTGGTACTTTAATTAATTTATTTCATCACTTAGTATACACTTCTTTTTAGATGGTATACTTAAATCCAACTAGACTGGTAGTCCATCTTGTAAACAGATCCACAGTTGTCCTGGCTGGAGTTCTAAAGGATGTCCTGGTGAAAGTCAAAGATCTCTTATTCCCAGTTGAATTCTATGTGCTGAATATGTTAGAAGATAATATACCATAACACTCACCCATCATTTTGGGGAGACCTTTCTTGAAGATATTCAAAACCATCATCAATTTCCACAAAGGTACACTCACTATGGAATTTTGAGATAGCACTGTCCACTTCAAAAAAATTGAATCCATGAGACCCCCATTATATGATCACTCCCTCTTTGCACCCTCCCATGATATTATTACTAAACACGTTGAATAATTAGATATGTTCCATGAATTATTAGAATTATTTGAGAATTTTTCCATTAATTAAAATATGAATTCCCAAAACACAAGAGATTCAGATTTTATACGGGAAGAAGAGGTAAAATATAATTTCATTGATGAATTTTTGAGTGATGAGGAAGATGACATGGTTTTTTGTGTGCAGGAGGTCCAACCTTTGGAACTAGGGAATGTTAATTTAATTTCATCCCTTGATCATTATCCAGAACTAGAATTAAAACCACACCCTCAGTGATTTTAAATATGTGTACCTTGGTGATAGAGAGAAATTACTAGTGATAATTGAAAATAATCTATCTAAAACCCATGAAAAAACATTGATTAAACTTTTGAGAGAGAATTTCCAGCAAATAGAGTGGAGGTTAGGTGATATCATAGAAATAAACACAAAAATATGCAGACATATAATTTTTCATTAGGGAGATTCCAAACCTGTTAGACATCCACAAAGGAGTAAAATCCCACCTTTATGGTTGTTTTGAAGAATGATATAGAGAAGCTCTTGGAAGATGGGATCATCTATCCCATTTCAGATTCATAGTGGGTTATTCCCATTCATGTCATTCCTAAAACAACAGGCATGACCACTATGAGGAATGAAAAGAAAGAGTTACTCCCAATGAGAATTTAAAATAGCTAGAGAGTGTGAATTGATTTTAAGAAATTGAACCATATCACTCAGAACAATCATTTCCCCATCCTTTTTATTAACCAAATTTTATAGATATTGGAAGGGATAACTCATTATTTCTTTTTTAATGTATTTTTAGGTTACTTTTAGGTACTCATTGCTCCTGAGGATCAAGAGAAGATGACATTTACATGTCCCTTTGGTACTTTTATATATAAAAGGATTCTATTTGGATTATTTACTTCTCCAAGTGAATTTTAGAGGTGCATGGTATGTATATTTTCTGATCACATTGAAAATTTCTTGGAAGTTCTCTTAGATTATTTCATGGTTTTTGGAGATTATTTTGATCATTGTTTGAAAAATATGGAAAAAAATTTGAAATACTACTTTGAAAAAAAATCAAGTTTTGAATTTTAAAAAGTGTCATTTCATGGTTGAGATTGGAATTGTACTTGGTCAGATAATATCTTAAAAAGTAATTAAGGTGGATAAATCAATAATTGAAGTGATAAATTTTTTTCCCTAACCTACTTGTGTGAAACATGTTAGATCATTTTCATGACATGCATGATTCTACAGGAGGTTTATCAAATATTTAAGTAAGATTTATCTCCCTCTCTCTAAATTACTTTTGAAATATGCTAATTTATATTTTAATGATTCATGTAGGGAATCCTTTAATGAGTTGAATAAGAGATTGATTTCACCACCAATGATGCAGCCACCAAATGGGAAGAACCATTTGAGCTACATTGTGACATTGCCAACCAAGAAGTTGGAGTAGTCCTTTCTCAGAAAATTGTGGGAAGCCCACAAGACATTTCATATTCCTTGAGAACCTTAGATACATCCCAATTCAATTACACAACCATAGAAAAAGAATTCTTTTTAGTTGTTTTTTATTTAGAAAGATTTAGATCATATCTTCTTGGAAATAAAATCACTATGTTTTATGATCATGCAGCTCTTAGGTACTTGATCAAAAAAGGTGATGCTAAACTGGGGATTCTAGGATGGATGATACCACTATAGGAGTTAAACATAGAAATAAAGTACATTAAAGGATTCAAGAACCAAGTGGTCGATCACTTAAGTAGACTTCCAAACACTACTAAAATTGAAATTCTATAAAAAGACCCACTGAATGACCAAATTCCAGGAGAGAATTTGTACCTAATTTAAGGATAAGTGCCTTGGTATATTGATGTGTTCAATTATCTCTTAACATATTAGGTCCCATCTCATTTAAATTCTCACCATATTCAAAATCTAAAATCTGAATCTAAATATTACATTTGGGATCATCCATTTCTTTGGAAATTTTACAATGATCAAGTGATAGAAATTAGTTTTCCTGAAAGAGAAATTAAATTTTTTGTTGCGTTTTTTTTTTCACTTTATCTTGTAGAGGATACTTTAGACATAAAAGGACATAAAGGAAGGTTTTAGAATCAGGAATTTATTTACCTGCCCTTTTTAAAGGTGCTCATGAATTTTGAAAAACTGTGTGAAAAATGTCAGTTTTCAATAAATATTTCAAAGAGAAAAGAAATATATCAGAAGCCATTGAATTCTTGTGAAAAATTTTAAAGTGTAGGGGATAGATTTTATATAACCTTTCTCAAGTTCATTTGGAAATTCTTATATATTTCTTGCAGTTGATTATGTTTCCAAATGGTTGGAAGCAAAATCCACCAGGACTTACGATGCTAAAGTTGTTTGTGATTCTATCAGGGCTAACACATTCTGTAGGTTTGGAGTGCCTAGAGCCATTATTAGTGATGAGATGACTCACTTTTCAATTTAAAAATAGATACTTTAAAAAAGAATTATGGGGTCCATCATAAAACATTAACACCATATCATCCACAAACTAATGGGAATGCTAAAGTGGCCATAGGGAAATCAAAGGAATTTTGGAAAATAATTTTAATCCAAACAGGAAGGATTGAAGACAAAGGGTGAAAGATACAATATGGGATTACAGGAGATCCTACAAAACCCTGATTGGAATGAGCTCATATAGGCTGATTTATAGGAAAATATTCCAACAAAAAGTGGAATTGGATCATAAGGAATATTGGGCTGTGAGGAAGACGAATTAGGAGGTTAAAAGTTCTGAGAAAGAAAAAATATTGAAGTTATAGTTGATGGTGGAAATTTGAAGGGAAGTATTTGAAAAGTCTAGTATTTTTAAAGAAAGAACAAGAGTGGCCCATGACAAGTTAATCCCACGAAATGAATTTTATCCTGGATATAAAGTGATGTTATTAAACTCAAGACACAAGATGATACTAGGTAAACTTCATTCCAATGGGAAGGTCTATTTATAGTTACTCAGGTATATACTTTTGGTTCTATGAATATTATGAAGGATGAATAGTGGAATCCATTAACTGTTAATGGTAATTGGTTGAAGAAATTTCTTTGGACCCTGCCATCAGATCTAGTGGAGGAGGTCACACTCCTCCAAACTATTTATTAATAAAATCCATTAGGTCGTATCTCTACTTTACATTTTCTTGCATCCTGTGATTCATTTTCAAAAATTATTACATGTAAAATCCATTTGAATTCACTAAGGACTCTACATAATTCAAGTGTAGGGTAGGGAGCCTTCATAGTTTATGATTTTCATTTATTGTTTGGTTTAATGTTTTTATAATAAAAATGTTGTTTATTTTTCAAATATTTGTGTTATTCTTTTTAAAATTTAGTGTGTTATCAAAACTTTTAATCTAAAGTTATTATCATTTTCATTTTTAAATCCATTTCAATGAGTGGGCCAATCTTTTCCTTGTAAATAATCTTAAATGAATGCTGAAATGAATTCTTTTCAAGTTCAAAACTTTTGTAATTTCATGAAAATTACTCTGATTTTAAATCCCATGCCACATCTCATTATATTTATTTTTTGAATCAATTTCTTGTGAGTCTTCTCAATCATTGTTTTCATATTATTTACATTCACCTCATTTCTTCATAGAACCATACTGCGGTTTCTTTAACTAGAATTTTATTTATTCCAGTCAAAACTTGAGGTTTTGAGATACATATTTTTTAAATGATTGATACATTTATTTGGTTTTAAATCCACCTTTTCAAAAGAATCATTTTTATAATTGTCTACCATGTAAATTAATCCTTATATACCTTAGAACACATGAACGGCTTATTAGGTTAGCCACATTATAAGCCAATTTTCCCTATATAACCTACTCTTGAAGTGAAATTTCATGATCGAGTTGAAATCAAGTTTCAAGGAAGATGCCAAGTGGTGTACTACATCATTTGATGATACGTTGGGTGGAAAATTAAATTTTGAAAAGCTGGTGTTTTTGTAGAAGTGTTCATTTTGTTAAAATTTTTGTCTTTCTGGAGCTTTCATGATAAAAAGAAGTTACACCTTTTGGGATCTTCCAAATGAGAATGAAATATGTTCCAATCTTGAAATTTTAATAAAATCTATGTTTGAGAAGAAATTTCTTCCAGTGAAATACATAATGGCAAGAACTTTCCTTGAGTTTTCATGATGATGGAGCTAATTTTCTACAAAGGGTAAGAGAATGAGACCATACCTGACTGAAAATCATAATCTTTCAATTTTACATCAAAAAGAGACAAACCCTCTATTTTAGGACTCAGAATTTTTAACATCTAAATCCTACCAAATTAAATCCAAAGAATAACCCTAAAAATTATTCATAACAAACCCATATACTTAACACACATCTGGTGGATAAGTACAAATTTTTCAAACCTATGGTGACTCTTTCATGAGTATGGATGAGAAAATCCTTGTTGAACATTTATGTTTTTGAGATGAGATAAAATTCATGTGAGGTGGGTGTTTTGTATGAATGGGATAAGAAATGAAGTCTAAATATATTAAATGATCTAAATGGAGAACTCGAAATAATGTTTTTTGAAGAGGCATGATATCACTTTTTTCTTGGTATGGATTTGGTAGATCTCATGGGTATGTGTTTTGGATTTCATTTGATTTAATTTTGATGTTTACTTGTCCCGGAGTCCAACTACTAAGTGTGGGGGAACTGATAGAGAAAATATTTCCAATAAATTTACATTTAATTTAATTTTTTAATATCACAAAAAAGTGTTAATTTATGATAAACTTTCACATTTTATGATATTTGCAATATTTTGAGCTTAATCATAAAAAGGACCCATTTTTCATTTTTAATAGTTTTAAATTATTTCTATTTTATAGTCATAACATTTTCAATAATAATTCAAATAGTGAAATTATTTATTTTTAGGATTTTACATTTTTAGGTATTCATTTAATCCTTCTTGACAAAAAATAGGAATCATCCATATGGAATCTCAAAAGAAGCACACAAGTTGGACTATGAAAATTGTTTACATGTCTGTCGATTTTTTGTGTTGGGTCCCTAACACGTTCATGGTGTTCCCAATTGCTGTGAAATTCAGTGGGTGGACGCAAAATAAGTTTTGTAACATTTTCCATGATGGATAAAATGTGTTCATTTTCAATTTTTATAGTTATTAAGGCATTCTAATTTGGAATTTTTTAGTTTGGAGAATCTGAGTGGACAGAATAAATTGTCAGATTAAAATGGGAATAACTTTCAAAATACATGTCCAAATATAATGAAATTTTTAGGAGCGACGTCCAAGATATTTAGTAATAACATTCATCAAGGGTGAAACGTGTGAATTGTTCATTTATTGGTGCTTAAATAGGTCAAATTTAGGGGTATAAAATTTTCCTATAAAAAGAGGGGAACTCCTCCCTCTCAAAGCATCTCATTCAATCCAATTCCTTTTGGGACAGCAAGAAGAAAAAATTTTCATCTTTCTCTATTTTATTTCTTTCATTTTCCATATATTTTTAATTCCTTCTTCTTCCCGATTCATGTAAATTACCCTTACCATAGTGGGGTAAATATTTTGAAAGATTAAGGAAGGGTTGATTTTCCATTTTATAACGTTTGAGTTCTTATATATAATTGAATTAAATTTCCTTCTTCTTCAAAGTTGTTTTCAATTTCATATGGGAGGTTATATTATCAAGTTTGATCATTATTGAATGTCAATACAATTATTTATTTTTTATTTTTTAAGTTATCTTTATTTCCCTCCAATTATTTCTGGTTTATATACGATGGGATAGACTAGGCATTAGTGTTGAAGTACTCAACGATCTTCAGTATGTATAAAAGGGATAGGGGATGTTCTTGTTTTTTTGGGATAAAAAAGACCCAATTGAGTATTGTCTAAGTCAATTGAGGATATTCATTGAAACTCTTTTGTGAATGGAAGGGGAGTAGACCAAACTGAGGTCTTAGTAAGATTTTCTCTCACCGTCACAACTTCACCAAAGAAGTGAGAGGAAACGATTGTGGAATCTCGCTTTAATCAACTCAGAAGAAAAGGTATTAGTAAAATTGAAAAAGGATGGAATTATAATTGGAAAACTAACCCTATCTTTATCACCCTTATAATATCATTTTTTTGAGTCCTTTAAATTTAAAATTTCATTTCAATCATTCTCAAATTGTTTTCTTATAAAAACATTACATTGTTACCCTAGTTTAAAAGTGAAAAGTTGTTTTTTATGCACTCCTCTTTGGGATACTTCCTAAGGTTAATCACTCGACTACATTTAGGGAATATAAAAATTGATTTTTCACGCCCCATGATAGGTGTGCATCAGAAACCCAATTATTCGCATCTTGCATAATTTTACAATATTTTTCAAGTTCATCTTTGGCACCATTTTCATTTCAATTTCACAAGAAAGGAAAAATATTTAAAGTTCAACAAAATACCCATAACATGTATCCCTGTTCTTGTATAAAATTATTTGTGTCACAAAATAACATTGAGTGTAACACCCCAAGCTTCCACGGTTTGTTTCCCCTTGAATAATGCAACAGCTTGCATTGTACACAACTTCGAGATTCTAACACATCGTGACCAATCAAACTTGTCGTTATGAATAGTAACACCCACTTTTTGAATTTTTTTAAATTTTATTTTTCAAAATGGACTTCATTTCTGAATTCAGAATATTGAAATTATCTTGGGGTGAATTTTTGGTATATTTCTGAAAACATTCAATTTTTGATGAATAGTGAAAAACACCGCATTATTGGCTAAAGCCGAATATTTTACTTAAATTTATTTTGGGTCAAAATAGATACATTATACCTATATAAGTTAAATTTATTTCATTGGAGCCTTTTTATAATAAGTTTAGATATATAAAAATTTTATTGAACTTTTTACCGTCTTTTACCCACCTCCTAGAAGCATTTGCAAATTTGCATGAAACATAATTTTACAGCTTCTGTGAGTTGAATTTCAAAAATCTGAGAGACACTGTTAATATTAGTATGTAAAATCTGTTTCAATAAGATGAAAATAATTTTTGGTGAATTGTAACTTTTGACTTTTATTTACCACGGTTAAAAGTAAATAGGGTAATTAAGCGTAAAAATGATATCATAATTACCCTACCACATGTCCTAATTCTATTTAATAAGTATAATTAGACCCAAAAAAACTTAGGAATAAAATATTATCCTCTTTGGTCAACTTTTATTATATTAAAACATTTATTATTATTTTATTTAAAGAATAGTTAAAAGAGTTAAATTTAATGTTTAATAACTAAACCATTTTTAATATAGGGTTACACACAATATAAAATAGATTATAAATATTAATTAGAAATATAAAAATATTTAATACATAATGGTATTTTATTTATAATTTTTAGAAATTAAATAATTTAATTTATTTATGACACAATTATGATGCAATAATTACCTTATTAATGAAAAATTAAAATAATTGGTATTATAAATATCCAAATAAATGTAAATTGAGACTTATGATGAATTAAACTAATTTTTTAGGTCAATATTACATGTTAGTTTTTGTTAAATAAATTTTTATTCAATGTGATAAAGTTTTTATGGCTTTCAAAAAAATCAAATACTAAATAATGTCAAAATTGACATAATTGGGGTTTTAAAACAAATAATATATTATTAACGAATATAATATTCCTAAAAATATAAGGATTGGACAAAAAACTTATATAAGGTTATATATATTAATAATTAATGACATAGGGTCCTCTTGTCTTGTTATAGTAAGTTCATTAACCATACAATATAAAAATACAAAGAGACATAGTAAATGACAAACTATTTAACTAATAGTTAAATCTATAAGAAAAGGTTAATATTGTGACCTAAACATGTATAAAACCTATTGTTTGAGAGGATTTATACCCATACCCACCTTATACTCTAAATAAATCATTCTTGATCTATTATAAACCAAGAATGAATTTATTATAAAATAATATTTCCAGCTTTTCCTAAAGTGACTTTCACCTCTCTTATAGAAGGGTACTTCCCCTTATCTTAATTTCACTCCTCCAAAGCCATTTGGATTGGCCAAGCCCTGACCAAATATCCTCCCAACTTCCCTCAATTTAACCTAGAGGCCTTAATTTGATCATAAATCCAACCTAAGGAGCCATTTTGATCAAATCAAAAGGAAGAACCCGAAAAAAAAGATAAATATTCCATCACATATTTCAAGTTATTTTATTCTTCCACATCCTCTTTGTTTATTGTTTACATTATAAAACAATAAATACAATATCTTCTATATACTATTATGTTATTATAAAAATGGTATAACCATATTCCTTATTCTATCCATCATATGAATGACAAAGTCACCATACGTGCGTACGTACGGCTTACCATCTCCACGTCGTGGTGTAGTTTGTTATTCAAACAAGTAATTATTGGATGGGTATAATAATGAATATAAATGATGTAAATAATAAATATAACATGTTAATTATTCTGTATATATAAAATACCATCCAATTACAAATAATTTCTCCATCAATATAATGATTTTTTCACTCATGTGTACGTATGGATTACCGTCTCCACGAACGCGATGAGATTCATTCCTCATCGTAATCATTCAAGAATAATTTTCATTTTATGATTAAAAATAATGTTTATGAAAATAATATAAATCTGGATATGAATCAAATACATCCTATCCAAAACAAACATGGCTTATGTAGCCAATCATATAAAGGAAAACGAATCAGTTAAAACTGGAAACGATGATACTACTAAAATATTATTAACAAACCTATATTTAAAAATCATATATGATATCATATTTACATATATGGTTATTTTATAATTTAACAACAATGATTTAACTATTATACAAGAGGTTAACATACCCTCAACCAAATAAAAGTACAAGGTAAGGGTTATTTTTACAATCTCTTTATTATCCGAGGTATTTTTTACGTAAGTATCTACTGGGACCTCTTTATCATCCACATCCATGTTTCTTACCAATGTATTTCAAAAAAAATTCTATTTACTAGACTATTGGTTAAAGTCATTTATACCCATGTTTTACTTTTTATAAAATGGTTTTAAAGGAATCTTTTTGTCCTTTTCCAAACAAGGTACTTTATGACCTTTCCGACAAAATTAAGGTAAGAATTTATTTTTTTAACTTATACGGAAAGTGTGGCTATTTTCGGCTGTTATATCATCGTTGAAGATTCCCACACAATATTATAATAATATTTTCAAAATAAATGTTTTCTTTTATAATTTTATTACTTTTAAATGATTTCAAAATAGAAAGAGATATTTCTCTAAAAAAAGTTTTGATTTCATCTATGTCAACATCCTGTTGATGGATTTTAAGCTTTTTTGAAGTTGATTTATTATGATAAAAATCTCCCATAATGTATTGAAGTTTTTGTGATATGTTTGACTGTGTATGTCTTATTTTTACACCATTAATGGTTTATCCATAAAGTATTGACATTTTTTATGATAGTTTTAATACGAATGTTTATGTTATGTTTAAACCTTTTCATATGAGGAATGCATTGAACATAGTAAGTGATGGGTGGATCCCTCTATAGCTCCTCGATGCATCAGTAAGTCTCATGATACAAACTAGTGTCTTGGCACAAGGCCTTGACAAAATCTTACTTGTAGTCTTGGCACAGGGCCTTGACTGTGTGGTTATGACGTCTGGCATTATGAATTCCATAATAATTAAAGTGGATATTGATATTCCATGTGATTATTTGACTAGTATAATATCCATGTGAATAAGTACATTGAATTATTTAATTTTATCTTTTTCATATTATGCTAAAGTTTAAGTTTAAAAGGTTTTTGTTTTAGTCTTGTACATTGCCTTAAATGTTTATGCTTCCTTATAAAAGTTTCTCCTATATTATTATCCTTAATGAGCATCTAAGCTAACCCGTTTATATGTTTTATTTTTTTCAGGATGTGAAGAAGTATTTTATGGTTGAACTATTGGGATAGGCTAAGGATATAAGTGTGTTCAAAAGGGTAAAAAATGTTATTGATGTTTTTATTTCATGATTTAATATAAAACTTACGAATGTATCTAGTACTTCAAAGGATACAAAATTGAATCAGTCTTTCAGGATTTTATCCCTTGTGATCATGAAAATGTTATGTAATAATTCACTGACTCTAGGTAACTCGATTCGGGGCCTTATAGTTGGTATCAGTTAAAGTTTAGTAAAAACCTTGGAAGCTAGATTTAGAAAAACTCTATTTAGAGAATATTACCATAAGATTGACTTTGTGGATTAGTATAGAAGAACTTTCTAGAATTTTGGTACTGTAGAGATTTGGTGAGTTTTACAAGAAATACATCCCTGTCTAGATACAAGAAGGTAGATGCAGATCTAACATAGATGTACCTCGCAGTAAAACTCAAAAACACCACTTTGATCTAGACTCAAACGAAAATTGGTGCACGACAACGGGCCTTGTTGCACTCTTGGTTACGACACTCCTGGGGGATATGCTTAGGATAATTCTCATTTTTTTACAAACCATTATGAAGGGTTTATGAGTATATACTTCCTCAAGGAAAACATTTTTATGATTATGGATTATTTCCATAAACTATTAAATTTATGTTAAGTGTTTTAAAATTTTGGAATTATGTATTGTGATTCATAAACTAATCTAGTGTATGCCATTGTTTAGAAATAGTGCCTAGTAGAAGTAATGGAAACTGTATCAATGCACATAATCCATATAGGGACTTCCCTCATACTCAAGATAATTATAGGGGAGCTGGTGAGGCAACTAGTGCTAATCAGCTTATCACCATACTAGGACAACTCACTGAGGATATTCATAATAACCTTAACCGTATGGAGCACCCTGATCCACAACATGAAGGATCAATGTTAGAACATTTAATAAGGAAACAACCACCAACATTAAATGTGAGTACAAATCCATTAGTTTTTTATCAATGGATAGATTCCTTAGAGAAAATATTTTATGGTTTGGGAAGTAGCAAAAGATAAAAAGTTGTCATAGCATTTTATCACCTCACGGGAGATGCAGATCAATGGTAGTCATTATTCAAAAACACAAAGGAAGATGAAGAAGTATCGAACATGTAATGGAGGGAGTTTAAATAGATTTTCATAGAAAAATACTCTCCCAATGACCATAGAGTGGATATGGAAAGGCAATTTCTAAGTCTAAGGCAAAAGAAGGATGAGAATGTCACAAAGTATGAGGCTATCTTTACATGGTTAGCAAGGCATGCATCAGATTATACAAATAACCCAAGGATTAATATTTATTGATCATTTAATGGGTTAAAACCATTTCTCCATTGATAATTAGTCTCACAATCCTTATCATCATACGAAGATATTGTATCATGCGCTATCAAGACAGAAAAGGAATTCTCTAAGTCTTACAACTTTAAAGAAAAGCAAGATAAAAAGAGATCTTCTGAATACTCTAGAAATGAAAATATGGGAAGAAGGGAAAATTTTAATATCTATCCTATGGTAAATGTGGTGAGAAACACGTAGGTACTTGCCTAAAGAGAATGGGAGTCTGTTACAAGTGTGGTGAAAAAGGCCACCAAGCTTGTGATTGCAAGGGGAATAAATAGGATGTCAATGTTGAATGCTAAAATTGTATAGAAAAGGGGAATTATGAGAATTAATGTCCTAAGTGCCAAGGGAACTTACCTTATAAAAGTCCAAGCGAGAAATTCCAAGCTTATGTAATCACTACTACTGAGGTTGAAGTTCTGAAAGATGTGGTGGCAGGTAATTTAATGGTTTTCTCAAGTTTATCCAATGCTTTATTTGATTCTGGATCATCGCATTGTTTCATATCTTCCCAATTTGCTAAGAAATTAGATATTTCCAATTTGAATTAACAAGAGAATTTTCAGTAAAAACTCCTAAAGAAAGTATCATTGCAATAAAGTTTTGTGAATCAGTTCCCATTAGATCATATAAATGTTCTTTATTTGCTAATCTCATCATCTTACCCGTTATTGAATTTGATATAATCCTGGGTATGGATTGGCTTTCCGACCATGATGTGAAAATTTATTATAAGAATAAGGAGGTTACAATTATCGATGATGATAAGTAGTACCTTATCTTTAGAGTAGAAATTTCACCACATGATTCTTATCTAGATCCACCCCTAGTAGCTCAAATAAATTCAGTTATTGGAGAGTAAGATAATGAAATAACTATGGGTGAGGAAAGCAATGTTCAAATAGAGGATGTACATATTGTGCAAGAATATGTTGATGTGTTTCCAGAGGATTTACCAGGACATCCTACAGAAAGATAAATTGAGTTTTCCATTGATTTAATTCTGGGTTCAATGCCCATAACGAAGACCCCTTACAGAATGGCCACAATGGAATTAGTGGAACTAAAGAAACAACTAGGGGAATTGAGTAAGAAGAGATTTTTTCACCCTAGTGTTTCTCCATGGGGAGACCCTATTCTTTTTGTTAAGAAGAAAGATGGATATTTGAGGTTGTACATTGACTATAGAGAGATAAATGCTATAACAATAAAGAATAAGTATCCCCTACCTTGCATTGATGATTTATTCGATCAACTTAATGGAGCTCAATATTTTTCAAAGATTGACCTTCGATCAGGATATAACCAACTGTGTGTGAAGAAGGAAGACATTCTGAAAACCTTATTTTGAACCAGGTATAGGCATTACGACTTTACAATAATGCCTGTTGGATTGACTAATGCACCCTCTGTTTTCATGGATCTAATGAATAAAGTTTTCAAGGAATATCTTGATGAATTTGAAGTGGTATTTATTGATGATATATTGGTGGACTCAAAAATCTACGAAGATCATGAAAATCACTTGTGCATTATCCTAATAACTCTTAAAAGAAATGAATTATATGGGGAGTTTAGCAATTGTGAATTCTGGCTTCAGGAGATTTTTTTTCTTGGCCATATTGTCTCTAAGGATGCAATCTCTGTTGATACTTCTAAGACAAAGGAAATCCAATAATGTCCTACAGCAATGAGTATAACTGAGGTATGTAATTTTATTGGTTTAGAAGGTTATTATCAACGTTTTGTCTAGAATTTTCCCTGATTGGAAGACCCATTAACCAAGATCACACGTAAAGGGGTTAAATTTTTTTGAACAAAAGAGTGTGAAGAATGTTTCGAAGAAATGAATAGAAGATTATTCAATGATCCTATATTGACTCTACCATCGGATAATGATGGGTTTGTCAATTATATTGATGCTTCAAAGAAAGGACTTGGTTGTTTCCTTATGCATATTATTAGAGTTATTGCCTATGCATCAAGTCAATTAAAAATTCATGAAAAAAACTATCCCACTCATGATCTTCAGTTATCAGCCATAATGTTTTCTTTGAAGATATGGAGACACTATCTCTATGGTGAAAATGTGATATATATACTGATCAAAAGAGTCTGAAGTATATTTTCTCACAGAAACAACTCAATATGTGGAAAAGACGATGGATTTAACTACTGAAGGACTATGATTGCACTATAAACTTCCACCTAGGGAAGGAAAATAAGGTGGCGGAGACGATGTATTTTCTCACAATCTCTTTATTATCCGAGATTGTTTTTACTTAGTATCTACTGGGACCTCTTTATCATCCACATCCATGTTTCTTAAAAATGTATTTCAAAATATTTTTTCTATTAACTAGATTATGGGTTAAATTCATTTATACCCTTGTTTGACTATTTATAAAATTATTTGAAAGGAATCTTTCTATTTTTTCCACAAAAAGGTACTTTATAACCTTTTCGACAAAATTAAGGTAAGAATGTCTTTTTTTTAACTTATACGACGGGGGTGGCTATTTTCCACCATTATATCATAATTGAAGCTTCCCATACAAGCTTATAAGAATATTTTCAAAATAAATGTTTTCTTGTATAATTATATGACTTTTAAATAATTTCAAAATAAAATGAGATATTTCTCTAAAAAAAGTTTTGATTTCTTCTATGTCAACATCCTTTTGATGGATTTTAATCTTTTTTGAAGTTTATTTATTATGATACAAATCTTTCATATTGTATTGAAGGTTTTGTGATTTGTTTGACTATGGATATCTTATTTTTACA
This sequence comes from Viscum album, assembly GCA_963277665.1. Lineage (NCBI taxonomy): Eukaryota > Viridiplantae > Streptophyta > Magnoliopsida > Santalales > Viscaceae > Viscum > Viscum album. Next base: position 384,743,326 of record OY728137.1, read on the forward strand.
CCATTCATGGTTTATAGATAAATTATTGACATTTCATATGCTAGTTTTAATATGAATGTTTATGTTATGTTTAAACCTTTTCATATGAGGAATGCATTGAACTTAGTAACGGATAGGTGGAGTCCACTATAGCTCCTCAATGCATCGGTAGGTATCATAAGACAAAATAATGTCTTGGCACAAGGCCTTGAAAAAATCTTATTTTTAGTCTTTCACAAGGCCTTGAATATGTGGTTATGAAGTCTGGCATTATGAATTCTATCATTATGAAAGTGGCTATTGATATTACATTGAGTACCTATAATTATGAATGAAAACTCAACCCTCATTACATACTGGGCCATGAGTCAAATATCAAAAAAAATCAACAACAATAATCACAGCACACAACAAGTTTATCACCCAAGGTGAAATCGTATTCAACGGTAATAGAAAATAGAAATAACAATAATCTCAGCCTAGGTAAATGGGTTATCCCCCATACATGGGTTAGATGCTGTCATGAATGATCTCATAACCAAGGTATGACTCTTTCTAGTATTTTATCTACCTTCCCCAAATAGTAATACAAATTAAAAAAGAAAATAAAACTTCCTCTGATACCACTTTGTAACATCTTGGCTCTGTTTCCATGTACTGGTGCCCAGTAACCTAAACAAATTCTGTATTCTCACTGTTGGGGGGATCCCAAAAAATAAATTATTTGATATTTACTAATTACACAGCTAATTTATCCTCTAATATGACATAAAAAGAAAAATGGACCTCTTAAATTTAGAACTAACACTTCAAGAGATTACAATACAGGTGGTTCTCCCAAATCAATCCCAATAAAATTATTAAATACTTAGTAGAAACTTATAATGTTTGTATATATATCTTAATTTTTTGTTAATTATATCCTCCACATGGACCTAAAACTCATGATATCTAAACCTAATATAAATCTTTCAAAACCTATTTTATCCTTTAAACAGATTTAAGAGGTCATTGATCCTCTATATGGGGTATTTTTCCTTCAGTGTCAATTAATTTAGGCAGTGATAGACAATTCAAATCCTCAATCTCTTATCCTCATTATTTAAAAACAACACCAAATATATTCATAAGCACATGTATGTTCCGATGAACCATTTATCTATAAGTTTCTTCAACTACACCTTTATCTCCCTAATCCCATTTGGGCCAATTTGAAAAGATGTAGAGAATATCAAGGTTACCCTTGGGTGAATATAAATGAAAATTTTGATCTTTTAGGGAGGGGGAAACATATAACATCCACCATAAATACATTTGTATAATCTAACATGGATAAATAAATATATTCATTCAAGGTGTCTTTTGTGTATAAAAATAATCATTCTGGTTTATGGGTGATTATTCGAAACTTCTAGTGCTTAGGTCTTTGTCATATTGACTTAAGGTCACACTCTCCAATAAAGGAAAACCCCAATACATATACTTAACAACAAACCAATCTTTGATGGTTGTAGTTAACTCAAGTAGAGACTGAGGATATCTAATCCATGATAATAATGAATTTATATTCATTTAACCTAGCCATTATAAGGTCCCATGAAAACCTCTCTCAACTAATGAAAATCTTTCATCATCAACAGATTTGGGTTAGTGTTTGATCATTTCCAATAGAATTCTATAGCTATATCAGTCAGGATAAAGATTACATCAGAATTTATAAATCTAAAATTATTAATATAGTAACAATAGCATACTTCATTCTCTATGTGTATGGGTGACATAATAGAGAATACATAGATCACACCTCAAATAATATTGATCATAGCCTAGTTTTATCCCTCCATAACTTTCATTTAACCATATTCCTAGCCATAAACTCCTTGAGCCTATAATAGACTACCCAAGGTTGTGGGGGAAGTGAATTATGATGATTTACACCTCTAACTCCTCCAATTAATACCCCACCAGCTTCCCTTCCATAGTCACCTCTCTATTGACCACCTCAATCACCTTAGGCAGTTCCTTCATCACATCACTTCCTCTGACATGGAGGTCTATCTATTGTGGTAGTCTCATTATCCTTTGGATGCATGTCAGCTTAGTCATTCGTATTCTATATAATATCATCTTCTATAGGTGTATAAAATATTTTATTATAGATAACTATATCCCCTATTTGTCACATATTCAATTAATCCTCATGGCTCTGTCCTTATATGTATATTCCTCTGATGTCATGGTAGTGATTCCACTTGTTAGAAAGCTTCAATAGCTTCTAAATGTGAATAGTTTTCAAAATATTCAAGTATTACTCTTTACACCACCATATGATCATCTTGTTTCTAGACCAAGAAGAATTCCAAGGCCACTACCTCTAACTAATGCTCTACCATATAAGGTTTTGAATTACCTCAGAAATCAAAGGTATTTTTCACTAAAACACTTGAAGTGCACTTATCATATGACTGTCCTCATCCCAGGAATCATCCACTATATGGGTGTAAAGGAATTTCTACTAGAAATGTGATTTTAGGGTATTATAAAGTTATAATGAGTGTAGGATTTACTCCCTACATGTTTGGTGGGAACATTGATTAATTTTTCCTCCAAAAAAAGATTCTTCACTCAATAGGTTGATGATAGTAGGATCAATCACTGACAAGTGTATGTCATGAAACTATATGGATATCAAAATAGTGACATAAATCAATTAACATGATTAACAATGTTTATTAAATCATATTTGGGGAGATAATTGAATAAGGTTTAAGAAATTACTAACAAATTTTTATATGATCAATATATCATTTACTTGTTTCCCAATAATCTCTCTCTTAGAGATCTAATTCAATAAGCTGGTTATCTAAGTCCTAGTGAATGGATGTATTGGTTGCTGCAAAAAAACCAGGTTATATGGCCTAAAACCCAAACTCAAGACCCCACAATAGTGTTTCTCTAAGTCCCAAAAAAACTCAAATGACTCTTAAATAAAAACAGCATCCCAAATATAGATATTCCTTAATATCATCCTTACAATACCCAGTCCACTATTCCTCCACTTGGTCAGGTAGTAATCTATGTTCACCACCCCAAATCAACCTTCAATTGGCCTGGGTCTGTTGGTGAAAACCTATAAGGAATACTTCATGGGATGGGAGGCCTTAGCCAAATTCACTAATATACAATCACAAATATCCATATATTCTATGACAATAAAAGTTATATAATAATATTGAATGTAATATATATGAAATGAATGAGTCGCATAATAACCATACATAAAAAAATAGAGAGGTGTAATAATATAGCATAAAAGGAGAAAATAAGGGCCAATATCTCGATGTAAAATAAATATAGGAAACTATAAATGATCATGAATCCTTGATACACTATAGCGTCTAAAAATCATACTCCCAGTTTTTGTGCTAAAAAAACTATATTTAATTACTATCTTTGATGCAAATTTTGAGGAACCCTACTAAACATATCTCTATTTTATGTCATTTCCATAAGTTAAACATTAAATAACTTAGAAATCATATAATCCCAAGAATGTAAGGTTTAGCTTCTTTGAGGATAATCTATATAAGCTACTTATTTTATGATACTTGGGAAAAATTATTCATAATTGATCAATACTAAACAATCTTACAAATTTCTCAAAATTTATATTCATATTTATAAATGGTGGAATGGAATAATAAGAAATGGTTGAACCTAAACACATAGTGAGGTAAAACTTATAGGCGTGTAATCCAGGGTTAGATCATATACAAATTAAGAAACCTAATTAAGAGATAAATAACTTATTTAAAACAACATATAGTAACAATATTTCTCCATAATCCATGATAGAAGGATATTGAATCTCAAATTAAAAAAACATATACCCTATAAAAAAGTTGGGAATCATTAGATAACAGACATGGTCCATGTTGAATAATCATAGGAACATAACATTTAAATTTAACATTTCATTAAAACATAACATAATAAGAAACTTTAGCAAAAACATAAGCATAGGGAATCATTAAATTATAATCCAATTTAATATTTTCCCCATATTATATGGTGAAAAAATCCATACATCATGTTATGAACAAAAAAACTATGCTTTCTTCTATAAAAAAAAAATTGTGCACTTCCAATTATGAATAAAAAACACCCATGCTATATGTTATGAAAAAAAAATCCCCACACTATATATTGTGAACAAAATAATTTCCCTTATTACATGTTGTTAACAAAAAAATACCACACTCAATATCAATATCATATGTGATCTCAAACTTTAACCAATTTATTAGAGGGTGATATAAGACCTCACCCATCAATTATCCATATATATGTGTTCCACGTAAAAAGAATCATCATATCAAATAGAACTCATTGAATGAAAAATGAGGTTTGTATAATTTTGAGAAGATATCACAAAAATTGACCTCAATACTATAAAAATTTGATAACCAAAATACAATCTTCCCAATAGATCATTTTAAAATATCATTTATAGAGTGATTCATAAAAATTAATTTCTAGGAAAAAAATTACTTAACGATAATAAAAAATGGAAGTGAAATTGTAAAAAAAATTCAAAATGATTTTTTTTCAATAAAATATAAAGTTATAGACACTTTTAAAAGTTAATTTTGAAAAAAGTGAAGTGAAATTTTTTTAAATCAATAACTTTTATAAATGTATTTAAATAGTGGAGATTTTAATAATACATAAAGATTTCAAAAAATTGAAATGAAAACATTTTGGAAAATTTAAATTATAAAAATAATATTTAATAATAGATCTTTAAAAGTACATAAAGGATTTATAAATAGAATGTTGAATGGATGATAAAACATTTTATTTTAAAAGAATGGAAAGCCTTTTTAATATTTTGAAATATATTTTTCAAAAACACACATCATAAAAAGTTGTTGTAAAATTTTTCATAGAAAAGTTGTAATGGAAAATAATAGGGTCGCATGAGTAAACACATATTTTGATTTAAAGATAATAAATTAATGACATTTTTTGTATTATTGACATGAAATTGGAGGAAACTATATTTAACTAAGGTGTTATTTTTTTAAAGACGTTCAATTTTATGTTGAATAAGTTCATTGATAAAGAATATTTGAGTTAAAAAAATCATTTTTCCTAGATATAAAAGAGTAAATATATTATAAAATATAAAATATAATAATTTATCAAACAAGGAATAATTAAACTCAAGGGATAACATTTTAACTCAAAGTAAATAAATATAAGTTAAAAAATCACTTACGGATATCATAATTCACAAACCAAGATAAATTTAGAAAGGGTTCTATAAGGTATAAATGTAAATCCATATAAAAATAAAAAATACAACATAAAAATTCAAAGAGAATACTATGTCCAACATATATTAAATAATCTCAAGAAGTATCATCATAACTCAATGAATGAGAATTGAGTTTCCACAAACCATAAATCATCATTATCTTTCAATTTGAATACCTTTGATGGGTAAATTGTGATATGTATTTGTATATATATTATATTTCATGAAACATTATGACAAAATAAATCAATGTCCAATATATAACCCTAAAAAAATAAAAAGGTGGTGAATATACTTCATATCTCAACAAATAAAAATTCATACAAAAACCCCTTACCTTAAATTCCTCGTAGTAGAATATTATCTGAACTCCAATATAAAACAATAAATATATTAGTCACCTTTTTAAGAACCTTATTCATAACTATAACCTTTTATAAAATTAATTTATAATTATTTATTATAAATATATTATGTAGTAATATTTTATTTTCATCATCGGATGTTACATACTTCTATTGTTTTGTTTTGTACTAGATTCATTATGGTGTTGTTGATTCTTATTTAAATATTAAAATTTGATCAATAAAAATTTCTTAAAGGTACTATAATAGAAGTTTTATATTGATATATAAATTTATAATTTCATTTATTAAGTATTTTGGTTATGATTCGAGATGATTAATTTATAAATGAGTTTTTCTGGGTAATTTATAACAGAAATAGTTTGTACAATAACAATAAGTTTAATATTAGTATAACATTTTAAGAATCATAAACCAAAAAATATTTTCTAATTAACATATATTAATAACAATATTTAATTTTTCCATATTCATTCAATATAGGAATTTAAATCATTGTTCAAGTAGGTGGTTAGACTGATCCAAACTAGAACAAGCCATAATCTATGAGTGATTGTGGTTAGGAAAGTGATTCCATGGGAATAATATCATTATTATAGAATAATAATGATATTATTTATATAGTTTAAGGTAGTGAATCAGGATATAAGTGATTTAGATAAATATCAAAATACTAGAGTGAAAAATAAAATACATCACTTTTTTGTAGGAGGTAGTTTGCAGGTAGGCATGGGTAACATCTTTGTTTATATAGAATATAAAGGTGGTAGGAATTGGTTAATGTCATAAGAATATTAAAAACTATTAAAATATTATATTTAATGACTATATTTATCCTTTTAACCATCTATTTAAAGTGGTTATGAAAAACATATTGCATCGCTTATGGAGGCGATAGTCCACACATAACACAAGTGATGTTATCATTTCCCAATAAATTGGTAGAAAAGTAGAAAATAGATATTCCCGTATTATAATAACAGTTAAGAATATTAATAATTATTATTTTATTATAATTTAATTTATATAATTGATTAGAGGGTGTAGAAAAATAATAGGACTAAAAGAGTTCGGTTGCACACATTACATATCCCTTTGGATATTCTCCCTTGGGTAACAACTTAAGGCTTCTTAGCTTGGTATTTAGGAAATAAAAACTATTATAAGATTTAGGTAGATATTTTATGAGATAATATATCAGAGTTTTGGTTGAGATAAACATTTTTAATGGGTTTAGAAATATAGTGGAAGTGATTCCCTTTTATAAGTAAAGAAGATAGAATTTTCGTAAATACCCGTTACTTTTTCAATGATTGAATTACACTATTCAAAGTCAATAATTCCAAAAGTGGGAAATAATGAATTTTTTTGTGATATAATATTCATAATTTATCTATCATTCATTTTACTACATGTTTCTTACACGTTTTAATATTTTTATCATTATATTTTTACATTTTACAGTGTTGGTTTTTACCTTGGTAACTAGGTTTTCCCAAAGTAATTTATATTCTATTAAAAAAATATGGTAACCAATCTTACCAAAGTATTATTTTATGATCATAATATAATATTCAAATAATTTAATTTAAATTTAAATAAGATAAAATTATCTTTTAAATTAAAATATTTAATATATAGAAAAACTATTTTGTATAAAAATGATGTTTTTCCATTTTTGGTTCTTGATCTAATATAACATTAATTTATAGTTAAATGAGGGATAATATATTTTTATATATGTTTAAAAATAGTATCAAATACATTATATATAATATATTAATTTAATTAATTTGATAAAAAATAAAAAACATTAATTAAACAATTCATTAAAAATAACTCTTTCTTCATTATCAAGGTCATAAACATTAATTTTGGTAATCATACTTTTTTTACCAAAAATATAATTTAAAATATAAAATAATATAAAAATGATCTAAAATATGAAATCCGTTTTTTAATATTCAATTTTTTTTGTAGTGAAAACTAATTCTTAATATAATTGAATAAAAATTGTTTTTTGATGAAAATGTTATTTACGATTCCAAAACCTTAATCATGTGTTTTATAAATTCATAAAAGTGTTTTAAAATTATTTATTTTAATTTTTAACTATATTTTTTATAGAAAAAAGTTTTCAAAAAAAATTATGCCATTATGGCGTTATGATAATGTCATAAAAGTGTTGGTGTTAGCAAAATCATTATTCCTTCACTACTAACCTAAAAATAAATTGTTTTAGAAAAATAACAAAAAATTTACCCTAAGATAAATTTGACATACTGAATTAAAAAATTAAGTTAATTTTATGTAACTAAAATTATAATTTTATAATTTTATTTTTTAAATGAAAATACTATATATAAAAGAACTAATTTTATTAAAAAATGGCCTTTTAAATTATTGATTGTTATTAATAATATTTTTTATAAATTTATAATTTATTAAAATATTTTTATTTTATAAATGTAATGTTTTATTATTATTAAATTTTATTAATAATATTCATCAAATGTGGTATGAATCATGTTAGTTTGGTGTTGCGTGTGAAACAAGCTATCGAACAGAGTAGAAATTTTAAAAATATATATATATATTCTAAAATATTAAGGCATCAAAAGCCACCCCAAATAATTTTCATCCTCACATTTTTAATTTTCATTCACTATTGAAACAATCTAAGTGATCAATAAGAAAATAAAGATATGTTTTCAAATAAAATTTCAACCACAAAATTTTAGATACTGGGAGACTCTTTATTTCCCATGACATAAAAATGTTTTGAAAATTTTCTTTTATCTCAAAAATTTGTTCCAAATATGATTCCATAGTTGGTTATAATAATTTATAGTGATAAAATTTTCCCATCTTCATTTTCATGATCCTATTTCAAATTTTATACAAAAACCAAAATTTTTATGAGAATATCCAATAAAATACAAGTAAATGATCATATTAATATGAAAAATCAATCATAAAATGTATTCTCCAATAACACCTTTATTTCAACCTATGATAATTTTTGTTCATATAGGATATAATTGGATCAACCTATCGCTTGGTAAATTTAACAAATTCTTTCCATGGTGATTTTTCTATTAGGTTCTCCAATAAACTAGTTATATGATATATCATTAAATTTTATTTAAATACTTCATAATGGTTTGTAAACATAATGTGAATAAACCAAAGAATATCCTCTAGGAGTGTTTATGCATATGTGAATTCTTAGGCCCACTCATCGTTTATTTAGTAAATAATGATTTTATACTAAGTTGGAATATTTTAGGGTGATTACCCCAATGTGTATATGTGTCATGGTAACATCCACTTTCCAAAATACAGATAGTAATGTAATTTATTGGAATACCACATACACAAAAATTTACAAATATTTTATGATGTTTTTCAATAAAAGGACTTATCCCAAGGGTCTTTAAAAAATTTATGTAATCATTATCACAATAGATAAATAAATTATTCCTTAAAAATAACTAAACCATGTTATCATACCTACTATATCTCCTTAGACCCGTATTCCCAGATCTCGTGCTGAAAACACTAACCTTAAATATTGTCTCTGATAAAAATTTAGATAAACTAAGATAAACATATATCAATTTTAAATCATTTCCAAATATTAAACATTACATCATACAATATCAAGAATTAAAGGATTATTGTCTTTGAGTATTAGCTACATAAGAAACTTATTCTATGATACATATGAATATTTATTCAAAATTGATCCATTCAAGGGTCCCTTCTAGACAACTTATAGTTTATACTCATCTTCTTAACCTGCATAATGGAAACAAAAGAATGGGGTGAACTAAAATGATCAGTAAGGGAAAACATATCACTATTTCATCTGGGTTTAGTTCATTAGCACATTAGGAAACAAGATTTTGGGAAAAATATATTGTTAAATGGAACATAAACCAATAATTGTTCTACATAAGTCGTATTATAAGGATATGTAATCTCAAACGAATAAACATATAAGCTAGAAAAAGAAAGGGGATCATGAGATAACAAACAAGATCCATAGAGAAGAATCATAGTCATATGACATAAAAATATAAAAGTCCATTAAAGCATAGAAAAATAGTGATATTTGGAACAAACATAAGAACAATTAATTTTCATATTGTGTGAAAATTCAATCTTTCCCTTCGATTATACTATGAAAAAAAAATTGCATGCATCACATTTTGAAGAAATAAAATGTCAAAGCTTTCTATTGTGAAAAAAAAATCCATATTTTTAACTATAAACAAAAAAATATCCATGTTATATTTTAGGAACAAAGAAAATTCCAATGATGTATGTTGTGAAAAAATAAACTTCTCACATTAAAAGTTTTCAACAAATAAAATGACCATTTTCAACATCATTATCACATGTGACATTAATTTTTAACTTATTTATTTGAGTAAGTTATAGAACCCCACTCATCTTTATCCAAATATATATGTTCCACTTTAAAAACAAATCATCACATCATAAATAACCCATGGAAAGAAAATGGGTTTTATAGCATTTATGTATGGTATCACCAAAATTGGCCTTAATAATATGAAAGTTTTATACCAAAAAATCAATCACCCCAATATAGTATTTCAAAATATATTTTTGTAAGATCCATATATTTTCTTGTGTTATCTCAAGTATGTTTTTAGGTACTATTTTGTTTTTATTTTATTTCCTTTGTTTGTAGTTATGACATGGGGTGTGTTTGGGTAGGGTTTTTAAAAAAATTGAGAAAATGGATTTTTGAATGGTTGGTTCATAGTTAGGGTAAACCGTGCACCGTCCCAGTAAACCATGTGAACCCAGGAAGAGAAGTTAACATGGTTGGCTCACAGTTTTACAAACTGTTTTCCCAAACCCAATAAATCATGCTACCCCAGACAGTGAGGCCTGCATAGTTGGGGTAGAATTTCACCTAATCTTGCGCCCCTGCCCATGAAATCATCGAAAAGGTTTCATTCCACCCAAAATTTAGTTTTAAAATAATAATGAACCCTCTAAACATATCCTATTTGACCATGTCTTATTAATTGGAAATTATTTGTGATTCCTGGGAATTTTGGTGGTGTTCCAAGGGCGCATGACCTCATTTATTCAATATTCAAAGCCCAAGTCGAAGGTTCTCTCTTCTCTCAATAAGTGGATATCATCCCAATGTATATCCTCTCTTTTTCATTGATCTCGTGGAGGAATTTATTCTCTATTTATTTATATATAAACCCAATCAGTGAGATCTAGATCTAGTATTATAGATCTATATCTAGTTTGATAAGGTCTTGATATCTTTGATCTTGATTTAGGGACATAGATCTGGAACTCAGATCTACATCATTGTGTTGCTCAGATTTTGTGGATTTCCATTGAGCGAAAGTCCATTAATGAGTCTAGGTAGGTGGTCTAAATACTAATTCCCATAGTTATGAATTTGATTTGTGTATAAAAATTTGTAGGATTTCTAACATTACTTAGAAATTGAATCCTATATTAGGTTAACTAGGTTGAATGATTCATTTATCATGTATTTGTTGAACTAAATGATTGTTTTAGTAATTTATTATGAGAAAAAGGGGAAGTCCTATTAGATAATTAATTTAGAAAATTGATTATGAGATTTAGGGTTTGTAATCTAGATACATAATCAGGGGATTAATTATAATATTTCAAATTGGCTATGTTGAGATAATTAATTGTTAATTAATTATGTTCTTTGAGATTGTGATCTAGATAGTTAATTGAGGTATTAATTATGAATAGCTGAGAATTAAAATGAGATAATTAATTTTTTAAAATTAATTAATGAATTAATTAATGGTATTGATGCATTTAGTTAAGAGTTTTGTTAACTAATATATTTGATATATTTAACTAATTATTGAATTATTAAGGTAATTTTTGTAGATAATTAATTGATGAATAAATTTTGTGTTTAAGAATGGGAACACGGTTATTCTAAATTGATAAGTAAAAATGGTTACATGGTCATTATACTTATGAGTAATAGAATGGTAACATGGTCATTCTAATGATAAGTATACATGGTAACATGGCCAATATACTTATGAGTAAAAGAATGGGAACACGGTCTCTCTATTGAGGAGTAAGTATGGTAACATTTTCATCTTACTTATGTTTTTGATATGGGTAAAGTTGGAAATGTAGATTTTAAAAGTGAAATTAAATAATGGAAATAATTTCACTCTGAGTAATGGCCTCACATGAGATTATTTAAACTTTGACATGTGTCTAATTAGGTACTAAGATATCATATCACCTTTGAACACTTCGAGCTTCTTAAAGAAGTAGGTATTAAGATATGATAATACCTAGGGAACACTTTAGGCTCTGGAATGAAACAAATCTAGTATTGAGGTACTGGCCTCCTTGGGTACCATGGAGTTAATTTATTTAGATAAGAATAAATGATAATGCAATAAATGGTTATTTATGCATTATACTTATTTCTTAGAGAACTGTATACACTATCTTTTGATGGGAATTTTTTTAGACACCATAGGTGGTGGCCTACTGAGTTATACTCACACCCAACTTGGTCCGCATGATCGATACTCAAATAGATTATGTTGTTGCAGTACAAGATAAGGGCAAGGTCCTTGGGATGGATTGCTTATTTGGGATGGATCTTGGATAAGGGCACTAGACATGGTTCAAAACCCCCTTGGGGAGTTGTAGTATCTTTACTTTCAATTCAATTATTGATAGTTGAGACTTATCATAGCATGACATGTTTTCCAATTCAGTTGAGTATTTTATTTCTAGTTTGGTTATCTTGTGACATGAGTATTATTATAGTTATATATGCTTCTGTTTCTTTTATTTATTTTTGGTGTTTCTTTACTCTGATAAATGCGGGTATGGTCTCCCCATGAATGACTTACCATACCCTCGCTACTAGTCTTCAACCTCTAGTATATGGGAAGGTGCACTTGAGGCCACATAGAGAACTGGCTCTGGACACCATTGTGTGGTTCCCAGGTCGGGACATTACAAAGTGGTATCAGAGCTCGAGTTTTCATCCTTCTATTGTCTTACTTTTTTTGGGAAATGTAGATAGGGGACTAGAAATATTTGGGGCTTGGTAGTGAGCTTGTGCATGGGATTTTCAGACCCATGTACATGGGAAAACTCAAGTACTAAAGGTGGGATTATTGTTATTATTTTCTGTTGTTACAGTTGAATATTATTTCACCATGGGTGATGAACTTGTGGTGTGATGGGATTATTATTTATTGAAATTTTGGAATATTAATTTGTATCTAGTAATGGTATGAGAGTTGAGTTGGCATGCATAATATTAGGAACACATGGTAAAATTGGTTGTGGGTAAGTTGTTAAAATTGAACTATTTTCCTTATTTAGGTGATTGAAACTAAAAATGGTGCCTAACATGAATTGGAAAAGGTTGTAAAAAATGATGTAAAATTATCATAATTGGTGTATAAATGATAAAATTGATTATGATATTCTGTTTACCCTTGTTAACCAAAACCTAGGAGTGGGATGGTTAATGGTAGTGATAACACCTCGGTTTTGACCATGTGGTGAGGTGGGGTTGAAGAATTATTGTGATTATTTCTATTATTTAAATTTTATACAGTTGTGTTATGAGACTTGAGATGTGTGTTTGGAATTTTTGAGAGTATTCCTCCATGAATATTGTTGAGGGTACGACTAAGGGATGTTCCTAGGAATGATTTTCTAATTAGGTAACTTGAAGCACCGATCATACTTGTTGAAGATAAAGGGGAAAAGTTTCAAAAAAAATCTCTATTCACACAATTCATGGAAAGAAACCCAATGAAAGTTGTCAATAGTATGTCTGAGTTGAAAAGGGAGTTTCATTTGTAGCACCCTCCAATTTTTACTCAAGAGGGTGGACCTGAAGAAGATGAATTTTGAGTTGAGTCCATAAAGGCAATACTTGACTATTTTAAGACTCCAGTTGATAGGATGGACATGTTTTACACTTATATCCTGTAGAGAACAACAAAGCGCTACGGGGACATTCAGGTTCGAACTGAATAGACAGATGGTATTCTATGGAAGGAAATCTTGGAGAGGTTCTTGGAGCACTTTTATCCAAAGACACTGAGATAAGTGAATGCTAATGAGTTCATTATTCTAACACAAGGGAGCATGTCAGTGATGTGATATGTTATACGCTCCACATATCTACAACATATTTCTCAAATGTTATTAGGAGATGAGGTAACTATGGTGAAACGATTTCCGAATGGAATTAAGTGTGAGATTAAGTACCAAGTGAATATCTTCAGGCTGAATAAGTTTACGGAAGTGGTGGATCAGGCTCTCAAAGTTGAAGGAATCCTCAGGGAGGCTTCCAGTGATGGAAATTTAGTTGTTCTTGGATGATTAGGAGGTGTGACTTCCAAGAGTAGGAAGCACAGTTATGAAAACTTTAGCAAAGGTATTGGGAACCATAGTACATATCCTAGAGGGTCGGTTGTCCAAGAACTTACTTGGGTGATCTGTCATTAGTGTGGTAGGCCTGGACACTATCATTGACTCTATTCCCAACCACCAGTAGTGCATCAGTCTTACGGCAAGATGGGACATCTATAGAAGTTTTGTAGGTCATAGCGATAGACTGCTACTAAAGGAGAAGTTGGGAAGAGTCAGAGTATGGTAAGAGGTTCTTCTACACCATATCAGGATAGTAGTTGGACTCCTACTATTTGGGACAGTAGAGGTAGTGGATTTAGTGCTTCTGGTAAGGATCACCCACATCATTATATTGGTGCTAATCAGGGGATTCAAACATCATCATAGGGTATAGGGGAAGCATAGTTACATGCAGTGCATCTTCCACTTGTGGATAGCGAGGTTGAACCATCAATAATTAGAGGTACTATTCTAGTAGCTTCTACTTTAGCTAGTTCCCTGTTTCACACAGGTGCCTCTCATTCCTTCATATCTACAAAATTTTAGGATGGTTTGAGTGAGGTAATGACTAAAGATACACCATTGGGAGTGTAGTCTAGATATATCTATCTATTCAAGGGATGTCCACTAGAGATCAGGGAGTATTATTTTCTCTGGGATCACTGTGTTCTAGATATGATGGGCTTCGACCTGATTATAGTGATGGAATATCTAGTCACCTACCGATCCCATATTGATTATTAATGTATGAGAGTGACCTTTGTGTATCCTAAGGGTGACCGGTATATTAATCATGGAGATTGGTGTATCTAGATAGGCCGAAAAGGTCCAATTACTCAGCAATTGGGAGAGATCATAGCCTAAGTTGCTAGTCAATTTTTGGATGATGTGGGTGTTAGTCAAGATGTCCTTGCATCGTTATTCTAACTGTTTCAGGATGTCTTTCTTGGATACTTCTTAGGGATACCAAATGAGAGAGATGTGGAATTCACTATTGAGATCATGTTGGGGTTTGATCCATTATCTATTCCACTATACAGAGTGGCACCGACTGATCTTTGAGTGATTAAGACTCGATTGGAGGAGTTGGATGATAAGGGATTTATCTATCCAAGTACATCACCTTGGGGGTCACCTGTTTGTTTGTAAAGAAGGATGATGGGAGTTTATGCTTATATGTCGATTAATGAAAGTTGAAAAAAAATGACTACGAAGAACTGATATCCTCTTCCACATATTGACGATCTTTTTGACCAGTTGATGGGAACTTGTGTGTTCTCATAGTTCGACTTGAGATCAGGGAATCATCATTTGAGCATTCATACTTCGGATATACTAAGGACTACTTCTAGGATAAGGTATGTCTTTTATGAGTTTTTTTTAATGCCATTTGGGTTGACAAATACAGCAGCAGTGTTTATGGATTTGATGAACATTATATTTCATCTATATCTGGATCAATTTTTTGTGGGGTTTGTGGACAAAATATTGGTGTACTCCAAGATTCATGAAGTCTATGCCCAACTTCTTAACATCATCCAGAGTGCACTGAGAAATCATAAGCTATACGTAAATCTATCTAAGTGTCAGTTTTGAATTTAACGAAAACACTTCTTGGTGAACATCATCTTAGAGGAAGGTGTGTTAGTGGACCCAGTGAAGGTTCAGGCAGTGGTTTATTGGGAGTATCCCAAGAATGTTTTTGATATCTGAATATTTATGGGATAGTTGGTTATGAAAATAGATTCATCCAAGACTTTTCCCACTTGGAAGCACTACTTTCAAGCTTGACAAAAAATAGAGTAAATTTTGAATGGTCGGAGTCTTGGGGGAGATATTTTAAGGAGTTGAAGTAGCATTTAACATCGACACCAATTTTGATCCAACCTAAGATAGGTGATGAGTATACAGTTTATTATGTTGCTTCTTGGATCAGACTTGGAGTTTTGATGATACATGGGGATCGAGTTGCGGAGAATGGGTCTCAACAGTTGAGACATCATGAATAGAATTATTCTACATATTGCCTCAAGTTAGATATAGTGGTTTATGATCTTAAATGTTGGCGACATTATTTTTTGGGGAAAAATTTTATAGTTTATACAGATCAAAAGAGCCTGAAGTATATTTTTTCACAATGTGATTTGAGTCATTGGGACCAGAGATAGGTTGAGTATATGTAGTATTTTTATTTTGAATAGGAACATATGCCTAAGAAAGTAAATAGTGTGGTTGAAACCTTGAATAGGAAAACTAAATCTCAAATGGTTCAAGAGTTGAGTGCAGAGTGGAAGATGATGACCTTACTGGCTGAAATTCATGTAGTAGTTTAAGCGAGTCATGAGAAAATGACTATAGTTTCAGTTTCAATGGATTATACACTTTTGAGATGGATTAGGGATAGACAGTATGAGGACATGGAATCCTTATCCTTGAGGGAAAGTTTTAAAGGTGGGGTGACATCTATGAACTGGTTGATAGATTAGGAAAAGATCAGCGATTTGAAAAATCATGTTGTTATACCTACGAGCATGCGAGAGGAACTCATGAAGTAATTTCATTACTCAAAGTGGGATGTGCATCCAGGTGAAACCAAAATGTACCATAACCTATGATGAAAATTTTGGTTCCTAGTCATGAAAAAGGAGATAGTAGGGTTTGTGACAAGATGCTTCACTTGTCCACAGGTGAAGGCGAAGAATCAATGACCTGGAGGTTTTATACAGTCGTTGAGCATCAAGGAATAGAGTTGGGATGACGTGACCATGACCTTTTTGGTGGGTCTCCTGAAGATTCCTGAGAATAATGATTCTATTATAGTCATTTTGGATCGAATGGAAAAGGTAGCACCTTTCCTGCCAATAAGGTAAACCTTTACAATAGAACAGTTGGGAGATCTTTACATTCAGGAGATAGTCAACCTACATGGATTTCCACGGACTATAGTTTTGAATCATTATTTACGATTTACTTCATACTTCTGGAAGGGATTTCATAAATTTATTGGAACACAGGTATTATTGAGTATGACTTTCCACACACAAACATATGGGAATTCAGAATGTACTATAAAGGTGCTTGAGGATATTCTATGGGAATGTGTGCTCGACTTCAGAAAATTTTGGGAAAATCACTTGGCTTTAGTAGAGTTCCCCTATAACAATAGCTACTAGGAAACTATAAAAATGGAACCATACAAGTCTCTTCATGGTAGTCCATGTAGATCACCTCTATGTTGGATAGAGGCTAGTGAGTTAGAGTTGTTGGGACCGAGTCTCGTGTAACAGACATCGGAGTAGGTACAGTTGATTAATAAACATATGGTTGTGGATCAGAGTATACAGAAGTCGTATGATGATATAAGTAGATGCCCCCTATAGTAAAAGAGGGTGATCGTGAATTCCTTTAGGTGTTATCAAGGTTGGGTCACTACAGTATACAATGGCAAGGTAAGTTGGCACCCAGTTTTGATGGTCCGTTTGAGATAGTGGAAAGAATCAAGCCGTTGGCCTACCGATTGGCTCTTCCATAGAGTTACAGTGTAATGCACGATGTATTCCATCTAAAAAACTATGGAGGTATCATCCTGAACCTTATCATGTGATAAATTTGGATGGTGTTAACATTGAGATGGATGCATCCTTTGAGGATCATCTGATACATGTGTTGGATCACTGTGAGAAAATGTTGCAGGGAAATATTGTGTTGATAGTTCGTGTGTTATGGAAACATGGACGTGTGTAAGAGGAAACATGGGAATGAGAAACAAATATGAGGGCTAAATTCCATAATCTTTTTGTCTCGGAATCTTAGAAATAATTGGAAGTGCAGCTTGAGGATGAGATGTTATAAGGTGGGGAGATTATAATATTCCGACCTTTTATAGTATTATCTCAGGTATGTTTTCTGATACTTTTTTATTTTATTTTGAGGACCTTTGTTTTTAGTCATTACTTGGGGTTTGTTCGTGTGTATTTTTTAAGAAAATTTCAAAAAATGGGTCTATGCGGGGTTGGTGCATGATTAGGGTAAATTGTGCACCCAGTTGAGCTAACCGCGTAAACCCAGGCCGAGAGGTTTGCACAGTTGGTGCACAGTTTGAAAAAATATGCACCCAAAACTAGGAAATCATGCAACCCCAGACAGTGAGGTCTGCACAGTTGGCACACGATTTCACCTAATCGTGTTCCCCTTCCCAAGAAATTGTTCACGCAGTTTCTTTTCACCTAAAATTTGGTTTTAAAATCCCAAAAAGCACAAAAAACTCATATTCAACCTTGGATCAGGACTTGATGATTTTGGGGGATCCCAGAGCTTTCTAAGGGGTTCCATGTTCATTCGAACTCTGTTATTCTAGATTAAAATCCAAAATCAAAGATCTTCCCCTCTCCCAATAAGTGGATCCCATCCTGATTCATATCCTCTCTCTTTCCTTGATCGTGTGGAGGAGTTTATTATATATTTCATTATATCTAAACCTAATAGGTGAGATATAGATCTAAGATTTTAGATCAATGTCAAGATTTATAAGATCTTGATATCTTTGATCTTGTTTTTGGGATTTACATCTCGAACTCTGATCTACATTTTTGTACTACTCGGATTTTGGGTGTTTCTATTGAGAGAATGTTCATCAATGAATCGAGGTAGGTGGTACAAAACCTAATTCCCATATTCATTAATTTGATGTGTGTATTCACATTTGTGTAATTTATATCATTATTTTGGAATTGATTCCTAAATTGGGTTAACTAGGTTGACCAATTGATTTATCTAAGCTTTGTTGAACTAAATGATTGTTTGAGTAATTGATCGTGAGAATAAGTGGTAGCCCTATTGGTTAATTAATTTGGGGAATTTATTATGAGTTTTAGGGATTGTAATCTAGATAATTAATCAGGAGATTAAATATTAGATATCAAATTGGGTAAGTTGATATAATTAATGGTTAATTAATTATGTACTTTGAGATTATGATCTAGATAATTAATTCCGGGAATAATTATGAAGATCTGAGAATTAGAATGAGATCATTAATTCTGGAAAATTAATTATGGGATGTGAATTGTGATATTGGTTAATTAATTAATGAATTAATTAATGGGATTGATTCATTTAGTTAATATTTGTGTTAACTAATGGATTTGATGTATTTAACTAATTGTTTAATTATAAAGGGAATAGATATAGAAATTTAATTGATGAATTAATTGTGGGTTTAAGAATGGAAACATGGTCGTTCTAATTGATAATTATAAATGGTGACATGGTTATCATACTTATGAGTAAGAGAATGGGAACATGGTAATTCTAATGAGAAGTATATATGGTAATATGGTAATTATACTTATATGTAAGATAATGGGAATAGAGTCATTATTTTGAGAAGAATGGTGACATTGTCATCTTACTTACATTTATGGTATGGTTATATTTGAAAATGTGGATTTTAAAAGTAAAATTAAAAATGGAATTAATGGAACTCTGAGTAATGGACTCACAAGAGAGTATTTGAACTCCGTAATGAGTCGAATCAGGTACTGATATATTATAGAACCTTCAAACACTTAGAGATTTTGGAAGAAGTTGGTATTAAGATATGATATTATATAGGGAACACTTCTGGCTCTGGAATGAGATAAATCTACTATTGAGGTATGAGTATCCTTGGGAACTATAGAGTTAATGTAGTTAGATAAAAATAAATGATAATTTAATAACTAGTTTTTTATGCATTGTACTTATTTTTTATAGAACTTCATACACTATGCTTTCACTGGAATTGTTTTAGACACCATTGATGGAGGCCAACTGAGTTGTACTCACACCTTAATCAGGCCGCCTGATTGGTCCCCGAATATATTATATTGTTGTAGGATAGGATAAGGGCAAGGGCCCTTATATAGATTGCTGATTTGGGACAGATCTTAGATGAGAGGCTTGGACGTGGTTTGGAACCCGCATGGGGAGTCATAGTATCTTTAATTTCAGTTTCATTATAGACAATTGATACTTATCTTAGTATAGCATGCTTTCCCTTTTAGTTGAGTACTGTATTTCTTGTTGGGTTATCTTGTGACAAGAGTATTGTTTTGGTTATACATTCTTCTGCATTTGTTTATTTATTTTATTTGGTTATTTACTCTAATAAATGAGTGTATATTATCCCCATGAATGACTTACCAGACCCACGCTACTATTCGAAAGCCTCTAGTGTATGGGGAGGCATGCTAGAGGTCACGTAGAGAACCAGCTCGAGACACTGTTGTGTGGTTCTTAGGTCAGTACGTTACAATTTTAGAGTCATTAGTGGGAAATAATTTCAAAGAAATAAATTATTTAAAGATAAAGATAACAATGGAAGTGAAATCCAAAAAATAGTTTTTAGAAAATTATTTTATCATTGGTGTAAAATATGAAGTAGTATTCACTTTTAAAAGTAATTTTCAAAAAGGTGAATTAAAAAAATTAAATTATTTTCTTTCAGAAATAACTTTCAATAGTGGATCCATGGAAAAGAAATAAAAATTTAAAAAAGGTGAAGTTAAAATATTTTATTAAACTTTTACTATTAAAAATAATATTCAATAATAGAGTTTTAAAAATGTATAAATTATTTATAAAGAGAATAAGGAGTGGAATATAAAAAAATTTATTTTAAAATGATGAAAAGATTTTTAATATTTTTAAATACCTTTGTTGAAAACAAACATCATAAAAAGAGGTAGAAAATTTTCAATTTGAAAAGTGGTAATGAAAAATATTAAGGTCTCATGATTAAACCCATATATATATTTAAAAATAATTAATGGAAAAAAATTAGGAATAATGAACTTATAAATAGAGGGAAACCATATTTAAAGAAGTTGAGATTTTTTCCATCAAAACATTTCACTTTTATGAGAAATATATTCATCAATAAGTAATTTTTTAGTAAAAAAATATGGTTTTCCAAAAATATAAAAGAGAAAATATATTATAAAAAAAGGAATATAATAATTCACCAAACTTAGAATAATTATTCTCAAGTAGTAACATTTTAACTCAAAGAAAGTAAATTTGAGTAAGAAAAAACACTTATGGATATCATATTTAGGAAACTAGAGACACTTAGAAATAGGTTAATCTAATAGAAATGTAAATACACAAAAAAAAAAGATAAAATACCACATAAAAATTATATAGAATAATGGGCATCATATATATGAAATAATATCATGAAGTACAATCATAACACAAAGAATGACAACCGAGTTTTGAAAAACCCTTAAATCATCATTATCTTTGAAAAATAAACCCATGAAATGTAAAAAAAGATATTGATTTGTAAATCACTTATATTTAATTAATATTTTTGAGAAAAAAAAATCCATGAACAATATATACACCACCAAAAAGAAAAAAAGTGGTGACTACGCATCATATCTCAATGAAGAAAAATTAAGATGAAAAATACATGATTTTTTGAGTCAAAGAAGATATAAGCACCAACTAGTTCAAAATAAAATACAAATATTACTATATATAGTTAAAATAATCAATACTTTTGATAGTCTTGAGCCAAAATAATAAAAATTAAATATAATAATAAAAAACACCCATCTCCTCCCCTTATAAATACCACCCCTCACAACCCCTTATTACCACACCTTCTAAGCCTTGAATATTTCCAAAAAAAACTTCCAGACCCTCTCCTATACACTCTCCATGAATCCAAGTGCTTCTGGTCTCATCAAAAGACCAATTCCAAAATCCATAAGGTGTCCTTCAAGGAGGTAATATTCACGAGAAAACATTCTCAAACTACCTCTTTTAATTTTTTTCTTCTTCTAAATTCTTTTCACCGCATTAATCCTTCAAAAACTAATAATTCCAGTATCATGTATATAATGTAATTTTACATTTTTAATTTAATATCTTCTATTAATTCCTTTCTCATTCAAATAAAAAGAAACCATTGTCCCAATTATGTCGGTTAATCGTCTCTATAGATAATGAGTTTTTGTTTTCCATTACTGTCTTAAAGTCTGATCATAAAGCTATTATTATGGTTAAATAATATTTTAATAAGTATATTATAACTTATTTCATCTTATGTAACAAATAAATAGACAAAATATTAAATAAAATTAAACTATTTTGTGATGGTCGATAAAACTCCAAGAACGAACTAACCACATAATGATAACCTTTTTACTTGAAGAACCACACCCATGTCAAATATATATATATATAGTACCAATTATACTTTTTTGAGTACATAAAGACCATTTAATTTCATTTGTGTAGTTCTATTTCCATTTTCTAATAACTTCAGTAATTATACACAAGTGAACCGACCATGAAACCAAGAAATGAATGCCCCCAGAATAATGAAATTTAACTTTATAACACAATTAAATGGCCATAAATGAACTTAATAAATTAAATATATGTGGAATATGTTCTGAATTAATTAATTAATTAATTAAATTTTATTATCTAGGACGTGTATTGAAAGTTCAAAATTTATTAGTACATAAGGTAAGGTTTCTCTCCAAACCCTTAAATTTCATTTCAGTAACAATTTATCTCTCTTTTCATCAATTTATATCTTCATTAATCTTATATACATATCCAATATTATGTATATATGTTCCATACATACATATATATCTAAATTAATTTTTATTTAAATGTAAAATGCATGTATTAAATGGTTGCTTTCTCAATTTCTCATGATAAGAAAACCCTATAAAAGGGAACTTCTCTGTTTCTTACCCATTTTCAAGTATGCTCCATAAATTTTTTTATGCCACAAATATTTTCTAAAATTAATTATTTTATCATTAAAACCCATTTTAGTTAATTTTTGGGTTTACTGAAATAATTATTCCTTTATCCTCTTTAATAACTCTTCATTTTTCCAAAAGCTGTGTTTAAATGGCACATTTCTAAAGTTACATAACCACTCTTTTTAATTTATTCACTTCATTTAGACTTAATTATTCATGATATGTTATTATATTTGATTTATTAATGTCTAATAATGATTTAATTCCCTTATTTCATGGATACCATTATGATGCACCCTTTCATTATTCCTTATTATATGATTACAAATCCCATTTCTTTTCAGAGGTAAACCTTATGTTTATTCCTTATGTTTTATTTCATTATGTGGAACACCTATTCATGTGCATATTGTGATGGTTGTGCCTAGATAGTGATACAATTCATTGGGTAATATCTTAGTCTCATGATATGTTATGTATGGTATTATGAAGTACGCCTAATACGTAATGGGACTTAGTTCACCATGTGATATCATCTTGAGAGTCATCATTGACTCTAGTTTATGTCATGATATATTTTACTACCAAATTCATATATTTATATAATCACATGCTTCCATGTTCTATATGTTATGATTCTATATGTTTATTCCAGATCCATTCCTTTTATGTTATCATGTTATGCCTTCTGACTCATGTTCTAATATTTTTTTCAAGTTTATTCCCTTACTAGCCTTTTTAACTCATACCTTTTTTCTATGTATTCCCCAGGTTATCATATGTAGTTATAGGATCTCAAATGGATTTATGATCTTAATATAGAGATTAATAAAAAAAATTGTTTTATTCTAGTTTCAAGTTTTGTAATTATGTACCAAATATTCCAAATACACTAGGATTTTCAATCATTGGTATATATTTGATGGATAATTAAGCTTAAAATCGAGTAATAATATTTTAAAAATTCTTGGTTCACTATAATTTTATTAGAATATGGTCCAGTTAATTTTGGGGACTAGGACTAGGAAACCTTAACAAGAAACTGAGGTATAATTCTATCACTATGGATAACCTATATTGAAACCTAAGAAATCACAAGTTAGGATATACTTTCATTTATAAGTTTATCATTCTATGTTTATAGTTTCCTTCTTATATTCTCATTAGATAAGTATTCAATCCCCCCACCCCGATTTATTTTTTTCTTTTTTTATTTAATAGTTTTCAATTGGAGAACCCATTATAACAACCAATGTGATAGTAAATGTGATGATTACCTAATCATATTCAAAACTTTTTGGTAATGGGAGCTCAGAACTTCCTGAAAGTACAAGAATATCTAGCTCAAGTTATGAATAGTAACTTGAATCAAATGGAACTACGTTCTTCTCCTAAGAAATATCAAGTTGTGTTTGAATCCTTTATGTGAAAAGGGACTCCAACCTGTGGTGGATCTTTTGATCCCCTCTTCATGAAACAATGGATTAACTCCATTGAGAAGATATACTATGTTATGTAGTTCTCAAAATTTTAAAAATCCATGTTGGTGTACTATAATATTTATGGGGAAGATGATCAGTGGTGGATACTAGAAATGAATAAAAATTATAAAGAGTAAATTGATTCCATGGAATTGGAAAGATTCAATAAAATATTTTTGTATTAATATTTTCCCAAAATTATGTATTTTATAATAGAGAGGGAGTTACTCATACTGAGTCAAAAATAATATGATTCTATTAGGGAATATATGGGAGGATTAACAGATAAATCTCGCTTAGGAAATTAAACTCAACAGCCCACATGTCAAAAGTGTGGGAAGAGGCTTCCAGGGAACTATCAAAAGGGAAAAGGGAGATGATTAAAATGTGAAAAAGTGAGGAACTAGGATAATCATTGCTAAAGGGATATGAAAAATCCCACCAATTTAGAATAAGAATGAAATTTTCAGATTAACACTCAGCCTATAGTATAGTGTTTTGAATATAATGAACATGGAAATTATGCGAGCTAATTTCCTAATCCAAGGGTTGTAAGAGACAATCAAAAAAACAACCTCCAAGTTGCCAAGTAAGCGTATATACTATCACTACTTCTGAGTTTGTTCCTGATAATGACTTAGTTATAGGTATTCTAGTTATTCACTTAAGAATATAAAACATTCTTTTTTATTCTAGTTCAAAACATCCATTATTATCTTTCAATTTTAGTATATTTATTTGAAAACCACCTCAAAATATGGAGCTTTAGTAATCTTTGATAATAGAAAATGGGGAAATTATGGATTTCAATGTATATATCTCCTCTCCAATCAATTTTTTTTGATGAAACCTCCCATAAAATCTTGTCTTAATTTATTTGGTGGAGTTTGATGTTATATTATCCATGGATATGCTATATTTATATAAATACAACATCAACTATCATGAAAGGGATATCACTCTTCAAATCCCGAGACATCCTCAAATTCATTAAAAATTTAAGGAGGAGGATTAATATCCTTTGTAATATTCTTATCAAGCATGGATACTTTTTCCTATGAGCAAGAATATCTATCACAAATAATTGAGACAAAGGAGAGGATCATGCTTAAATAAATGTACATTGTGATGGACTAAATCGATGTACTCCCTAAATAATTTCATAGTATTCATTCAGACATATAGGTTGATATATAAATTGAACTTATACCTACATCAATTCCCATATCAAATACTCTTTATATGATGGCCACCATTGACTTGAAAGAATTTAAGAAGCATTTATAGAAGAATTTGGATTATATGCCCAAGTGATTCATTATGTGGTGTGACAGTCCTCTTCATTAAGAAAAATGATGGATCAATGTGCCTCTACAATGATTATCCTGAGATCAAAAGAATCATGATAAATAATAAGTATCCCATTTCATGGATATATGAATCGTCTAATCAACTATGTGGGGCCAAGTATTTATATAAGGTGGACCTTTGATCGAGATATCACTTTTTAAAGGTGAAGAAGGAAGATATTCCCAAGATTACCATTCAAACTATGTATGGAAACCATGATTTTATAGTGTTTCCCTTCAAAATAACTATTGTTTCAGAAATATTCATGGATTTAATGAATACAGTCTTTAGATATTTCCTCAAAAAATTGGTTGTCTTAAAAGATGATATTCTAATATAATCCAAGAAAAGGAGGATAATTAAGAGCATTTGAATAATATGAAAAAGGCATTGAGAAGATAGAAAATATATGAAAAGTACATTAAATGTGAGTATTGGATGGAATAAGTATCATTTATGGGGCATGTTATCACCAGCAAAGAGATATATGTAGATCCTTCTAATAAAAAGGCCTTTGAGGTGTGTCCCAATTCAGCATCTATAATGGAGTTTCTTAGTTTTTTGGGTCGAGATAGGTATTACCAAATACTTTTTAGAAACTTATCATGACTTTAAAACCCACTAACCAAGATGAATTTGAAAGGATTAAATTTTTTTTGGACAAATGAATATGAATATTGCTTCAAAGAGTTGAAAAATAGGCATATCACTACACTAGTACTTACACTACCCATAAGTGGGGAACACTTAATGGTATAAAATGAAGTATCAAAGAATTTTTTAGGATTTATACTGATGATAAATGATAAATTTATAGCCTATGATTCAAGGAAGCTAAACTTTCATGAGAAAAAATATCTCACGCAAGATCTGGAGTTGGCATTTGTGATCTTCATGTTGAAAATATGGAGGAATTATGTTTATGGGGAGAAGTGTGAGATATATACTAATCATAATAGCTTCAAATATATATTCACATATAATGAGATTAATATACACATGAAAATATGGTTACATATAATCAATGATTATGACTACTCAATCAAATATCGTCATAGTAAATAAAATAAAGTAAAAGTTGCTCAAAGTAGAAAGGATCCTACAACTTTATTGATCATGAGAATTGAGAGGGTTCCAATCTTCATAGACCTGAAAAGGATGGACATGGGAATCATAAAGGAAGTTACATCAAAATTACTTTATCAAGTGATTTTTCAACCATCCATTATAGAGATGATAAAGGATTCTCAAAGTGATAATTTAAAATTTAGAAGAAGGTATAAGATATTAGAAATGGGAAATAACCATAGATCAAAATTTATGAGGAATGAGTCATATGTTTTGGGTCATGACTTTTTATACCATTAAATCATTAGATAAAGAGGTAGATTTTGAATGATTCACATAACTCAACCTTTCATATACATCTAGAGAGAGAAAATATGTATCACGATCTTCAAGAGAACTATTGGTTAGAAAATATGAAGAAGGAGATTGTCGAATATACATCAATGTTCCTGATATGTTCGAAATTGAAGTCTAAAATGAAAAATTCTAATGTTTTGATGAAACCATTACCCATACCTATATTAAAATTTTTATACATTATCATGTAATTTTTCACTAGACTTCCAAAGACATCCATGAAAAATATTGCTATATGGGTTGTTGTGAATCATCTTACAAAGACTTCTTTCTTTATTTCAATTACACGGGACTTATCACTTGATCAAATTTCATGGATATACATCATAGAATTGTTGAGTCCATATGGATTACCATTATCGATTATATTCATTCAAGATCTAAGATTTACCTCTAAGTTCTGGAAAAGTATCCAACATACCCTAAAAACTGAGCTGAACTTCAGTATGTTTTATCACCCCCAAAGTGATGGTCAGTTTGATTAGACTATTCAAACATTGGAAGCTATTTTGAGAGAATGATCGATGGATTTTAAAGGAGGATGGGATAAACATATTCCTCTGGTCGAATTCTTATACAATAATAGTTTTCAAAAAAGATTAAAAATGGATTTATATGAATACCTTTAGGGGAGAGAATACATAAAATCTACATATAGGGATGAATTTAGTGAACATAAGATGTTGGGAACTAAAATGGTTGAGTAAATGGAATAAATTGTGAAGACCATTAAGAAGCACATCAGGTAAACCCATATTCAATAGAAGAGCTATGTAGAAAATCATTGATGGGGCTAGGAGTTTGTGGTTAGAGATAAGTTATTCCTCTACATATCTTTATGGAATATAGTCTTGTGATTTGGGAAAAAGGAAAATATGAGTCCTAGATACATTAGAACCTTCGATATTATTAATTTCATTTGATACATGGCCTATCAACTATAACTTACACCAACCATGTTTCATGTACATGATGCATTCCACATATCCCTCTTGAGGAAGTACAACCCAAATCTCACACATGTACTAAACTCAAAGGTGGTACGATTAGAAAACGTTCTCTCTAATAAGAAGCATCAGGTGAAGATCTTGGACTGTAGTGATAAAGTTATATGTAACAATAATACTCACTAGTTCAAAGTACCATGAAAAAACCATAAATATGATTAGGCAACATGGGAACTAGAGGAAGTGATGAAAGTTACGTACCCTTGCCTATTTTCACCTTAGTATGTAAAACAATTTGAGGTTGAAATCTCATATGGGGGGAATAATGTTACAACCCATAATTTTATCAATAGAGTTTCCCTTCATATAATTATGTCATGTAGTATAAAGCACATATATCACATAGAGAAACAAAAAAATCATTATTCTTGTAAATTAATAATGATACCTTAGAAAGAAAAAAATCAATAAGAATTACAAATATTATAGCGGGGCAGTAAATAAAAAATATGACTATAAGAATATGATAATTTGGATCTTCTTGATCCACAAGAATGATAGCACACACAAAAAAAGATTTATAAATAAAACATATTTTTAATAATACTATATTTATTTTAAAGATAAATTTATATATAAACTTGATAGAAACTATAATTAAATAAAGAATGAATATAATAAGAGGTATCTATAGGAAGGAGGAAACCCATATGACTGTTATAAATCAAACCATTGGAATAGTAATCTGACCATTAGAAATAGTAATCTAACTATTAGAATAGTAATCTCACAAATGGATATGTAAAATAATATTTAGGCATCATATAAAATGAAAAAAAAATGATATATTTATATCATGTTATAAATAATTAAATGTTTTCAAAATGATAAATCAAGTGATTGTATTTTTTATAAAATTTAACTATTTTATTTGAAATTTTTTTATGAATATAATGATTTAAGAGTAAATTTAAATTCATAAAATAAATTCATAAACTAATATTATGTTTTATTATAATTATAAGATAATTTTGTGAAACCAAAAAGTAATTTTTCAAACGGTCATAAAATATGTAATAATATTAAAATCTATATTTCTTGAAAAGGGGGGATTTTTATTAAAAATTAAATTTCTCATATAGAAAAATTTATTTTAATAAAATGGATTCCTTTGTTGATATATTGACATTTAAAAACTTTAAGGGTATTTTTTTTATTTTTCTAAAATGGTTGAATGTTGGGTGAATAGTGAAATACGGTAATTTAATGTATTTAATATTAAAAGCCAAATACAATAATTTTTGTGTTATGGTTGATGTAATCACCCATTAGTTCAAACTAAGATTCCCCAAATACTCTATGTAATCACAATAATCAATACTACTGATAGTCATGAGCTATAATAGTAAAAATGAATATAATAATAAAAACCCCTCTCCTCCCCTTATAAATACCACCCCTCACAACCCCTTCTTATCACACCTTCTAGGACTTAAATATTTCCAAATCTATACTAGTTTTAGAACTAATATATAAACATAATATTAAATAAAATTAAACTTGTTCATGAAAGTTGCTAAAGCCACCTAAATGAAGTAACCGCATAATGATAATGTTTTACTTAATGAATTTTCCCCATTTGATAAGAAAAAAATGATGTATAGGAATATTTAAATTTATATAAGTGAATTATTACCATTTAATTTCGCTTTTGTATCTTTACTTCCATTTTAAAAGAACTTCCATAATTATACAAAAGTGAACTAACTAAAAAAACCCCATGAAATGAATGCTCCCATAACAATGAAATTTAACTTTACAACTTATCAAAATGGAAATAAATTAACTTAATAAATCAAATATATATGTATAGTGTGTCACCCTGAACCCATATTTCCCGCATCCAATGTCTTCTATTATTACATTAGCAAGATTACAAGGAATAAAATCTCTAAGGATCAAAGAGTTTAGTAGTCTTGGAAAACCAGTTGCATAAATGAGGCTTTTATTACAAACTAATACACTAATTACAACATAATTTTTTCTCTCTAAATAAATAACTTCATGGAATTTTCTAATTCATCAAGTAAATCCATACATATATTTCATAGTACACTTCTTGTATTCCTGGGGAAATAAACATAAAAAGGGTGAGCTCAAATGCTTAGTAAGGTAAAATATAGCAGAAGCAACAATGAATCATTAAGATTAATAATTATGGAATGGTAAATAACTGAACACACATACCATGTAATGAAAAAACTAAGAAGTAAGTGCATAAAAAATATGGAAAGGTAATAACTAGATACACATTCCACTCAAATAACTAGATAAGGAAAAATCAATATGGCAAGGTAAGAAACAGAAACACAAGCAATTTAATCACTGAATTGAAATGAAATATATCCATAGATATCTCAATGCAAAATCAAATGGATGAATAATAGCTAGAAATAAATGAGGTAAATTATTGATTATTGGATTCCATGTTTCCTAGGTACAAGGTACCTTTACCATTAAGACCTTTCACAAGACGATTTATAATATATCAGGTAAAACCCCATCTAAAGTGGCTAGCTAAACGACTTATCACATAGGACTACTGATCTATCAAGGGGTTATCTATAACCAGGCCCCACCCATGTCATATCAATCCAAAACATTCCTCATATATAAAATAATTGATTTAACAATGTGCCTTATCAAACATACATATGGGGTAAGAGATACGAATTTATAAATATTTACCCAAATATTAAAATTACATTCAAATAAACATCATATAAAAATGATATACAGTTTACAAAATGAATATATCCTTGATAAAGGATATGGTAATTTAGGGGAAATTAAATATTAAATAGTCATAGAAAATTGAATATTTCAAGGGGAAAAAAGGAATCAAGTGAATATGAATACTATACATGGCCAAATCAATCACAAATCATACTGATAAAGATTAATGATGGTATTAATACAACATACCCTAATTGTAGTAAAATAACAGGTTTTTTCATTGATGAATGGAAATATTATAAAAATGTCTTTTAAAAACATTCTTGAAGAAAATATCATATTGTTTTAAAAAAACCTTTTGAAAATAAATCTTTGAAAATAAATTTTATAAATAAATCATTAAAAATTAACCTTTTAAATATGTAAAAGAAGTTTCAAAGGAATAACAACGGGTAAATCTGTAAAAGCCATACAAAGTAAAAAGAACATTCCTTTTTCATGATGAAAAGGTTAGAAAAATTACTTGTTCAAAAAGTGACAATAATATTACATTAAAACATTGTTAAAAGAAAAAAGGGTAAAAATTTATTTTCCAAATCAATTAAAAACATTTTAATAAAAAATGTTTTTTAATAGAAAAAATGTTCTCCAAATAAAGAGATAAATAAAGTCGTGTTTTCTTATAAACATTTTCTAAAATACCTTGAGTACCAAAGAGTGGTAAAATGGTACCAGTACATGAAAAAATCATCAATACCCAGTGGATAGGAAAATTAAATAGTTTATTGAACAATGGTCATATAATATAATCAAATGTAAATGAATGATTTGCAAAATTATTCTTGAGGAAAATAATCTTTAAACATTTAAAAGTGTATCATGCAACTTTGAAACATTTTAAATAATAATCCTCAGGAAGTAATAAAATTAAATGAAAGTTATAATAACATTAGAGAAAGGATATTAATGATATATAATTTAAAATTTAAGTATATACACCATATAAAAGAAACTATGTTTATAACAACAAATAAATCTCAATGGAATGTAAATTGAGAGGAAATCTCTTACCTTGCGTCCAATTTGTTTCATGTGTCTTTATATTCCTGAATAAAAACTTATGCTCATTATTTAATTTCTTGAGAACATTTTTCATGTTTAACATATTTTTTATTCCACTTATTATTATGTTGTATACAACTACTTAAAAATTAATTTTACATTGGTAGTATTGACCAAATTCGGTTTATGTGTCAAAAACAACTTTGGTCAGTCAACTAAGGTCAAAGAGGTCATTATATATCATATCCAGAATAAAAATCATGAAATAATTGTCAAATATATACATTAATTATACTTTTAAAACTAATCACTAAATATGGTTACGAAAAATGAACCAATGTTACAATCATTGTGATAGTGGGTCGTATGTATGCATGAGTAACGTTCTCATTTTTCAATGATCATTATAGAAAGAAGGTAAGTAGAATTATATATTTTCATAATGATAATTCTATAATAAATACCATATTATTAAATAATATAAACTTATATAAAAAATTATTATGATGTAAAAGGAATCACATCGTGTCGAGGAGGCGGTAGTCCACTCGTCCATGTTCGACATTATCACTTTTTAGTGTGTGAAAGGATAATAAAAAAATGATATATATTATATTTATAGAAAGTTTTATATGTCATTAATATAATATAGAGTTTTTTTATGTCACATATGTTTAATTTAACCATTAATTTTAAGTTCCATGTATAGTGTGAACAAATCACATCACTTTGAGGGGGCAGTAGTCCACACTTCCACAAATGATGTTATGATTTTTACACAAAATGAAAAGTATAAATATAGATTATATAAAATAAATAAAGAAGATTAAAAACATAATAAATTTAATATTTAACATATATAAACATATTTTACCTCATAATGTAGAACATGATAGGCGGTAAAGGAAGAACGAAGAATCCTTGTTTCGTGAGGCGGTAGTTCGTCATTCACATAAATAGTATATTCGTCACCCATTAGATGCATGTGTCTGTATGTGTAGGTTAAACTCTTAGAATAAAAACATCATAGTACATTTATTATAAATTTTTATTATATGATCATGGAATAATAATATTTTATTAGGTGTAGTAGTAATTTGAAGAAAAGAGATTGTTGGAAAGCATTGCACTAAAAATCGGGTAACAACTTTTGGTTTATACCAAAAGGCATCATTGGAAAGATTTATGCCCAAATTTAGGCTTCAGGGTAAATAGGAAGGATTTTAGGAATCTATTTGGATAGATCTTGGCTGAGCCTAAGTGGTTTCATAGGTGTGCAGAAATGGGAGAAGTTGTGGCCTTTATAGTGGAGGAGTGGTGCTCTTGTAATATTTTGACAAAGGAATTATTCTCACAATTTTCATACAGAAAGTGGATCCAATAATGGACTCAAATAGATAAAATAGAGTATAGGGTCGATATATGGATATAAAATACCTCTTGGATAAGTTTAAAGGTCATTTTGGGCCTTATGGTAATGGTTTATTCCTTTATTAAGCTTAATTTAACCACAATCATTTTGATTAAATTTTATTACTTCCACTAATATTATTTGTCAAAAACAAAATTGTTCTTATGATACATTATAAAATATTATTATTCTAGATACTGAATCCTTTTTTTCAAATTCCAATCATATAATTTTCAAAACTTAATTTAAAATTCATCCGGAATGTGGGATGACATTTCGGGTTTTTAAAGTTAAAATGTCTGAAAGTTTTCTTTTTTTTTCATAATCAATTTCAAATTGAAATTAATTATAATTACATAAATTATATTTATTGATAAAAATATTATCTAATTAAACTTTAAAACCAATTAAAATTATTATTTAACATTATAAATAAATTATATTAAAAGGTCATTTTGAACTAAAATTCAGTATTTTAACTATTTATTAAAAATGAAATGTCTCTGAAAAATATAAAAAATAACCCTAACCTAATTATTATGTTTTTATTTCAAAAATTATGTTTATTTTGACATATTGAATCAATAAAATATTAAAAATTTATATTTAAATTGAGTTCCCCATTAAAAGGTGGTAAAAATGCCTTAATAAAAATATACTACTTTAGGTGTAATATTGAGTTTCTTCTTATCTTATGATTATAAAATATATTGGATTAATATAAAAAATATTTCATTGAATATATAATATATATTAAATTAATATAACTCTATAATAATTATTACTTTAATTTATTAGTATAAAATAGCTTTGTGATCATAAAAATGGTATTATATAAAAACATTATGTTTATATTCAATTTGTTCATATATAAATTTTTAATTAATTTTCGACCTATGAATTAATATTACATTGTTTTAGACCACATATCTTCATAATTTAGTTAATACTATTCATAACCTATAATATTATATCTATGTTATATAATATTGTATTAAATTATAATATTTTAATAATACATTTTTATTTGGTGAAACTCATTCTTACGTATAACACAAGCTATCAAGGAACGTCTATCTTTCATGTGATCCAAGATGACTCATTGTCACACGCATTAAAAGCCATTTCATATATTGATTTTTTTTAATATTTTGAATTTATAGTAGAGTGTCAGGATATTATATTCCCTTATGTGCTTAGTGATGCGTGTCATACATGTTATTGAACACAAAGATGTAATTTATAATTTTGAGATGT
Source organism: Viscum album (assembly GCA_963277665.1). NCBI lineage: Eukaryota > Viridiplantae > Streptophyta > Magnoliopsida > Santalales > Viscaceae > Viscum > Viscum album. The sequence goes on from OY728137.1 coordinate 384,777,887, forward strand.
TAAAATCCCCTCACCTTAATTAAATTTTGTCCTCAAAATTCAAACACAATCTTTGTAATATATTTTTTGATATTTCCTATATTTGAAATCCCACATCATAAAAACAGTTAATAAAATATACTCTTAATAAGAGGGTATGATAAGTACAAAGTTCACATAGAGTAACATATAACTAGGTCTTTATGTATGAGAAAATTAGTATAAGTAGAGATACATACTTAGTGGAAAATAGAAATTATTTATAGTGAGTGGTTGAGGTCATCAATTATCAAACAATTGAATGATTAATAGAAAATTAAGGGCCTCAAATCCCCAAATCATTTATGATTTAGAGGACCATCAGTTTAACATAAATTAAGTTATTATGACAACATTTTATTTGTCATTTATTTTTCCTAATGATGGGTAATTATTTTACTGTATAAGAATATAATGAAATTTACTTACATGATATGTTTTAATTTCATGTAAACGATTTCATCTTTTGCTCATTCTTAGGTCAATTCTAAATTCATCTATTTCTTCAAGAAATAGATATCCAAAAATTAACTTTCATTCCAAAAGAACTAAAATAAACATTTAATGGGTTATAAGGCCTATAAAAGAGTGGCAATTAAAACTATTTGTCTTTAGTTATCATTAAAAACCAATATGGTTAATATATCAATCTCTAATCCTCAAAAGTGATACTATGCGTTCATCATTAAAAATTATTCATCAAATTTATTAACTAAATTTAATGAAAAATTAACTAAGAAATTGTGTAGGTCACTGGCTGTCATGAAACCCTTATTGTCCTTCGGTCATGGGTTCAAGACTCATGGATTTTCTAGACATGATAGGATCTTACCTGGAATATAGGTTTTTCTTTTCTAAAACCATATTAACATAATTTCCAAAAATAAATATGACGGAAATCCTTGAAATTAAATAAACTATTAACTAAGGTTTTCTATACAACTATTTATTATAAATTCTGATAGTATTATTTTACTATTAGTATGATGTCATTATAGACCATAAGAACCCAAAAGTTTATCAATACCTTTAAACTTATGTTTATTAAATGTAACGGAATTATTCATAAAATTACATTTCCACTAAAACATATGCTTCAAAAATAAATCATTATCCTTATACGTTTCATGATTATTGTAACCAAAATAGCACTGGTAAAAAAATTCAATAGTTTAATTATTGAATCCAAAAAATACATCATCAAAATAGGTACTTCCTTAGTCTTTTCTTTACTATAATATCATTTATTGGATTTATAAATCATGAAAACTTGTCTTCAATCTAAAACACATTTGGTTTAACTTAGGTTACTTATTATGTTTCCAAATCTTGCATAATGGTTTGTAAAGAAAATGTGAATTATCCAAATAAAATATCCTAAGAGTGCCAAACTAGGTTTATAGTAAGGACCATTTTCATGTAACAGGTTACCCCGAGTTAGGCTTAGAACACATTGTCAGAGTTATTCCTCTTAGGTATATATGTTCCATAACCAAGTACACATGTTGTATGTAGGAAGGTATGTATTTCTATGAAATACCAAAAAAATAACTACATTTCCAAAACTATAGGTTATTATTTTATACTTATCCTCCAATTCTACCTTAGGGTTATCTTCCCTAACCAATGCTTTCCAAAATATAATTCCCAAGGTTTATACTAAACTTCATCTGATAACTAATATATCACCCCGACCCTAGATAGCCTGGAGACAGTGTCTCATATTATTACATTGGTATGATTACATGGAATCAAATCCTGAAGAACCAAAGAGATTAGTGGTCTTCTCAAACCAAATACATAAATGAGTCTTGTAAAAAAATTAATACACTAATTGCTGCATAATTTGTTTTCTATTAAAATAAATAACTTCGTGGATAACTATAATCCTTCCAGTAAATCCCTACAAATATTTTATTGTACATTTTGTGGATTTATGGGTAAAGAAATATAATAAGGGTGAGTTCAAATTCTCATTAAGGAAAAAATATATCCAAAGAAATAATGAATCAATGATAGTAATAATTATGTCATGGTAAATATGTGAACACACATACCATGTAATCAAAAAACTGAGAAGGAAGTGCATAAACAATATAGAAAGGTAATAACAAGAAACACATTCCATTAAAATAACCAGATAATGAAAAATAAATTTGTCAAGGTAATAAAATAAAACACAAGCTATTTAATCAATGAAATGAAATAAAATGTATCCATAGATACGTCGACACATAATATCATGGATAAATAATAACTGAAACTAAATTAGGTAAATTCTTGATTATTAGATGCCATGTTTCCTAGGTATATGGTACCTTTATTATCATGAACTTTCACAAGACAATTTAAACATATCTGGAAAATACCCCATCTAATTTGGCTAGCCAAATGACTCGTCCCATGAGACTATCAATACATCGAGGTTATATCTATAACCGGGCTCCACCTGTGTCGTACCAGTCCAAAACATTCATCATATATCGAAAATTAATTTAACAATGTGCCTTATCAAATATCCCTATGGAGTAAGAGATATGGATTTATCAATTTTAAAAAAAATCAAAAAAAATCAATGTAAAAATTATATAAAAATGATATATGGTTTTATAAATGAACATATCCATTATTAAGGATATGGAAAATTAGGGTAAATTCAATGTTTATTGTTCATAGGAAAATAAATATTTCAAGGGGTAAAAGGAATCAAGTAGGTGAATTTAAATAATACCCTCAGCCAAATAAATCATAAAACATACTGAGGGATATTAAGGACGGTATCAATACAACATACCCAAAGTGGATTAAAATAAAGAGTTATTGTCATTGATGAATGGAAATATTATAAAAAATATCTTTTAAAAACATTCTTGTAGAAAATATCCTTTTTTTTAAAACCTTTTGAAAAACATTTTATTTAAAAATTTACATTTTAAACATGAAAAGTAAGCTACAATGTAATGAGAGTGGGTAAATCCATACATTCTATACAAGGTAAAAAAGAACATTCCTTTTCCTTGAAAAAAAAGGCTAGAAAAAAAGAATTGTTTGGAAAGATAAATGAAGATTCCATTGAAAACATTGGTGAAATAAAAAATGGGTAAAAATGTATCTTCCAAATATGTTAAAAACATTTTTAAAACATTTTAATAAAACATGGGTTTTAGAAGAAAACAGGTTCTCTGACTAATTAGAAAATGAAGTCGAGTTTTCTTAAAAACATTTTATGAAACACCATGAGTACCAAAGAGTGGTAAAATGGTACTAATACTTGAAAAAATTCATTAATACCAATATGAGTGAAAATTAAAGTTTTTATTGAAAAAAAGTCATATAATTTCCTCAAATAGAAATGAATTATTAGTAAAATTATTCTTGAAAAAAATAATCATTAAACAGTCCAAAGTGTCCCATACCACTTTCAAACATTTTAAATCATAAGCCTTGTGAATGAATAAAATTAAATAAAAGTTATAATATAATTTTAGGGATTATATTCATTATATATCATGCAAAAGGTCAGTATATACACCATAGAGAAGAAATTGGGTTCATAACAACAAATAAGTCTTAATGGAATGTAAATTGAGATGAAATCTTTGATCTTGCATTTGATTTGTCTTGTGTGTATTTATATTCATGAATAAAAAAATTATTATAATTATTTAAGTGATTTAAAACCTTTTTCATGTTTATCATAATTTTTATTTCACTTATTACTATGTTATATATAACTACTTAAACAATTAAGTTTATACCGATTGCTTTGACCAAATTCAGTTTCTTTGTCAGAAAAACTTTGGTAGGTAAACTATGGTCAAATAGGTCATTATATAGCATCTTAAAAATAATAATAATTTCATATATGTCATATTTATATTTTAATTATTATTTTAAAACCAATAATTAAATATCATCATGAAAAATTAACCAATGTTACAATTATAGAGACGGACAGTCATACGTACACATAAGTAATGGTCTCATTTCTCAATGATTGTTATGGAAAGAAGGAAAGTATCATTATATACTTCCAAAATTATAATTATATCATAAATATAATATTATTTAATCATATATACTTATATATTGAATTATTGTGATGTAAAATGAATCATGTCATGTCGAGGAGGTGATAGTCCACACGTCCGCGACCGACATTATGATTTTTATGTATGTGAGAGGATAATAAAGAAAATGATATATATTATATTTATAGAAAATATATAATTTAAATGATATAATATATAGTTTTTATGTCACATATTTTTAATTAAAACCATCCATCATACGTTCCATGTATAGTGTGAATGAAACACATCGCTTTTACGGGGTGGCAGTCCGCACTTCTACAAACGATGTTGTCATTTTTACAAAAAATGGAAAGTATAAAGATAGGTGTATTGAAAGAATTAAAGAAGCTAAAATACATAATAAATACTATATATAACATATATAAATAAATTTTCCATCATAATTACCACCATGATAGGTAATAAAAGAAGAATGAACAATCATCGTTTCATGAGGTGGTAGTTCACCTTTCACATAAACAGTATATTTGTTTTCCATTAGATGGATGTGTGTGTAAGTGTAGGTAGAAACATTAGAATAAAACACCCTAGTATATTTATTATACTAGATTTATTATATGAACATTTAATAATAATATTTAAGGCGGTTGATAATTAGTTCAAAGAAAAGTGATCATTGGAAAGAATTACATTAAAAATAAGTAAACTCCTTTTGGTTTATAGAAAAAAGGATTCCTTATAAGGAATTACTAAAAATGGAGGATTCAAGGTATATGGGATTTTTTTTTTTTGAATCTATTTGGTTAGATCTTGTCTGAGCCTAAGTGGCTTGAAAGATTAGGGGAATGGGTATAATTGGTGGCCTTTTATAGTGAAAGAGGAGTGACACTCTTGAAATATTTTGACAAAAGAATTATTCTCAAGTTTTTCTTATTAAATGGGGATCCAATAATGGACAAAATTTAATAAAAGATATGATAGTTTCAATATATGTCCATGAAATAGCTATTTGAAAAGTTTATAGGTCGTTTTGGTCCTTATGGTTAACATTTGGTCCCTTATTAAGCGTAATTTAACCTTAATAGTTGTAAATAATTTTAATTATTTTCACTAATATTTTTTTTCCAAAAAATGTTATTCTTATTATAAATTATAAATAATTATTCTTCCAAATATGGAATCCATTTTTCCAAATTCCAATCATATAAGTGACCAAAATTTATTTAAAATTAATCTTGTGGGTGAAGGGACAATACAGGTTTTTAAAGTACAATTTTCCAAAAGTTTGATATGTTTTTATAAAAAATTTAAATGTAAAATTGATTCCAATGAAATAAATTGTATTAATTGATAAAAAAATATCTAATTAAAATTTAAAACCAATTAAAAGTGTAACTCACCAACTCCAGAAGCCCGGAGGTGGTGTATTATTTTAATACATTGGTATGATTATAAGGAATCAAATCCTGAAGGACCGGGCAGTTTAATAGTCTTGGAAAATTGATTACATATAGGAACATTACATTAAAATTCAAATCATAATATCCAATATAGATAATTCTTTGATAACAACATTATTTTCCTAGATTAACCCTCGATATCAATCATAAAACACTTCTTGGAATCCTGGGAAAACAAAATATAAGAAAGGGGTGAGATAGGATACTCATTAAGGGTAAACAATACATAAGAAGCTTTCATAAATAAGCATAAACTTTTAATCGGGTAATACGTTAGTCAAAACCAAAACTATTTTGTCTCATGAGAACTGCCGATGCATCGAGGGGATATAGTGGGCCCTGCACGTTACATACTAAGTCTAATTCATTCATCTTATGAAAGTGGTAAAACATAACAAATATAAACATTAGTATTAAAACTATCATACCAAATGTTAATAATATCACTATAAACCATAAATGGTATCAAAATAGCACATCTATAGTCAAAATAATCATAAACCATTAAATAAATAAGGTATATTATATAATAAGATATTAAACTTAATCAAATGTAATATTCAACAAAGGATGTTTCCATATGTGAAAATTATCAAGTAAAATCATTATAAATATATTGATAAAATTACACATATACATTGAAATCGTTTGTTTAAGAGTTTCACATAAAATAAAAAATTCAATAAATTTCTGAATCAAACTACCCTGCAACCCTTTGAAACAATTTAGAGAAATTTTAAAATAAACATTTTAAAATATTCATGTCCATAAAACCCATTTTGAAAACATGGAATTGAAAGAGGGTGATTTATAGTAATAAATCATAAAAACATTTAAAATTATGTTTTTTTTAAGATTCACTTACATAAAACCTTAAAAGATACCTTTTGAAAATATTTCAATGAAATTAAAAATATTCACAAAATGTCCATTATTATCATTTTATATCCATATAAATAGTTCTGTAAAATAAGATCAAGAATATTGAAATAGAGAAAGGATTAATTCTTTAAACATCTAAAGTATCCCATACCACTTTGAACATTTAAAAAACAGCCTCATATCTTCAAATGAATCTTTAAATACCATGAATATAAATTTATCCATGATATGAAATATAATAGGGGTAGTAAATACACCACACATAAGAAATAGGTGGTGAACATGGATTATATCTCACAAAAAGTAAAATTAAGATATAAATCCCCTTACAAAGATCATATCATTAGAGTGAGGATAAATTCATGAAATAATTATGTGTGAAAAATATAATTCCCCTTAGCTTTGGTATGATACTCTCTGTACCTATCCAAAACATAAGTATAATATTTTTAAACATATTATTAATTTTTACAAGAATAATAATAATATTTATGATATCATAAATGATTCATTTATGACTTTATATTACCATTTTATTAATAATTTTCAAGTTAAATCAATATTTTGGGTATTAATCGCTTTGTTTATCACACATATTTTGACTTGTTATTATTGATATTATTACTTATATAATGGTTCAATTTATTATATAATGTAAAACATGATTTATATATCATATATATTCATTATGTAAACATATATAATAGTTATATAAATTAAATTTCACACACCGTTCAAGGAGACGGTAGGTCATACGTACGCATGAACGAAGTTTCTATTTTCTTAACATATTTAATGGAAGTATAATAACATATATGTGTGTGTGTATTGAAATTACAATAGAATTATTATGTCATATATTCATACCTATTCATTATATATATTTTTATAATTATTCTTGAATGATTAATGTGGAGAATGAATCACATCACGTCATGGAGACGATAGGTCGTACATACACACGAGCGGAAGTATCATTCTTTAATGGTAAATGGGGTAAGGAAATGGATGGTATATTAATTATACAAAATATTATCATGTCATATTAATTTTTTATATCCATTATATTCATCATTATACCCATTCAAATAAAGTATACAAGAAAAATAGTTTACACCATGACGTGGAGATGGTAAGTCGAACGTACGCACGCGTAGTGACATAGTTTTACATAAGATGGGTAAAATTAGTAATATGGTTGTACAATAATCATTAAAAAAACTTTGAATACAGTTTATGTTGGATTTATTACTTTAGTATGGAAAAAACAATGTAAAATTAAGTGGAAGAAGAAAAGAACTTTGAAATATTTGGTGAAACAATTACCTCTTCTTCAAGTGTCTCCTTTTGATTTGCACAAAAGGACTCATTAGGTTGGATTTCAGCCCAAATTATAGATTTTTGGATGAATTGAGTGAATTTGGGAGAATAAATGAGTAGGTTTTGGTGGAACTAAATGTATTTCAAGGAGTGAATAAAATATAAGGAGAGTTTCCCTTTTATAAGAGAGGGGAGGGGCACTTTAGGAAACTCCAATACTATTAATTTATTATAAATTTATTTTTGATTTAAAATAGATACAAAGTAAGTTATGTATATTATAATATGATTATGGGTCTAAATACACTAAAAAATGATTTTTATTTATGTTTATGTCACAAAATTAACCATATCTTTTGGATTTATCCCTTAGTTAAATAGTTTAACTCTTACCGTGTCTACTTGTCTTTTTATAATATAGGATTAATAATTACAATAAAATTCTAAAAGAACCCCAATTGGATAATTTATGAAATATTTAACACTATCTGGGTAATTTTGAAGAACCATATATTTTTATGGCTTTTATATCATTTAATACAATATTATTTGTTTTGAAATTTCATTTATGTCGATTTTGACACTATTTAATACAAGATTTTTTTTAAAGTCATAAAAACTTGATTACATAAAATAAACTGCATTAAATCATCCCTAAAATGTAAATTTCATCCAAAATAATCAAGCATGGAATAAAATATCAGAAATTATGTTTATTTTAATATTATTTATATCATTTATTTGATTCTTCCATAAATAAATCAATTAGTGCATCATTATTGTGTCACTGTTTATTTTAATTATTTATTTTATAAAATTATAAATAAATAAAAATTGGATAAACATTTTATATTTATTTATACTATTTATATTCAACCATATGACTTATATAACCTCATATTTAAAATAATATATTTATTAGAATTTGAATAAGACATTTTTAACTCTTCTTTAAATAAAATATAATAAATGTCCTAATCTAACGCAAGTGGCTTAAAAGAATCATATTTTAGACATAAGGTTTATTTGGGTCTAAAAAAACTTATCCAATTAAATTATTAAAAGTGTTAGGGTAATGTTATATTATTATAGTATTATTTTTAACTTTAATTACCCTAGTCACCTTTAACAGTGGTAAATAAAATTAAAAATAAAATCTTCACCATATTTATTTTTATACTATTAGACCTAATTTCTAAAACTTACCATAACCATGTATATCTAGATTTTCAAAAATCCATTCAAAGGAGTGGTAAAATTACATTTAATGTTAATCCTGCAAAAGTCGCTAGAGGGCGGGTAAAAGAGAGGTTCAAAAGTTTAATAAATTTTTATTTCTAATTCTATTATAAAAAATTATTCTAATGTATTAAATTGGATTAATATATGTATTATTTCTATATTGTGACTGTAAAATCAATTTAATGTAAAATAATTATTTAAATGAAATGATCAGTTTTTAACAAAAGTGTAGTATTTCTTACTATTTATCATAAATGAAACTTTTCAGAAAAAAAAACCAAAAAATATCATCCTAAGTTAATTTTTATATTCTAAATTCAAAAATAAAGTCTACTTTGAAAAATAAATTTCATTAATTTTTATAATGTGTTTAATACTATTCATAACTTCTTTTAAAATGGCTAGTTTGATAGGTCATGGTGCACTCGAACTCTGTATTGCGTGTAACACAAGCTATTAAATTTATTTAAAAAGAAACGTATTGTTGAGTCTTGGGGTGTTAAATTCTTCACACCATAATTAAATTGTTTCCATAAAAACTCATTTTGAAAACATAGACATGAATGAGAATGATTTAGAGTAATAAATCTTAAAAATAATTAAAATGATGTTTTAGTTAAAGATTACCTTAAGTAAAACATTAAAATATTTCTTTTTAAAACATTGGAATGAACATAAAAATACACACAAAAATTACACAATTAGCCCTTTATATCCATATAAATAGCTTTGTAGAATAAGATCTAGAATATTAAAATGGAGAAAGGATAAATGGTTTAAACATTCAAAGAATCTCATTCCACTTTGAACATTTAAATAATAAGCCTGATATCATCAAATGAATCATTAAATACCATTAATATAAATGTATCCTAGATATCAAATATAATAGGTGCATTAGATACGCCAAGTGTAAGAAATAGTTTGGGATCATGGCTTATATCTTACAAAAACTAAAAGTGTGACAGAATTCCCCTTAAAAATATTTTAACATTAAAGTGAGGATAAATCAATGAAATATTTATCTGTGAAAAATATAATTCCACCAAATATAAATGAATATTTAGTATAAAATAATCAAGGGTCATTCACAGATATTCTTGGAAGAATATAACCAATAGCATAGATGTTTAACTCAATGAATGGAAATTGAGTTAATATTTCCCTTACCTTAGGACTGATACTCTCCATACATGCCAAAAACTATAGTATAATGTTTTTAAACATATCATTAACTTCTATAAAAATCATAGAAATATTTATGATATCAATTATGACTTTATATTTGTTGTTTATTAATAATTTATAAGTTAAATAAACATTTCAAGTAATAATCCCTTTGTTTATCGTACGTGTTTTGACTTATTATTATTGATATTATTACTTAGATAAATATTTAATTACTTACAGAATGTAAAAAATGAATTATATATCATATATATTCTATACATGAAAATATATAATAGATAGATAAATTAAATAGAACATGTTTTTCAAGGAGACGGTAGGTCGTATGTACATATGCACGTTGTTTCTATTTTCTTATCATATTGAATGGAAGTATGTAAATAACATATATGTGTGTGTATGTATATATATTATTCTAGTAGAATTATTGTGTCATATATTTCATAATTATTAATTATATAAATTTTAATAATAATTCTTGAATGGTTAATGTAAAGAATGAATCTAATCTCGTTGTGGAAACGGTAGGTCGTATATACGTACGAGCGAAGGAATCATTATTTAATGGTAAAGGGAGTAAGAAAATTTATGGAATATTAATTATAAAAAATAATTATCATGTAATATTAATTATTTATATCTATTATATTCATCATTATCTTCATCTAAATAAAGTTTATATGACAAAAAGTTTACACCATGGCGTGTAGACAGTAAGTCGTACGTACGCACGCATGGTGACATTGTCATTCGTAAGATGGGTAAAAGGAGGAATAAAATTGTCCCATAAAAATTAAAACATCTCAAAATATATTATATTACATATTTATTATTTTTTGTGAAAATAACTTAATAAAATTAAGTAGAAGAAGAAAATAACTTTTAAAGAGTTAATAAAATAATTACCTCTTCTTCGAGGGTCTCCTTTAGATTTTCATAAAAGGAAAACATAGGTTGGATTTTTGCTCAGAGTATGGAATCTAATATGAAGTGAGGTAAGTTGCGAGGATAAATTCTCTAGTTTTTTCTGAAATAAATGGATTTAGAGTTGTGAATAAAATAGAAGGAGAGTTTCCTCTTTATAAGATAGGGGAGGAACACTTTAGGAAACTCCAAAACTACTAATTTTTTACAAATTGATTTTAGTTTTTAAATATCTCCAAAGTGAGTTATTTTGAGTCTAAGATGAGTATGGATCTAAATAATCTCAATCAAATATTTTTAAATAAGTTTAGGTCACAAAATTAACATTATATTTTAGATTTATCCCTTAGTTAAATGGTTTAACTCTTACTGTGTTTACTTGTCTTTTTATACTATAAGGTTAATATAGTTACTATAATGTCAAAAAAATTCCAATTGGATAATTTATGAAATATTTACCACAATCCATATTATTTAGAAAAACCATATATTTTTATGGCTCTTATATCATTTAATAAAATAGTATTTATTTTAAAATTTCATTTATGTCAATTTTGACACTATATAATACAATATATTTTTTAAAAGTCATAAAAACTTGATTCCTTAAAAAAATTAACTAATCCCTAACATGTCAATGTCGTTCAAAAAAATAGTGGATCACATCAAAAATTTAAAAGTATATTCATTTTAATATTATTTATAACATTTATTTGATTCTACCTTTAATAAATTAATTACTGCATTATTATTATGTCGTAATTTAATTTAATTGGTTATTTTATAAAATTATAAATAAATTACATTAATGTAGATAATTATTTTATATTTATTATTATTATTTATATTCAACCATATCACTTATACAACCTTGTATTTAAAATGATATGGTAATTAAAATTTTAATGTGACATTTTTAACTCCTCCTAAAATAAAATATAACAAATTTCCTAATCTTACACAAGTGGCTTAAAAGAGTCATATTTTCGACCGAATGTTGAATTTATTTGAAAAAAACTTATCCAATAAAATTAGGAAAAGTTTTAGGGTAGTTTTATATTATTATAATATTATTTATACCTTTAATTACCCTATTTACCATAAACTGTGGTAAATAAAATACAAAAGTTACTATTCACCAAAAATTATTTTGATCCTATTACACCACATTTTTCATAATTTTTACAACCATGTATATTAATTTTTTAAAATTTCATCCACAGAAGTGGTAAAATTAAATTTAATGTCAATCACATAAATGTGGCTAAAAGGCAGGTAAAAGAGACATTCAAAAGTTCAATAAATTGTTTTTCTAATTCTATTATAAAAATTATTCCAATGACCTACATTGGATTATTATATGTATTAATTATCTCTTTTTACTATAAAATAAATTTATTTTAAAATATTTATTTAAATGAAAAAGTCGGTTTGTAACAACAATGCTGTATTTTTCACTATTCATCATAAATTGAAACTTTTCAGAAAAAACCAAAAAATCACCCTAAGTTAATTTTGATATTCTAAATTTATGAATGAAGTCTATTTTGAAAAATAAATTTCATAAATTTCATAATTTGGTTATTATTATTCATAATCGCTTTTTAAACAACTAGTTTGATAGGTCATTGTGTACTCGAACTCAGTGTTGCATGCAAGACAAGATATTGAATTTACTTAAAAATAAATGAACCATGAAATCTTGTGGTGTTACATTCTCTCAAACTTAATTAAATTATGACCTCTCAATTTAAAATTGATCTTAGTAATCAAGAGTTTGATATTTTAAAAATACTATTCTTTAATAACCCACAACGTAAACAGGGTTAGTAGCATATATTCTTCCCAAGTAGGAAAGAGAAATGTGAATATCACCACAAAATTAGGCTTTTGAATATGAGAACATTAGTGAAAATTATAGACATGTACTTGGAGGGAAAAGAAAAATAATTTTAGGGAGTGATTGAGGTCATCAATCGCAAACAATTCAATGATCAATGGAAAATTGATGGTCTTAAATCCATAAATCTATAATGATTTAAAATACCATCTATTCAAAATAAAATTAACATCTTTTTTTTCTTTTCCTATGGCCGAGGAATGAATTTACTCTATAATAATGTAAGGAAATATAATTACTTGATATGTCTCTATAAACACAATCTTGCCCTTTATTGAAATCCCACATCAGAAAAAGGATTAATGAGACCTTTATTTTAAAATAAAGAAAGGAAAGTAAGAAGGTCACCAAAGAAAACACATACTAGGGTTCTATGTAGGAAAACATGGACATGAAATAAAATGTAACCATTAATTTATGATGGAGAGTGATAGAGAACATTATTAGGATAAAATTAAAAATCACAAAGTTATAAATCTCTAATTTTACATGGTACCATTTGATTCATCTCAAAATAAAGTACTAAGAAAACATTTACAGTTTTATGATATTTTCCATAGATATAAAGAATTAATTTATTTCATATATTAATAAAATTAGGAATCATAGTTACTTAATTAACGAGTAGAGTTTCCACCATTAATCATTTTCCACTAAAAACTCATATTTTTTCCCAAAAGATGAATTTTTCCTAGTTGAAGCACTAGATTCTACCTCTAGAGAATTGAAAAATCCAAAAAATATTAAATATATTTTTCTACAATACTTATTCATTAACTAGAAACAAAATGTCTATATAGGATAATATAATTCCCAAAAATAATCTCTAAAATTTTATACCAAACCCCAAATTTCAACATATATCATTCAGCAAAAAACTATCCTTCCACAAAAATATTCTAGACTATGATTGAAATCGAATAATCAGATGTATTTAATCATATAGACTTTCAATAAATCACTCTTAATGTCTCATACCAAATTTAATTGTCTAAATCACATAATCTCTAAGGTTTTCTAACCATTTCCATAAATAACCTGAATAACCATAAGTCCACAATAAAATCATATTTGACTCCAAATATAATTCAACCATTGTTTATTAAAATATTTGGCTACATTATTCATTGAGGATTTCCAAAATAGAGAATGTCTTCTCGATTAACATTAATTACCTAGTCCCTGAGTCATTTTTTAATCCTGAAATTATCTATTTGATAAAACAAATTTACTTTAACAAAAAATAACCTTTATCCATATGTAAAAAATTCATGCTAACCAGGAATTAATATAGGAAAGTGGTAGGAACTTTACCCTTTTCACCCTTCGGTTGTGGGTTCAAGACCCATAGCCTTTCTGGATGCAATGGGTTGTCACTCTGCCCGTGGTATGTCCTTTTTCTAAAAAAATATTAATTTAAATTCCTAAATAAAAATTGTGAAATTTATTAAAATGAGGATAATCATTAAATAAAATTTTCACTAAGGTTTTCAATAAAAATTAAATACATAAATACATCATCCATTTATTTCTACATAGGTCCTTATTGGACTAAAAGTTATCCTATAGAACTGGTAATTGACTCGGGTAATGCCCAGGTCCCTTAAATATACAGAAAATAACTACAAATGGATTCTTAGGATAAATCTTATTTCCATCCATCTTACACTTCATTTTTCATCAAAAATTAATTTTTTTATATACTTATTTCCCACACATAAAAAATTTATTGGTTCCACTGAGAAACTTTCCTAGGTTTCCCCTTCCACATTTCTTACAAAATGAAAATTGAGCTTTCTTTTATCTATGGTCTCTACTATTGGAGCTCTTAGGAAACTCCACTTTTCTCTTCTTTGGTTAATTTAGGACTTCGTTAATGTATATTTTTTTAATCATATTTTTAGAAAACTTATTAGGCATAAACACAATATATTTCACTCCTATAAATCTTCCATTTGGTTTCTCATCACCACCACGTTTTCCACCTTTTCCATTATGTTCAATGTTAATATGAATTTTTTGGGTTCCAACCATTGAATAAAACCAAAATTTATAGTGTGAGAAAAAATAGTTGTAAGATAATTTAAATAATATCATGACACATTATTTTCATTATAAAAAACCATAGGTATAACTAAGTTTATTCATTCACATATTATATTAAAATCCTTCATATCGATTTGTAAAGAAAATGTGAATTATCTTAAGCATTTCCCCGGGGAGTGTCAAACTAGGTTCAAAGTAATCCCATTATCATGTAATAGTTTACCCCGAGTCAGGCCTGAGGCACCTTCTTAGATTTTTTATGCTTAGTTACATCTGTTCTAGAACAACATCTACTTATATTATCTAGATAGGAATGTATTTTCTTGTAATACCCACATAATCAATACAATACCAAAATTCTTGGATGTTCTTATATACCTATCTTCATAGTTTATGATAGGGTTATGTTCCCTGACCTACATTTATAAATCTAGTTTCCAAGGTTTCTAGTAAACTTCCTTTGATACCAACTATAATGCCACGACCCCAGAATCTGAGAACCAGTGCATTATTTTAATACATTGTCATGATTACAAGGAATCAAATCCTAATCTGTTTAGCAGTCTTGAACATAGATTACATACATATACTTTACTTTACAATTCAAAACATAATATGAAACCTATATTATTATTATATAATGCGTTTATTCAACTAGATTAACCCTCCATATCAATCATAAAAAATTTATTATCATCCTAGGAAAATAAAATATAAGGAAAGGGTGAGCTTGGATGCTCATTAAGGGTAAACAATACAACAAAATCTTTCATAAATAAACGTAAACATTTAAGGAAATGTATAGAAATAAAACTCATGACTTTTAAAAAAATCTTGAGAATAATATGGAAACAATAAATGAAATAAATCCATATAAATATTCACATGAACATTCTACTTGTCAAATAATCACATGTAGTATCAATAACTAATTTTGTAATGAGGGAATACATAATGTCGAGCATCAAAATCATATAATCAAGGCCTCTTGACAAGACCATACATAAGTGGGTAAGACATTAGTCAAAACACAAAAAAGTTTGTCTCATTGGAACTATCGATGCATTGAGGGGTAATAGTAGGCTCCTCCCATGACTTCCTAAGTCCAATTAATTCCTCTTATAAAAGTGGTAAAACATAACAAACATTAACATTCATATTAAAACTAGCATACGAAATGTTAATATTGTAAGCATAAACCATGAATGGTATCAAAATATCACATCTAGAGACAAAATAATCATAAACCCTTAAATAAATAAGGTAGATTTTATAATAAGAGATCAATATTAATCAAACATAAGACTCAACAAATGTTGTTTACATATAGGAAAATACTCTAATAAAATCATTAGAAATATCTTGATAAAAATACAATTCCACATTGAAATCATATATTTAAAATTTGTCCATAAAAGAAAAAAATTGATCGATTTTTAAATCAAATTGTCTCATACCACTTTGAAAATTTTCAAAGGAATTTGAAAATTAATAGTTTAAAATATTCATGTCCATAAAACCCATTTAGAAAACATGGACATGAATAAGAATGATTTAAAGGAATAAATATTAAAAACATTTAAAATGATGTTTTATTTAAATATACCCTTACAAAAAACCTTAAGAGATTCTATTTGAAAAAAATTGAATAAATAGACATAGAATTTCCATTATTATCCTTTTATATCCATATAAATAGTTGTGCAGAATAAGATCAAGAATATTGAAATCCAGAAAGGATTTATTCTTTAAATATTTAAAGGGTCCCATATCACTTTGAACATTTAAATAATAAACCTAATATATTCAAATTAATGTTTAAATTATATGAAGATAAATTTATCCATGATATGAAAGACAATAGGGGAAATGCATACACCATGAATAATAAATAGGTGGTGAACATGGTTTATATCTCATGAAAATTAAAAGTGAGATGGAATAACCCTTACAAAGATTGTATCATTAGAGTGAGGATAAATAAATAACATAATTATGTGTAAAAAATATAATTACACCCAATATAATTGTATATTCATTATAACAAAATTAGGGTTCATTCACACATACTCTTGGAATAACATAACTAATGAAATAGATGATTAACTCATTGATTGGAAATTAAGTTAATCATTCCCTTATCTTAGGACTGATACTCTCCATACGTGGATGAAACTCCTGTATAAAGCTTATAAGCATATTATTAACTTATAAAAAAATAATAATAATATTTATGATATCATATATGATTCATTTATAACTTTATATTACCTTTTTTAAATAATATCCAAGTTAAAGTAACATTTAGGGTAATAATCGCTTTGTTTATCGTACGTGTTTTGAAATGTTATTATTGATATTATTACACAGATCATTATTTAATTACTTAAATAATATAAATAATGATTGATATATCATATATATTTAGTATATAAATATATATAATAAATAGATAAATTAAATGGAACACACTGTTTAAGGAGATGATAGGTTGTACATAGGCGTGAACATTGTTTCTGTTTTCTTATCGTATTGAATGGAAGTAAATAAATAACACACACACACACACATATATATATATATATATTATTTCAATTCAATTATTCTGTCATATATTTCTTAATTATTCACTATATATATTTTTATAATTATTTTTGAATTGTTAACATGGAGAATGAATCTCATCTCGTTATGGAGACGATAGGTCGTACGTACCCATGCACGCATGGTGACATTGTTTTCTATAAGACAGGTAAAACAAAGAATATGGTTGTCCCATAATCATAAAAACAACTTAGAATATAGTATATTTTGTATTTATTACTTTATTATGGAAACATATTTGGAAAATGAAGTAGAAGAAGGAAAAAACTTTGAAAGAATTGGTAAAACAATTATCTCTTCTTCGAGAGTCTTATTTTGATTTACACAAAAGGACTAATTAATTTTGATTTATGCCCAAATTATTGCCTCTAAGATGAATTGAGGAAAGTTTAGAGGATAAATGGGTAGCTTTTGGTAGAAATAAATGGATTTATAGGTGTAAATAATAGAGAAGGATAGGTGGCCTTTTATAAGAGAAGGGAGGGGCACTTTGGGAAACTCCAAAACAATTGATTTATTATAATTTTATTTTTGATTTAAAATGTCTCTAAACTGCGATTTGTCGAGGTTAATATGATTATGGTTCAAAATCCTCTCAAAAATGATTTTTAGATAGTTTTAGGCCACAAAATTAACATTATCATTTTGATTTAACCGTTAGTCAAATAGTTTAACTCTTACCATGTCTACTTGTCTTTTTATACTATAGCGTTAATATAGTGACAATAAAATGTAAAAAGAACCCCAATTCGATTATTTATGAAATATTAAACTCTATAGAAGTTATTTAGTAGAACCATATATTTTTATCTCTTTTATATCATTTAATAAAATAGTATTTATTTAAAAATTTCATTTTCGTCAATTTTGACATTATTTAATACATGATTCTTTTTCAAGTCATAACAACTTGATTACTTTCAAAAAAACACCTTTAAAGAATCCCTAACATGTTAATTTATTCCAAAAAAATTCTATGACATTAAATATTTCAAATTATATTTATTTTAATATTATTTATATCATTTATTTGATTCTTCTTTTAATAAATCAATTATTGTATCATTATTATATCACTATTAAATTTAGTTATTTATTTTATAAAATTATAAAAAAAAATTACTATAATTTCTATAAACATTTTATGTTTCTAAATACTATTTATAGTCTACCAAATTACTAATATAAACACATATTTAAAATGATATAGTTATTAAAAATTAAATATGACATTAACTCTTCTTTAGATAAAGTATAATAAATGTCCTAATATAATACAAGTGGATTAGAAGGATATTATTTTAGACCTAAGGTTTATTGGGGCCGTAAAACACTTATCTAATAAAATTAATACAATATTTAGCGTGATTTTATATAATTATAATATTATTTTTTACTTTAATTTACATATTTACCTTTAACAGTGGTAAATAAAATTCAAAATCTTTTATTCACCAAAAATTATGTTGATCCAATTAGACCATATTTTTTATTCTGATTACAACCATGTAGGTGAATTTTTTAAAATTCTATTCACAAAAGTCATAAAATTATATTTAATATTAATCCCGCAAAAGTGTCTAGAATGTGGGTAAAAGAGAGGTTCAAAAGATCAATAAATTTTTATTTCTAATTATATTATAAAAATATTCCAATGAACTATATTGGATTAATAAATATATTATTTATATAGTGTGACTATAAAATCAATTTAATGTAAAATAATTATTTAAATGTAAAATTCGGTTTTAAACAATAATGTAGTATTTTTCACTATTCATCAAAAATAGAAACATTTCAAAAAAATACCAAAAAACCCTAATATAATTTGGATATTCTGAAATAGAAAATGAAGTCTATTTCAAAAAATAAATTTCATAAATTTTATAATTTGGATAACATTATCCATAATGTATTTTTAAATGGCTAGTTTGATAGGTCATGGTGCACTCGAACTCGGTGTTTTGTACAAAAAAAACTTTTGAGTTCATTTAAAAAGAAACACACAGTGGAATTTTTGGGGGTTACAAAAAGTGTAATTTAATCTTATAAGTAAATTAGATGAAAAGGATGTTTTGAACTAAAATTTAACATTTTTAACTATTCATTAAAAATGAAATGTTTCTAAAAAATATAAAAAATTTACCCTAACCTAATTATTATGTTTTTATTTTAAAACTAAAGTTTATTTTGATATATTAAATCAATAAAACTGTGAAAATTTAGATTTAAAATGGGTTCTCTATCAAAAGTGGGTAAAAATGACTTAATAAAAATATAGTATTTTATGTGTAATATTGAGTTTGTTCTTATCTTATGCTTATCAAATCAATAATATTTATATAAAAAATATTTGATTGAATATAATATATATATATATATATTACATTAAGATCACTCTCTAACTATGGTTACTTTAATTTATTAGGATAAAAAAAATTGTGATCATAAAATGGTTTAATTTAAAAATATTTTTTTATATTCAATTTGTTCCTATATTAATTTATAATTAATTTGTAACCTATGAATTAATTTTATATTAATTTAAACTATAGATTTTCATAAGTTAGTTAATACTCTTCATAACCACTAATATAATGGATAGGTTATATATTATTGTATTAAATTATAATATTTTAGTAATAAATTGTTATTTGGTAAAACTCGGTATTACGTATAACACAAGCTATTGAGGAAGGTTACTCTTGTGTGTGATGAAAGCTAAATAAATGTTGCAAAAATAAATCAATGCCATGTAGTTAATTTTTTTTAATATAGTTAATATATAATAGAGTCTCGGGATATTATATTCCCTTACCTTCTTGGTGATGTGTGTCATTCAAGTTATCAAACACAAAGATGTACTTCAGAATTTCGGGGTGTTACATTCTCCCTACCTTAATTAAATTTCATCCTTGAAATGTAAACTCTATCTTAGTAATAGATTGTTTGATATTTTCATTTTTTAAATCCTACATCGTAATAAAAGTTAATAAAATATCCTATCAATAAGAGGGTATGATAATTACAAAGGTCACATGAATTAACATATAACTATGTCTCTAAGTTGGATAATATTAGTGGAAATTAGAGATAAATACTTATAAGAAAAGTGTAAATATTTATAGGGAGTTATTGAGGACATCAATTTTCAAACAAGTGAATGATCGATAGAAATTTTAGGGCCCCAATCCATAAATCACTGAGTATTTAGAAGACCATCGGTTCAACAAAAATTAATTTATTAGGAAAACATTTTATTTCTAAGTCATTTTTTCTATTGATGGGTAATTCTTTTATAGCCTAATAATATAAGGAAATTTACTTACATGATATGTTTTAATTTCATGTGAACAATTCCATCTTTTATTCATGTTTTGATCAATTTCCAATTCATCTATTACTTCATGAAATAGATAACCAAAAATAAATTTTCATTCCTGAAGAACTAAAATAAACATTCAATGGTTCTTAAGGCCCATAAAAGAGTGATAACTCTATCTATTTGTCTTTAACTATCTTCCAAAACTAATATGGTTGATAAATTAATCTCTAATCCTAAAAAGTGATACTATAAGTTCATTATTAACATTTATTCACCAAATATACTAACTAAAAACAATAGAATATTAACCAGGATATTGTACAGGTTAGTGGGTGGTGTGAAACCCTTATCGTTCTTCAGTCATGGGTTTAATACCCACGACCTTGAAAAACTTGATAGGTTGTAACCCCACATAAAATTTTAACTTTTCTAAAAAAATATTAATATAATTTCCAAAAAAAATTGAGAGATATCCTTCAAATTAAATTAGATATTAACTAACATTGTCAATACAAACATTTCCTATAAAGTCTCAGAATATTATTTGACTACTAGTACAATTTCATTACTAATCATAAGAACTCTAAAGGTTATCAATACATTTAACATTATATTTATAAAATGTAAGGGAATTATTCCTCAAATAACTTTTCCACTAAAACATATGCCTCTAAAATCAAGAATAGTCCTTATATGATTTATGATTCTTATAACCAAAATACCACTAGTAATATAATTCTATAATTTAATTATTAAATCCCAAAAATACATTCTCAAAATAGGTCCTTCCTTAGTCGATGATTTAACCATAATATCAAATGTTGGATTTCAAAATCATGACAACTTATCTTCAATCTAAAACACCTTAGGTTTAACTTAAGTTACATATTATGTATCCAAATCCTTCATAATGGTTTTTAAAGAATATTTTAATTAAACTAAGAATATCCCTTTAGAGGGTCAAACTAAGGTACCACTATAGACTATTGTTATGTACTAGTTTACCTCGTGTCAAGATCAAAACACTTTTTTAAAGTTATTACTCCTGGGTACATATGTTCCACAACCATGCCCACTTGTATTATCCAAACAAGGATGTATTACTATGAAAATACACAAAATATATACATTAAAAAAATTCTTGGTTATTATTTTGCTACTTATCCTCAAATTCTACCTTAGGGTTATGTTCTCTATCCTATGTTTTTCTAAATATAGTTCCCAAGGTTGTTAATAAACTTTCTATGATTCCAACTATAACGCCCCAACCCTAGAGAGCCGAGAGCCGGTGTCTCCTACTATTACATTGGCATGATAAAAAAGGAATAAAATCCCAAAGGACCAAATAGTTTAGCAGTCATGGAAAACCAGATAGATAAATGAGTGTTGTATTACAAATGAATACACTAATTACAACACAATGTTTTTCTCTTTAAATAAATAACTTCAAGGATAACCCTAATACATCTAGTAAATCCCTATATATCTTTTATATTACACTTCATGGTTTCTTAGGGAATGAAACGTAATAAGGGTGAGATGAAATGCTTAGTAAGGGAAAAATCTAGTGAGAGGAATAATGAATCAAAGGGAGTAATAATTATGGCATGGAAAATAATAGAACACACATATCATGTAATCAAAAAACTAAGAAGGAAGTACATAAACAATATGGAAAGGTAATAAATGGAAACACATTCCATTCAAATAACTACATAAGTAAAAAATCAATAAGAAAATGTAAGATACTAGAATGCATTCCATTTAATTACTCAACTCAAATGAAATTTATCCATAGATATATCAATGCATAATCTCACGGATAAATAATAAAAAAACTAAATGAGAAAAAATCTTGATGACTCGACTTCAATTTTCCTAGGTACATGGTACCTTTACAATAAAGACCTTTCACAAGATAGCTTACAACATATTGGGTAAAAATCTCATCTAAGTTAGCTAGACAAACGACTCGATCAATGAGACTAACAATGCATCAAGTGGATATCTATAACTGGGCCCCACTCATGTCGTACTACTCCAAAAAATTCCTCATATATCAAATAATTGATTTAACAATGTCATTATCAAATATCTGTATAGAGTAAGAGATATAGATTTATCAATATTTACCCAAATATACAAACAACATACAAATTAAACACCATATAATAATGATATAAAATTTAGTAATTGAACATATTTATGATAAATGATATGGTAAATTAGGGGAAATTCAATGTTCAATGATTATAGAAAATTGCATATTTTAAGGGGAAAAGGGAATCAAGGAAGTGAATGTGAATATTATACTCATCCAAATCAATCAGAAACCATCTAGAAGAAGATTAAGGGTGGTGTCAATAGAACACACCCTTAGTGGGGTAAAATAAAGGGTATTTGTTGTTGATTAATGGAAATATTATAAAAATATATTTTGAAAACATTCTTGAGGAAAATATTCATTTGTTTTGAAAAACAATTTGAAAACCTTTTTCTTTGAAAATCAATTTTAAAAACGTTTTCTTAAAAAATTTACCTTTTAAACATGCAAAGGAATCCTTTAATGAATGACAGAGGGTAAATTCGTACATGATATACAAGGTAAAAATAACGTTCCTTTTTAATAGTAAAAAAGTTAAAAAAAATTCTTTATTGAGAAATCGACAAGAACATTACATTGAAAAAAATGGTAAAAGAGAAAAAAGGTAAAAATTTATTTTCCAAACCATTTAAAACATTTTTAAAACATTTTAATACAATATGTATTTTAAAATAAAATAGGTTCTTTGACTAAAGAGAGAAATGAAGTTGGGTTTTCTTAAAAACATTTTCCAAAACACCTTAAGTACCAAAGAGTGGGAAAATGATACTAATAATTGAAAATGTTCATGAATACCCAGAAGAGAGGAAAATGAAAAGTTTTTTCAAACAATTTTCATAATTTCCTCAAATGGAAATGAATAATTAGTAAAACAATCTTGAGGGAAATAATCTTTAAATATTCAAAAGTGTATCATACCACTTTGTAACATTTTAAATAATAAGACTCATAAAGGAATAAAATTAAATGAATTTGATAATATCATGCGATTAAATATATTCATGATATATCTTGTAAAATTTCAGCATATAAACCATGTAAAAGAAACTATGTTCATACAAACAAATAAGTCTCAATGAAATGTAAATTGAGATGACGTCGCTTACCTTGCATCTGATTTGTCGCGTGTGTATTTATATTTCTAAATAAAAAACTTTGGTTAATTATTTAATTTCATGAGAAAATTTAAAATGTTTATCATAATTTTTATTTCACTTATTACTATTTTTTATACAACTACTTATACAATTATGTTTACGTTAGTTGTTTTGAAAAAATTCAGTTTATGTATCAAAAACAACTTTGTTGCGTGAACTATAGTCAAAGGGGTCATTATAAAACATGTAATGTCCCGCAAATTCCGTATAAATGGTTTTTAATTATATGGAATTATTTAGAGACTACGAAATCAGACGGTGTGTGATTCCGAGGATCGGAGTGCCTGAATGATCCGTTGAAATTTGGTTGTGTTTTAATTAGCGTGTGTAAGAAGTTTTCTTGAAAAAGTGGAATAACTCATAAACAGTAACTCGGATCAGAAATCTGAGGGCACCATTGTGTTCAAGATGGCATATTTACCCTAGGAGCGACTTAATTTTAGTCGGTACAAGCCTCCTGTGAGAAAACCCAAAAATGTAATAACTGTAGATAAAATAATTAAATAAATTATTTTACTTTTCAAATGATTATAACTCACAAAATGTAGCTCAGATTGAAAATATAAGACCACTACTGAACTCATTAAGGCATTCTTTATTTAAGAAGATACTAACTCTGGCTGGCGCGGGCCACTAGTGAAAGTTAGTTTTTGGCCGTAAATAAACTAATTAAGTGACAATTATTTTATTGTAAAATCCATAACTTTTAAAAAGTAACTCGGATTGGAAATATGAGAGTATAATTGGGTTATTTGGGGCGTGTTTCACTTAGTAAGAGCCTAACCTTGACCGTTTTGGGTCGAGGGTGACTGTTAATAATTTTCTGAACTTTTTTTCAGGTACGTTCAGCAGACATGCGAGTGGCGTTTTGTAACTTTTGAACTGGTACTCAGAATTGAAATCGGAGGACACTGTTGAACTTGCAGTGTTGATATTCTCTTAAGGAGACCTTCACCTTGAGGACAATGGGTCAAGGGTGGAAGTTAATTTTTCTGATTTTTTGTGGAGAAGAAAAAAATAAAATAAATAACTTTTTATTTATTTTATTTGAAACCGCCATTTTGAATGCTTGGTGGTGGAGACCACCCAAACTCCCAATTAATGTCGGGGAAACCCTTGGTATTACCCTATTTAATGTTCCAACCTCAATTTACTTAATGATCCAACTTAACTTGTTAAATTAATAAACTTAATTTAATATGTTGGCACCTCTTTTTCTTGAGTTTGGGGAAAGCGTTGGCAAAGGGAGAATTGGGGAGAGATTTTGGAGGATCATCTTCTCCAACAAAAAACACTATCCAATGAAGATAATCCGATGGAATCGGAGAATGAGGATGATGCTTGAGTCGGTATTGGAAACATCTTGCGGGAGCAGCGAACGTCAACGTCACCATCTCATCGACTTCATCTTCTTCCTCGCGCGACCACCAACGGACAATCGACGTAGGGGTTTTTATGTATGTTTGAATTTGTTTTATTGATTATTCGTATCCTAAATTCATGAAGACGATGTCCAAATGAACATGGACATCATCTCGCACATAAACCATGCTCCTATTTCTTTTTATTCTTCATGCATTCTTCGTGCGTTCTTCAATGCCTAATATTTATTGGCGCTAGAAACACAGAGTTTTGCTGAGCACGATATATGGACGCGAAACCCTCAATGCAAGGATCGAAAATATGAAATCTTTTAATTTTTCAGGTTTAGAACGAAGCCAAAATGGCTCGTGGAAGGAGGTGGCCAAATATTTATTAGCACTGGATACACAATATTCTGTTGAGCGTGACATATGGATGTGGAGCCCTCAACCCAAGGATCACGAATATGCGATCATTTTATTTTTCAGGTTTAGAATGAAGATGTAGTGGAACGCGGAAGGGGAAATGTGGAGGTGTGATTCTGGTGTGTCTTTGGGGTGTAGCTCCAGGAGAGATAGGTAGTAATACGGCGGTTCTAGATGTGTGGAAAAAGCATGTGGTTAGAGTTTCATGAGAAGTCGTGGGCTAGATTTCTTGCTGGAATAGTGCATGAGAATTATTGGGAAAGAATACTTAATTGGAGAGGAATAGTTGAAAAGAAATGGATTAAAAATCTAAACAAATTAAAAATTAAATTGTTGGAATAAGGGGGGCTACCCTTGTGTATGAATCTCAATTGAGATGGGTTATAAGGAAAAAAAGAATAAAATAATAATAATATAAATAATGTTATTATTATTTTTGGTTATAAAACCATAATTACTCTATAACTTATCCATGTGACCTCGGTTTCATGAACTGTCAGCGGTAGTATGACCCTAACTTTGAGATGGAAATTATGAGTCCAATATTGGATGTCTTTCTCAGGTTTTTGGATCAGGTACCCGAAACGCTCAAATAATAATATATTATTATTATTATTATTAAATCTTCGACCCCCCATAACTCTTATGTGTGACGTCTGATTGACTTACCGTTTATGGTGATGTGATCCTATCATTAAGAAGTTTGATGTAAGTCTAATGTTGAATATTAAATTTTGGTTCGTGTCTCGGATTCACGAAACACCAAATAATATTATTACTATTATTATGTGATCAATTATTAGACATATCTACCTCATACGGTGTCGAAATGATGAACCGTCTACGGCACCGGAAACCGTGGATCGATATAGTCCTTTTTGTATACCACACTTGATTTTTGGATAAATTGGGGATACGGCTGGGTTGGATCAAGCACGAATCCAACCAAGCCCTCGGAACTAAAAGGCCAATAACTTACAGACCGGGCGTCCGATTGGTGCACCGTCTATTGCGTTTAGACCCCTTTTACATAGCGGTCCTTTGGGATAAATCTTCATGGGACTTTGTGGAATTTTGAGTATCAACCAGTGGCTTGAGGATCAGATCCTCCTGGAATCAAGCGATCTTAGTGCGGGGACCCTGTAGCTGGTTTTAACATGAGAAAAGGGTCATGTGTGGGTCTGTGGTTTGGGATCATGTGTGGTTATTTGTTCGAGAGTCTCACTTGGATCCACTTTAGGAATCCACATGGGACTACTCTATGATACTACGTGGGTCTACTATACTAGGATCTTGTGTGGGTCTGATGATTTAGGATCCTATGTGGGTCTGCCTCTTAACCGAGTAAGATGATTCAATAGTTACATCTAATAATCATTACTACTGTACCTTATTTATACCTGGTGTGAGATGAGTCGTTACCTTCATGGAGATACCTTTATGGTATTCTTCTATGTGGCGTACCTGTTTGGTACTTTCCTTCGTGGTGATACCTTGGTGGTATTCTTCTGTGTGGCGTACTTGTGTGGTACTGACCTTCGTGGTGATACCTTTGTGGTATTCTTCTGTGTGGCGTACCTGTGGGGAACTTTCCTTTGTGGTGATACCTTGGTGGTATTCTTGTGTGTGGAGTACTTGGTGTGAGCTGAGTCCTTACCTTCGTGGTGATACCTTTGTTGTATTTTTCTATGTGGTGTTCCTGTGTGGTACTTTCCTTCGTGGTAATACCTTGGTGGTATTCTTCTGTGTGGCGTACCTGTGTGGTACTTACCTTTTTAGAGATACCTTTGTGGTATTCTTCTGTGTGGCATACATGTGTGGTACTTTCCTTCATGGTGAAACCTTTGTGGTATTCTTCTATGTGGCGTACCTATGTGGTACTTTCCTTCGTGGTCATACCTTGGTGGTATTCTTCTGTGTGGCGTACCTGTGTGGTACTTACCTTCATGGTGATACCTTTGTGGTATTCTTCTATATGAAGTACCTATGTGGTACTTTACATCGTGTTGAAACCTTTTTGGTATTCTTCTATGTGGTGTTACCTTTATGGTACTACCCTTTGTGGTGTTACCTTTGTTGTATTCCTTCCTTTGTGGAACAGTTGATCTTTGGGCTTTTGAGTTAGACCTTGTGTTTCCCCATGAATGAGATGGGTATATTTGATAACTTGGGTATATGTATGGGCATATAACTAATTAGGGTTGTGAGATGTTTACATGTATTTTGGTTTATCCTTTGTAGATTTTGTGAGACCTTTGAGGGTCTCAGGGTCCCTACTAAGTATCGTTATACTCACCCCTACACGGGCTACGCCCGCACCTTGTTGTGTTTGGTGCAGACGACGAACAACGCAAACTGAGGACGAGATTACCAAAACTGGAGGTTTCTCATAGGTGTACAATAGATGAGGGTTACCCTAGAGACAGCCATTTGAGAGTTGTACCTACCCTTTAGGTAGGATCCTGGGTGGGTGTTCACAGTAGTTGTTTCAGTTTTCTTGTACTTTTTCAGTTTTCTTATACTTTCCAATTGGGCTGGTATTCTGGCCCCTTTTTCTTACTGTACACACTCTTTTTAGTTTATAGTTTACTTGTTTTCATATCTTATTGTGTGCCTGGTTGCATTTCTTTACATGTTATAAAGGCAATGCCTTCCCAGTTTTAGGGAATACGCCTTTTGGTGCAAGTCGCCAGCCCCTAGATTATGGAAGGCGGGCTTGGGGTACTCAAGGCACGGGCCCCAGGGGATGGTTCGGGACATAACATCTTAAGGATAATAATCAAGAAAAAATTATCATATTTATACAATAATTATACATTTTAAAACAAATCACTAAATATTTTTTTGAAAAACAAATTAATGTTACAATCATAGAGATCGTAGGTCGTACGTACGCATGAGTAACATTGTCGTTTTTCAATGATCATTATGGAAAGAAGGTAAGTAGCATTATATCATTCTATACTTATAATTATATCATAAATCACATATTATTTAATCATGTATGGTTATATATAGAATTATTGTGATGTAAAAGGAATCACATCATGCTGAGGACAAGGTAGTCCACAGATCCACAACCAACATTATCACTTTTTTTGTGTGTGAAAGGATAGTTATAAAAATGATTTATATTATATTAATAGAAATTTAATTATTTAATTAGTATAATATAGATTTTTCTTATTTCAAATATGGTTAATTAAAACTATCATATATATGTTTCATGTAAAGTGGGAACAAATCACATCGTTTTTTTGGGGAGGGGGGGGCGGTAGTCCACACTTCCACAAACAATGTTATCATTTTTACACAAAATGGAAAGTATAAAGATAATTATTTAAAAATAATTTCAGAATAAATCTCATATATAACATAAATAAATATATTTTAAATCATAATGACCACAGTGATTGGTGGTAAAGGAATAACGAACAATCGTCGTTTCGTGAGGTGGTAGTTCATCGTTAACATAGACAGTATCTTTGTCACCCATTAGATGGATATGTGTGTAAGTTTTGGTTGAACCCTTATATTAATAAAATATTAGTATATTTTTTATACGTTTTTTATTATATGAACATGGAAAAATAATTTTTTATGTGGTGGAGAAGTAGTTGAATGAAAACTGATCATTGGAAAGCATTGCCATGAAAATCAGGTAACTCCTTTTGGTTTATACCAAAAGGATTCCTTGGAAGTAATTATGCCAAAAAGGATAAATAAAAGTAAAGGGGAGGTATTTTGGAAATAAATCTGTCTATATATTGTTTGAACCTATCTTTTTTGAGAGTTGTGAAGAATGGGAAGAAGTGGTGGCCATTTATAGTGGAGGACGAGTGGTACCCTTATAATATTTTGACAAAGGAATTCTTCCTATTTTTTCAAGTTGAAAGTGGATCCAATAATGGACCCAATTCGATAAAATAATGGATATGTTTGGTATAATAATATTATTAAGCTTAATTTAACCTTAATCGTTGTAATTTATTTTAATTACTTTCACAAATATTTTTTGTCAAAAAAAAATTGTTCTTATTATACATTATAAATTATTCTAATTCTAAGTATAGAATTCATTTCTCCAAATTTTAATCATATAAGTGGTGGAAATTAATTTAAAATTCCTCTCGTAGGTGGGATGATAATGCGGGTTTTTAGAATAAAAATCTCTAAAAGTTTGCTTTGCTTTTATAATCAATTTCAAATTGAAATTGATAAAAATGAAATAAATTGTATTAATTGATAAAAATATTATCTTATTAAACTTTAAAACAAATTATAACTATAATTTAACCTTATAAACAAATTAAACGAAAAATCAATTTAGAGTTATAAATCCGTATTTTTAACTATTCATTAAAAATGAAATGTTTGAAAAATATTTTAAAAATTCACCTTAACCAAATTCTTATGTTTAAATTTAAAAAAATTAAGTTTATTTTTACATATTAAATCAATAAAAGTGTCAAAATTTATATTTAAAATGAGTTCCCCATCAAAAGCTGGTAAAAATGCATAAATAAAAATATGATATTTAATGTATAATTTTGAGTTTGTTCTTAAATTATGCTTATCAAATTCATTGAATTAATATAAAAAATATTTTATTTAATATATAATATATTATTATATTAAAATCACTCACTAATTTTGATTATTGTAATTTATTAGGATAAAACAGCTTTATGAGCATAAAAATTGTTTTATATAAAAACATTATATTTATAGTAAATTGGGTTCAATATTAATTTCTAATTAATTTTTAACCTAGGAGTTAATATTTTATTATTTTAAACAATATATTTTCATAAGTTAGTTAATAATATTCATAACCTCTAATATAATGGATAATTTATATATTATTTTATTAAATTATAATATTTTAATAATACATTGTTATTCGGTGAAACTTAGACTTGTGTATAACACAAGATATTTAAGAAGTAAATATTAAATACGATGAAATCTAAATCATTGTTTCATTCATTACCATCCTTTAAATTTATTGAATTTGTTTAATTTAGTGAATATATAGTAGAGTCTCAGGATATTACTTTCCCTTAAATGCTTGGTGATATTTTCCAAACACGCTATCGAACACAAAGATTTACATTATAATTTTTGGGTGTTACAAATAAGTTCTGAATTAAGTAATTAATTAATCTAATTTTATTATCCAGAACAATAAGTGCAGTTTCATGATGTATTCATACATAAGTAAGGGGTCTCTCCAAACCTCCAAATTTCTTTTACATAACACTGTATCTGATTTTACCTCAATTTATCTCATCATTATTCTTATATAATCCTTTTATATTATTTTTATATATTCAAAACATACATATATATCTGAATTTATATTTATTTAAAGGGTAAATACATGTTTTAAAAATTTCCCTTCTCAATTTATCACGATAAGAAAACCCGATTAAATGGAAATTCTCTATTTCTTACCCATTTATAAGTACACTCCATACAATATTTTAAGCCACAAATAATTTCTAAAATCACTCATTTTTTCATGAAAACTAATTTTAGTTCATTCTTGGTCTCATTGAAATAATTATTCATTTATCCCCTTTAAATACACTTTATTCTTTTCCTTAAAACTATGCTTATGTGACACATTTATAAAGTTACCAAACTATTATTTTTAATTTTTTCACTTCATTTTGGATTCATTATTCATGTTTTATTATTATATTTCATTAATGAATGTCTAATAATTATTTAATTCCCTTATTTCATGGATTCTATTATGATACGCCCCTTGGTTAGGCCTTATGACATAATTACAAAACTTATTTCTTACCATGGGTAACCCTTGTGTTTATTCCTTATGTTTGATTTCTTTATGTGGAACACATGTGAATATACATATTATAATGATTTCACCTAGATATTTCACTAATTCATTGGGTAATCTTTTATTCTCATGAGATTTTATGTAAAGAATTAGGGAGTAAACCAAATCCATTATGGGACTCTATCCACCGTGTGATATCATCTTAGAAGTTAGCCTTGACTCATGTTTATGTCATGATATATATTTCCAACATAATAAAATATTTCAATGATAATATGATTACATGATTTATATGTTATACCTTTATATGTTTATTCATGATCTATGCATTTTATTTTTTTCATGTTATGTGTTCTAACTCGTGTGTTATGCTTCTTTTTTCATTATTATTCCCTTACTGGGATTTTTAGATCATTAATTTTGTCTATATATTCCCTAGGCTGTTGTATGCTGTTTTAGGAGAAAAATGGAGTTAGGAACTCATTGTGGAGATTAAAAAAAATATGATTTATTCTAGATTCGTGTTTCTTAATTATGTACCTAGTCTTCCAAAGACACTGGGATTTTCAATACTTAGTTTGTATTTGATGGATAATTATGCTTAAAATCATGTAATGATATGTTTAAAATGATTGGGTAGATATATTAAAGTTACAATAATAGTCTAAATATAACACTACGGGAAAATGGGTATTTGCGACGGGGGTATTTGCCCGTCGCAAATATGTAGGCTTTTGCGACGGGATTGCTTTCCCCGTCACAAAAGAAATGGCGCGCGTTGCGCGCCAAATCGCGGGAAACATATTTGCGACGGGGGAATATTCCCGTCGCAAATAACCGGCGGTGGTAAAAGGTATTTGCGACGGGAATATTTCTCCGTCGCAAATAGTATGTCGGCAGGTGGTTATTTGCGACGGGTCCCGTCGCAAATAACTACTTAACCGTTGACCGTAATAAACGGTGGCTAAGGTATTTGCGACGGGTACCGTCGCAAATAACACTATTTGCGACGGGAATCCCGTCGCAAATAATCTAACCTATAAATACACTCATCCGTTTTTTTCAAATCATTCTCAAACTCCATCTTCTTCTTCTCTCAAAGTTTTATTTCTAAAGTTCAGTTTTTTTCAAGTTTAATTTTTTTCTCCGGAGTTGATATTAACGTTTTGAAGAACGATCAGAGCAGATCAATTTTCAAGGTATTTATGTTCATTTTAATTTAATATCTATTTTTAATTTTTTATTAGTTTCAATTATTCTTAATTAGTTGTAATTAAATTATGTTTACATTGTTTTGTTACTTAATAAATTTAAATTATTAGTATTGTTCATAGTTAATGGTAATTAAGAATAATTAGTAATAATTTTTAATAATTAAGAATAAATATTAATAATTAGTAATAAATACAAATAATTAGGAATAATAACATTATTACATTATTAGTATATTTTATTATTAATATTAAAAAAATATAATTTTATATATATATACAATTCTCTTTTCATCCGTGTGTTTGCTGTCTTCACATGTATTATTTGTATGTGGAGATAGAAAACGCACAAATGAAAGAAGAATTGTATATAAATTAGAAAATTATATTATTTTAATATTAATAGTAAAATATACTAATAATGTTATTATTCGTAATTATTGGTAATTATTCCTAATTATTGGTAATTATTCATTTAATTACTAATAATTAGAAACAATTACCAATAATTATCAATAATTAGGAATAATTAGTAACAATTAGTAATAATTACCAATAATTAGTAATAATTACCAATAATTAGTAATAATTACCAATAATTAGTAATAATTACCAATAATCAGTAATAATTACCAATAATTAGTAATACTTACCAATAATTAGTAATACTTACCAATAATTAGTAATAATTACCAATAATTCGTAATAATTATTAATAATTATCAATAATTAGTAATAATTAGTAATAATTACTAATAATTACCACTAATTAGTAATAATTAGGAATAATTACCAATAATTACCAATAATTACCAATAATTACCAATAATTAGTAATAATTAGGAATAATTAGGAATAATTAGAAATAATTACCAATAATTACCAATAATTAGGAATAATTACCAATAATTACCAATAATTAGAAAAAATTAGTAATAATTAGTAATAATTAGTAATAATTAGTAAAATTAGGAATAATTAGTAATAATTACCAATAATTAACAATAATTACCAATAATTAACAATAATTACCAATAATTAGTAATAATTACCAATAATTAGTAATAATTAGTAATAATTACCAATAATTAGTAATAATTAATAATTAGTAATAATTATTGGTAATTATTACTAATTATTGTTAATTATTACCAATTATTGCTAATTATTACTAATTATTGCTAATTATTACTAATTATTACTAATTATTACTAATTATTACTAATTATTACTAATTATTACTAATTATTGGTAATTATTACTAATTATTGGTAGTTATTACTAATTAATAATAATTAGTAATAATTACCAATAATTAGTATTAATTAGTAATAATTACCAATAATTAGTAATAATTACCAATAATTAGTAATAACTACCAATAATTAGTAATAATTACCAATAATTAGTAATAATTAGTAATAATTAGTAATAATTAGTAATAATTAGTAATAATTAGTAATAATTAGTAATAATTAGCAATAATTAGTAATAATTAGCAATAATTAGTAATAATTAACAATAATTAGTAATAATTACCAATAATTAGTAATAATTACCAATAATTACCAATAATTACCAATACTTACTAATAATTACCAATACTTACCAATAATTAGTAATAATTACCAATAATTACCAATAATTTGTAATAATTAGTAATAATTACCAATAATTAGTAATAATTAGTAATAATTACCAATAATTAGTAATAATTACCAATAATTACCAATAATTACCAATAATTACCAATAATTACCAATAATTAGTAATAATTAGGAATAATTAGGAATAATTAGTAATAATTACCAATAATTACCAATAATTATCAATAATTACCAATAATTAGTAATAATTACCAATAATTACCAATAATTAGTAATAATTAGTAATAATTAGTAATAATTAGTAATAATTAGTAAAAATTAGGAATAATTAGTAATAATTACCAATAATTAACAATAATTACCAATAACTAGTAATAATTAGTAATAATTAGTAATAATTAGTAATAATTAGTAATAATTAGTAATAATTACCAATAATTAGTATTAATTAGTAATAATTACCAATAATTAGTATTAATTATCAATAATTAGTAATAACTACCAATAATTAGTAATAATTACCAATAATTAGTAATAATTTCCAATAATTAGTAATAATTAGTAATAATTACCAATAATTAGTAATAATTACCAATAATTAGTAATAATTAACAATAATTAGTAATAATTACCAATAATTAGTAATAATTACCAATAATTACCAATAATTACCAATACTTACCAATAATTACCAATAATTACCAATAATTAGAAATAATTACCAATAATTAGTAATAATTACCAATAATTACCAATAATTGGTAATAATTAGTAATAATTACCAATAATTACCAATAATTCGTAATAATTATTAATAATTACCAATAATTACCAATAATTAGTAATAATTACCAATAATTAGTAATAATTAGTAATAATTAGTAATAATTAGTAATAATTACCAATAATTAGTATTAATTAGTAATAATTACCAATAATTAGTATTAATTATCAATAATTAGTAATAACTACCAATAATTAGTAATAATTACCAATAATTAGTAATAATTACCAATAATTAGTAATAATTAGTACTAATTACCAATAATTAGTAATAATTAACAATAATTAGTAATAATTACCAATAATTAGTTATAATTACCAATAATTACCAATAATTACCAATACTTACCAATAATTACCAATAATTACCAATAATTAGTAATAATTACCAATAATTAGTAATAATTATCAATAATTACCAATAATTAGTAATAATTAGTAATAATTACCAATAATTACCAATAATTGGTAATAATTAGTAATAATTACCAATAATTAGTAATAATTAGTAATAATTACCAATAATTAGTAATAATTAGTAATAACTACCAATAATTAGTAATAATTACCAATAACTAACAATAACTACCAATAATTAGTAATAACTATCAATAATTAGCAATAACTACCAATAATTAGTAATAACTACCAATAATTAGTAATAATTAGTAATAATTAGTAATAATTAGTAATAATTAGTAATAATTACCAATAATTAGTAATAATTAGTAATAATTAGTAACAATTAGTACTAATTACCAATAATTAGTAATAATTACCAATAATTAGGAATAATTAGTAATAATTAATAATAATTACCAATAATTAGTAATAATTACCAATAATTAGTAATAATTAGTAATAATTAGTAATAATTAGTAAAATTAGTAATAATTAATAATAATTACCAATAATTAGTAATAATTACCAATAATTCGTAATAATTAACAATAATTAGTAATAATTAACAATAATTAGTAATAATTAGTAATAATTAACAATAATTAGTAATAATTAACAATAATTAGTAATAATTACCAATAATTAGTAATAATTACCAATACTTACCAATAATTGGTAATAATTAGTAATAATTAGTAATAATTAGTAATAATTGGTAATAATTAGTAATAATTAGTAATAATTAGTAATAATTAGTAATAATTAGTAATAATTACCAATAATTCGTAATAATTAGTAATAATTAGTAATAATTAGTAATAATTAATAATAATTACCAATAATTAGTAATAATTATAATAATTAGTAATAATTTCCAATAATTTCCAATAATTAGTATTAATTAGTAATAATTATCAATAATTAACAATAATTACCAATAATTAGTAATAATTAGTAATAATTAGTAATAATTACCAATAATTAGTAATAATTAGTAATAATTAGTACTAATTACCAATAATTAGTAATAATTAACAATAATTAGGAATAATTAGTAATAATTAATAATAATTATGAATAATTAGTAATAATTACCAATAATTAGGTCTATCTCAATAAAAACGTTTGCGTCAGTCGTGTATGATTTAAAATCTATAGTTATCCTAGCTTGAGTGTTTTTTCTAACAAATTATTCAAAACCAGTAATGCTTTTATATTTTATAGGGAAATATGGAACAATGAGGTCGTCAACAATCATTATTAGGTGACCGCATATGGATAAATCAACGTAGAAATCCAAACGGTTCTTGTTTAAATCCAGTATATGTAGAGGGTGTGGAGACTTTTTTATCATTTGCGGCATCAAATCTTGAATTTGTTTTAGAAGGCAAAATAAAATGCCCTTGCAGAAAATGAGCATTGAGAAAGTTTGACACGTTTGACAAAGTGGGAGAACATCTCTTGCGTTTTGGTTTTCAACCAGATTATGTTTTTTGGTAT
This sequence comes from Viscum album, assembly GCA_963277665.1. NCBI lineage: Eukaryota > Viridiplantae > Streptophyta > Magnoliopsida > Santalales > Viscaceae > Viscum > Viscum album. The sequence goes on from OY728137.1 coordinate 384,815,190, forward strand.
CAACACGGTGAACGCAGTTCCAGAGCAGGTGATACCAACTTGATTCCGGATCCATCCCAGTTTCAAGATTTAGTACATGATGTTGCAGGTTCATCTGTTCAACATACAGAAACTTCGGCTGATATATCTTCAAATCCTGAGTTGGCACCGTCTGAATTTTATGAGTTGTTGAAGTCTGCTGAGGATGCATTATATCCTGGCTGCAAGATGAGAAAATTAGAAGCAGTTGCAAAATTTATGGCTATCAAATCAGATAACGGAATGTCAAACACCTGTTTTGACCAGATATTTTATTTGCTTAAAACACTGTTACTCGAAGGAAATTTTTTACCTGAAAATTACTATGAGAGTAAGAGGCTGGTTCGAAAATTGGGACTTACTTGTCAGAAGATTCATGCATGTTCAAATGACTGCATTTTATATTCTGGGGAAAATGAGTCGTTGGATAGTTGTCCCACATGTGGGCAACTGAGATATAAAGAAGGACAACACGGGAAGTCTGGTTTGATTCCTGTAAAACAGTTGAGATATTTTCCTCTTACATCCATACTTCAGCGTTTATTCATGTCTAAGAATACAGCGACAATGATGTCATGGCATAAAGAGAATATTTCAACTGATAAAAGCTTGAATCATCCAGCCGATGGTGATTCATGGAAACATTTTGATAGAGTGCATCCATCCTTTGCTTTAGAAGCTAGAAATGTTCGACTGGGCCTTTCCACTGATGGTTTCTGTCCGTTTGGATCTTATGGTAGTCAATATTCATGTTGGCCTGTTTTTTTAACTCCGTACAATTTACCTCCATGGATGTTGATAAAGGAGCCATATATCTTTTTGACTTTACTAATTCCAGGACATCCGAAGAAAAATATTGATGTTTATTTGAAACCATTGATTGATGAATTAAATTTATTGTGGAGTACTGGTGTCAGTACATATGATGTTGCAACAAAACAGAATTTCATACTGAGAGCAGCATTGATGTGGACAATAAGTGACTTCCCGGCTTATGGGATGTTATCTGGCTGGAGTACACATGGTCAGAAATCATGTCCTTACTGTATGGGAGAGAACAAAGCATTTATTCTCATTCATGGAAAGAAACCTTATTATTTTGACTGTCATCGCAGATTTCTTCCAGCTGATCATCCTTTTCGCAGAAACAGATCTCATTTCAGAAAAGGAACAATTGAAAGGGATGGAACTCCAAAAATGCTATCAGGTTCGGAGTTAAAATCAGTTGTATTTTCATTACCTCCCATCACTTTTGGTCCCACAATAAACCAACAGAAAATTTCTGGTTTTGGGAAAGAACACAATTGGATTAAACGTCGCATATTTTGGGATTTTCCATATTGGTCTGATCTGTTGGTCCGACACATGTTAGATGTCATGCATATTGAGAAGAACTGTTTTGATAATTTGTTTCATACAGTTTTGGATACGCCAGGAAAGAGCAAAGACAATGTAAATGCACGTTTAGATCTTGCCCAAATTTGCAGGCGTCCAGAATTGGAACTATTTGAGAATGTCAGAACAGAAAGGTTACTGAAACCAAAAGCAGCTTATACACTGTCTAAAGAAAACCGTTTATTATTTTGTCAGTGGATTGCAGATTTGAGACTTCCAGATGGTTGTTCTTCCAATTTGGGTAGATGTGTAAAGAATGGTCATATTACTGGATTAAAAAGTCATGATTGTCATGTTATAATGGAGAGACTTCTACCCATTGGATTAAGAGGTCTGTTGAATTCTGTGATTTGGGATTCCATAATAGACATGTCTCATTTTTTTCGGGAAATTTGTGCGGCTACGGCAGATTATGATGCTCTAGGAAAACTTGAAAAAGATGTTGTTGTAATTATATGTAAACTGGAAAAAATATTTCCGCCGTCTTTCTTTGACTCAATGGAACATTTGATGTTACATTTGCCATATTAAGCCAAATGTGGAGGTCCAGTATAGTTTCGATGGATGTACCCATTTGAAAGATGCATGCAAAAATTGAAAATAAAAGTACGTAACAAAGCATTTGTTGAAGGATCTATTGCAGAAGCTTATTTGCAAGAAGAAATATCTTTTTTCTGCTCCCATTATTTTGAATCTGAGTATCCTTCAAAACACAACCGAATGGGACGGAACGAGAGGAATATTGATGAAATCGACAATCAATTATTTGTTTTCAACCAGTCAGAGCTTGGTTTTGGTGGAGTTTATGAACGCTGGCTTTCAGATGATGAACATCTTATAGCTCATACGTATGTTCTGCTCAACTGTGAAGAGATGACATCAGTTGTACTATAAGTGTTTATATCACTTATTCTATCATTTATGTTACAGTAAATAACTTTGGTTTTTATAGGTTGTATGATAATCATATCAAGAAACAAATTCTACAAATTACAGCAGCTGCTCTCGAAGAATGTCGACTGAAAAATTTCTCTCAATGGTTTCAAAAACTGGTAACATAAATTATTTATCTCTTAGAAACTCATTCAATGTATAGTTTACTATATTGATAATTATTTCAGAAATTTTCAGGTGTCTCGACATGCTGATAAAATTGACAAACGGCTGTGTGTATTGAGTAACCCACCTTCCAAACTTGTTAAAACTTATAATGCATATGTGGTGAATGGATTTCGATTCCACACACATGCATATGGGGAATCGAAAAAAACAATGAACAGTGGAGTTAGCTTGAGAGGATCTCATCATCGAGAAAATGAAGTTGAATTTTATGGCATACTTGATGAAATCATTGAACTCTGTTATCTTGGACAACATTACATAACCATGTTCAAATGTCAGTGGTTGGACACAGAGAGAGGCGTGCGTGTTCATCCGACTCATGGAATCATCGATATTAAATGTAAAAGTATTCTCGCAGTAAATGAATCATTCTTATCGGCTCAACAGGCATATCAACTTTATTACGCAAAGTACTGTGCTACATCAAGAGACTTGACTGATTGGTGGAGCGTAATAAAAATCAAAATTCGAGACAATCAGTTTAGTCAAAGTGAATGTTCTTTCACTGATGTGCAAATAATTGAAGTTTTTCAAGAGAGTACTCAAAATCAATATTTTTTACAAAGAGACATGAGTATCGATGACGACACCCCACATTTAAGAGTCAGTGATGATGATGATGTTAATGATGTCACATATGAATTTGAAATGGTAAGAGATGAAGTAAATGTAACTCGAATGGATATCGATGATGTTGAGGAGGAATATGAAGATGACATTGACATATATGAAGATGATGATGAAGATGAACACTGATAGAATTCCATGGTATTTATATATAATCATAATATGTATATATGTATATATAATAGTAATTATCAATTATTTGCTAACATTAACATTTTCTGTTTCAGATGGACGATGCCACATTTCGTGAGTTGGTGGATGCTGACCTGACTTTCGATGCGGATGAGTTGCTGACAGATGACCCTCAGCCTGCAGGCGCTCCAGGGAGTACGCGGAGGGGGTGCGGTCTTGCACAATTGATGATTTCTGACCCCGTCCCCGAGCGACGTCCATGTCTTGGGTTTGATCCACGCACACGGAGGTGTGATAACTTGTGTGATAACCTGTGGATTTGACTAAGATTTCATTAATCTATTCACATAATAAATGTTTATTATTTTTATAGTTTTCCGCATATAGCAGTCAGACAGGGCAGCGCTATTTGGCGCAACTATTTCTCTCAGCCGTGGACCACATGGGAGCAGACTACCATTGATGTGCAGTAGGCCATGTTCGGTCATTGGTTGGTACGTACGTAAATAAATAATTTTTATTTTGAAAATTATTTCATTTCTAACTTTATATTTTGATTTATTTGTAGGGTTTATGGTATCTGATCGAGGATACCATGTGTGACGCCATCCACGAGGCATGGGAGGTGGCCATGCATGATCGCCTTCGTCAGTTTTTGCACAATTTAAGAAAAGCTGCGATGAAGAATGTAGGAGTGTCAGATTTTGACGAGTCATGTAGAGCACACCGACCAGAGTACATTTCATCCCATGTATGGGATGCATTATGTGCGCACTGGTTGAGTGGTTCCTTTCAGAGGAGATCATCGGTGGGGAGGCAGAATCAAGAGAGACAGGAGGTGACTCATCGAGCTGGGAGTCGTTATTTCAGTACTCACAGACAGCATCTGGTACGTACATTATTTATAAATATTTTATATAACTATAAATATTAACAGTTTATTTTTTATTCTTATAGGCTGTCGAGCACCCCGATATTACAGAGTACGGCGTATATCGGAGGATGTATAGTGATCCTGCTACTGGGGAGCTCAGAGGTGATCGTCAGCATCACATCGTGGTCAGTATTATTTGTTTTCAAGTTTAAAAATTAACTGCATATAATATATTCACAATTTTAATTTTAAATTGCAACTATAGGAGTCATATGAGGTCGCCGCGTCACAGGCCCGACCTGAGAGTCAGGCCGAATCATCAGATCAGACCACTGCCCGTCAGTTTGATGAGGCGGCATGGATGCTGGCCACCCAGTATGCCTTCGAGAAGGGCCGGGTAGTTGGTATCGGCTCTCGACTGACTCCCGGAGATTATTATGGCAGTGTTGCGATGTCGGCGTCCAGGTCGAGAGGAGCTCGTGCATCTTCTTCTACTACACAGTATGAGGATCAGTTGCGATCTCAGACTGCACTGATAGAGAGTCTCCAAAAGGAGCAGGAGCAGATGCGTCAGCAGCATAAGGAGGAGCGTCGACGCCAGCAGCAGCTGTACGAGGAGCAGACGAGTCGGTGGCAGCAGCAGCATCAGGAGCAGATGGAGTACATGCGCCGACTCACTCATGCTTTAGGGATGGAGTTTCCTCCACCACCATCTGCAGATCCCCCACCTCCCCCCCTCCTTCAGATTAGAGTTTGTATTTATGTTATAAAATCTGTGAAATCAAAATATGATTTTTTTTCTATTCGTAGTTTCTGTCTCATTATAAAATATTAATAATATTATATTTTTAAATAACAATATTAATATGAATAATAATATTATTTATATTTTATAATATTAAAATTTATATATATATTAAAATTTTATAATATTATAATTTAATTATATTTTTTTGTAATACTTGAATTATTTTAATATTTGAATGTAAAATAATTCTATTATTTTTATATTAATTAAAATAACTTATTAATATTTTTTTTATTTATGAATTATAATTATAATATTATTATATTAATTAAATCATTTATTAATATTCTATTATTTTTTATTTTTAAATTATAATTCTATTATTATTATATTAATTAAAATAATTTATTATTTTTATTTGTGAATTATAATTCTATTATTATATTAATTAAAATAATTTATTAATAATTTATTTTTTTTATTTGTTTATAGTATTTGCAACGGGATACTATGCATGTCGCAAATATTATTGTTATTATATGCATTAAAATAATTTATTAATAGTTTCTTATTTTTTTTTAAATAGTTTTTGCGACGGGTCTCGTCGCAAAAACTATTTTAAAAGTTTTTTACAAATATACGGAGTACTATTTGCGACGGGGAGAATACCCGTCGCAAAAAAAGACTTTAGCGACGAGCCCGTCGTAAATAAATGTTGTTGCGACGACGTTTTCAGCAACGGGCCATTTGCGATGGGCCCCCGTCGCAAAAAGCCATTTGCGACGGGATCCCGTCGCAAATGACCCGTCGCAAAAACCTGTTTTTCTAGTAGTGAAATTATTTATAAGTTTTTTATTTCATTTTTTTGAGTAGTTTGGTTATGATACTAAATGATGAAATCGGTGATGAGCTTGTTTTGGTAATCTAAAACGAACAAAAAGTGGCACAAAAATAATAATTTTAATTTTAGTATAACATTTTCATAACCATAAAAAATTTATTTTCTATTTAATGTATAATCACACCAATATTTAAATATCTAGGGTCATCCATTATAGTAACTAATAGCATTTTTCATGTATGTGGTTAAACCGACCCAAACAAGAACAAGTTATAGTATATACTGAGTATGGATAAGAAAGTGATTCCTTTGGAATAATATAACTATTATAGAAGAAAAATTATTTTATTTAGATGTTATTAATAATATAAATCATATTGTAATAGAGTTATATAAATATGAAAATTCTAGAGTAAATAACAAAAAACATCAATTTTGTTATGGCAGTATTTCATATATATGCATGGGTAATATGTCCATTTAAATAGAACATAAAGTAATTATGAATTGGTTTAAATTTTCATAATATTAATAATTTTTTAAATAAAATATTTAATCACTATATTCCTTCTTTTAACCATCCATATGATTCAGTTATGAAAAGAGGATCACATCACTTATGGATACAATAGTCTGTAAGTAACACAAGAGACATTTTTGTTTCCCAAACGGTTGGTAGGAAGGTATAAAAGTAATATTAAAATATTATAAAAATATTTAATCATATTATTAATACTAATTTTATCATACTTTTATGTATATAATATTTTTGAGGTTTAGAAAAAGAAATGGACTGAAAGATTTTGGTTGATAACATTACCTCTCCCTTTGGATATTCTCCCTTGGTTAACATCTTAATATCCTTAGCTTTGTATTTTGGAAACAACATGGAAAATAAGAAATTTGGATATAGTTTATAATATCCTATGTTAAATTTTATGCATATATAAAACTTTTTAACGGGATTAGAATTGTGGTGGAAGTGTTCCCATTTTATAAGTAAGGAAAATGGAATTTTCATAAATACTCATTACTTTTTCAATGATGTGATGACACTATTAGAGGGTCAATTTATTCAAAATTGTGAAATAATGATTTTTTAATTATATAAGTACAATAAATAATCTTCCATTAATTTTCAAACATGTTCTAAACATATTGTAAGTCTTTGGACACTGTGTTTTTAAATTTTACCACTTTGGGTTTTACCTTGGTAACTAGTTTTTACCGATGTAATATATATTTTATTAAAAATATAGGATAAACCATCATAAAAAAATTTAATTTGATAAAATTAATTTAATATCCATATAATTTTTTAAAATTTTTAAATAATAAAAAACTAACTTTCAAATTAAAAAAATTAATATATTGGAATACTTTTTTGCAAAAAAAATTATTATTTTCAATATTAAGTGTTTTTGATATTATATAACATTAATTAGTGAATAAATGAGTGATAATAAAATTTTATATATGTGTAAGTATCATATAAAATTAATTATATAAAATTTATCAATATAATTTATTAATAAAAATTACACAACAATAATAAAATAATGTTTTTAAAAATGACTTTTTTGTCATTATCAATTTCATAAACTTCAGTCTTAGTAATCATAATTTGATGCATAAAATTTGAATTAAACATATTAAACAATATTAACATGTTGATCTTAAATGTGAAATCAATTTATTTAGATTTAATTTATATAATTGATGAAATCTCATTTTCAAAATAAGATAATAAAAACAGTTATTGGAGTAAAATATTTCTTAATTTTCATAAACATTAAGCTTGTGTTTTATAAATTTAACAAATTATTTCTAATTGATTTATTTTAATTTAAAAATATTTTTATATAAAAAATGATTCAAAACCTTATAAAAATTATTTTATAATGATATTATCATAAAACTAACGGTATTTAAAAAATGTTATTTTTTACTGTTCACCTAAAAAATCAAAACATTTAAAAAAATCTCAAAAATTCACCCTAAAATAACTTTGTGATTTCGTATTCATAAATAAAGTTAATTTTAAGAAAAAAATTCTAAAATTTTTAATTTATTTTGTAAATAAAAATACAAAACATAAATAAAAACAACTTTTATTGAAAAATGACCTTTCAAAACTTTAAGGTTCTTAGTATAGTTTTGAATGAATTTATAATTGATTATAATATTTTAATTTATTATATGTTTTATTATTCTTAAATTATCTTCATTATATTCATCTAATATGTCACAAATCATTTTAGTTTGGTATTGTGTGACAAGAAAGATATCAAACATAGTATTAATTTAGAAAAAAAATGTTCAAAAATATCGGGGTGTTATATACACAGATCTCAAACACAAACTCCACTTATATTTTGACCTTTTAGTACCACCAGGATCTCCCTCCAATGATATTGTTTCCATGAAAATCAAAACCATGCTATTTTTCATCTACAAGATACACAACATATACTGGTAAAATTCCAATGTAAGGGTGAGTATATACTTACCTAGTAGGATGCCCTGAAAACAAAAAAGGATAAACAGGGAGACCAATTATCTCAAAACCAAAAAATGTGGGAAGAAACCGAGATATGATTTAAAATTACAGAACCAAACACACAGAATAAATTACTACTCTACACTAACCAATTATAGAAGAATTAGTCCCAATAATAACCAAATATTTTTAATTACCCCACTATGAAACCCATGTAACCACTTAGAAATGGTATTGTAAGACATTCACTAAACCAAGGAATAGATTTTGATTGAGGGAGTAAAAAATATAGTGTAGGATCCAAGATTTCTCTAGTAAATTATGTCAGATGATATAGTACCTAACTCTGTGGATAGAGGTCATGTGCCTCACATAATTGGTGGTGTTTCTAACTCAATTATTCATATAGGGGGTCCATCTCTTATCGAATCCAAGGTAGTTCTGACACCATGTCCAATATTATTGACCCACACATGGATATGTGGGTTATATCAAACTCTAGGAAGAATTTGGGGGAACTATACCTTGTAATCATCTTGTCTCCAGGGGAATTTCTGACCCCATGTTCACTATGATCATTATGCCCAATCCCAATCATCGGCCCTACAAACTTTAGGAAACTAAACCACCCAGATATCCTTGTGTCTCACCTCTGATATTTAAGAGGTAAGTACCATTTAATTATTAATGGAAATGATAAGGATGGAATAATCATATTCACAAACTTGAGTCTTATGAAAGATGATACAAAAACATCTAAGTCTAAAAAAATTACACTACATATACTTTTGGGGTACACAGCGTGTATCCACTGGGAAAAAAACTAGTCATGTACTAATTTCAACAAGTTATTTGGGGGATAAATTTAAAAAAAAATTATGATGGTGTATATAGTGTATGAGGCCCATGTGAGTATTTGAAGTGAAACTCCACAGCCTGAGTCATTTTGGGACTAAGGTAAATGGCATGTACCACTAGAACACATTTTTTGGGTCCAAATAGATTTCTAGGAATGTATTATTAAATTTAATTTTAGATTTTAATTAATTAATTAATTAATTAGATATACGTATTTTTAATGTATCAATTAAATTCACTAGTGCATTAATTCTTCAATTACCCCGCGTCAAGATTTTGGAGATGAGTGTTATCATTGACTTTCTTTGGTTGGGGATTTTTATTTATAGGGTGAATGTTTTACTAGTGGTTGTATTTTTTCTCTATTAATATAGTTTCCTCATGAAAGTTTCACATTTTTATGCTTTTTTGGTAATGGATTACTTTCATCATTGATCTTAGGGAGGTTTTAGCGGTTACTGATAAATGGTGAAGTAATGATGAATTGTACAGCAACCCTAGATTGACGCATCCTCGATCAATGAATGATGCAAGGATTAATTAAATTTATTTTTTATTTCAATTTTTATTTTTCAATGGTGTACTCAAGGTCAGTCATGTGACCCCAATGGACTTCTGGTGGACCTTTTGTTGTTTTATCTTTCAGGTGGTCTAGGTCCCTACTTTATTTAGATTGTTTGGTTCTCACTCAACCTAAAATCAGTTTACTAGAAAATAAAAAAAAATTGAAATTGGATGAAATATTTAAATATATTAATATTTTGAATACATCACATTTATGGATATTAAATGTTGACTTTGATTTTAATGATACACAATGCATTACATCATGTAATATTTATTTAATAGAAAATCCTTTCTCTCAACTATAAAATCTTATTTAAATTTTTACCCCATCAAGCAGTTTTACTGACTATAAATGGATTAATAGAGAGTGATTAGTAGGAATTTATTTGTATTTATCTTATGAACTTTGATCAACTTAAATTTGAAGGAGTTTAACATCATATATTTGAAAAAAGGATAGGTACATGAAAAAATATTATAATTGTGCATATTGTTCTTATTTCAAGAAATATCTTAATTTTATTCCTTGTGTCTTTGTTTAATTAGGGATAATCCCTAATAATATTTTATTTCAATTGGTATCAGATCCAATATAGATTCATATATAAGTTATGATTGATTTTACTTCATTTGATTTTTCCAATTTTCTTATAAAGATTAGTGTTTTGGTTTTTTTATAAACATCCTTGTCATAACACATGAATAAATTTATAATTATTGAAACATATGATAACATGTGTCACACATCATTCATGGAAAATCTAATAGGTGTATATATATTTATATATTATTTTAATACTTTGTGACGTTTTTAATAATCATGAATAGTATTTTCTTTGTCCAATTCATGATAAGTATTGTAAAAACCCAATTTTTAAATATATAAATATTTTCATCTTAATTATGTTACTTATGGTAATAGAAATTTAAAAAAATTATCATTTTTTATTACATTTAAATACATAATCCATCCATTATATTGTTATCATAATTTAGATACTTTTTTAATAATGGCACACCATTCATGATGGTTTGGCTAATATGAAAATTTATATATATAATAAAAATATATATTTTTTTTAGTTCACGTATTTAAAAAAAATCAAATATTATTGAATATATTTTCAATATATTCAATAATAAAATTTTTGGTTAGGGGCATAAGAGATTTAAAATATTTTCTTTACTAAAAATATATTTAATAAAAAAATTATGACATTGAAATATTTAATATTATACTTCTTGTAAATATATTATATAATTAAAAATATTTATATACATATAGTTTTATGATATAATTTATTTTATTATTAACTCACCTATCATGACCTTAATTATTAGAAAAATTATTGATCACTTATTTATAATTATTTTTATTAATTAACTATAGTGGTGTAAAAATTATTTTTTGATATATTTTGTTCAATTATAAACTCACCTATCTTGGTAATAATTTTGAAAAACTTTTATCAATATATATATATATATATTAATTTATCATATTTGAGTAAATAAAATTTATCATATTTGATTAAATTCAATTTGGTGATATATATTGTTTAATTATAAACTCACCTACCATGGGCATATTTATCCAAAAATTTTATATAATAAAATTATTGGTATTATATATGATTTAATTAATCTAATTTTGTTATAAAGAAATTTTTATAATTGTGAAATCACCTATCATGGGTATAATTTACACAATTTGTTTTGTATAATAATTTTTATTATTATATATGTTTTAATTAAATATATTTCTCTAAAATAATTCATGGTATATATTTTGAGAATAATTGTGAACTCACATTTCATAAGAATAATTAAGAAAAAAAGTAAATGGTAAATATTATAAATTAATATACAATGAATCTTTTTATTATTTTGATTTATTTGTGTTTTAAATTTTTTTTCAATATCAAAATATCTTATCATTGTTATATTTTGTCTAACATAAAATCAATACAACATAAGAGTATAATTTAATTAATTCTGAATTTAGATTTCTATTATAATAATTATTTATTTATGTTTTATAATTTATGTAAATATCAAAATACCCATTTTGTATTATATTTTTGGTGAAATAAAATTCATAAACTATCACATTTTAATTTTATGATTTGCGGATAATAATAAATAAAAATTTTAGAAAATACATATTATTTATGCATATATAATCATTTATTTTGACTATATAAATATATATGCCCATTCAATGATTCCTTTTTTTATTAAATGTGACAACATTTTTGAGTACTTCAGTCAAAATATTAGATGGGACTATTTTTTGGGATTGAAAAATAATCCTTGAATAATAACAGGTTCAAGAATCGAAGGAAAGAGCCATGCCTCAAATAAAGATCATTTGTTTATGCTGACCAAGTCAACATTGGGTTTTGTTGGAAATCTCTTCCCAAAGAACATGTTCTCCAACTCCAGATCTCGATTCTCCTAACATCCTCTCTTCCCCCTGTCTCTTTAATTAGGGTTTCTAGTGGATAACCATAATTAGAGTGTTAAACTATGATCACATAGTGGGGTTTATTATTTAAACATATAGAAATGAAATAATTAATAATTAATCAGTTTATTTTTATAATACACCTACAACGATATAATTCCCAAGGCTTAAGTTGGAAACAAATGTGTTACCACCCCTATGGTAAACCAAAAATTTCAAATGAAACCACAACATTGGTTTTCCCATCTGAGTACCCATTTATGAGAAAATAGAATCTTACCAAGATTTCACATATAAAAAATAAAAAGTATATATTATATTCAAGTACCAGTGATGTTAATTCAATGAAAACGAATTTTCAACCCTTCTATAAAATATTATAAAGGTTTTGAATACAAAAATCTAGGACACTACACATTAATATTTCATAAAAACTTGTCAATAATGTGATTTTAATCCCTTTAATATCATATCCATTGTAATAATTATATTCTTTATATTTTATGTATGCTACTATGTAACCATTATACCATTTAGGAAGTTACAAAAATTAATTCCTGCATTTCTAGAAATATTATAAGTTGTTGGAGGTAAATTTCTTCTTAAATCCTTCATTGGTGATAAATCTTCCCTTTTCTCCCTATCAATAATGCTTAACTTATCCATGATTCCTTCTTTTTATATTTAGTGCACATTTAGTAATGTTCTAATGACATAATCACATATTTTTTCTTATATGTTTGACATCTAGAAAATTCCAAACACATAAAAAATTCCAATATGGTAATTATAAGAAAACATATCACTTTTTCTAGCTCATTTTTATACAGTTTATCAATAAAAGTTTTATAAAAAAAATTAAAATAGACTTAACTTTATCAAATTATTTATCATCTATTAATGGAGGATTTGTTGTGCCATATTCCAAAATCCCATTGAATGATGTTTCCCAATAATGATATTTATGTTGTTAGGGTAAAAAATTATGATTTACTAGAAAAACTGTCATCATATAATGTTTTCAAATAAAATTAGTGCCTAACTTATTTGAAAAATAGTAAAACCAACATTCTTTTGATGTTGTATCCTAGGAATTTTCTATAACTGGGGATGTCATTTATCATCTAACACAACATGGATCTAAATTTGAACACTCCATTTCGATGAACATCATACAATATAAAACTTATCCCACATCGATATTAGATATTAGGTCAATGGATCCAAATAAATATCCATATCATTCCCAAGTTATATTTTTCATGAAACTAGCAAATAAAACATAGTGTATTTGGGATTTAGGCATAACCATTATGGTAGATTTTAATTTAACAATATAAATGGACATGTACTATCAGTGACACTTTATACACTAAAAGGAATCATTTAATCTGTAGATAATACAATATAGAGGTATCTTGAATCATTTCTAAATTCATGATGACGATGTTCAATTTTCTTCCATTGAAGAGCATCTGATGGCTACCAATGTTTTCCATCTTAAATTCTATTGTTTTTTGTGCCACTTAAACTAACTTACACTCACCTCACTTTCATATAGTCATCTAAACATTATAATAACTAGAATTTACTGTATGATTTTTGAAATACATTATTCATGTTTCTTATATTGACCTAAACCACTCTTAAATTATTTTTTAAGGGATTTTTGGTTCTTTAGAAACAAAATATAGACACTTATATAGGCATGTATTCATTAATAAGACACACATTGAACATAAAATTCATTTAGAATCATATATTCTACAAGAAATTTCATTATGAATTAGTAGCATAACATTCAAGAGAGAAAGTAGTTTTATAAAGTTGGTATCATTCCATCCATTTCCAAATTTCAAATTATAGTTTCATTCCAACTAACAATGTTGCATATTAATTACTACTAGTATACTGTGGTATTTTTTCATGGATCAATAACATCTCAAATATATTCAAAAAATAATGATTGTCATTTTTAAATTCCATTTTAATTTTTTCAATACAAATTCAATCATCGTTTACAGTTGTACCCATATCATACAATCTAGAAACAACACTTTTATCTTAGTAACCAACTATATTCATTTATTCCACATGTTTAGACCATCAATTATAACATTGTTCTATTATGTGATAGATCAGTTGCTAACTCATCTATACTAATTCATCTTGAATCACAGTAATATAAACATGAACAAATAATTTGAGAAGGATCATTTCAAAACTTTATTATAAAATTGATAAAAAAATTAATCTCATATTCACATTATTTATTCATTCTATTAACATTCATCTATTTATTATTCATATTCAAACATATTTGATTAAATAATATACACACATACACACACAAACACTTCTTCAAAAACTACCTCCTTTAGAGATTCCCTCCTTCTAGTATCAAATCATCTAAATTTAAGTAACAAATCAATTTTAAATTTTTTCATTAAAAATGATTTTTTTTCATAGTTTATATATTTATAAAATAAAGATAAATGTGAAAAATTATTTTTGGATGGTGATTTTTTTTGTTATATAGTAATATTTATCATTAATAATTTGAATCTAATTTAATTGATTCTTGTTTAATCTATTTATTTTTAAATTTTATTTATTTAAATAGAATTGAATTGGTTTCATAGATTTCATTTTTAACCAATTAAATCATAATTAATATATTTTATTCTTAAATAATTTTAATTGAATCATTAATTATTTTATTCATTTTTATAGATAGTTTCTTAAGTAAATTTTTACATTGTTTTTATATTCCATGTATTCAGATCACATTTTTTATGTTGAGTTTATTATGTTTTGTTATTATTTGTTTGTTTATTCTTCCAACTAATATCAGGAATACAAAATTATATAAACATAAAAAAATAGTTTTCAATGGATCGTAATTATCACCAAAAAGAAAAAAATAATTTAAAAGAATAAAATCATTAATTTTAGGGGGTAACACTTAGTAATAAATTAATTTTTGAAGATTGATAAGTATTGGACTGAATATAAAGAACATAAATATAGTTATGTGTATATATATATATCAATATAAATATATAAATTTCCACACAAAAACACACATATATACAAATAGATTAAACACACATAATTATATATTTACATATGTATACATGCACACAGACACCCACACATATAAATAGATATATATATATATATACATTTATATATATATAAGAATAGATATATAAATAAAAATATATACATGTATATATAAAATTATACTTTCCAAATATATATATATATGCCTACTAAATCAGTATTCCAATTGTTTTTATGTGTATATATACATATATATTGGTAATCTATGCAAGAATAGTTGAAACAAATGCCGAAAAATACATGATTAATTAATAAATCCTTAAAAATATGTTTTTAATGACATGAATTCAGTTATTGAACTAGATTCATTTAAAATAGAAGATAGAAAAGGTAGTATGTATTGGATTCTATGAATACTTGAGGAACTAAAGTGAGCAGATAGGCAGTTTGGGCTCTTTTGAAAATATTTCAAGACCTTTATTAGTGTTTTTATAAAAATAAATTATAAAATATATCTTTATCAGTGATAAATATATTATTACTCATAAATAACCCTTATATTAAGGATAAATTTAGTTCTGATAAAGGTGGTCCTTTATAAATTCTAGTTTTTACATTTATATAGATAATATTATTACATTTTATTTTAACAATGGTAAAGTTCAATGAAAATAAAAAATCACAAACTTTGGGATAAAGATAGTGTTTAAACCTTAATGATAAATATTTAAATGATAAGGTTATTCCAATTGACCAAAGAAAACCATTAAAATACTAGAAAATAGATAAATATAATGGTGAAAATAGATGATTGTGGCTTCCTAACAGTTGTGACTACCTTTAATAGTATCCATGTTTAAAAAAATAAAAATAGGACAAACCTAATCCACACCCTTTCCCATCATGATCAACCCCACCCCCTACAAATTCCTACCCTTCCTTTCATCCTCCTATGATGCCACTTGCATCTTCCTCAACTGCAACCCACTTCATCTATAACCCCATCCCACATCCTTTATAGCCCTTTGTCAACACCAACATACTCCTTTGTGTTCCCCACACTCTTTCTCTATGAACCTCCGTCAACGAAACTCTCCACATACTCTATAACCCTATTTACCCACCACACTCCTCTAATGACTGTTGTGTCATCCTTGTTATCCCTACTAGACCACGTGACCCATAACATCCCTCCCTGGCCCCCATCATCCTCGCTTTACCTACGCCATCCCTAACCTTCCTTACTCAACCCCATTCATCCTTATTCATCCTTATCCCTCCCCACTCAACCCACATCATACTTATCATTCCTCGTGCAACCATGCCAGCTTTGAATTCCCATTTGTCTTATCAAACCCAAAATATTTCCATTCTTCTTATTTTTTGTGATTTTTCTCACTATTTTTTCATTTGTATCTCATATTTCAGCCCTAGTAAAAAAATAAAATTTTTAAATAATCACTATAATTTTCCTATAATTGTGGTGGAATAATCATTCTAACTATACACCTAATGATGTGAAAAACATTTTATTTCAATGTAGGTTTATAGTTTTCTTCTTTTATTTATCTTATTATCACTTATTACCCTTTAATATTTTTATATGATGGAATACATGAAAAAGGTGTTGAATAGTGAAATGACTTGCATCATAGAAAATGGTAATTTCTTAGGGGAATTTTAATTTTTCATATGGTGATGAATTTATTTTTGGAATCGTGACTCGGACAGGGGTTCCAAGTATTTTAGCATCCTTAAAAGGTGTTTTTGGATGGGTTTTAAGGATTGGGTGGTGTCCCAAGGGTTCTAAAGGGTGTTGGGGAAGAGTTGAGTGGTTGGGATGCTATAAATTAGTAGCTACAGGCCATTTAGTTTGTGAATAGTTAAATTTCTCTATGAATGTAATTATTATCAATAATAAAATCACTGAAAGGGGTGGTCAGGTGAAGGGGTACACTACCCCAAATATTCATGGCATGAACTGGTGGTTTAGGCACTGAACCATTATAAATGGATTTTAAAAAGACCCCAAGGGAGTTTTGATAGAAACCCCCTTGGTAATCATCTCCTCAGATGTGAGAAAAGTGAAGTGGTTGATCCCTCACATCCCTCTCTTTGGTACCCTTTTATATTGCTCATTTAGGATCATTTCATTGCACCATTTTAGGGTATTATTCCTCCTCTAATTACCCCTAATATTATCCATACTTTTATCTAATTTTTTATTCAAACATATTCGGTTTTGGAGGAATTATATCTCTAGATTATGGAGAGATCGTTTTTCTTAATGGGTATTTCATTTGTGACTTACAGAGGCCATTCTAAGAGTGGAACTTCATGACATGGTTCATTATTTTTTACAAATCATTCCACTCAGTGAGATTCTTTAAGGTCTCTAATGAATTTAAGTGAAATTATCCATTGATTTAGGGATTAAATTTTTTGGATTTTTCTTGGTCTAGGTTTGAGGGTACATCAGTAGTGGTCACACCCTATTTATCATGGTTTTGACACTACGGGACTGCCTGATGAGTTTGGGAACTGTTATAAAAAGTTCTTTATTTGGTTTGAATTGTTAAATTAATTAATGTGAAGGATTTTATGGATGATATAGGTTCTCATAGAATTTATGGAACCAAATATATCCCTTAGATTATTTATTAGAACATCAGTAGTGGAAGGGGGCCTTGACATTACTATGCCTATTGGTAAAATGGTTGTCTTATATTGTTGTGCCTCATTAGTATTAACTAACTACATTATATTTTATTTTGTGAGTTATACCATAAGGTTGGTATGGGGTCATGTTATCCTAATATGTAACATGGACCACATAGCTTGATAAACTATTTGATGGTGGTACCTTGGTCAAATGAGTAATGGTGGCCCTCTTTAGGTATTATTTAGAGGTGTGTGTTTGATTTTGGGAAGTAAAATTGTTTTACTTTTAAAAAAA
Organism: Viscum album; assembly: GCA_963277665.1. Lineage (NCBI taxonomy): Eukaryota > Viridiplantae > Streptophyta > Magnoliopsida > Santalales > Viscaceae > Viscum > Viscum album. Next base: position 384,833,361 of record OY728137.1, read on the forward strand.
AGTAAAAATAGGTTTGAATCAAATGGAAATTTTAAGAGGAATGTGTCTTTTGGAAAATGGGTATTGGAAATGGTATTTTAAAATAGAGATGTGTTTTCTAAAGAATATTGATCGGATTTCAGACTAATGGCATGGTGTGAGTAAAGTATAATGTGATGACATTTTAAATGGGTTTAAAAGATAATTTTGACTTGGTCGAACTCATTTTGGTCCACTTTAATGTACATGTGTTTATTCCCTATATTCCAAATCATGGGTTATTTGTATGTTCCCTTAATGTGATATCTTTGTGTGATGCATGCATGATGATATATTTTGCTTGTTTGTTGTGTATGTCGTCTTACTATACTTCCCTATAAGAACTTTGTTTGTGGTATTAAAGTGATGATTGGTCTAGGTGGATGTGAAGATCCTATTGGATCGTCAAGAGGTATCTCAAATGTGTTCAAGACACAAGACTAAGTCCTAAGGGACCGATGCTCTAGTGATGAGCTAGTGAGCTGTGAGATGGGTTGTGTACCCTATTTATTGTTATTTGTGTATGCTTGATTGTGGCCTCTCTAGATTATAAGGTCATGGGTCAGTGTGCTTGACTGTGGCCTCCCCAAAGTCTATGGGGATGGTCTGATATTCTAGAATGTGGTCTACCCATAGTTTGTGGTGATTTATTTGTGTTCTTGACTATGGAATCCCCAAAGTTTGTGGGGATGGGTCAGTGTGATTGATTGTGGACTCCTTAGATTCTATGGGGATGGACCGATGTGATTGAGTGTGACCTCATTAGAACCCTAAAGTATGGTTTGGTGTGTTGTATTACCTCCCAAAATTCTATTGGGATAGGTTAAGGTGACTTGATGGACCTCTCTGGGAATAAAAGGATGCATCAGTGTATTTGATGACTTTCCTAAAGTATATGGGGATGGGTCAGAGTGAATAAATAGATCTCTCTGAGTATGTTAGGATGGTTTAAGGTCCTTGAATATTTCATATAATAATTTAGAGGTGTGGACCATGGAATGTTTGTGTTACCAAGTTTCTAACATACGTTCCTTCTGGTATAAAACCAAAGCAGGTTGGGTTAGGTTTTGTAGTGGCCTAATTAAAACATGAATACCAAAATTTTATGATTATATGTGTATTGTGTGTTATGTTTATGGTTGGTTGTGTAGGAAGAACATAATTTTACCTTTTATATATATTTTAGTTATAAGTGTAAAAAAGTAATGAGGGGGTGAATTTCATTTTAAAATTAAAATGATAAGTGTACATCAAATACATATTAAAATTATTCTGATATAATAAAATGATTAGAGTGAAAAAAAGTAAGTGATAAATAATAAATATTATTTTTATATTAAATAACATAATATTAGATTTATTTAAGAATTTAAGAATATTGTAAAGAGGAATAATCAAATTTATACAATTTATACGAATCGAGAATATAATTATGCAATGAAAAAATATAACGAAAATGAAAAAATTAAATAAGGTATACAAATTGGAAAGGAATTTTAGAAATAGATCAAGAATATATCCTATGTATACCACCTCAATTTCTTGAGGATTTAATGTTTTATTCTATTCGCTTAAATAGTATCAAAGATGTAAAAACTCAGTTGTTGTTAAGGTTATAATAAGAAAAAAAACTCCAATTTACACGAGATTTTTAATGAGTATATCTAGGAACCTCAAAGGGAGTAGTCTCTTTACTTTTAATGGTTATGAAAATAAAACTTAAATCCCACACTTTAAAGGTTGTGATCACTATTAAGAAAATTTAGGAATAAATGATACAATTACTATAAAAAAATCACATTTCAGCTTGGTCTCAGTTATCAACAAATAATTTGAAGAGCACTATAAGAGAATGAGAAATAATAATGAAAGTGAGAAGATATTATAGTATATACTCACTCTAGATTGGAGAATATAACTTTAAAGGCATTTGGTGATCAATTAAATGAGAACATTGAAGTATAATATTGTTGTAGAAATCTAAGCAACTAATTTCCATATTTTTTAACTTCAAAAATTCTAAAAAAAATTAAAATTATATAGAGGCAAATTATTTAATTGAAGAACAGATTTAATGACATTTTTTCAACATTAAAAGAAGGATTTCCATCAACACAGCTTGAACCATTCCCTAATATATCATATTAATTCATTTTTCCATAAAAATTTTCATCACCATCTTATCCACCATGTCCCGGAATGGGACATTTTGGCCTAACAACATCCCTATACAACAAACTTGGGTCTTATATTGTTTTCCCTATTTTTCATAGAGATTCAAAAATATGATCCTAAAACTCCTTACAAGTACTTATATGGTTCTTATAACTTGATTTTATGGGATTTAAACATGATAAGAGATATGTCTAATCCTTCATTAAGACCAGAAAGTCTCCTTTTAAGAGACTTTAAGAACCATTAAATACATGATTTAAATTTAAATTAAGAAGTCCAAAAACACTCAAATGAAAACATTAGAAATAAAATAGATTGTCTATGTTCATCAAAAATACCATGATATAGATAAAGGTAAAACGATATCCCTTTTTATTTTGATCAAAAACACTCAACATAAATAAATAAATTAAGTGTAAATAAAGATAAAAATAAGTATTTAATGAAATTAAAGATAATAAAATTAAAGATATTCAACGTGATCAACATGTTAAAGATAAATATATTCATCATGATTAAGATATTAAAAATATAAAATATGTCCAAGATATAAACACATCCCCAGAAAAACAACAAATTCTTCCCCTTTTAACCAATAAAAAATTCTAGAAAAACTTTTCACACTTTGAAAAACAAAGCACCTAAAATGTAAAAACACTTAAAACTTCAAAACACTTAAATTTTTTTACCATTTTTGATTTCCAAAAAGGAAACAAGGAAAGGAAAATAAAAATATGATATTCTAGGAAATAAAACGACAATTCAAAAGGGTAGAAATTTAAAACTTTCTTTAAACATAAATATTTTAAATATAACACATGCTTAGAAAAGATAAATCATGAAGAACATGATAAGATTTTCGAGTTAAAGAGAACATGTCATTAAAAATCCCATATATAAAACAAATAGATCATATAACATTTAGATAATGTAGACCTCAATAATTTAACAAGATTAAAGATATTTTGACATAGAAAAAGAAAATATTTTTGAAAAAGAATAAGAAAATAATTTTTGAAAATGGAAAGAAAATAATTATGAAAAATAATTCTAAAAAATATTAGAATAATAAAATTTAAAAATAATAATAGAAAGATTGAAAATGATTAAAATCTGATATCTTTTATTTTAAGAAATCATAAATAATAGAGTGGGGTATAGATCTAAACATAAAGTTTAAATAGAAAAATAAGAAAAAGATATTGAAAAACTTTTTTACCATATAGATCATGGTTTTTCTCCCAACTTATGAGATTGGATCCACCTCACTTAAAGAAACAGATAATGAGATCAAGATTTAGAAAGATAGATTAATCAATTTAAGGGTTGGAAAACCATTTTATTTAGAAACGACTATATTATATACTAATCAATCTTGGAGGATAAGTCCTAAAATTCTCAAAAACAAGGGTCTTTTGGTACACTTTATATTTCTTCCATATTAGATAATAAATATTGAGATGGTGAAATAATATTGGGTCCACTATAATTGGATAATAATGATTTAGAAACCTAAATTTTTTATAATGATAACTTATTTCATAAATTTTAGATGAAAGATGAATTATTTTTTATCAACCATATCAAGGATTTTTATAATTTCATTCAAAAATAAACTAACAATATTTATGAAAATAATTTCAAATTTTTTTTTGAGAAATCACTTTCACAAAAATTATATTTTTCTAGGAAATTTAAACATTTTAAAAACTATGAACATGATTATTTCTTTTAACATGTTGAGAACTAATAATCATGTTAAAAGTTTGTTTACCTTGGTTGATTTTTTAAAATAGATATTTTGAGATCCTTGATTTAAATTTTGAAAACATCAGCATCCCATCGATTTTTTCATTTTAAAATCAAATATCCTTTTTATTTTAAAACAAAAACAATTTTAATTAGAATGTTGGTTATTCTCATTAAGAACGTGTTAATATTTCTTTGAAAATTTCTAAAATTTTAAAAAAAAATCTTAACCAAAAAATCCAATTTCATTTTTTGAATAAGTGGAGTAAGAATAACATGATGAATGATAGGAAAAGGCATAATTAGAAGGATAGTGACAACTAATTTCTTCGCCTACCTCTATATGAGTAATATAGAATTTTGTAGTTTATTTTCTAGTTTCATAAGTTGAAATTGAATCTTTGTTATCACTCCAAGTCAATACTTTTAGATCCTTATTAACTTTTTTATTCTTTATTCATGGGACAATATAGATTAATAAAACCCATATTTTCTCACCTAAAGCAAATCACATATAGTAATTAAATTTAATTTTTATTTTTATCTCATCAGAAGGATTTATATTTTTTCTTCAGATTTTCCAATTTGTTAAATCATATCATCAAGTGTTCAATTTTAATTTCAATATTAGATTCACTTTAAGAAGAATCATTCTATTTTATTTCTTTAAAAACAAGGTTCTTTCTGGTTTTCTTTTCTTCAATTATTCTTTAAATGGATTCTATTTTCCTCACTATTTCTTATATCATTAATGATCCAATGAGTTATTCAAGAGGAATATTATTTATATAATTGGATTCATGGATCATTTTAACTTTGGGATCCAAGTATCTATGTAAAAACCATATGTTTTTTTCACAAATATTTCTATAGAAAATTAATCCTTGAGAGATTTTCAACCATCGAAAATGTTAGTAAATCTTATAAAAATTTCGATGATATATTCATTTTCATCGTGTAAAAACTTTAAAATTACTTTCTAAACATATCCAGTATAGTTTATTTAAATTTATTTATTCTAACATATGTGAATTCTAAGAGTTTCAATATTTAATTAGTCATTTTTTAAGTAGATATTAAATTAAATTCGTTTTAATCTAAACCATAATTCAAGGTGTTCATAGATTTTCCATCTAATAAAAAATATGCAATGTCTTGAGGATTATATTTATCTTAAAGTTAAATTATTGGGGTGTAATTGTGCATGACCATTTTCTAAATAAGATATCCAATGCTTATAATAAAAATAATCATTTGAGTTTTATGACCTGAATAATACGAAACATAAATTACAGAAAAATTAGTATACAATATAGATTCAATTTTTAATCATACTTTGAAATCAGTAAATATTTTGAAAATCAAAAAAAAATTAAAAAACAATTTTTTGACGTACAAAAATATCTCCTCTGATACAAAATGTTGGTCTGGTGGAATAATAAAAAGAGGGGGAATCAATGTCATTTTAAAAATAAAAAGATAAAATCATATGTAAAATACAAATTAAAACGATTTCAATGGGATAAAGAAATTGAAGTGATGAAAATAATTAATAGATAAATTATAAATTCAATTTTTATATCAAAGAATATAATATTAATTTTTTTTAACATTTAGGAATAGTAGAAAGAGGATTAATTGAATTTATTAGATTTATGTGAATCAAGAATATGGTGATGCAATATAGATTTATAAAGAAAATATTGAAATTATATAGGGTATAAAATTTCATAATGAAGTTTGGAAATAGATCATGAATATCCCATATGTCTAAAACCTAAATTTCTTGAGGATTTAAATTATTAGTCCCTTGGATTTGTTAGTATCCAAGATAAGAAAAATCCCTTGCTTTTAGGGTTATAAAAAGAAATTGAAAATTTAATAGATACTATATTTCTAAAAATTATAGTTATAAACCTCAATGATAATTTTCCCTTAACTTTTAACTATTGGGGAAGGAAAACATGAATCCCTCACTTTAAAGAGAGTGAGAACTAATAAGAAAATAGTGTAAGAGTGGATAGTATTTTGAGAAATAAATCACAATTTAGCTTGATGTTGATTATATAAAAAGAATATGAATAATACTATAAGATAATGAGAAATAAGAATAATAGTAAGAATATATATCAATTTGTACACACTCTAGATTAGATAATATAGGATTTAGAAAAGGAGGAAATCTGATAGAGATTTGGTGACTAAATTAATGAGATTTTTTAAGCACAACTTTGTAATATATATCCAATCACCTAAGGCCTCTATTTATAGCATTCAAAACATTCAAAAAACTAATATAATACAATAGTGAAAAATAAATTCATTTAATACAAGATTTAATGAAGTTTGACTAATATTCAAAGTAGTATATCTATTGACATGGATTTCACCACTCCTTAGTTCAAAAACCCAAGCCGTTCTAGCCAATAAAATTAATTTTCCACCATATCATAACACTAAAAATTTTAGTATGTAATCATCCCTATACAAACACCTAGGTCCAACACACCTTGTTCCTCGCCATTATTCTTTGTTTTGCATGGAGCTTCAAAATGTGGATCCTCTACTTCCATCAAAGGAATTATAAGGTTCTTCCAAATTGATTACATGAATGTAAAACATAATAATAGATATTTATATACCTTTAACAAGACCAAAAATTTTCCTTTGAATAGATTTTAAGAATCGTTAACGACATGAATTAAAGTCAAATTGAGGAGACTAGAAAACACCCAAATGAAAAAATTAAAAACAAAAGAGAATGTTTGTGATTAAGAAAAATACTATGAGAGAGAGAGATAGTTAAAACATTTATTACATAAACATTAACTTGATCTTGTAATTACTTGGTGTGGTTGATCCATTTAGGTTTCCAAAGGGTTTTTTGGACTCACACACTACTTGAATACACAGCATGGTTTTCAATGTACATGGGTAGATCATCATGTTTCCTCATAGGTCAAAGGTATTACTTAAATTCAGACAATTCATTTTGTTAATAATCGATGAAGGTTTTGGATTTAACAAGATGTTATGTGAATAGTATGGGCTGGTGTGACATTTTATCTATTTCATTGATACTATGTTTATATGTTGGCTTGTTATGTTTTACTACAAAATATTGATTTTCTACTGCTTCTTATATAGTATTGTGTGGGACTTATGGGGACCTGTGATTTATTTTTAAAATTTATTTTTATAATTCCAATATATAGATGAGACATGCCAAACTTTTATCAAATTTTGGGAATAAACCTTTGTATTATTTATAGGTCATAGTCTCCCCGTGACTATCTTAGAACCTAGTTTCCAGTTAGTAACCTCTAGTGTGTGGGGAAGTGAGCCTAAGGTCATGTAGCATCCCAAAAGGGTCACCATATAGGTGGACTATGATGGGGAACTACAAAATGGTGTCAAAAAATGTCTTGGGATGGGTAGTGTAGTTAGAGATGGAGATAATTTTTTGGGACTGAGGAAGTAGATTAAACGCTTGTATAGCCAACATGAAATTGGTTAAAACTTTAGTTTCTATGGGAGTTATAGTTTCTGGATTAGGAACTCTAGGATGATTGAGTTTTGGGGATTGACTAAAAATCCCAAAGTGGCTTGGATGAGACTCTGGATGATTCATAGGGCTTATTTGGGAGCTAGTGATTTGTTCATACATCATGATTATTCCAGGAAAGGAGTGTGATACACATACCTATGGGTGTTTTTGTTTGAAATGATGCCTCATCAGAATCTATATTAATTGAATAAAAATATAATATAAGTTACTTTTTCTCACATATATTATGAGGTGTGATTATATTAAAAAAATCAGAGTGGAAAACTCAAGTGAGGTTGAATTGAGTTTCAAATTAACAAAATTATGTTAAAATAATTTTAAAACATAAATCCCCAATTTGTTAAAAAACACCCAATTAAAAAAGAATAGTTGAATTATACAATTTGATATTTATAAAATCTTCTCAAAATATTGATCATATCTCAGTAAAAATACTTTTAAAATTACATTAACTTTTTAAACTAAATTACTTAGATCAAACATTGTATAAAAAACCTAAATTTATGTTAACTACCAGAGAAAAGTTTTGTTTAATAATTTTGAGAAAATAAAGTGTATTTATTGAAGAAAAATGAATCCAAACAATTAAAACATATAAAATATGTAATTTGGGAATTTAAAAGTGGGTTTATATTCAAAACAAGACTTAATCACTTCCACTTGGAAATCACTCAATCCTAAGTAGTTTTTTTTTAAATAAACTGATAGAAAACCTGGACCAGGTTTTAAAAAAATTATAATAAGATAGTACGAGACTCAAAAAAATCCCATTCCACAATTCTTCATGGGATAAAAGAGATACAGGTCACACATATCCTCTTCTATAGTTTTATGTGGTAATACAAATGACAATATTTCATAGGGAGTGTCAAGAATTCTCGTGTTTAGTGTAGGAGATTTTTTTATAGATAAATAGAGTAAAACAAAACCACAAATAAAAATTATGCAAAAACAAAATGAGAAAGGAAATAGATATTTGATGTTGTATTGAAGCTCAATAAAAATATATTCAATTGTCGAAGAATATATGAAATTATCTTTAAAAGGATTCAATTGAAATTTCACAAAAAGTGCAGAAAAATAGAGTGTCATAGAATTCTAGAAAACTCTTTGTTCTCACTCAACCTATTTATTTGTTCTCCCATAAACACATGAGTATCTATTATCTTTTTTGTTTCATTATATATGTGATTTTATGTATTTTCATTCCTTAACATGCATATATATATCTTTTCATGTGGGGGATCTTCTGAATATATATCATTCCAGCTGGTCCAACTATCTACTGCATGATAATAATAGAATAAGAAGAATCCTCATACTGAGAGACATGTCTAGAAAGTCTAAATCATCCTTTAAACAATATATGGGGTTCTTTAAGAATAGTCATTCTTAAATCCACACATATCTTCCTTTTATTGAATGATTAAACTAACAGTTGGAGAAATAATTTTGAATTTAATTTTAAATAGATATGGTAGAAAAACTGGAGGTAGCAATAGAAGTAGTTATAGCTTCTAATGGTTGCAGGGCTCAGTGAAAGATACTATTAGAAGTAGTAATGATTATTGGTAGATGAACTTGGTGAACTAAAGTTATATTCACTTTCTAGGCGCATCTCTTAGAATTGGCACCATTTGAAAATAGATTCTTTGATAATAGATACTTTGGAAATAGCGGTAGCTCATGGTAGATGTACTTAGTGGAGGTGGTAGCTTTACTTGATGGTAGAACAACCTAATGGAAGATCTTAATGGTAAGAGAATTTGAACTAGTGGTAGCATGTTGAACTGACTATAGGTCGGATTCGTAGTCTGTGACGGTAGCCCTTTTCAACTAGTAGTTGAACATTTTATCTAATGGTGGATGATGATGGTAAGTTCATGAATTACCTATTTTTATGATTTTGGACATAAAATAATTTACTAATATAAAATATTTAAACTCATTAGTAACATAACAACCATGATATGAGATCATTAAAATAAGGGGTTTCTTTTATAAGGTCAACAATCTCACCCTTTTTTGTAATCATAAAATTAATAATCATACAAAAATAGGTTAATTTACGATTAAAATGAATAAAAAAATTATAGTATCAAGAATAGTATTCTTAATAATAAAAGATCTTATGTTTCTTTGGAGACTTCTCTTTGGATAATTTCTCCTTCCTCTGGATCAGCTAATATTTTCGGGTCACCATGTCCCCAACAGAGTGGGAAAAAATTAGTTGCAACACACCCATGTCAATTTATTTTGATGTCTAACCATCACTGATCGGGATTTCACTCTCTGAGATGCTCTTCCAAATCGGCAGGCAATGGCTACTTCCTGGATGGCACTCTCTCTAGAGTGACCTCTTTGTCAAAAGGGGGATTCCCATGTGTGGAGGGTTCAAAAAGGCCACCCATTGGGATTTCTTATATTAAATGATAATAATAAAAGCTATTATATAATGAAAACATTTAATAAAAATTATATATTCTTATTATCCTCCTTTTGGTATTATCAAAAATATAGAACTAACCTTTAAAGTAAAAAAATTTCATGTTGATGAATAAAACAAGATTATTTTCATTTAAACTTTAAAGGTTATACAGTTCATTAGGAAAAGTAAATCACAAAATACAATCTCTATCAAAGCCAAATTATATTCTAAAGAAGATTATGCTTCTTGGGTAGAGACATGATCCACTAGGTATTTTTCTCTTTTCCAAAAAAGAAGGAACATAAGTAGAGGAAGTTGGAGATGTAGGAGGCATGAAGACTATAGAAGATGCAATTGACATGAGATTCCTCGCTGCTTCAATAAGTGTATGTCCAAAAGTATTGATAGCAATAGACATGCACTAAAAAGGTACTAATAAGGGTCTAGAAATGGAGGCAATAATAGCTAAAGTTTTAGCTATAATGATAGAAATATTGGTGGTGTTAAGAAAAGGCTCCATCAACAAAGAGAGTAATCACCCACCCATCATGCTCTAAGTTGGAAAAAAGTATTTCTTCTATTCTATGAAAAAATTGAATAGTGAAAACGTCTTCAAATGGGTCGCCTTATCCTTGAAATCCTTTTTCACAGGTCGGATCACTAGATTTTCATTAAAGAAATTAAAATGATAATTAAGTTCATACTTGGAAACAATTATTAAATAAATTATATTTAATGACTTGGAAATTGTTTCTCTACCACTTCTAGCCTCATTTTAGCATTATATAACTAACTTATAAAATTGTTCACCATGGTATTTAATATATCAAATCTCATCCTGATGATATGCAAAAATATCACCGAAAATAGCCTACACCACCACTCTCACAACGGATCTAGTCAAGTCAACATCAACATAAGTTGGTGAATAACGTGGCAGATCTCTAAAAGAAGAATCTCTTATAGAATATAGTGACTCCAACCTTTCCAAAAGAGGTATCTACCTTAATTACAATCTTTCTTTGGTTTCATCCAAATATGACTAAATGGAATTCACTAGTTCCACTGACCACTTATTCCCTATATCCATATTTTCTATTTTGAGGAGAATTTTTGGATGAATGTAAGCCACAACCAAAGAGGATATCACATAATTATCATCCTCACTAATAATATTTTCCTAAGAAAAAGAAGATCGGATCAATACACTTATGTCTGATAACAAACATTCTAAAAGGGCATTGAGATCTTCTTTGTTCAGATATCTAGTGTGAGGAGGAGATCAAGGAGGAGGAGGAGAGCTCTTCTGAATATGAACTAAAGGAACCACATGGCCAATTTCCACATCAAGACCACCAGAACCAAATGCTTATAAATTCTATACTAGATCAATTCACTCTCCTAGGGATCCATTAGGATCTATTAGATAAATTGATATGAAAAGTACACCAATATCAGGTTAACTTACCTTATCTTTATTATCCCCAACATCATAATAAGGAATCATTATAATCCAGGTCAATGTGGAAGATCATAGGTACTTCTCACCATTAGATGGTGCCTCATCATCATCTCTTCTTGAAGAGACTAGATCAACATAGCTTCCAAAAACCTACCCTTCTAAAGAATCTAATTCATTTCTATCACTGGATTCTTGACTTTCTATACCAGGTGGAGAAGATCCCTATCACTCTCCACTGGAAAACCTACTAGACTCGGTGATTATCTGAAAGGTATTAGACTACTAATACTCATTTACATCATCAATACCATACTATAAATCATCAAATAACACAAAAAAATTCCTCTGGTCTCTCTAAAGAAAATATCTCAAATTGAATGCCATTTGAGACTTCAGTATCTTATCTTTCAAATTTTTCTTCTAACAAACTTTCTTTTTCACGAAGGGATAGAGGTGGACTAGGAGGTATATAAGAAACATTTGAGATTTTAACTACATCATGGTCACTCACCTCTTCCACTAAAAAAGGAATATAAACCTATGCAACTTCACCTTCTTCCACTTCAGCACTAAGAAAATTATCACTTTCTTCATCAGAAGAATGTACTACAACTTCATATGGCTCCAAGACAATATCATATAGATTTCGTGTCCTTGAAGGGTTCTTCACATGATTGAACTTCCCATATATCTTATTATTATCAAAAACCAAATTTTTATCCAATGGTTCCATTTGAGTCTCATCCACTTTCATTTGACTCGGATAATATAAAAACCATCAAATTTTACTACCTTTTACTCTCCTTTAGGAATAAGGTAAATATCCTCTAATGTGGCTAAAATCATCTTAGGGTAGGTAGGAGAGTTTGATCTTGGTGAATTCCTTCAAAGTTTCATCCCATACATCATCAAATATCATCACAAATTAATTTTGATCATATTTTTATAATGAATAAAAAATAATATGCCTTGATACCACATAATGATGAAGTACCTATTCGTAGGACATGGTTTATGCTAAATAAACTTGAAAAGAAAATGGAATTTCTCATCTAAATCTTTTTTATTAGGTCCTCGTATAGTTGGATTCCCAATAATCTCAAGACAAGCATCCTCTATCATTAAGTTCTTAGGATTTATGGAAAAAATATCTTCATAGTCCTCATGAATACCATTATGAGAAACTTGTAGAAACTTATCCCACTTCCCTGAAGAGAATATGAGATATTTTCTATCAAATATCATTTTTATAAGATAGATATTGTCTTTCAAATGATACTTGGCATATAGATAGAAATCATAAATCAACCTAGGGAAGAATGGTTTATCATTTCTCGAAAACCATTCAGCCCCTACTTGGTTCTAAATCACATTCCACACAAGTGATATGATCAGTGTTAACCATGTGGCATCTATTTATTTCTCAGAAATGACATTGTGAGATTCAAGCTACAAATTCTTTAGTTCTATATCCTGAATCGACTCTCCTATAGGCTTCTTTTAAGGACATAGCTCATCATTTGATCTACCAATATTCTCCACTCACACCATCTCCACGCTAATTTTAGGGTGGAAGGGTGAAGGTGAAAGAGCACGAGTTGAGAGAGAAGATGAAGAGTCTTTTAAAGTGGTGAATGAGAGAGAAATTATTTATAATATTAAATAGGTAATTCTTATCATTTATGGATTTGAAATTTGAAAATAAAATTTTTAATAAAGATAATATTTACAATAAAATTTTATAGAAATAATAATTTTATTTAAAGGGGTAGAAATTCTAGAATTTGTAATGATAGCACATGACTGGTAAATCCAATAGTATCTCTCTAATGGTAGCACACAATAGTAGAATTTTGTAAGCACCTGGATCCTTATTTTAGGTATGGATCTTGATTTTGGGTGTTTTGGAGAAAAAAGGGATTTTTGGAAATTTTAGAAGTACACGTTGTGTACTTTAGAGTACACGTCGTGTACCATGTTGTCGTGGGTGTTCGTGTAATGGCCGAGTACACGATCTTGTGAGGTGACCTGGAGACCTCATAAATCAGAGGCTAGTGGAGAAATATACATGGAATTTACATTAAATGAACACGCCATGTACTTTTTATTTTATTTGATTAAACAGATCATGGTCATTTCTAATCGCAATAAACATCTTCATCTGGCCTTGGTTAATCCAGGACCATCTGAGAGAGATGATCCTTCTCCAAGCCATCATTTCTCCATCCAAGGTTCAATTTTATCTCTGGTGGTTGAGTTGGAATCCCACCAGTGAGTCCTTCCTTCTTCTTGAATCTATCCTCCTGATTTCCCCTCTCTCTTGAGTTATTCAATGTTGAGTGTTTTTGACGTTTTTATAAATATATGTCATTTTAGTCTGATTCAAGGGCCGACATTCAAGATTGATCATCATGAAACGTTGAGGTAGGTTGTTTGTGCCTTACCATAGTTTTTCTTTTATTTATATATGCTTAAGTGTCGAATACCCATGTTTAGGGTATTGGGTGTTTTGGAATTTAACCTCATATAATAACTGATATGGTTTGTTTGTTTAAGAAAGGGTTTCTGATTATGAATAAGGTTTATTACCATGATTATAGAGATGTTACCCATGTTTTATTTGCTTATAGTTTTTGGGTCTAGAAAGATGGTTAGGCTTCTTTGTTTCCATGCCTAGTACAGTTAGGATGGTGTTGCTTTTTATATGATATGCATGTGTTTCTAATTATGAAAGTATGACCAATGGGAATTGACTATGGAAGCTTCCTGAAGTAGTTTCTTTTAATTATGAATTGTTATTATAATTGACTAGATGTATTGACTGTGAAAGCTTCCATGGGTCATTGACCAGAGGGGTTAGACTGTGAGAGCTACATAGAAGGTTATTATTAAATAAAAGTTTGACCATGGTTCATTGACTGTGAGAGCTACCAGATGGTCATTATACTTTATATGGTTGTAGGTATAGATAAGGGCAAGCTCCCTTCCTCATTAGGGGCTTGATTACTATGGAGCAGGAAAGCATGGGACTAAGGTGAGGCTTTCAATGATGTGGGGTTTTATTTTCTTTTCTTTTCTACTTTGGTTTAGTACTGTATTTCTAGCATTGTGACTTGTTTGGTAGCTTTCCTAAACATATGTGACATGCATCATTTATCTATGTGCTCCATTTGTTTATTTACTTTCAGTCTTCCACTTTTTACTTGTTGTACGATATTATTGCTTTTTCTACTAGTTATTATTTGTTATTACTCAATGCATAATCTACCAATGAGGGAATAGCTTCCCCACTATCACACCCAAGGACCTCACTACTAGTCTACAGCCTCTTGAATTCAGAAAAATGCACTTGAGGCCATGTGACCAACCAGATATGGGGCACCTTTGGGCGGCCCCCGGAATCGAGACATTCCAAAGTGGTATCAAAGGAGGTTCTTTTTCTTTACCTTAATATTTCAAGCCTATCAATAGGGATAGGAAGGAATAGGTAGTTGGTAATAAGCTATACCTGATATTAGATAACTCGTGTCCATGGAAAAGCCAATATACCTCGAATATTGAAATTTTTCTGGTTTTCAATTATTACAGTTGATTTTATTTCACCGTTGGGTGGTACACATGTTTTGTGTTATTATCACTGATATTATTGAGGATCTTTTTCTATTCCAACCTGATGAGATAAGGTTATGTCATCTCAGGAATCATGTAGTCACATGATAGGGATCACATGTCAGGCATTCTTGCCATGCCATTTTGGATGAATTACTGGTTACATGTTGTTGTGATAGATGTTGGGCTAGATATGCATGTTGTTGTGATATATTCCATGATATAATAACTACTCTTTTGATAGGGTATAGGAATATGTTAAGTTTAATTTGGATGGACTCCAAAATCTGGTTCTTGATGTGTTATGGGCCCTCTTGGATCGGAATTTTGTGGATCATATTGAGATTAGACTGAATTCTATTGTGTTATGACATGAATATGATGTCAATCTTTGATTCACGGGGAGTATGGGACCCCATGGATCAGAATTTGGCACTTTAATGATTGTTTCAGTGTTTTATGGGGTTTCAGAGTAGTTCCTGAGGTTTACTGTCCAATAAAACCTAGAATACACGATGTGTGATGATGAACACACGCCATGTATCCTTCTTTTTGGGAAGAAAATGTTTTTCTTAAGTATATGTCATGTGTTGTATATAAATTCCATGTAGTCCATGGTCATGGGACTGACTGTGTGAGAAGAGACATGGTATTCGGAAACTTTGGTAGAATAGGTCGTGTACAGGAAGTACACACCATGTTGTAAGAACTGTATCCCCAGGCATATGACCAACGACGTGAATGGATGAATTTGAGGTTAAACATGTAGTGTCCCGTTCTTAAATGTCATTTAGAGTCGACCATGTCTCCGACCATATGACTAACGACATGGGTGGTTAGAACATAAGTGGTATACACCATGTCGGGGGTGAACACGCCATATGGTGTCACCAAGGAGAGAACTGTGTGCTTTAACCGTGTAGTAGAACTTAGGAAGGAGGGAAATTAAATAAGTACACGCTGTGTATCAATGATAACACATCGTGTTAATGGGTGTTACACAACAAGGTTTGGCAGAGGAACACGCCCTGTTAAATGCCTAAGGGAACAAGTTGTGTAGGGGTAATACACGTCGTGTACCCCTTTTTTGTAAAGCATGATTGTTTTTATTCTCTTGTACCTTTCTTTCACTTCTAAGTTTCAATACCTGTAAATATTGAACTGAGGGGTGTGCTTGACCATGAAGAGAAAATCCATAGAGACATCCTCTAGTTGTATGCCAGATACAGGGAAATGATTACACAACAGAAATGGGAGATTAGGGACTACCGGCAGATCCTCGCGTTGTGCCTGTCTTGGAACCAGCTGTTATACCAAACACAGGTGCTGATATATAGTTCCAAGAAGGATTCATGAGAATGATTCAGACCTTCCACGGAGCACTGTATCCTGTCCCATCTATGTTAGAGCTGACATGGGTGTTCCATCAGTAGAATCCTCCCACTTTTTCTAGGGATGGAGGACCACAGGCTGCAGAGTCATTGTTGGAGGACATACTAGCTATCTTTGAGCATCTAGAGATGCCTCTAAAGAGGAGGATGAATATTGTGATGTACATGTTACATGGTTCCATCAAGAGATGGTGGGATGTTATCTCAAAGGTGGTACGTCATCGGGATATGTCTTAGGAAGAGTTTTAGAGTACCTTCTATGACTACTTCTATCCTGAGATGTTGAGGGACGATCAATCATGAGAGTTCACGCATTTGGATCATAGGGATCTTTCAGTGATGGAGTACTCTTCTCAATTTACAGATTTGTAGTGCTTTTCACCTGTTCTTGGAGGTTACAATCTATCTTTGGATAGGCGATTTTGAGGATGGTATCAGGTATGACATCTGATTCCAAGTGAATATCTTCAGGCTGAATTTAGTGATGGATATAGTGAATCAGGTGCTGATTACTGAGCATAATCTAAGGGAGTTGGGAGTTTTCTTCTAGGGAGGTTCAGCATCCAGGGCTAGTACTCTTTCGAAAGATAGAAGAAAGCGTAGCATGGAGATGAAATGTGACGTTTCTTCAGGTATCCAATTGGTATGCTACCAGTGCGGGAATAGTATAATTACTAGACCGCATTGCCTAAGAGACCCAGTTGAGTGTTGATTTTGTGGGATGATGGGATATACTCAGCATTTTTGACAGGTGTTCTAACTAACAGTGAGTGATAAGGGTTCTTCTATGACTCCACATTCAGGAGCAGGGCCACCAATTTCTCATCATACAAAAAACTAGAGTTCATATGGTCGTTCAGGATGAGGAGGTGGTCATGGACATGGTAGTCAGGATTCAGTATTTCAGCAATACCAGAGTAGATATTCTCAGGGTAATCAGGAAGGGTATTCAGATTCGTGGTGCAGGTTAGACTTTTATAGTGTTGAAGACCTAGTAGGAGCAGGATCCTGGACCCTCAATGGTTAGAGGAATGATTCTAACTATTTCAGTTTTAGCTTCTTCTCTTTTTGATATAATGGGCCTCCCATAGTTTAATATTTTTTGTCGTAGTGGAGAGACTTAGGCTCTATATCTTTACTTATAGGATGTTATGATGCTAGACACACCGTTGGGAATTATGGTGGCTAGTGTACATCAATGTAAGGAGTTCCCTCTTAAGGTTTGTAGGTGTCACTTTTTGTGGGACCTGACTTTATTCTTAGAATGGACTGGTTAGTTCCCTTCCAGGAAGTTGTCGATTACAATCATCATAGGGTGAGTTTCACATCACCAGAGGTCAAATTATTTCTACATAAGGGAGAATGGGATGTCCAGATGGGAAAATATGGCCTTGAATATCATGGGTTGAGAGGTGTTATAGTCTAGAAGGCTATTTTATATCTAGATGACTAGGGAACTTCACAGGTGGACTTTTCTCCAGTGGTGGATCATTTCAAGGATGTATTTCTAAATGACTTTTCCGGTTTGCCTCCGAAAAGAGAGGTATAATTTTCTATTGATCTTGTGCCAAGGGCAGCACCGGTGACCATTCCTCCTTATAGGATGGCTACACTAGAGTTACAGGAGCTCAAGAAGTAGTTGGAAGAGTTATAGGAAACGGTTTTCATCTGACCCAGTACTTCCCCTTGGCGTTCACCTATCCTTTTTGTGAAGAAGGTGAATAGTACCCTCAGGCTTGGCATGGATTATAAAAAGCTAAACCATTTGATGGTCAAGAACCAATATCCATTGATGGGGATTGGTGATCTATTTGATCCGCTTCAAGGAGACCAGGAGTTCTTTAAGATTTACTTGAGATCTAGTTATCATAATTTGTGCATTAGACAATCATATGTACCTCGTACAACTTTTCATAGTAGGTATGGTCTATACGAGTATTTGGTTATGTCATTCGGTCTCATGTACGCACTGGCATTTTTTAGGGCACTGATGAACTGAGTGTGCCATCCATACTTAGATTCTTTTGTGGTAGTCTTTGTGGATAATATCTTGGTGTACTCTAACACTCCACATGACCAAGCCACATATCTTAAGAATTTTTTGAGTACACTGAGAGAGCATCAGTTATATGCTATGATCTCAAAATTCCACTTTTGGATGGATTTGATTCACTTCTTGGATCATGTTATCTCAGAGACAGGAGTTTCAATAGACCCAGATAAAGTGAGAGTAGTTGTTTCCTAGGAGAAATCGAAGAATTTCTTTGAGGTAGTAATTTTCTAGGGATGTATAGTTATTAAAAGTGTTTTATATAGGACTTTTTAGACTTAGAAGAATCATTGATGGGACTAACTAAGAAGGGTGAAAAATACTTGTGGAAAGATTCCTGTGATTCATCCTTTCAGGAGCTGAAAGGGAGTCTGACTTCATCATTGATACTAGTTTTTCCAGAGCCGGGAAAGGGTTATACCGTTTACTATAATTCATTAGGTATCGGGCTGGGAGAAATTATTAATTAGGGGGAAAGAGTCATTGCATACGAGTTTCAGAAGTTCAGGCCACATGAGAGGAATTACCCAATGCACGATATCGATCTAGATGCAGTTGTACATTCCATACATTGTTGGAGACATTATCTTTTGGGAAAACATTTTTTGCTATTCATAGAACAAAAAAGTATCAAGTATACCTTTACTCAGCGTGATCTGAATTTAAGACAACTAAGGTGGGTTGAGTACCTTCAGTCCTTTGACTTTGAGCTTTCCTACATGCCTGGGAAGGGTAATGAAATGGATGATGCTTTGAGTATAAGGACTCAGATACAAGCAGTTTAGGAGGCCAGTAGTGAGTGGAATCTTCTGGCTATGTTCTCTGAGATGCATGAAAAATAGGGGAAGGCTTTTCTTTATTCTGTAATTATTACCTCTACTCTTCAAGATTGAGTGAAAATGAGGCAGCTATCGAACCCCGAAATCCTCATCTTGTGGGAGAGTGTTTCAGGAGAGGACCTTATTCCTAGGTGGACCATAGGTGAAGATGAGATCTTGCACTTTTATGGATGCGTATGGATGTCAGTAGATATACATGAGGAGCTGATGCGGGATTTCCATTCCTCAACATGGGCAGTTCATCCTGGTGTCACTAAGATGTATTGAGATCTACACCACCAGTATTGGTAGCCAGGTATGAAGAGGGATGTTGCTGGTTTTATCATGAGGCGTTCCACCTTTCAGTAGTTAATGGAAAAGCATCAGTGTCCAGTGGGGCTTTTACAGTAGTTACCCATTTCTGAGTGTAAGTGTAATGATGTCGTGATGGATTTCATGATGGGTTTACCGAGGTCTACATGAGGGAATTATGCATTTTGAGTTGTCAATGATAGACTCAAGAAGGTTTCACACTTATTACTAATCAAGGAAACCTTCAGTGTTGATGATCATGGATGGTTTTACATCTAGGAGATTCTACATTTTCATGGGGTTCTAAACTCTATCATTGAAAATAGGGATGCATGTTTTACTTCTCATGTCTGGTAGGGACTATAGAGGGATTTGGGTATATAGGTACTTTTGAGTACATCTTACCATCCCCAGACAGATGGACAGTCCGAGTGCAAGATTCTGGTGTTGGAGAATATGCTTTGAGCATGCATCCTAGATTTTGTAGGTTCTTAGGAGAAGCACATACCACTAATGGTGTTTTACTACAATAACAGTTTTCAAGTGACGATTCAGATGGCACCTTATGAGACTTTTTACGATAGGTCATGCTGATCACACCTATGTTGGCTGGAGGTAGGAGAGGCAGCTATGATGGGACCTCTTCTACTCCAGGAGACCACTGAATAGGTGGAGTTGATTCGAAAGAGGATGGATACTACATAGTCTCAGTAGAAGTCTTATGCTGATCAATAGAGATGACCTATGGAGTTTGAGGTCAGAGATCCAGTTTTCTTACGTGTCACACCAAGGTTAGGACATAGGATGATTAGGAGATGGGGAAATCTTTCACTGAGATACATCAGGTTGTTTGAGGTTTTGGAGAGAGTCGGGCCGGTTGTCTATCGGTTGCAGTTACCTTAGAGGTATCGGGTTATGCACGATGTCTTCTACATTTATCAACTCCGACATTACTTCTCGGACCTTTCTCATGTTTTTTAACCTATGGAGGTTGAGTTTGAGGTGGAAACCTCATTCGAGAAGCATCTTATCTATATTATTGATTAAAGCATAAAGGTTCTCTAGGTTCAGTCTGTTCCTCTGGTACGGGTGTTATGGCAGCACAGACGAGTACATGATGATACTTGGGAGAGGGAGACCAATGTGTGATCGTAGTGGCTACTGGAATTCAAGGATTCTTCTTCTCCACCTTCTTAGGGAAATTTAGGTATGAATTTCCTTAAAGGGGGATCTTTTAAGAACCTAGATCTTTATTTTTGTATGGATATTGATTTCGGGTGTTTTTGAGAAAAACGGGATTTTTTGAAATTTTAGAAGTACATGCCGTGTACCTAGGAGTACACGTCATGTACCATGTTGCCATGATTGGTCATGTATTGGCCGTGTATCAGCCTAATACACAACCATGTGAGGTGACCAGGAGACCACCTAAAATGGGAGCTTGTGGAGTCATATACACAGTGTGTAAATTAAATAACACGCCGTGTACTTCTTCTTTTATTTGATTAAAAGGATCCTGGTCACGTCTAATCACCATAAATGTCTTCTTCTATACTTGGTTCATCCAGGAGCATATGAGAGTGATGATCCTTCTCCAAGCCACCATTTCTCCATCCAAGGTCTGATTCGATCTCCGGCGGGTGCGTTGGAATCCCACCGGTTATTCCTTCCTTTTTTTTTAATCTCTCCTTCTAATTTATCCTCTCTATTGAGTTATTCAAAGTTGAGAGTTTTTAACATTTTTGTAGATCTACATCATTCTAGGTCAATTCAAGGGTAAACATTCAAGAGTGATCATCGTACAACGTTGAGGTGGGTGGTTTGTGTCTTTCCATAGTTTTGCTTTGACTTATATATGATTAAGTACTGAATACCCTAGTTTATGGTATTACAGATTTTGGAATTTAACCATGTTTAATGCTTGATATGGTTTTTTTTAAATAAAGGGCTACTGATTATGAATAAGTTTTATTACCTTGATTATAGAGGTGTTTCCCATGTTTGATTTGGTTATGACCGTTGAGTCTAGAAATCATGTTAGGCAGCTTTGTTTCCATTCCTAGTATTATTAGGATGGGGTTGTTGTTTATATGAGATTCATGTGTTTGGCATTATGAAAGTATGACCAAGGGGAATTAACTATGAGAGATTCTGGAAGTAGGGCATTTTAATTATCAATTGTTATTATAATTTACCAAAGGTATTGACTATGAGAGCTGCCATCATTCATTGACCAGAGGGGTTAGACTGTGAGAGCTACCGAGAGGTTTGTTATTAAATAAATGTTAGACCATAGGGAATTGACTGTGAGAGTGGTCAGAGGTTCATTATAATTAATTTTTTCTATGCAAAGCAAGGGGTATTGACCGTTAGAGCTACACAGGTGGTCGTTTGTGATTTATTAGTGCTATGTGAGACCAGGGGGGTTAGACTATGTGATCTTTCCTAGAGGGTCCTTATTTTTATTGATTTTAGGATATGTTAAAACCATGGGTTAGGATGTGTGAGCTACCCAGAGGATTAATGTAAATATTCAATGTTGTGACACGTCTTCCAAGCCAAATCACATGCTTGGATTTGGTCTGATTAGGTAGTCTTCTGAGATACATGTGTGTGATACTTGATTGAATGATGAACATTAAATTCTAATGAATGTATATGGAAATTTTAGGATTGGTTACATTTTTGTACTCCTAGTTTATTTGCTTCTCTTCCATTATTACCTTCTATATATACTCACTGATAGTTAGGCATAGATCTTGTGGTGGTTGCATACTGGGATTCATCTCACGACCTATTTAGGTCATGCTTTGGGATCCAAAAAAAATATATGGTTTCATGTATAGATAATGGCAAGCACCCATTATCATCAGGTACTTGATTACTGTGGAGATGAAGATCATGGGACTAAGATGAGTCTTGCGATGCTATGGGAGTTTATATGTTTTTCTTTCGTACTTTGGTTTAGTACTGTATTTCCTGCAATGTGACTTGTTTGGATGCTTTCTTAGACATATGTGACATGCATCATTTATCTATGTGCTCCATTGGTTTATTTACTGTTAGTCTTCCACTATTTACTTGTTGTATGATATTATTGATTCCTCTACTAGTTATTATTTTTCATTCCAATGTGCATACTCTGCCAATGAGGGCATAGTTTCCCCACCATTACACCAAAAGCACTCACTGCTAGTTAGCATCCTCTGGAATTCAGGGAAACGCTCTTCAGTCCATGTGACCAACCGGGTATGGGGTACCATTGGGTGGCACCCAGAACTGGGATGTTACAAATTTACATGGTACCACACCAATGGTAAATCATCCAATGGTATATTACCTAATGGTAGATCAGATAAAATTTGACCATCCAATGGTAGATTATCCAATGGTAGATTAGATAACTATAGTATATCTAATGATATCATATAAAATAGTATCATATTTAATGGTAGCATATATAATGGTGGATCCTATAGGTAGTACTTTTCATGTGTTTTTCCTCTACCACAATCAAAGTAAATTTAAGAAAAAAATAGTAACCAAAATTTATCTTTCCAAGTTTATGTCTAATGTAACTCCTTCTCTAAAAATTCAAGGCATTTCTATATATATCTGTAAGTTGATGTCCATTTACAATGAATTCAAGGTTTATATCACCCTTTTGAAAATTCTATCTCAAAAATTGATTTTTTATATCAATATGTGTTTTTCAAAAGTGATACATGGGATTCTTAGAAATATTTATAGCACTTGTATCATAATAATTTACAGGGACATGTCAAAATTGATATCCATAGTCTATAGAAGTATGTTTTATCTATAGAATTTGGTCATAAAAACTACCTATAGCTATGTACTCATCTTTATTAGTGGAAAATGTAATGGAGTTATATTTCTTACTATATAAAAAACTATAGACTTTCCCCAAAAGTGACATGTTCTAGAGGTGAATTTTCTATATTGCTTTCATCCACCAAAATAAACATCTAAATAACTAACTATATAAAATTATTACACTATAAAATAAAATTGACTTATGTTTTTTTTACTTTTGAGGTATTTGAAAATTCTTTTCACAGTAAGTAAATGAGATTTTTTTTCACTAAAAATGGGAACACATACACACACTAAACATCATATCAATCTGTATTATAATTAAGTAAAGTAGAATCCCAATCATAACCCTATAAGTTTTTTGATCAACATGTTTTCTAGTTTCATAAATATCCATTTATAGGTTTTACTCATTGGAGTATCACTTCTTTTTGTACTATCCAGTCCAAAACATTTCAAAAGTTATTTAGTGTACTTAATTTGGTTTAAAATAATTCTTTATTCTAAAAAATAAAATCTAAGGAAGAATTTTAACTCACTCATCAAACTTATTTTAAATTCATTTTACACCAATTTTGAAAATTTTGTACACAAATAATTTTTTAAATATCCAAAGATATTATCATTAACATTGATCTTTACAACTAAAACGTCTTTTTAAGTTCATTTAATAAATAAAGTAAGGTCAATTATTCTAATAGTAAAACCATTTGAAATAAAAAATGAACCGATCCTATCATACCAAGATTTAGAAGCTTTTTTTAAATCATATAAACATTTTGTTAATTTAAAAACATGATTTTTAAATTGAGGGTTTTGAAATCCAAGGGGTTGTTCCACAAAAACACCACCAATTACATATCCATTTGATAATGAACTCTTGACATCCATTTGATATAATTTGAAATAAAAATGTGATATATTAGAAATTAGTATTATGATAAATTCATGTCTAGATACTTGTGAAAAGGATTTTTAATATTCGATACATTCTTCTTCATTATACCCATGTGAAACCTATCTATCTTTATTCCTAATTATAGTTCCATACTCATCGTATTTGTTTCTAAACACCCATTTAGTTCCAATAGTTAGGTATTCTTTAGTTCTTTCAACTAGTTCAGAAACTCTATTTCTTTCAAACTAATTCATCTCATCACGCATTTCCATTACCCAGAATTCATCATCAACAGATTTGGTGATTTTTTTAGGTTTAATCTATTGCATGAAATATTGATGTTCAACTTGATTTCTTAGATAATTTCTATTTTGTGTTCCCCTATTTAGTTCTCCTATAACATCATCTAAGGGATGGTATCTATGAGTCCTAACAGATCTAGGGATATAAATATTGAAAATTTCATTTTCACAAATAGATTTGGGTTTAAAGTATTCCTCAAAATTGGGATATTTTCCACCAAAGGTCTCACAAAATTATCACTCGATTTGGCATTGATATTTAAACTTTATATGTCATATTCAATATTTTATAAGGCTGTATTAGGTTTATGTGGATCTATTTTATCAAACATGACATGTACATATTCTTCCACAATCTTGGTCCTTTTATTGAATACCCTTTATTACTTTCTGGACATTGAATATTCAATAAAATTTACTTCATACTTTTGGGTGAAAATTTATCTAAATTATATTTTTTAGTATAAAAACTTTACAACCAAAAATGCTAATGAAATTAACTTTTTGTTTTATTCCATTCCTTAAGGGTTTTATTTAAAATTGTTCTAATTAAAACTCTATTAATTATATAGCAATTTTTTTTAGAGCTTCTGCCGAAAAATATGTAAGAAGTTCATTCTCATTGATAATATTTTGCCTAATTTGTTGAAGGGTTATATTTCTTATTTTTACTATATCATTCGGTCGTTGGATCCTAGGATCATAAAATTTGGTAATGTAGCCATGTTTTGAGAATAATAATTCAAACTCTTGATTCTAAAACTCAAAAACATGATCACTTATTAAGGCTTTAATTCTAATACCTCTAAGGTTCCCTATTGATTTTACATACCTTTAAAAATAAGAACAAGCTTCACTTTTGCGATCTAGAAATAATAACTAGGTTTAGTTAGAAAATTTATCTAAAAGAACATAAGCGTAGTGCTTCCCAATTAATCTATAATATCTAGAGGTTCCAAACAAGACTGTATAAATAAAATCTATGGGTTGATAAGTTGAAACTTATTCCTTTTGTTGGAAGTACATTTTTTGCTTCTTTACTTTTTGATATAGGTTACAAACTTTTTCAGTTGGGAATTGTGGTTTAGGAAGATACTTGACTAATGCTTTACTAGTTGGCTTTCTGAGTGAGTGAATATTACAACGGCCTAATTTCATGTTCCAAATCAAAATATCTTTGTGAAAGTAACTTAAGTAGGAAAATTTTTAAGAAAATAAGAAATTAAAATCAAAATTATATACATTGTATTCCATAAAGCAGTGAAAATTAAATCATGTTTAAAATCATAAATCCTATAGGAATTATTTTAAAATTTAATATGATAACTTTTTCCACACAACTCTGAAATTATAATCATTTTATACTTTAATCCATCTATAAATAATACTTGATAAATTAAAAAATTAGTAGAGTTACCAATTTTATTGAGTCCAATAATTTTTACTTTAACATTATCACCAAAAGTGACATATTCTCCATATACTTTAATAAGGTTCTTGATTCTCATGTAGACCCCAATAATATGTCGGGAACATCCATATTCTAGATAATATAATCTCTTAATGAAACTTTTCATGCATGTTTCTAAAAATATAAACTTAATCCAGAAATGATTTTAGCACTAGTATTTTATTGGGTACATAAATGTTAGTAATAAGAGATTTAAGAATACATAATATTTTACTTGTTTCCTACAGGAATACCTTAGACTTTTTGAAATAAAAACATTGTTAGTTCCATAGTAGTAAGAGGTTTTTATAGATTTTGTGGGGCTAGAACATGGGAATTCTTATTTTTATAAATCCTTCTCTGTCTAGGTTGATAACCAATTTCAATGTTATATTTAGATGTGGTACACTTTTAAAGAATTATAATGGGATTTTTTCTACAATTATTTAATCTATCTAGATCCTACTTATGTTCCTCATTTTACATTTTATGTTCATTATTTTTCTTTAACATTTGTGTATTCTTCTATTTTTTTATTTCAAAATTATTTTAAAAGTGAGTAGGAAAAGCATGATACTTCTTTAAAATTTTGTATTTATCCTTAAATTCATTAAATTTTTCTTCCAGATTATTAAAATATTTTAATAAATACTCATTGGACATATTTTCATATCTATTTTCATTTTTATAAAAATTATAAATATTTTTGGAATATGTAGAAAAAATATTTAACACCTCATATGTGTTTGGCATGAAACACGTATTGTATCTGTCATTTTGTTTCTTATATACATGATTTTGGATCACTTGAGTTGTTCTTAGAGGCACTCTAGGTGGATTTCATATAATTTCTATACCTTTTTCCTCATACTTGTTATTATATTTTAGCTTAGGACTGTCTTCTTCAATCTGTCATATTATTTTACATTTATAGTAGGTTATCTCATTAGTGGAATCAAATGTTTCCATTCTTATCTCCAATTTCCCTTATTTTCATAATTATATTTGTAATTGAATTTATTTAATAATTTATTCTTTCTCTATAATTTCTTGAAATGTCTTTCAAGGTTATCCATTTCTTCTTCAGTGTTTGAGGGTGATTCATCCTCACTCTAACTATCAACTTTGATCTTTTATTTTAGATTTTAGTCATAAGATTTGAAGGATAATGAATTTCTGTTGGGTTCATATTTTTCTTCTTTATTTACTTGTAATTCCTCCTAATATATCATGATCTTTCCAATAAGTTTGTTTACCAGTAGTGTACTTACATCACATTATTGTTAGAAACTAAAGTTACTCTCCATTTTTCAATTATTCATCATAGCAATTGAATCACTTGATATCTTCTAGTAATTTTTTATCCAAGTGCATGCATAGTATCAATTATTTCAATAAAATGGAGATAGATATTATAAATATATTTACTGGGTTTCATCTTAAATGAATCATATTTAATAGTATAACTATTTAAATGCATTTATTTCACATTGAAAGTTATTTAATGTGAAAAAACCATTGTATATTAAATTTCAAATACAGTAGTACAAGTAGATATATTGTTAAATTCATATTCTCCTAAAGCAGAATATAAATCATCATTTCTTTATAGTTTGAATCAAAGTTATCTTTTACAGTAGCATCCCATTTTTCTTATAGTATTGGGTATTTCATATTTTTGTGCAATTAAACCAAATATCAAATTCATTTCTCTAAATATGGATTTTCATATTTATTTTACATTGAGAATAATTATGAACATTAAAATAAGTTGTTCAGTTAGTGATAACTCTCTCAAATTTAGTATTATCCATAATGATATAAATTTAGAATTAACAGAAACTAATATCTTTTGGGAAAACTAGATCATGGTAAAAATATATTTTCAAAATCCTTTGATACCAAATATTGGTTGTAGTGGAAAACTCAAGAGTGGGTGAATTGAGTTCCCAGTTGAAAAATCTATTAAAATAATTTTAAAACATAAATCACCAAATTTAATAAAAATTTCTACTTAAAAAATAGTTGATTTATATAATTTTTTCTTTAAAAAATTTTCTCAAAATATCAATTGCAACTTGGTGAAAATACTTCTAAAAATGTATTAAATTTTGAAATGAATTCACTGTTATCAAAATTTGTATATAAAACACTGATTTATGTTAAATACTAGAGAAAAAAATTAATAATTTAGATAAAATAAACTGGATTGATTGAAGATAAATAAAACAAAACCAATAAAGAAAAATAAATAAGGTGTAGTAGAATTTAAACAAGGGGTTCAATATCAAGTCAATACTTAATCCCCTCATTTTTAAAATCACCCATTTATAAGAAGTTAATTATATAACAAACTAATCCATAACAAGGATCGGGTTTATTAAATAAAGTTACTAACATAGTCCTGGATATATACAAGCCTCTTCCATAGTTCTTTCTAGGATAAAAGAGGTACAGATCACACATGACCTCTTCCACAGTTTTATGTGGGAATACAAATGAAAATATTTCTAAGAGAGTTTCTATCACTCTCTAGTTCAGTACAGTAGACTTTATTTTATAGATAAATAAAGTAAAATAAAAAACATAGCTTAAAATAATGCTGAAACCGAAAGAGCAGGGAAAGAGAGATGTGATGTTGTGGTGCATCTCAATCTAAATAGTTTTGGTTGTCCAGGAGTCTTTGGAATTGTATTAGAAAGGTTGAAATTAATATTTCACAAAATGTGAAGAAAAACATAGTGTTGTGGAAGTCTCGAAAACTCTTTGTTATTTTTCAGACTATTGATTAATTTTATACCACTCAGAAGAGTATCTAGTGTCTTTTGTGTATCGCGGAGTATGTGATAATATGTATCTATATTCCTTCACATGTATACATGAATCCACACACAAATATTCTATTTTGAATATATATAATTCTAGCTATTCCAATTATCTATTGTGGGATAGAAATAGAATAATCATATTCTGCATACTGAGAGACAAATCTATAAAGTTTGACACATCCTTTAAACCATTTATGTAGTTGATTAAGAATAATCATTATTAAATAGAAATGAATCTGACTTTCATTGAATGATTAAACTAGATGTTTTAGAATTAATTTTTATTTAATTATTAAAATCTATGGTAGAAAAAATGGTGGTAACTCTAGTGGAAACTCTGGATTCAAATGGTATTAATGCTTGGTGGTTGATACTCCAAGTGATAGAAATACTTAGCAGTAGATATGCTTCGTGAACTAATGGTAGCTTAAATTGATAGTCAGATCCCTTGGTAATAGAACCATTTGATAGTAAATTCATTGATGGTAGATTCTCTGGAGGTAGTGGTATCTCATAATGGTAGATATACTTAGATGTGGTGGTAACACAACCTGACAACAGATCCTTGTGGTCATAGAATTTGAAATAGAAAAAGAATCTTAGAATGCTGGTATCTTGGAGCTGAAGATTTTGATAGTACATCTTTTTAACAAGCTATAGATCATTTTAACTAATGGTATATGAAGGAAACATGTTCAAGACTTGTCGATTTTTATGAGTTTTTCCTTAAAATAATTATCTAATATAAAATATTTAAACTCATTTGTAACATAACACATATGATTTGAGATCACTATAAAAAATAGGTTCCCTGAATAATCCAACAATTAATATATATATATATATATATGAGAGGATTGTTTGGTTGATTTTGATTGTGATCGTTCTTCTTTGACCAACAGAGAGATATGGTTTTTTGGATGATTAATTTTTGGGAAAGACCTAGTTTTGAAAATAAAACTAATGTGGTGGCATGAGTCATGGGAAAAATGGTTTTAAAATTTGATTTTATTTAAAATGGATATGTCATTAGGGTGTCCCATGATGGGGAAATATAAAATGGAATCAGGGAATTTATTGAGATGGGTAGTGTAGTTAGATATGGAGTTAGGTTTTTAGTACTTTATAGGTATATTTAGAGCATGTATGGCCAACATGACATTGGACAAAACTTTAGTTTCTAAGGGATATTCAGTTTCCAGATTATGAACTCTACGATGAGTAAGGAGTTGGTATTGATTGAGAATCCCAAAGTGGGATAGATAAGACTTGGTATGAGTCATAGGGCTTAGCTGGGATCTAGTGAATTGTTCATTCGTCCTGATTGTTTTAGGCTTGGGTTGTAACACACGCACAAATCGGTGGTGGTGTTTGACATGATGCCTCATGAGAATCTATATTAATTAAATAAACTTATAATACAAATTATATTTTATCATATATATTATAAGGGGTGATTATATTAATATGTATATGAGAGTCTTGTTTAGTTGATCGTGATTATGATTTTGATTGTTTGGGCATCATAGGGAGAAGGTTTTTTGGATGATTGGTTTTTGAGAAAAACTCAATTTTGAAAAGTAAACTCATGTGGTGGCATGAGTGTTGGGTGAAATGGTTTTAAAAATTGATTTTATTTGAAATAGATCATGGATATTATGATTTTTAAAGGATTTAAGATTTTTGAGTTTTGGGAAAATAAAAGCAAAATGGGTTTTGAAATTATATTTCCAAATGGTTTTGTAAATGGAAATGGTTTTTAAAAAAAGTGACTAGCTAAGATTAGGTTTTTTGTGATTTTAGTTTTGGTGAAAACCATTTGGATGAAAAGGGGTGTTTTAAAAACTTATGTGATTGTGTAAAGGTACTTGAATTTGGTTTTAGAAGTAAATATCTAGTTCCTGGGGAAACCAGTATTCTTGGATTTTATTTTTTTAGTTGGGGTGACCCATTCATTTGAATTTTGTGCTCATCTTGCATGTTGAGGTTGGTTGGGAACTTCTAAGTGAGTTCTAATATTGTAATGTGATGTGATTTAAGTTTTTTTGGTTTTAATATATAAATAAGTTCCTATATAGACTAATTTATTGGAGTTCGATGTTTTCTTGGGGGTGTTCTCGGTGTTTTTTGTACATTCGGTGGGTACAGAGAGGATGTTTAGTGATATCCACTTGTAGAAGGGTTAGGAAGGGGATGATTTGTGGGAGGTTCTTATAGAAATCTCATAGGCTTTGACATTGGGCTTGAGTAACTAGATGTGATTATGGAGGGTTCATGGATTAGACACACTTGATATGTGTCAAGATGGTTTCATGGGTTCGACCATTCAATGTGAATTTTAATGGATACATGGTTAGAATCGGCTAAATTGTGATTTTTATGGGTAATTTGTTTGGTCAGCAGAACCATTAATTAGAATTAGTTACTATTAGAAGATACTTTTTGTGGGGAGTAGTATAATCCTTGATATGAACTAATTATTAACTATAAAACCCTAGGTGTTTGGGTGGTGATAAATTTCCATATAAAAGTGAGTTCTTCAGTTTAATAGATAGAATGGTTTTTGAACTGGGTTCAAAATCAAGTTATGGAAGTTTAGACTTGTTAAAAATAAATTTCTAGGAGAGGTACGGTTCTCACTAAGTGTCTAAATGGCTAATGAGAACCCTCAAGGGGTCTGTATGGTTGTTATGGTTGATAAATACAGAAGACCACGGACCATCTGGTGATTGTAGATAGAAATTCCTTAGAGATGTTGTCACCACCAGATAGCTGGTGGAACTGGGTAGTGATAACTCTTTCTTATAGGGCCCACTAGTCAATAGGTGGGGTTAAAAGGGGGGATCCCCCCTTTCATCCAATAGTTTAGGTCACACTGCTAGAGGCTCCCTTTCCCCCTTCTCCCTCTTCTCCCTTGAACCTGGGGTAGTTTTTCTTAAGTTACTCCACCATTTTGAGGTATGTTCTCAACTCAATTGATCACTATTGGTCCTTTCCTCTATCCATATTAAGTTTCTTTTCTCCTAGATAAGTTTTAAATTTAATTCCATCATATCTTAGTTGAATTGGCCAAATTACTTGGATCTTTATTACTATTTAGCGAGCAGATTTCCTTGAAGGTTGTATGGCTATCATAATTCATCAAATCATTGAAGTTATATCATGAAGTATAATTAATAAATGTTTTCCCTTAACTTTAAATGGAATTTATCATGGAATTTTTTTATTAGGTTGGTTATTTTGTTTGCATTAAGTTCGGTGGTCCAATGCGGACCACTCATGGGTTTTTTGTCATGGTTCTGATGTGATGAGGTCTTCTGGTGAGATTTTGAAAGTTATTCATTTTAAAATTAATTTTACTGATTAATTTTAAATGTTTAATGGGATTTATTTTCAATAATTGGTGTAGTTTAGGACCCCAGGGGGTGTTGGTGTTGGATTAATCAAATCCAATGCTTTATTGGACCTAGGAAATGAGTTTTAGGGATATGAAATTAAATTGGGAAATATTATAAAATTAAGTTGGGTGGTACCAATGTTTAAACCATATTTTTGATTTA
Organism: Viscum album; assembly: GCA_963277665.1. Lineage (NCBI taxonomy): Eukaryota > Viridiplantae > Streptophyta > Magnoliopsida > Santalales > Viscaceae > Viscum > Viscum album. The sequence goes on from OY728137.1 coordinate 384,865,816, forward strand.
TTTATAGTGTAGCATTCATGTTACATCATCGGTTTTTGAGATGATGACATCATAAATTAATTAAATTTTTTAAAATAAAAATTATACTTTGATTCAATGATTGCCAAATGATAATTCACAATCATTGGTAATAAGAATCATGTTTCTAAAATGTTATGTGTGGAATAAAAATGCACCTTTGGGGGTAATTTTATTTTAAATAAAATAGTTTGGTTTCCATGGAAATGGTTTGGGTAAATGGAAAATGGGGTTTCAATATATTTGTTTTGAATTGTTAAATTGTTTAGTTTTTAAATGAAAATGGGGGTTTGATAAATTGGACTCATTTTCTTTATACTATAAATTAAAATAGTGTTTATGGAATGTGATAGGTTTTATAAAATTTTTTGGGATGTTGAATTGAAAATCTTATTTTGAAATGGTGTTTTAAATGGTTTTTCTGAGGCTGTTTGTAATTTGTTTTGAGATGAGAACACTAAATGAATGTGTGTGTTTTACTGTTTGTTTAATGTTATATATTTTTTAATATATGGATGGTTAAATTGGTAGCATGTAATTGTTAAACTTGGGTGAATTCTTCCCTTAGGGGACAATGGTTATGGATAAATCGAGGTGAAAGTTACCCCTGAGGGATGCGGGATTGATATAGTTAACCAGGGGTGAACGTTACCCCCAGGGGACACTGTTAATTGATGGTTAAATAGGGGTGAACACTTCCCCTAGGGGGAATAGGGATCTGGGGATGGTTATATTTTCCATGGATTACAGTTTCTACGAGGGATGGATATATTTTACCTGGTAGGGAGGAGATTGTTAGAATGCTAACCACAGTACGCTCATAGACACTTTGGAACTAGACAAAGAAGGTATGTATCATTCTGAGAGTGAACCTGGTCCATAGATTTAGTGTTTTTTATGTTTTCAATTTAAAAAAATCAAATGGATAATTATATTGATTTATTTTGATCACATATTCATGCACTATCTTCTAGACAAGTTATATTTAAGGACATAGTTAGTGGTATCCTGCTGAGTTGTACTCAAACCCTACTTAGGATTCCAAGGAACATGGGTAGCCAAGAAGTGCCACACTTGTTACAGTTTCAAGCCAGGATGAGGCCTAGAGTTTCATGGTTGATATGGGGAAACTCGGATAGGATTGGGATTCGGGATTAGGTTTGGCATTGAGATATAGTGGATCTTCTCATGCTTTTATTTAAATTTAGATTTTTTCCTTCTGGTAAATTTTTACATGTGATTGTCTCAGTGGATGATCAGTTTATATGATTTTACGAGATAATTTGATTTTGTTTTTGTATTCTCAGAATTTTATTTATTTAGTTAACAATTTGGTGTATATTAATGGTATGTAATGAGTTTTGGTTAGTTTTAGATGAATGTGCACTTTGATATAGTGGTATAGCCACCCCATGGAAACTCCATAGACCCCCACTACTAGTTGATAGCCTCTGGTGTTCTGGGAGGTGCGAATGAGGTATGTATAGATTTTTATTATGGGTGCTGGTTAGAGGTCTGGGGTGATGGGATGTTACATGAACAATTCGTTGTTTTGGAATCGACAGGGGTGGTTGACCAGTATTTTAGTGTTTAGTAATCAGTGTTTCATTTCGTTCACACTAGTGTGATCTAGCATAACTCATGACATAATTTTTAGAGTGAAATATTATTTTTTACATGTTTCATGAGGTTAACCATAGTTCATGGAATGATTTAGGGGGTGAATCATGTGATGAAATGTAGTGAAGCTCCTTTATGGAACATCTGGTGCATTTTTTGGACTAAGATATGAAAATTGACTTGAGGAATGATAAAGACCCTCATTCAAATATTGTTATTTCATAGGAATATTTGAGATGAGACTCTAAAGTGGAAATCAGAATACCAATGTGCAGGTGGATTCAAATTATTTGGTTATGTGGAGAATACCATATTGGATATTCGAATGTGGTGCGGGAATGATTTTTTGTGTGGTGATAGAAAAAGTTTTAGTGGTTAGAATTGATAGACTAGCACTGAGCTCAGGGTTGGAATCAACGGGAACTGAGGGTGAGTCAAATCAAAGGTGCTTTGATGCCCAAGGTGGAGTATGATGGTGGATATGGCTAATTGAGGTACTAATTGTGGATTTACATTGAGAGTTGGGTTCGGGATTTGATATGGGTGTTTGGATATGTAATAATTCCTATGGAGTCCAAGAATCATGTTTTGATATTTCATGGGGTGAATTGTGATACATAAGATGATTGAGAGAGTGATCCATGTGATGAATCATAGTATGGTGTTAATTTGTGTTTAATGGAAAATTTTGTTTCATATGATTAGATAAGATGAGTTAGAGAATGCATCAAGAATGTTTTTTTTTAATTTGGTTGTTGGGGTTCAAGGATACAATTGAGTTTTTTTGATAAAATTCAGTGTATTTAGGATTTTTTTAGACTTACATAATGGAAGTGTGAATGATACGTGGTGATTTAGTAATGAATTAACAACTGTGGTATGTTTGAGTTCATTGTTAAAGGATTACCAAGGCTTCTTGAGTATGAGAAGCATTATGGTTGGGATTTTGTAATGACCCACATCATTATGGTCCAAAAAATTGAGGAAAATTGAATTCTTTGTGAGGTCATGGGTTCATTTTTGGAATCGGGACTCAAACATGTGTTCTATGAATTTAAATATCCTTAAACTATGTCTTTAAGGGTATTTATGTCTTTGATGGTGTCTTGGAGTTTTGAGAAGATGTATGGTGGTTGGGATAATAGAAAGTAGCAGTGGAAAGCAATTTATGGAGGGAATGAGTCATTTATATCATGAATGGCATTGGGGTGAATAAATACCATAAAATGGGTGGCTAAGTAAGTAAAAAATTACTTAGAATTCCATTTCAAGAACCTATCGTTCAATCCATAAACCATGTTGATCAGTTTTTTAAAAAACCCAATGGGGTCTAATAGAAAACCCCTAAAGTTTCTTCTCCTCATACATGTAGGTATAGGGACGGTTGATCCCTCACCTCCATCTTTTTAGTTCCCATTGATCTCACTCATTTGGGATCATGTCACAAATTTGTCCAAACACCCTTGTACCCTGATGCCCAGACTAGCATTGATATGGCCTAAAGGGTGTTCCCAATCCACATGGGTTGACAACTAGCACCTAGCATCATAAAATATTAAAGTGGGAACAATTTATCCACAAACATAACAAAATAAAGATAAAAAATCATTATGTACACAAGAAAAACTCCATAGGAATAACTGTACAATAATTAAAACGGGTAAACAACCCAAATTACTACAAAAATATATCAAAAAATAGGAAAAAACCCAAGTTCTAGTGGACACAACATTCCAATCCCAAGGGTCAACAGCTACTACCACCTCCAAGTGGTGCCTTACCCTGGCTAAAACCTAAAATAAGATAATCTACACGTACCTTAAGGCACAAGTAGGGTGTGAGCTAAGATCCTAGTAGGGTCTCACTAAGGATTACATAAAAAGATGGTACAATTAATTAACCAAATAAAACTATAAATTTTAAATAAACAGGTATGGCATTTCAAAAGAATATTTAAATCAAATCATTCTTTAAATTTCAAATGATGGAAATAATTTAAACAAATTTCTTAACAAAAATTTTATATAAAATAATTTATATAAATACAGAAGGTATGGTAAACAGTTTACAAACATTGGAAAATATATTTCGAATAAAACTAATGAGAAACATAGTCATATGACGAAAGGTACAACAGTTCCGGACTATGGGACTCCCTCACACTCAAATAGTTATCATGGAAATATGTGTATACATGTCCCTATGTCACTTGTCAAATAGGTCTCATCTCCATCTCATCGGGGATGTGACCCGCTACATATGTATTGTTAGTGTTGGAAATTGTAGAGTGTTGTTCTAAATAACTCACTAACTGCCTAGTTCTTCATGTTCTCTAGTAACAATCAATGATGGGAATTTTATTTTAAAAATATTTTAAATACAATTCATCCCATTATTCCAATTCAAAAATTTCAATTTCCATTTAAAACCCAAAATGGGTTTTTAATCAAATCATTCTATTTTCAAGATAAAACCAATGAGTTTCTTTCAAAATCATTTAAATCCATTTTTCTCAAATACCAAATCATAATAAGTTTCATCAAATAAATTTCAAAATTTAAATTCAATATATTAAATTCAACAATTTTCCATCAATTTCATAAACACACCCCAATTCAATGGAATTGGGGGTTTCCCTAATTTCATGCCAAAGCAAATAAAAATCTCCTAATTCAATGAAATTTTGTTTTAACAACCCAATTGAAATAAATTTATCAAGAAATTTAATTTAAATCAAACATTTTAATTTAAATCAATCAATTTAGGGTTAAACAAAGTTTGTCATTATAAAGGAACAACCTAGCTCAGGATTACGGGATCTAGAAACACAAATCCCTAATTGGGATACTCAAATAAAGAATTTAGGAAACATAGATCTGATAATCAAACCTATATTCAAGATTCAAAACAGTGGTAATTAGATCCTCCAACCACAAGGAGATATACAAAACCCCAGGGAGGAAAGAGGAGAGAACAGCATAAAGAGAATGAGAAAAGGAAACTTTCTAAGAAGAGATTGAACATTGTTTTCCTAGCTTCGATCCATTTTTAGAAGGGTGTCAAGGGGATAAAATAACCTCTCAGAATCCTAAAAGGAATAATAAAACATAGTATGTTAAGTGAAGTCTTTTGGGAACCTAAAAAAATAGGGTTTTTTTATTTTAAAATTATATTTTATGATTAATTAAAACTCGTGCACGGTTTCCTGGGCAGAGCTGCACTGTTAGAAAAACTATGTGCCTTAATCATGTTCCCCTTTTTTCAAGAGTTCCTGGTTTCTAATAGGTGAGAACATATTTTGTCAAATTGTGCACCAATCATGAAAATTCTCACTATCTGGGATTTTATAGTTTGCACTTGTAGGGTGCACCGTTTGGGAAAAACATGCACCAATGGTGTACAGCCCAGAAACATTAAAATTTTCCAAAATTTTCACCCGATAAAACCATAAAACCAAAGCATGATAAAAATATGGGTTTATGAATACCATAATATAGTAACAGGTTGTTACAACCTCTCCTCCATAGAAACATTTTGTCCTCAGAAAGCATAATAAGAATATTCCATGCCAAAACGATGAGGCCACTACTCTCTCATCGATGCATCACTCTCCCGCATCTCATGAGAATCAAAACCATGATACCATATAATTTGAACTAAATTTATCATCCTCCCATGAATTACATTATTTTTAGAATCAACTATCCTAATTGAATGTTCAGTCATTGATAAATCAGGCTCAAACTCAAGATCGCTCTAACTCAAAACTTGAGATGGATCAGATAGATGCTTTTATGACTAAGATGCATGAAACACATTATGTATTGACGTCATTAATAGTGCAAGTGATAAAAATTTATTCACTTTCCCCACCTTCTCAAAAACCTCAAAAGGTCCCACAAAATGAGGAGCAAGTTTTCCTTGCCTTCCAAGTCGTCGATAACCCAAACAGAGTGAAACAATCAAGAACTCCGGGTCACCAACAAAAATTACAATAGTTTATGATTAATATCAGTATAAAATTTATTATAGAGACCCTTGATTTTCAGAAAATTACATTATATAACTTTTTATGATTACTTAATACGTTACACAAACAGATTTCAAATTATTGCATTAGCCATGGGCCTTTGGAATCATGGAAACATAAACACTAGTATATAAGTGATCTATATTATCTACCACTAGGATATTCATGACTATAACCCTTCTTATACACATCATAATTAACAAAAATCATCATAAATTGGGGAAGGAAACATAAAAAGAGGTGAGCTGAGATTTTCAGTAAGGGTAAACAAGGGAGATATTTAAGAATAAACATGATCATAATGGTAGGATAACCTCATCATAAAAATATAATATCATGACCTATATATCAAATATCATAAATGTAAATCATGTAATAATTATTGGAATTTAATAAGACCTCAATTATAAGAGAATCAGGGGCATAATCTAGGAAACCACAACATGGGAATTAGACATAGAATTATTTCATGCACATAAACATATAATATTATTCCCTATAAGTCATAATGAATTTATAGAACTTATTAGGGAACATGATGGGGTCTAAACCTACTGGGTGGGACACACCTCTATCCTCGGTGTTAGTCCTTTACTTGTAAGTGATTGGGTTTCCCCATATTTCTATAGTGGATTGAGTTTCCCCATCTTCCAAAAGTGGAAAGGGTTTCCCCATCTTCCCAAAATGGATTTTATTTCCCCATATTCAAATAGTGGATCATTTTTCCACATATTCCCATAGTGTATCGGTTTTCCCCATTTTACCATAGTGGATTAGGTTTTCCCATCTTCTCATAGTGGATGGGGTTTCTCCATCTTCAATAGTGGATCAAGCTCATTGAGCTGAATCCCACCATTTCCTCATGAGATATAAATCTTTACTCAATAAATTTGAGGGATATATAGGTCCTACCCATATCAAAATTAATTCATAAATACATGGGAAAAAATTTATAAACACTCATATCATAACCCATGAAATTAAATGGGTGTCATAAACTTGTAATCATATCACAACCTATGGAAAAAGAGATAGGTTTCATAATCATTCCATAAAAATAAAAACCCTTGATAAGAATCTGGTTTCATAACATATAACCCATTAAGAATAAATGGTTTTTATAAACAAGTAAACCATGAAAGAGAAATGGGTTCCATAAACATCATTATATAAAAAAATAAACCATTCAGAGAAAGAATATGAATAGAACCTTTGGACCATTTCTCCAGAAAGGTATGAGTAACACCAATGGATGCCATCTTAGATGGAAAATAATTTTGAAATATCTTTTAAAAAACATTTCTTGAATAAAATATCCTTTATTATTTAAAAAAAACTTAAATCATAAAACCTTTTGAAACACATTTTATTTTAAAATAAACTTGAAAACTTATAAAGAAATCTTGAAAATGTTTTGAAAACCATTTGTTTGAAAACAATTTAAAAACTTATAAAGGATTCATTTAAAATTTTAAAAAAATTAAAATGCTTTTTTATTAAAAATGATCTTAAAATATCATCTTTAAGATAATTTTTTAAAACATGGATTTTGAAATTCATGGCATGTATCTCAAAGAAGGAAAATTGAGACAAAACTACTTTACTAATTTGGTAACTTTTGAAACATAAACCTCATGAAATATATATCATCAAATGTATATGTAGATACCCATATATTTAAGTATAATAATCATAGAATATATTCATGCACAATATAAACACCACATGAAATAAAAGGCTGGTGAGCAAGGAATAAATCTCACAAAAATAAAAGTGAGACTAGAAATATCCTTACCTAATGTCTTGAATCTATTTGTAATCATACAAACATATTATATAATAAATATAAGTTTATTATAAATCTTTTAAAGAACCATATTATTTTATCTAATACCATATACAATTTTATTATGACTTTATATTACCCTCTTATCAACAATTCTTTGTTAATGTTTCACTTCGGGTAATATCGGCTTTGTTTTTCGCATGTGTCTTAATTTGTTATATTTTTTGTTCTCATAATTTTATCAGGATTTAAAAATTTTAAAAAATTATATTCATAACGTTTATATTAATTATATATGTATTTATAATAATCTATTAAAGATAGAAATTGAAAATAAAATACACTGTTCATGGAGATGGTAGGCCTTGCGTACGTAAGAACATTGTTTCCATTTTCTTATCATAATGAAAGAAAGAAAGTAAATGAAATATATGTATATATATAATAATTAAATTATTATTATTATTTTAAATATATCATATAATTTTACTAAACCTATCCTTAATGCATTCCATGCAGAGTGTGAATGAATTACATTGCTTTGAGGAGGTGGTAGTCCACAATTCCCCAAATGAAATTATCATATTTACAAAAAATTGTAAGTGTGATGGTGTATATTATATAATATTAAGAAGAATGAATGCATAATAAAAATCATATATGTGATATAAAAATATATTATCCATCATAATTACCAAATATGAATGGCGGTAAAGGAAAAACGAACAACAACCTTTCATATGGCGGTAGTTCACCAAACACAAGAAACGGTAAGTTTGTTACCCATTAGATGGAAGTGTGTGTAAGTCTAAGTAAAACGCACATAATAAAAATATATAATTATATTAAGTATATTGGGCTTATTTTTTAGTTATGTAATAGGAATAATTGAGGTTGTTGAGAATGAAAACAAGACCAAAGAGCTTGATGAGGTATGTTACCTCTTCATTGGGTAACTCCTTTTGGTTTGCACTAATAGGAATCCATTTATGGATTTATGCCTAAAGTTATTATTAATGTACTATGGGGGATTTTTTGAGATTATTTGATCTGATTTTTTATGAGCCAAATGGCTCTAGAGGTGTGAATAAGTGGGATGGGTTAGTACCTTTTTATAGTGGATGAGGAGTGGCATTCTTGTAAATTTCAGAAAAAGAAATTATAACCCTCTTTTTCCAATGAAAATTGGCTCCAATAATGATAAAAAACTAATAAAATGGATCATACGGTCTAAATATGAACATATTGGACAAGTGTCTAGGTTGTTTTAGGCTTTAAGTTTAAGGTTTACTCCTTTGTTAACCTAATGTTTCGCTTAATCATTGTAATTAATCTTAATCAATTTCACTAATATTTTTGCTAAAAAACTAAGTTGCACTTATTAGAAATTATAAATTATTATTATTTCAAATATTGAATCCATTTTTCCAAATTCCACTTAATTTGTGGCAGAAAATAATTTAAATTTAATCCCACAACAGGTCGCGACAACGGGGTTTTAAGTAAAAATGTTAAAAAGTTTAGAATGTTTTGATATCCAATATCAATGCGAAATTGGTTCCAATGAAATAAAATGGATTAATTTATTTATAATTAATCTCATTACACTTTAAAAAAAATTATAATATTATTTAAAAATATAAATAAATTATATGAAAAGGTAGTTTTAAATTAAAATTCAATATTTTTAACTATTAATCCAAAAATGACGTTTTTATAAAAATCCCTAAAATTAACCCTAAAATAATTTTGACATTATAAATTCAAAAAATGATGTATATTTTATCGAATTAATTTTCTAAAAGTGCCTGAAATTAATTTTATTATTGTTCACAGAAAAACATAAAAAAGCAGTTCTTTTAAGAAAATAGTATTTCACACATATAAAGACTTTACTAAAAAATGTATGTAGTATTATCAATATGTGTTATTTATATAAAACCATTATAAATAATAATTAAAATTATTTATTACTATTCATATTACTAAGTTTAATGGATATTTCATAACTATCTCATTTAAATAATTATAATAATAAAATATTGTTTCATAGAAACTTGGTGTTGCATCTAACGCAATCCAAGTGAGTGTTTCATGTATCACAAGATTAAAATGGTAAATTTTATAAATAATGTTTGTATTAGGGTAGTTTTCAATGTAATACATCAAATAAAATTAATTTATTTGAAAAAAAATATGTTCATAAAAACATGGGGGGTTACATTCTATCCCCCCCACACTAAAATGAATATTTCCCTCAAAATTCGTCATTATAAGAAAAAATGAGGATATTTCAACCTTATCATATCATCAAGTTCCATGTTGCTTCCTATAACTAATAATTTATCCACAAAACTTTTACCAGGTGAGTGCTCGTGTTTTGTACAACTTTCTCTGTATGATCTAGAATATCAACTGGTTGTTCCTCATAAGAAAGATCTTCCTCCAGCGGTATGACCTCTGAGTTAAGTACATGTGAAGGTTCAGGTATGTAGTTTCTCATGAGAGATAAATAGAACACATCATGGAATTGATAGAGATTTGAAGGAAGTTCCAAGTGATAGTCAATTGTTCTGATACAATCAAGAATCTCAAAGGGATCGATATTCCTAGGGCTTAATTTCCCTTTATTCCTGGACCTCATAACCTTTTTCCACAGAGAGATTCATAGAAACACCTTCTAACCAACTTCAAACTCTAGATCATACCAATGTTTATTAGTATAACTTTTATTCCATTTTTGTGTTGTCTTGATATCATACCGAATGGCTCTAATACTCTTTTTTATTTCTTCATCTATCTCAGGTCCTAATATCTTTCTTTCTCTAACTTTATCCCTACAAGTTACAGATCTATATTTATTCCCATAGAGGGATTCATAAGGTTCCATTTTAATTTTTGAGTGAAATTTGTTATTGTAGGAAAACTCAACTAGAGAAAGGTGTTGATACCAACCACCTTTGAAATATAATGAACAATATCTCAACATATCCTCTGGGGTTATAATTGTTCATTCAGACTAATCATCCATCTGAGGAAGATAATAAGTTATGAAACTCAATTATATATCAAGTTCTTACTGAATACTTTGATATAACTTTGAGGTAAACAACATATCCAAATCAAATACAACAGAAAGTTGTACTCGATGAAACCTTAACACTTCCTTAATGTATATCTTAGAAATATAATCTAGATAGAAGTATCATACAATATCAATGAAGTGCATTGAAATAGTAAGGAGATCAACTACCACTCATACTGCATTAAACCCTGTAGAGGTTTTGGGGAGTCTAATGAAAAAATCCATAGTTATGTTCTCCCATTTTCATTCGGGTATTTATAATGGATGCAACATACCCTTTGAATTTTGTCTTTTGATCTTAACTTACTAGAATACCTATAACTGATATATAAAATCTACAATATCCCCTTAGAATTTTGTCTATAGACTCAGAGTATCACCCACCTTGTTCACTTTCCCAAAGTGGAAATGTATTGAGTAGTCATAATCCTTTTATCAACTCTAACCATCTTCTTGGGTTCATATTCCACTCCTTCTGTGTGAATATATTTTTTAGAATTTTATGATCAGTATATATATATAACTTTTCTCTATATAGATAATACCTTTATATATTTAATGCACAAATTAGAACTCCTAACTCCAAATCATGATTTGAGTAATTTTTCTCATGGATCTTCAAATTACCACTGAATATTCCACTCCTTATTTAATGCATCTCTACAGATTACAAACCCTTATCCACTTTAGGTTAATATATGAATGGGTTCACTAACCAATAGTCTATTTAGTTCCTTGAAATTTTCCTCACATTCATATGTATAGAGGAAGGTTTCACAATTTCAAGTTAACTTAGTCATAGGATTCAATAGTCATGAAAAATTATCCACAAACCATTGATAATATCTCGATAATCTAAGAAAACTATAGATCTCAGTCACTGTAGTTTTTCTAGGAGAGCATTTAGTAGCCTATGTCTTTTATGGATCTACTTTTATACCATCTATTGAGATTATGAGACCCAAAAAAGAAATCTTTTTTCATCCAAAATTCACACTTTGTAAATTTTTCAATCAGTTTCTCCTTCTTCAAGGTCTTTAGTATAATTCTCAAGTGGTCTTCATGCTCTTCCTTTATCTTTTAATATATAAGAATATTATCTATAAAGACTACAAGAAAATGATATATGTGATATCTAAATACTCTATTCATCAAATCCATGGAGATAGTAGTGGAATTAGTAAGACCAAAAGACATCACTATATATTCATTGTACTCATACCATGTAATGAATTATTTCAAGGGTATATCATTTTTCTTGACCCTCAATTGATGATATAAAGAATAAAGGTCAATCATGGAAAAGTATTGAGCTCCACGTAGTTGATTAAACAAGTCATAAATATAGGGAATAGGATACTTGTACTTGATCATGATTTTATTAAACTCCCAATAATCAATGTAGAGTCACATTGCTCCATATTTCCTTTTCACAAAGAGAATAAGAGCACCCCAAGGTGACACACTTGGATGAATGAATCCATTATCAAGGTTTTCTTAATGTTTCTTTTTCAATTCCTACAACTCAATTAGGTCCATTCTATTGGGATTCTTATAAATTGGTGTGGATCCAGGTATGAGTTCAATAAAAAACTCAACTTCACATTTTGGTGGAAGACTGGGAAACACTTCCGGGAACACATCCAAAAATTCCCAAAAAATAGGTATTTCATTGATTATGAGTTTCTCCCCAAACATTTGAGACAAACATGTCTTCTAAATTGGAATTAAGACCCATACACTGAATGTAATATTCATAGGAAGTTCATACTTATCATCACATTGATATATGATCATAGTTTGTCTTGGAATATCAAACTTAACTTCCTTTACTCAATAATTAATGTGGGATTTATGAATAAAAGGCCAATACATGACTAATATGACATCAAATTAAAATAGGGGGAGAATGGAAATATTTTCAGGAAGTACATTCCCACAAATGTCAATTAGAGAGGAATCAAAGACTTGAGATTAAATCATCATACCATTAAGGGTTTGTGCTGCTAATTTCACATCTAATAATTTGGGTGGAACATTAATACACTTAAAAAATTATTTAGATATGAAATAGTGGTTATATCTGGAATCAAATAATACATTAGTAGTTCTAGAGTGGATGGTAAGTGTACCTTTCACCATTTTGTTATCACGCCCCTCTTCAAAAATAGTGATCACATGAGATTTCCCCTTTCCCTATATTTAATATGTTGCTGACATCAATCATAATCACCAGCCCTTGGGTTTGGTCACTGTTTAAAATAATTCCCATCCTCCTTACACTTGAATCACTGAAGTGTAGGATGTTCATTTGGTATAGATTTTCATCTATTTTCATCATTGTCCAACTTATTCCCATCAATGTGGTAATCAATTGCCTAATGTCCTACCCTTACACACTTAAAACACTTACTAGACCCTATAATAAAATTCCCTCAATGATTCTTTCTCTACTTCGATCATAAAGGAAGGATCGACTTCTTCTCTTCACAGTTTTTAGATCTTCCTTTCAACTCTATCTTCCTTTTCTTTTTAAAACCACGATATTTATAGGGAACTCTAACCTGTATTTTAAATTTGATTTCACAATATAAAATATCTTCATAGCTACTAAACTATCTTATGTTCAACACCAATATCAGACATTTCATTAAGAAACTGAAGAACCCATCAACTTTACTTTCGGGTTGGATGATAATTCTAGAAGGATACCTTGCAAGTCTTGTGAAATTAGCCTCATTGGTACCGAGGAATTCGTCATCCTTTTGATTTAACTAAAGGAACTCCTTTTCCATCTTCATATAACTAACATGAGGAAAATTACTTATTAAAGAACAAGTTCTTTAGGTCATCCCAATAAATAGACACAATTTTATCTTGCTTCCTCATATTCTTGATTAGAGTCCACCGTTAGTCTACTTCACTTTCTAACTGATAAACTGTCAGAATGAATTTATTGTGATATAAACACTGGAGAATGGAGAATATATTCTTAGGGGTACTGATTCAATGTTCAGAAAAAATTGGATCAGAAGACCCACTAAAATAAGTTGGATGTTGCCTCATGAAGGAATAAACATAACATTGTTCCCTCCTTTGCTCATTTTCAAGATCAGCATGATTCATTTCATGAGAAAGCTATGTGAGTATAGAAATGATTTTTTTCATTCTAGAACCATAGCATTTGGATTTTAAATCAAAAATCATTGAATTTTATACTATATTCACCATTAATTTGCTTCCTTCGGGTTCTAACCATTCACTAAAACCAAAAAACATAGATTAAGAAACATTTTTCATTGTCAGGAACCACATAATCATGAAAAAACACTTATAAGATGTCTACATTATAACACCTTCTTTAATCTATGACACCCTAGTTTTATCCAAGGATATTCAAAGCCAAATTATTTTTAAATCCTTTTTTATGGTTTGTGAAGAGTTTTTGAATTACCAATGCATATCTCCCAGGAGTGTCAAAATATGTGCGCAGTAAGGCCCATTTTCATGTACTAGGTTATGCTCGATTTAGGCCAGATGCACCTTGTTAGTGTTTTTACAATATAGGTAAATTTTTTCTAAAACCACATCCAATTATAGTATCCAAAAAGGTATTTATTTCTAGGAAACCACTTTCTTTATCCTTTACCAAATTTCTTAGATATTTTCTTATACTTTTCCTCATACTTAGATTTATGCTAGCGTGGTCCTTAGAGTTCTCAGATATTTTTTCTCATCCTGGTTTCCAAAGTTTAACTAAACCTTTACTCTGATACCAACTATGGTGACCCTCACTTTTTACATATTAACATTATATCACTATTTTTGAATACTTAATACATTACACAAATAGACACCCAAATATCACATCATCCTAGTGCCTTTCGAAACATGGAAGCATAAACACTGCTACATAAGTGAGCTATATTATCTCCCACTGGGTTCTTATTTACTATCAACCTCCTTATAAACATCATACTTAATACATATCTTCATAACCTAGTGAAGGAAACATAAAAATGGGTGAGCTCAAATTATCAATAAGGGTAAAAAATGACATATGTAATCATAAACATGGGTATAAGGGTATGAGAACATAATCATAACATTAGAAGATAATTAACCACATATTAATAATCATTAACTAAAATCATGGCATAAGGATTGGTATTTAAAAATTCATGAATCATAAGGTAATCAAGAGTATAAGACTTGAAATCACAATATATAATAAGACATAGAATTGTGGGATACACATAAACATGTAATATCATTCCTTATAAGTCAAGATGCATTGCTAGAACTTATCAACGAACTTCATGGGTACAACACCTATTGGGCATGAAACACCACCATCCCTAGTAGTAGTCCTTTCCTTATAAGAGAATAGGTATCCCCATCTTCCCATAGAGGATCATGCTTCCCAATATTCCCATAGTGGATCAGATTTCCCCATCTTCCTATAGTGTATTGGGTTTCCCCATCTTCCCATAGTGGATCAGGTTTCCCCATATTACCATAGTGGATTGGGTTCCCCCATATTAACATAGTGGATTAGGTTTCCCCATCTTCCCAAAGTGGTTCGGTTTTCCCCATCTTCTATAGTGGATCAATCTCATCGACTTAAATCCCATAATTATCTCATGAGATATAAATATTTACCTAGTGCGTTGGAGGGAGATATAGGTCACACCCATATTATAATGAAATCATACAAACATGAGACACAAATTCATGCACGATCATATAATAACCCAAGAAATAAAATGGTTTTCATAAACATGTAATAAAATTATAACCTATATAAAAAAGATATAGTTTTGATAATTATTTCATCAAAATAAAAACCCATGAAAAGAAAGAGGTTTTATAAACATATAACCTGTGAATGTGAAATGGGTTTCATAAACATATAACCCAAAAAAGATAAATATGTTACACAAACATCATTCCATCAAAACATAAAACATTCAGAGAAATAATATTAATGGAACCCTTGGATAATTTCCTCATAAAGGCATGAGTAACAACAACGGATGTCATTTTATATGGAAAGTAATTTTGAAATATATTTTAAAGAAAATTATTGAGGAAAATTTTCTTTATTATTTGAAAATTTATTTTTAAAACATAAAAACTTTTCAAAACCATTTTCATTTAAAATAAACTTGAAAAATTACATATAAATCTTGAAAAAAATTTGAAAACCATTTCTTCGAAAACACTTTGAAAACTTATAAATAAATCTTCAAAACATTTTGAAAATTATTTCATTGAAAACACTTTGAAAACTTATAAAGGATATATTGAAAACCATAAAACATTTTTAAATCATTTTTTTTAAAGTGAACTTAAAATATCATCTTTAAAAATATTATTGAAAACATTTTTTAAAATATTGATTTTGATATTCATGGCATGTGTCTCAAAAAAATTAAGACAAAACTACTTTACCGATTTGGTAACTTTTGAAACATAAACCACATGAAAGAGAGATCATAAAATGGATATTTAAATACCCATATATTTAAGGATAATAAAAATATAATATATTTATGGTAAGTATATACACCAAAAAAATAAAAATAAAAGTTGTGAATAAGGAATAAATCTCAGGAAAATAAAAGTGAGATTATAAATCCCCTTACCTTATGTCTTGACTCTCATCATAATCATAAAAACATCATATATAATACATATAAGTTTATTATACATATTTTACAAAACCATATTATTATATCTAATACTATATATGGTTTTATTATGACTTTATATTACCTACTTATTAACAATTCTTTGTTAATGTTTCACTTTTGGGTAATATCTGATTTTTTTTCATATGTGTCTTAATTTTTTATATTTTTAGTCCTCAAACATATATCATGATTTCTAGAATTTATAACATTGTATGAATATAATTTATATTAAATATATATGTATTTAAAATAATATATGAAAGGTAGAAATATAAAATCAAATACACCATTCATGGAGATGGTAGGCCTTACGTAAACATGAATGTTGTTTCTGTTTTCTCTTTGTATTGAAAGAAAGAAAGTAGAAGAAATATATGTATATATATATATATGTATGTATATATATATATATATATATATTAATTATAGTAGAATTATCATTTAATATATATGTATATAATATGTTTACTAAGCTCATCCTTAATAAATTCCATGTAGAGTGTGAATGGATCACATTGCTTTGAGGAGGCAATAGTCCATACTTACCCAAATGAAATTATCATTTTTAGAAACATGGAAATCAATAAGGTTTTTGTAATATAATAATTCTAGAAGCATAAATAAATCAAAAATATCATATATGTCACATAAAAATAGATTTTATATCATAATTCAAAACCATGATAGGTGGTTAAGGAAAAATGAACAACATCGTTTCGTGAGGTAGTAGTTCTTCGTACACAATGACACTAAGTTTGTTACACATTAGACAGAAGTTCCTATAAGTATAGGTAGAACAATTAGAAAAAAACATATAATTATATTAAGGGTACTGATTTTATTATAAAATCATGGAATAGGAATAATTTAGGTGGTGTATAATGAAAATAAAACAAAAGGGCTAGAGTAAGGATGTTATCACTTCTTTGGGTAACTCCTTTCCGTTTTCACCAAAGGGCTTCCTTGAATGAATTTTTTTAAAAATAGAGGATTATAGGATTAGGGGAGAGATTTTGGGATCTTATTTTAATATATTTTTCATTATACAAAGTAATTTTGAGGTGTTAATAAGTGGGAGGGTGGGTTCCTTTTTATAGTGGGGGAGGCACAATCTTATATATTTTTGAAAAGGGAATTCCACCGACATTTTTCCAATAAACATTGGCTCTAATAATGGTAAAAATATAATAAAAATGATTATAGGGTTTAAATATTAATATAAAATTGATTTTGAAGAAGTTTATAGGTCATTTTTTGCCTTAAGTTTAAAGTTTATTCATTTGTTAAGGTAATTTTTCTCTTAATCACTTTAATTAATTATAATCACTTTCCCTAATATTTTTGGTCAAAAACTAATTTAAAATTATTATACAATATAAATTATTATTATTAAAAATATAGAATCCATTTTTTTAAATTCTAATCACATAAGTGGAAGAAATTAATTTAAATTTAATCTCGTTGATGGGTTGCAACAGTGGGTTTTTAAGTAAAAATGCTTAAATGTTTGGAATGTTTTGATATCCAATATCATTGTGAAATTGGTTCCAATGACCTAAATTATATTATTGGATGTAAAATTAATCTCATTTAACTTTAAAATAAAATTATTATATAACTTAACTATATAAATAAATTTAATGAAAAGGCATTTTTGAATTAAAATTCAATATTTTTCACTATTCATCCAAAAATGAAGTTTTCTAAAAACAAGATACCTCAAATTCACACTAAGGTAATTTTAAAATTATGAATTAAAAAAATATTTTCTTTTATTTAATTTAATTTCTAAAAGTGTGAAAATTTGATTTTATTTTTGTTCACATAACGATATAAAAATAGTTCTTTTAAAAAATAATATTTACAAACATATAAAGACTTTTATAAAAATTGTATGTCTTATTATCAATATGTGTAATTTATATAAAACCATTAAAAATAATATTTAAAAATTAGTTATTACTATTCATATTACTAAGTTTAATGGTAATGTTATAACTATCTTGTTTAAATAATTATAATAATAAAATATTGTTTCTTAGAAACTCAATGTTGCATGTAACGCAAGCCAGGTAGATGTTGTTTGTAGTGAAATCTTAATATGGTATAGCATATAAAGAAATTTTTAATTAGTGTCACGTAAAATTCAATACATCAAATAAAATTAATTTATTCAAAAAAAGGTTCATAAAATCTAGGGGTGTTGCATTTATACCAGCTATGTGCCATCAACATTATCTAATGAATCAACTGAATATTTTATATTGTCTATAAAAAAAATTTTGGTCCAACCAAATAATTTTCTCTAATCTCCAACCAACACAATGGATATTTGCAATATAGGCCATACAAGTCCTCAAAATGATTCATTCTAATCACAGACTAGTAACTAAAGTTATAAGAAAACTCAACCATCCCAAGATGGTCATCCCAAGCCCCACCAAAGTTGAGAATGTAGGTGCAAAACTATCCTCAAGAATCTGTATAGATCTTTCTATTTGGAAATATGAATACAAATAGTATGTCTTAATAAAATAAAACTAAGATCCTATATCCTCTTGAATACCTCTCCAAAAGTGAGAAGTAATCCAAGAATCCCAATCAGAGACTATAGCAGATAGAAATCTATGAAAAAGAACAATATCTTTCACGTAGAGACTACCCAATACTTTAACTTTAGTTGTACACAAATGGGTATAAAGTGAGATGATTTTTTCAGCCGATTGATCATAACCCATATCTCATTATTCTTACTTAGGGTATATGGAAACTCAACCACAAAGTACATTGTGATCTCATCCCACATCTAAACAGGCACTGGAAGTGGTTGAAGCAAACCCAAATCTTTATGGTGCTTGGCCTTGACCTCTTCGAATTTATAAAAATGAGAGACAAAATCAGAAATGCCTCGTCTCATACCTATCCACCAGAATCTATGCCACATGTAATTGAACATTTGTATGATTCATGGGTAAACTTACCATTGAGAATTATGGAAACCCCCAACATAGATTTCCTTGGTCATAACAGTACAACAAAATAATTCTGAAAACATAGAATTTCCCCTCGGGAGAATGACCAATTAGCCATGGTCTCCCTACAATAAACAGAGCCTCTAATATTACGGAATTTATCATCAAATTGTTTTTCCAAAAGAATCATCTTGAGAAAAGAGGATATCAACTATAAAATGTCCAAGGAAACCCCAGCCCCTGATTGCCAGACTTTAATATATAACTTTGAAAATATGGTCATCAAGTTCTACTCTTTCGAAGATTCTTTCATGACCTGGGTAAGAATTTTCCAACTCAAAGAATCTGAGATAAAATTCTTTTACCTGGGGTATAGGTGATTTCAAATTCAAGTGATTGTATTTATTCTTCCCAATGCCTCTAGAGGAGATTCAAATATTTTTTGGAGAAGATATAATTCAATATTTTGAGGTTAAAATATAAGGTAAACCTATCTATAAAAAGGTAATGCCACTAACTCTTAAGTATGGGAATCACTGCTACAAGTTCAAGTTTATGGGTTAGATAGATCCTCTTGTGTGGCCTAAGTTTGAGATATTCATAAGCAATGACATGATAGCCTTGTATAAGAAAACGGCCCAAACCGAAACATAATTCATCACAAAAGACCACATAGCCATACCTGGCCTCTTGGACAGTCAAATCCGGCATAGTATTCTAAAGATGTTTCATATAAACAAAATAATTATGACATTTTTCATCCTAATAAAACTTTACACCCTTACGAGTTAGAGAAATCATCATAGAATCCAATTTTGAGATCTCCTTAACAAGTAGATGATAACAACCAGCTAGACCCAAGAATCTCTAGATATCAAAAACATTTCAGGGTTATTTCCATGTCAAAACAGCCTTCACATTTTCAGGATAAACTAAAATACCATGTTCTGACACCACGTTTCTCAATAATTTCACTTCCTGAATCTAGAAATCACATTTCAAAAACATAGCATAAAGTTGATGATTTCTTAACAATTTTAGAACTACTCTTAGATGAAAAACATGATCCCACTCAAACTTAGCATAAACAATGATGTCATTCACAAAGACCACCATGAAATCATAATGGTACGCATGGAAAATAATATTCATTAAATCCATAAATACTTTAGGAGCATTGGTCAGACCAAATGGCATGACAAGGTACTCATAATGTATATACCTACTTCAAAAGGTGGTTTTATGACTGTAAAATTATTTTATCCTTCATGGATGGTAACCCGATCGATGATCAATCTTCAATAACCATTTTTTCCATTTCAACTAATCAAATAGGTCATTAATCAATGGGATTAGATATTTGTTCTTCACCATTACTCTATTGAGTTTTTGGTAATCAACACCAAGGTGAAGTTAACTGTAGGCCTTTTAGTAAAGAAAACTAGAATCACCCAAGGTGACACACTCAAGAATATAAATAATTTCCCTTGAAGATCATCCAAATGAGTCTTCAACTCATTCATTTCAATTAGTGTTATGTGGAAAGATGGGATAGACACTGGTTAAGTAACAGGCACTAAATTGATAGAAAAATCTACCTCCCTTACCAGTGGAAAACTAGAGATGTAAAAAGGAAAAACATTGTGAAATTTGATGAAAAATAGAGGGATATCACCACTCAAAGATTCTTTCTATAGATCATAAGTGAAATCTGATATTTCATTTCCCAACTCTAGATAAAAATATCCATCTCTACTCTACCTTGGGTCGCATTATCCTTGAAAGACACAGCACACCCCATCAGGTGTGTTAAAGGAAACCCATTGAAGATAACAATCAATTCAGACCTTATTGGAAATGAGTCAATTCATATCGAATATGAATTCCATAGGTTTCATTTAGAGAACCAAAAAATATTAAGTAATCTCAATATCTGGTAATGAGAAAGCATAAACGGGACTACAGAGACCGTGTTCTCTATTTTTTCTAAGGGGTGTATTAATATCAATCACATATGATAAAATCTTCATAGGACGATTTAGAAGATTAAAAATATGGGTTGAAATAAATGAATTATATGTAAAAGTATCAAAAAAAAGTAGTTACTAATGTTGAATCTTTAGTAATGGTACCTCTTACAGTCACTAAGATCGTATCTACTTACTCTAGAGACTATTCTACTACATGAAGAGCCTTCGTTCTAGATTTATATGGCTAGAAATCCTCTGTTCAGGAAGCATATGATTTCTCTATAGTTTTAAGAGATTTTTATGATCTTGTACCACTATGTGGAGAATAAAAGGCATGGAAGAACTTTTGTAAGTAACCCGAGTATCTGTAGGATCCATATATTTTGGGTACATATGTGAAAACCTTATTAGAATGCCCAAGATTTCTACACTATTGTAAAATCAAAGGGCCTCTTCCATGTACTACAGGAGGCTTAGGAAAACCCTGTTGTTAATAACCACCATGAGAATCGTCACTCTCCCTCTTTCCTTTGAAGTAACTTGCTGAATTTCCACTAGGAGAAAAATGAACTCCCTTCAGCCCTAACTTTCCAGCCAGGTCCATCTCGACCATCAGTGCTCTATCCAGTATATCAGCATAAGAAGGAAGCTTCAACAAGAAAACATGATAATGAATATCAAATCTAAGTCCCAACTCGAACCATTGAATCTTCGTATTCTCATTTGATACAATATTTGGTGAAAACTGTACTATATAAACAAAACGGTTTACATACTCTATCACGGTCTTGTCAGCCCACTCGAGTTTGAAAAACTCAATAGCCTTGGACAACACCATAAAATATATATATATCTGGTCAGTGAAAATATAATTTAAGTCTTTCAACTCAAAACCCTCGTAATTATTCATCCTCACCATTATGTCCCACCATCACATGCTTGGTCCCTCCAGCATTAAGGTGGAATGATTCATCTTGATTTCATCAGGTGTATCCAAGAACTCGAACAAACACTAAATCCTTATCAACCACTCCTCGCCCTATTGATGATAAGTGGATCCTATGAATAGTGGTGTCTTCTGGTGAAGGAACTTCTGAGCATGATTTCAGAAAGCATCCCTCTGAGGTCCCACCACTGGAGCCCGAATGAGAACTAGTGGTGGTTCATGTCCAAGAGATTAGGCAATACGCACAATCACCATAACAAAATTCTAGTCCATGAGAGGATTTTATCACTGAGGTTCATCATTATCATCCTCATAGGTTTGATTTTTTAGGCCTTCTTAGAGGCATGATGTAACACAACATCAGAATAAAATGTAGAAGTCATCAGATTTACACTCAAATAGAGAAACAATGGAAAATCTAAATATATTGATTAAAATATTTAGATTTCAGTCTATCCAACTAAAATGTAGGGAAAATATGAAATAATAATAATCAATATGTATTTCCCAAAATATTCCTAGTGACTTAAGGTTCATTGTAGTGAGATCTGGTCAAGAAATCAATAATAACAACCTCCTAAGTCCCGATAAGAATACACAACTACATACTAACATCAAAGAAAGAATCTCAACCTAGATATCTGATTCCACTTTTTCAAAAACTGTACTAGACACCCTAGTACCCCCATGACTAGGGTAGCACAGAAATGTCCCAAAGGGCATTCCTGATTTCTACAAGTTGGCAATTGGCAATTGGAATCATACAATATGAAAGTGGGAATTATTTTTCCAAAAACATAAGAGAATCAAGATAAAAAAATTATTATGAATAAAAGAAAAACGCCATAGGGAGAACTATACCATAATTAAAATGGGTAATCAGCCCAAAGTACTACAGTAAAGTACTGGAAAAAAGGATAAAAATAGTGGAAACAACTCTCCAAGCCCAAGGATCAACACCTACTAACACCTCCAAGTAATTCCTTACCCTTGTTCAAACCTAGAAGAAGATAATATAAAAACACCTGAAGTCATGGTTAGGGAGTGATCTAAATGACTAGTTGTGTCTCACAAGAATTAAATAAAAATATGGAATAATTAATTAACCAAATAAAGCTTTAAATTTTAAATAAATAGGTATGGAATTTCAAAATCATATTTAAAACAAGTTATGCTCTATATTTCAAATGATGTAAATACTTTAAAAAATTGCTTAAAATAATTTTATATAAATTCATAAGGCATGGTAAACCATTTACAAACATTTATATATATATTTCAAATATAAAAAATAATAAAATGGTCATCTTCCAAAACGTACGATAGTTCTAGGCTATGAGACTCTCGCACACTCAAATAGTTATCACAAAAATATGTGCACACACATCCCTATGGAACTAGTCAAAGAGGACTCATCACCATCCCATCAGGGATATGACCTCCTATATATGTATTGTTAGTATTGTAAATCATAGAGTTTTTTCCCTAATAACTCACTAACTACCTAAGTTTTTATGGACTCTAATAACAATAAATCATGGGAAATTTATTTTAAAACTGTATAAAATACAATTCATCCCATTCTTCTATTTCAAATATACCAATTTCCAATTAAAAAAATGGATTTTTAATCAAATCATGTTTTCCAAGATAAAACCAATGGGTTTCTATAAAATTCATTTCAAGAAGTTTTTTCTAAAATGCTAATTCAAAATCAACTTCATCAAATCAATTTCACAATTTAAATTCCAGAATTTTCCATCAATTTCACAAACACACCCCAATTCAATGGAATTGGGTGGTTTTCTAAAAAAATTAAAATCTTCTAATTCCATGGAATCAGTTTTTAACAAACCAATTAAAAGTAATTTATCAAGAAATTTAATTTAAATCAAATAATTTAGGGTTAAACAAAATTGGTCATCATAACGGAACCACCTGCCTCAAGATCACGAGATCTCGAAAAACAAATCCCAAATCGGGAAACACTAACAAATAATGTTAGCAACATAGATCAGAGAATCAAACCTAGATTCAATATTCAAAAAAAATATGATTAGATCCTCAAGCCACATATATATATATATATATATATAATCCCAGGGAGGAAATAGGATAAAATGGGATAAAGAGAATACGAAGAGGAAACTTATCAGGAAGTGATTGAACATCACTCTCCTAGCTTAGATCCACCTCCAGAGGGGTGTAGAGGTGCCAAAATCTCCTCAAGAGAGACTATAAGAAAGAAGAAAACATTGGAGTTTGGTTTAGTTCCATCAAGAACCTAAAAATAGGGTTTAATGATTTTAAAATTATATTTTCAGATTAATTAAAACTCATGCATGGTTTATTGGGAAAGGGTGAATTGTTAGACAAATTGAGCACCCTAACTGTATGTCCCTTTTAGCAAGGGTGCATGGTTTCTACTAGGTGGATGAATGATTTTTCAAATCGAACACTAACTGTGAAAACCCCCACTTTCTAGGTTTTAACTATTTTCACTATCATCATGCACGATTTGGGAAAAATGTACACATCCCAAAAACTTTCAAGATTCATAAAATTTTCACCCAAAACAACCCTAAATGAAACCCAGCCAAAGAATGATTGAAAGAGGGGTTTAGGAATACCTCAAAAAATTAACAGGTGGTTACAGATCATTACATCATGATGTTGAGGGTAAGATCCCTCCTTTCAATCCCATTCTTCTTCCCCCCTCATTTTCTTTGATTTTTTGTTTGGCCATCTAGGGTTTCAGATGAAGAATTTCATCAAAGTATGGTGAAATCATTATAATTGATGGGGATTTCATGTGAGGCTTATAGAGGATGTACTGGGAGGAAGTGTTCAAGTATTCATTCATTTTTTTTATAAGGCATTCCTCCTAATTAGTTGATTTAGGGTTTTGGATGAATTTAGGTGAAATTGGATGTTTCTTAGAGGATTATTTTTGGGGATTTTCCTTGACCTGGGTTTGGAGGTACATCAGGAGGGGATCACACCCCGTAATTCAAAGTATTTGTGTTGCAAGACTCCCTAGTGATTTTGGTACCTATTATGAAAATTTGGGTTTAGGGTTTTCATTTTTTTTAATTAATTAATTTCATAGATTTTATGGCTCACTTGGGTGCTCATAGACATGATGGAATCCATTACAGGATTAAGATGATTTATCAAAACATTGGTTGAGGTAGGTATCCTTAAACTTACTACATATATAGGCTAATTGGTAATTTTATATTCATGTTCCACATTATTATTATTTGTCTACATATTCTTTTCTTATGTTAGTTGGTCCATAAGGTTAGAATGGGATTTCATCATCTTGATAATCAACACGAACCGCCCAACTTGTTAAATAGTTCAATGATGGAATCTTTCTCAAATGAAAATATAACAAAACAAGCCTTTAACAACGTTGTCCTTTATCAGTGCTAGAAAAAAGCATTGATAAAGGTTCCCTTTATCAGCACTTTTTATCTAGCATTGATAAATGGTATCCTTTATCAGTGTATTTTTTTAGCACAAATAAAGGGTGCAACTTATCAGAACTTTATTTTTAGCACCCATAGAGGAATATTTTTTCATAACTTTTTTAGCACTGATAAAAGTCTAAACAAAATGAAATAATTAAATAAATAAATAATAAAAAATGATTTTATGAAAAAAAAATATTAAAAATTTTATTAATTCCATAATTACTGGTAAAAATGAATATATTGAATATATTGTATATAAATTATAAATACTAATAAATAGTATATATTAAATATAAATATAGTCAAAATGAAAATTAAATAAAGAAAAATTAAAAAATTAGTAAATTGAGAAAAATATTAAACATTTTATTAATTAAATAATTATTGATAAAGTTGAAAAATAATATATATTAAATATATAGATATATATATGAATGTATATAAATATGATTTATATAATACAAAATATTTATATTTTATATTAAATAGTAATATATATATTGAATAATGGTTTATAATTAAAAAATAATATGAAATAAAAATACTGACTAATTTCATCAAGTAATGGACATAATTGAATGTTGTTTGATTTTTCAATTTAACATAGATCAAATATATTATATAGATTTCACATATACATAATTATTTCATTTCTATATACAACACATACACAAAAATACTACTTTGGTAATTGAATCAATTTATATTATTTATTTTATATTTATTTATTTAATATGTTTTAATATCTTCAATATGTATTCATCTTTATTTCAATATATTTCTATTTTTTAATGATTAATATTTAATTAATCGAAATAATCCAATTTTTCAATATTTTAAGTGTACTCATTTTTAATTATGCAATTTCACTAATTTTTAACATGCATGCACTTAAGATTAAATATTCATTGATATTGTTAAAAAAATATTTGTAAAAAAATATCTATAGATAAATATATTTATAAATATATATTTTCTATTTTTATACATTTATAATTTTAAATAAAAATAATAATATTTGTTTAAAAGTCTTTATATAATTATAAATAAATAATTTTATATATTAAAATAATTATAAAATTATAATGAATTTATTTAAATAATGAATATATTTACTTTATTTATATTTATAAATATTTATTAAATATATATATATATATAATTATATATATATATATTGATATAAATTTTATTACTTAAAAAGTATTTGTATAATTATAAATTAATAATTATATATTCAAAGAATTATAAAATTATTTTTTTATAAAAATTATTATTATAAGTATTATAATTATATATAGTAATTATACTTTTTTTAAGTATTATTTTTTAAAAACAAGTATTATAAGTATTTACACAAGTTTTTTAGCACTCATAAAGATAGAGATTTAGCGGCGCCAAAAAATCAATGATAACATCAATCTTTATCAGTGCTAACATCTTAAAAATAATCAATATTCCTTTTATCGGTGCTTATTAACATAGCACTGATAAAAAAGTATCTTCGTCAGTGCTTTTTTGGAAGCACTGGTAAAAGTGTCCTGATCTATTTTAAGAACCCTAACCATCGTGAACCTGTTCGTGATATCCGAAGATTTCTGTGGAAGCTACCATCTCTTGGGGATCCTCGTTGTTGAATCCAAGCTCAAATCTAGGTCATAATCATGGCCCTAACTATTCCAATTCTTGTATCCAAGTTTCAAGTGATTCAAGGGTCAAAAAAACTAAGGCTTAAACAAAATACATATTTTTCGATATCTCTACTTTCAATTGGTTATCCAATGAACCTTATCATTCCACATCTATGTATCCCAATAACTTCAATTGCACTATCCTATAAAAAACATCCCAAAATTAATTATATTTTAGATATATTAAAGTATCATCTTCCCTGATATCATGTGGATATCCTTGGTAGAACATTGGTATTATGTGACCAGAATATCAAACCCAATGTTAGGTCATGTTGTTGATAGGTATAATAGCCTCTCATTACCTGTATTCCGTGACATCTAGCACTTTTAAATCATCAAATTTTAAAAAATTCATTCATATAGTAGTTGGTGTTGTCATTAGTTTGGAATATTCTAATTCAAATCACTTGGAAACCACTTTTTTGTATTTTGATTGAGAATTTAATGTACTATAATTTCCTTGATTCACCTATAAACTAATGAAAATGTTTCACAAATCATAGACACCTCAATATTATACCTCATATGATCCAAAAAAAATTGTGATTTTTCCAATCCTAAAATATTGTGTCTTCAACATATATGAGTACTAACATCCTTTGATCATACTCTTTCTTGATTTAGATATTCTTATCAACTCTACCTTACTAAAAACCTATCTTTCATGAGTATAGATCCAAAACTTAAATACCATTTCCTTAGTTATTTATTTATCTTGTAAAAAGAAATATTTAACTAACGCACCTTTATATCATTTTCATCAATAATAAACTCATATTGTTTCTCAATGCATACTCCCCCTTAAGAACTCCATTGAGGTAAATATATTTGAAATCCATTTGGAATAATTTTAACTAAATTTTCACTAAAATAGCCAAGAAAATTAAAATAGTTTCCAACTAGGTTATGTG
Organism: Viscum album; assembly: GCA_963277665.1. Lineage (NCBI taxonomy): Eukaryota > Viridiplantae > Streptophyta > Magnoliopsida > Santalales > Viscaceae > Viscum > Viscum album. The sequence goes on from OY728137.1 coordinate 384,894,023, forward strand.
AGTAAATTTATCATAAATATAAATTCTTTTGATCTAGTTGTTCCCCTTACACACAATCCATACTTTATTTTGAGACAATTTTTCAAAGCCAATGAGTTTATTACTGAACACCCACTTGATTCTGATAACATTTCTCTCTTCTAGCCTTCAAACAATTTCCCATGTCACATTGTTCTTATTCGAATCAAGCTCTTCATGCATAGATTTCATCCAATTATAATCCTAATCAACCTCTCCAAATTATTTAGGCTCTACTTGGAAAAATTGATGTTTTTATATAGTCTTACTCCTGTGAGTTTTCACTGAAACTACCCAATCACCATTGAACTTTTATTTATTTATTTCAGCCTTTATTTTATTTCATATAGTTGATAATACCTCTTAATTTTCCTCACCATAAATGTATTATTTTAAGTCAACCTTATCCTTGTGTTCTCCCCCCTATGATATTCAATTTAAAATTAATTCCCTCTGATGTTTCATCATTATTTTAATTATTAAAAATATCCCCAAACTAATTAGTAAAAAATAACTACCAATTTTATCTTTTTATCATAAAAACATCTCAACCCATCCTTTTTAATCCATTATTTAATTGTCTCATTATCTAATATGATCAATTTTCACTATGAAAAATCAAATTTTTTTTAAACACAATTACTATAAATTTTTACCAGCCACAAATCAAAAAATGGTTCCGCTAGTTTTCTATACCTTTTTTAAAATATATCCATCTTTGAAATGATAACCCACTCATTAATACTTCTTAAAAATTACTTCATTTATTTCATCAAAAATCTAATAAACACTATATAAGTTTTATTTTATCCCATCTAAAAATAGATCATTCTTTAACATTGCCTTTTGGTTCCACCCTTAGGAATTTCTGATTACCATCCATGTAATTCTCATAAATGAGAGACATTACTCCTTTTAAAGAACACAATGAAGTACAACTGTCATCCTCATCAATTTCATATACCAAACAATTAATATTCCAAATTTTTTCTTGGGACTCATCCCCCATATCTTTTATGTTTCTTGTACTATTCTGAGAAGTAGTCATCATATGTATGACTACTACTTTCAGTATTCCAAGAAACAAAGGTGCATGTCTATAAGAGATGGAGGATGGGTAAAAAACAACAAAATGTAGTGATAACTATTCAGAATATGATCTAGGGAGGATGAAAATTGTATATAACTTTCACATTTGGATGAATTCTGAGGATAACACCTACCAGAGTGGAAAATCCAAGTTATCTTATTTTCTCCTCAACCACCTCACTCATTGATTGATTGTTTGGAAAATCTACTTGTGTTTTTTTATATTTATTCTTACTTTACTGACAGCATATCCCTGTGGTCAAAAAATCATAGTAAAATAATTATCCATATAATTAATTTATTGTTTTATATTTATTATTAATTTATTTCTTTTTAGTATTACTCATATAATAATTGTTTTCTTTTACAGGTGGAATATTTTGTTCGAGTTGGGGCAGTTTGTTCAAAGATACTCATGATCGTGAGGGATTCAACTTCGAGCCTCCAACTGAGACAATGACAACAAATAAATTCCTCAAGAATGCATACAACCATTAGGAAAAGGTGAATTCAGACTACTTATTTAATTAATTTTATCATCATTTTATCAACTATTTGTAAGTTGATTTCCATATCATTTTTATCTAATACATATTTATTTATTTTCATAGATCATTTTAGAAGTTGTATTTTCCTTTCAAAAATCTATAACAAGCCACAAAAAGTATAAAATGTGTCTTTCTGCCAATGTTATCCTATTTTTCAGCTTCATTGCCTTTATTTTTTGAACCGCCATTGCTTCATATTGATTCAAAATTGTTATTTAAAAACTTTTTTTGTTGTTGAAAGCCAAAATATTGGAGGATGATCATGTTACTATTGTAGTGACTTCTCGTGATATAATGATCACATGAGCTTCCTCTGCCCTTCTAGTTTTCAATAGTGAGAAAGGTTTTTCGACTAAGAACATCGAGTCAATATATATTCAGTGTTGGAAGTTTGACATAGAAATTAAATGAAAATTTGGTAACATTTTCAGTTAGGATTTTTTGAGGCTTTGGTATCTGTAATAATCATCTACGCCTCAATATGACACACGGTATGATCGATATGACTCCAAGTTCTTATTTTTGTTTAAAATTGACATTAATTTTAGTAAAAAAGAAAACTAACATACTCAAAATGAGAAAACATATTGAAATTATTATTATACTTTAGGGAAATGGTCATAAGTCTTTTGGGATGTTTAGTAATCATCCTCACCTCAATTCAATGAATGGTGAGACCTCTATGACTCAATGTGTCTGTTATCAGTTTAAAAATGATAGTTTAGTTCAAAAAATGTCACTCACTAAAAATAAATCAAACGCACTCGAATTTTATTTATAATTTATAACATCAATTAATAAGTCATTTTTCATGTGTAGGAATTATTCTCACATCAAACTGATACACGATGTGATCGGTATGTGTCAAAGTGTGTATTCCCAGTTTAAAATGACATTTTAGTAAAAAAAACAAGTGACATACTCAAAAATAAAAAAACTCAATAGTATTGTTTTGATATTTCATTAAAAGTATCCATAAGTCATTTAAGACATATAAAAATCATCCACACCTCAATCGGACACACAGTGTGACTGGTATGACGTCAAGTGAATCTTTTTATTTAAAATCGACATCAATTTTAGTGGAAAAGACAACTAACCTACTCAAAAATGATAAAAAACATTCATATTGTTTTGATACTTTGGTTAAATGATACATGAATCATTTTTGATATGTAGGAATCAGCCTCACCTTAATTCGATAAACATTATTCTTGGTATAACTCAAATTGTCCGTTATCGGTTCAAAATTGACATTTTAGATCAAAAACTATAACTCACTCAAAACTGACCAAATATTCTAATATTTTCTTGATAATTCAGGGAAAATGTTCAAAATTTATTTTTTATGTCTATGAATTTGTCTCATATCTAACAAATACATGATGTAATCAGTATGATTCAAAGTGCATGTTTCCAGTTTAAAATGACATTTTAGTAAAAAACATAAGTGGCATACCCAAAACTAAGAAAATGCATTCATATTGTTTTTATACTTTATTAAAATTATACATAAGACATTTGATATGGTTATAAATTAGTCCCACCTCAATCTGACGCACGGTGTTATCTGTATGACCTCAAGTGCGTCTTTTTATTTAAAATTGACATTAATTTTAGTAAAATGGAAAACTGACCTACTCAAAATTGTGAAAAACATTCTGATTATTTTGAAACAATATAGAAAATATCCATAATTCATTTTAGATGTGTAATAATCAGCCTCACCTAAATAAGATACACGATGTTCCTTGTATAACTCAAAGTGTCTGTTATTAGTTTAAAATCGATATTTTTTATCAAAAATTGCCACTCACTGAAAACTGATCAAACACATTCATATATTCTTAATAATTTAGAACAATGATTCAGAATTCATTTGTGATTTGTAGTAATTAGTCTCACATAAAACTGATACACGATGTGATCGGTATTGTCCAAAGTGCATGTTTCTAATTTAAAATGACATTTTAGTAAAAAAAAGAGAAGTGATATACTCAAAACTAAGAAAAAACATTAGTATTGTTTTTATACTTTATTAAAATTATCCAAAAGTCATTCGAGATATTTAGGAATTGGAAATGCCTCAATCTAATGCACAGTGTGACGGGTATGACCTAACGTGCATCTTTTTATTTAAAATTAACATCAATTTTAGTAAAATGGACAAATAACCTACTCAAAATTAAGAAAACATGTTCATCTTATTTTTATAGTTTATAAAAATGATCCATTAGTCAATTTTGATATGTATAATTCAGCTACACCTCAATCTGATACATGATGTTCCCGATATGACTCAAAGTGTCCATTATCAGTTTAAAATCGACATTTTATATCAAAAACTATCACTCACAGAAAAATGATCAAACACACTTGGATTTTATTGATAATTTAGTAAAAATATTCATAAGTCGTTTTTTATGTGTAGGAATCATTTTCACACAAAACCGATACATGATGTGATCGGTATGAGTCAAAGTGCATGTTTCCAGTTTAAAATGAAATTTTAGTAAAAAAAAAGACAAGTTATGTACTCGAAAACAAGAAAACACATTCAGATTGTTTTTATAATTTATTAAAATTACACATAAGTCATTTGAGACATATAAGAATTATCCACACCTCAAAATGACACATGGTGTGACCGATATGACCTCAAGTGTTCCATTTTATTTAAAATTGACATCAATTTTAATAAATTGTAAAACTAACCTACTCAAAATCGAGAAAACACATTTGGATTATTTTTATACTTTAAAAAATGATCCATAATTCATTTTTTATGTTTAGGAATCATTATCACCTCAATCCAATACATTATGTGCCTGGTATGACTCAAAGTGTCTGTTATGAGTTTAAAATCAACATTTTAGTTTAAAAAATGGCACTCACTAAAAATTGATCAAACACGCTTGCATTTTATTGATAATTTAGGAAAAAAATTCATATGTTATTTTTCATGTGTAGTAATTTGTCTCACATTAAACTGATACATGATGTGATCGGTATGAGTCAAAGTGCATGTTTCCAGTTTAAAATGACATTTTAGTAAAAAAAAATACACATACTCAAAACCAAGCTAACGCATTCAGATTATTTTGATACTTTAGGAAAATAATCTATAAGTCATTTGAGACATCTAGGAATTATCCACACCTTAATCTAATGCATAGTGTGGTTGGTGGGACTCCAAGTGTTTCTTTTCATCTAAAATTGACATCAATTTTAGTAAAATGGACAACAGGCCCACTCAAAACTGGTAAAACGTGTTTATATTGTTTTTATACTTTATAAAAATGATCCATAAGTAATTTTATATGTTTAGGAATTATTTTTATCTCAATAAGATGCATGATGTGATCTGTGTAACTCAAAGTGCATCCTTTTATTTAAAATTGACATCAATTTCTATAAAATGGACAAGTGACCTTCTCCAAATCGATAAAAAATGTTAGAAATGTTTTTATTATTTAAATAAAAGATCTATAAGTCTTTTTTTATTTTTTAAAATCATCTACACCTCAATATGATACACAATGTGCCCAGTATGACTCAAAGGGTCTGTTATCAGTTTAAAATTGACATTTTAGTTCAAAAAGTGTCACTCATGCAACCACTAGGTTGCGCCCACAGGGATTTTTCTTATACTTATTTAATTAATTTTCATAGATATAAATCATGAATATGAAAAAGAAATGGTTTGATCTATAAGAATCAACCACGACTCAATCTGATGCACAGTGTTCCATGTATGACTGAATGTTTATTTTAAAATTAACACTTTTTGTTAATTTATTTCTCTATATTATTACTGACATAAGAATTTTTTTCTTATAGAGGTGTGTTATTTTTCTCAATAAGGGGTGATTTTTTCTTATATAGTATGATTTAGGGTCAAGATCAAAAGACAATGGAACATTTATGTTTTTTAATGTATGTAATAATTTGTACTTATGTAATTGTATAAACCATTGTTTTAAATGTCTATATTATAGTGTTTTTTTATTTTTTGCTATAAATTTCATCTCAATTAAATTATATATTATTAATTGATTTTTTTAATATTTGGTGTTGTTTTTGTTTTTACGGCGTGCTGTTATAACACATTACACTGGTGTTGCAGTGTGCGATTATAGCACATTGTATCATAACCCTTTATCAGCCCGTTTCAAAGTGCTCATAAATGTGCACTTTAGAAGTGCTTCTGAAAGCACTGATATATTCTTCCTTTATAAGTTATTTTGAAATCATTGATAAAGGTACTCTTTTTCAGCTCTAAATAAAGGCACTGATAAAAGAAAAATTTACTAGCACTTTCAAAAACACAGATAAAGGATCCATTTGTTAGTGCTATTTAAGCGCTGATAATGGACCCACTTATCAATGTTTTTAGCACTGCTAAAAGTCAAGGGATTTTAATCTCACTCTAGTTTTTAGTGATTCTCTAGTACTAATAAAGGCCATTTTTAGCACTATTAAAGGCCTATTTTATATTAGTGTGAGTGTTAGTGGACCTCCTTATGGATTTTTTAGAGGTTTGTGTTGGATTTTTGGAAGTAAAATTTTTTTCTTTCTTAAAAAAATATTGTAAAAAACGTGGTTTTAATAAAATGATAATTTCATGAGTAAATCATTTTTAGGAAAAATGGGTTTTGGAAATTTTATTTCAAAATAGAAATGATTTTTCTAAATAATGTTGATAGAATTTTGGACTAATGGAATAGTGTGAGTACAGAGGCGTGTTAAACCTTATGAAATGGTCTTAAAAGATTATTTTTCTTAGTTTCAATAGAAGATGGAAGGTCTTGTCTAATCTCATTTTGGTCCATTTGACCATTTGTGGGTGATGCCCTATTTTCCAAATCATGAGTGCTTTTTTGTAACATTTCTATGATTTCCTAGTATGAGTGATGCATGATGATATGTGTTGTGTGGGTATCCCTATGAAAACTTTTTTTGTTAATTAAAGTAATGGTTGGTCCAGATGGATGTGACAAACCCTTTGGGGTTTGGTAGAGGTATCGAACATGTTCAAGACATAGGACTATATCCCAAGGGACTAGTTAGCTGGTGAAGATTTGTTGATCTATGATATGGGTTTCATAACCTATTTTACATTACCTATGTGTGCTTGACTATGGACTACCTAGATTCTATAGGTATGGTTTCATGTTCTTGACTATGGACTCCCTATAATTTATGGTTATGGGATAATGTGTATGATTTTGGCCTCCCCAGGGTCCATGGGGATGGATTGATGTGTGTGATTATGGACTCCCAAAATTCTATGGGAATGGGTTAGTATTCTTGAAAGTGGCATCCCTAGAGTCTATGAGGATAGGCCAGCATGATTTACTATGACCTTCTAAGAACCCCTAGGGATGGTTCAATGTGTTTGATGACCTCCCTAAAGTCTATGGGGTTGGTTCAGGGTGACTTTATGGAACTCCTTGAGTGTGAAAGGATGGTTCAGGGTGCTTGAAAAGGTTATAACCTGAGTGATAAGCAAGGGTTGTGGGATGTATGTGTTACTGATTTTTTTGGTTGAAATTTCTTTCAACATGGACCCAAAGTAGGTATATTCGGGTATCATGATGTCCTGGTTGGCACACAGGGACCTAACTTGTGTGATTTTATGTGTATTGTGTGACATATTTCAAGGTTGGTATGTTGCATATACATAACTTCACCTTATATATTGCACGCACATCTGCTTCATCATAATTGTACTCAATGTGGATAAGGCTTTGGGGAGTCATACTAAGTCAATAGACTCACCCCCTACCCACAAGCATGGAATGGGTTTCAATGTATATAGGTATATCTATGTCACGACCCGTTCTCAGGGCCCTTGCCATGACTACCCCAAGCCCGCCTTCCATAGGCCAGGGGCTGGCGACTAGCACCAAAGGCGTAAATCCCGTTAACTGGTAAGGCATTGCCTTTATAAAACATAAACACATTCAACCAGAGTACAAGAAGAAGTAAACACTGAGTAAATCTGAATACAAAGCAGTGCTGAAAGTAAAGGGGCTGGAAATACAAGCCCAACTGTAAAGTACAAGGAAAAAGATAAAACAGTAGTAAGGTGACAAGCAGCTCCTGGATCGTCCACCAAGGATCCTACCTGAAGGGTAGGTACAGATAGCGCAGATCCTGGATCGTCCAACGCGGATCCTACCTGAAGGGTAGGTACATATAGCCACCACAACGCTCTCGCCCGTCAACATCCTCCGAGTATCGTCTCTTCGTGAAGTCCACCTTCGGATACTGGCTCGTCGTGAGGTCCACCTCCGGGTACCGTCCAGCCCTCGAACACTCGGCCTCTGTCAGCACTGCCTGTCGTCTTCAACCAACACAGCGAGGTTCGGGCATAGGCTGTGCAGTGGTGATTATAACGATACTCAGTAGGGACCTCGAGACCCTAAAGGTCTCACTAAATCCAACAAGGATAACCACAAAGAAGGATCTCAACAGATAACCCTTACTTAGGTATAAGCCCATACTTATACCTAAGTTATCAAGTAACTCATCTCAATCATGAGGAAACACAAAGGTTATGAAATCAGTGGATAACCACCACCCAGTTATATGCCCATACATATACCTAAGTTATCAAGTGACACATCTCAATCATGAGGTAACACAAAGATCATAGACTCAGCTCAAACCAGTATTTTCATTATCGAAATAGTAACTGCTGAAGAGCCCCGTCTCTGGCGAGTACAGTGATCCTGTCACGACTCCGAGGTACTTCTCACTAACCTAAGACTACTGAGGTACTCCTCCTGTCGAGTACCGCGGGCCAGCCACCCAAACACAGTAGTGCTTCCCGCCGGGGTCTGCCACCCAAACACACTAGTCCACCCCCCCCCCTAATAGCCTGTAGAGGTACTCCTATTGTCTAGTACTGCGGGTCTGCCACCCAAACACAGTAGTGATCCCCGCTGTGGGTCTGCCACCCAAACACAGTAGTGCTCTCCACTGGGCTATACAAGTCACTCTGACTCGAGTCGGACAAGCAGTCTTCAGGTCTCAGCCAGCTACACAGTCTCTGTACTCCGTACGCTTGTCTCCGGGAGGGTCCGCTCCACGAGCTATAGGTCGATACTCTAAGTATCACAAATTCCCACGAATAAGTATCACAAAGGACCGCCTCGTCATAGGGGTCCCAACGCAACAGACGGCGCATCAATCGGACGCCCAGTCTGTGAGTTATTAGCATTTTCGTCCTAGGGGCCCGGTTGGTTTCGTGTGCGAACCAACCCGGCCGTATCTCAACTATACCCCGAAATCTCATAGGTTATACTCATAGGGACCGTTTCTCAACGTGATCACCAACGCCATTGACGGTTCGTCAAACGGACGTCCGGTGTGAAAGTTATCAGCTTTTTCGTTCCAGGGGCCCGGTTGGATTTTGGGTTCAATCCAACCCGGCCACTATCCAACTACATCCAATCCTCAGTAGATGTATTCCAAAATTTCCTTCTCATCAAGAGGAATCCAACAAAGTCAACGGCACGTCTATTGGACGTCTGGAACTCAAGTTATAAGCGTTTCCGCTTCGAGGGCCTGGTTGGTTTCAGGTTCGAACCAACCCGGCCATACCCAAAGTTCTCTGAAACCTTGAGTGTAATAAAACGAAACGACCGTCTCGATCCAAGGATCGTATCGCAACTAACGGTGCGTCGATCGGAGGTCTATAGCCCAATTTATGGGAATTTGAACGAAAACTGCCTGAAAATAGGGGGTTCGGGCCCGGTCCGACCCGGCCCGAGACCCCCTGGGTCGGCCCGACCCGGGTCCGGGTCCGGCCGACTAGGGCGCGGCCCGGCCCACGTGGACAGACAGCTCGGCTCGGCTGAGATGTCGTGGAAAGGGGGGGCGCGCTGCCCCCCTGATAGAAGCCCCCCCCCCCCCCCCCACGTGGGGGCCGCTCCCTTTTTCCGCTGGGGGTTACGACCCCCGGTCTCCCCTTGGTCTCACGAGGTCGCGGGACCACTGCATGCCTCCGCGGCGGACCCTCCTGGCGACGTGCCGGCAGGCTCTTCTACGGACCACCGGACGCGCTCTGGTGGTCCATTTTGCCTACGGTCTTCGCCAGCGGTCCTCCAGGGACCGGCTCTTCACTGCGAAGTCTTCAAATTGCCCCTGCAGCCCATTCTGTCATCGCCCATCAATCCGCGCATCAAAAAAAAACAAACCGCGGCCTCTTCGTGGTTTTCCGGCGTGGCGCGACAGCGCCGGGGCTTTGTTCGGCCTCCAGGGCGCGGCACGACGGCGCCACCCTTCTTTGCCGCATTCTTCTTGTTTCCGCGCGGTGTCGTTGCACCGCGCGCCCTTGTTCATGCCGCGACAAACACAACAACATCTAAGGGGGAGGAGAGTCGGTCATGTTCGTGCGGTCCGACCTCCTCCCGTTATAATGATGACAGGCGGCACAAGAATAAAACTATGAACGGAAAGGAAAAAAATATTGACGAACAATAAAATAACCCCTACCTCGATAAACAGTGTCGTTATCAGGCGACGCGAAAGATGGCGTCGCGGGGTGAGGTTTTTTATACGTCGACACAGAGCATCTAAGGAGGAAGAGGTGTCTCCTATTTTTATCACGGTGAGAACAAAGCGTGATGTCGTTGGAGAATTCCCGTGTCGTTCTTTCCTTCCTTGCCGCGGAGGAGGAGAAGGTAGAAGAATTCGTGTCGTCGAGTCCACGTTCTTCTTCGGAGGGTTGGTGTTCTTCGTTGAAGATGAATCTCTTCAAAAGAGAATAGAACCCTCTCCCCAAAATTCCTCACACAACAAAACTAACCAAATAAAATAAGGCCCCTCCTTATTTTATTATTTTTCCATGAATTTCAAACTTTAAAAAATTCAAAACACTTAGCTAAATTAATTGAAGAGGTTTAATCAATTAATTTAGTGTGTGTTGTCATTCATTAAAGTTGGAAGGTGGGGAGTTGCCCAATTAAATACAAGGGGTTTATCAAGATTAAAGGGGAAGAGTTAAGGGGGTTAGGGAATGTGAATGGTTGGGGCTCGTTTGGGCCCCACCTCACAAATATCCTAACATGAGTAGTTAGAAACTTGTGGGTCCCACCTCAACTTCCCCATGTAGATTAAAACCACAAATAAAATAATAAAATTGTAACACAATTTTATTTTACTTTTCATTTAATCCACATTTTTTAACAACTCCTCCCGAGCAGACGCATCTTCGGTAAATGTCCTATTAAGCAATTATCGGCGCTGCGGTTTCATCGGTGCCCTCGGATTTTGATTCCGAGCACTGGTTCAAAAGTTAGAAAAACCTGCTTGTTCGTTCACTGAACGTACCTGAGCTAAACTTCAGAAACTGATTTCGGGCACACCGGGCCTCGGAATCAGGTGCCGTTAGAAACTGCGTTCTTGTAAAATCCCAAAGAAATTAAGAAAAAAATTCCCTTGAAATTTCTTTGCCTTTACATTACTCCCACCTCAGGGCTTTACGTCCCCTTAAAGCTATAACACAATCTAGGGAAACAAAAGTGGTACTGAGCACGCAACTGAGCCTCCCGCTCCCATGTGCTCACCTGGAGGTTCCCGTGCTGCCTACGAAAGCGCACAAGAGGAATCTACCATCCTCGTAGGACCCGCTCCTATCGATCCTCAACCTCTACTGGAACCCCACAAAAGTCACCCCATCGCCAACGTCGAGTTCCCCATGGTCGATGATATGCGTCGGGTCAAGCACGTATCTCCCCAGTTGAGATACGTGGAAGTCGTCGTGCACCCTGTGCAACTGATGTGGATGGGTCAAACGGTAAGCCACCTTGCCTACCCTGCTGAGGACCTGAAAAGGTCCACTAAACCTCGGAGATTACTTTCCGCCTCATCCACATCTCCATAAACCTCGTCAAGGTGAGACCCTTATAAGGACATGGTTGTCATCCTCAAACTCTAGAGGCTTCCTGTCAGCTCTGTGCAGTCTCATCTGCCGTGATTCATAGGAGATCATTTCCCACTCCTACATCAAGACACACCCGAGTCCGGTCCCTAATTCTTCGCAGTGAACTATGTAACCAACACCCATAGGTTGGGCGCACCGGTCAACCCAGCTCCTGAAATCTCTGCTGGAAGTGGTGTCGCAACTCTGGAGAATTCAGTCACAAAGTTAAGTTTGGCCATCTCCTAAGTGATCGAATGCACCCTCTTATGCATGATTCTATATTGTGTTGCCTGGTTTTTCCTTTTCACCGACCAAGGAAAACCCCATCCCGACGTTGTAGTTAGACCACAACCTTTTTGCCTAATACAGTTAATCTGAGCATGAACTATGAATCCAATCCATACCGAGACCAACGTCGTAAGGCCTCGACGCTACCACCAAGAGATTCCAACCAAAACTCTTGCCCTGTGGGTCAGACCACACTGTCGGCGTAAGTGTAATTATCGAGTCTCCTCCCAAGGTATCTCCAGACGTGAGGGTCAAGTCTACGGCTTACCGGAAACTCTAGGTCTGGGACAAGATTCATGGAAGGAATGATCTGTATCAAAGTCTGTTGTTACGGAAGCTAGTAATGGACACAGACTGTCCCTTGAATCATTCTTAGAGCAATTGGGTCACACTCCTTGACCGCATACAGCTACTCTCTTCCCCTGTCCTCCAGCTCCCTGAGCCTGGCAGGGACTACAAAGGCAGGTGATTGTAACATGTTGAAATGTATACCATCACATGCTGCTCTCCTAACTCTGCCTCTACGTCTGCTTCTTTGTAGACTCATCTATCCTTTTTACTTCCTCTACTTGAAACATTTTACACGCCCAAGTCTCCGAGACTGGCACCAGTTTCCAGCTTTCCCACTGCTAACCTTCTCTGACTGCATCCATTCAGCAAAAGAATTATCAACCACAAAGGTTCTTTCTAGCACCCTAGAATAAGTAGGAATGCATAGAGAAAAGGTGTTGGATCGGATGTCCTTAAACACACCACGCTCAGAGGTCTGAGCTCTATAGCACTAATCGAATCGCATTCATCGAGTACCAAGAATATTCGGTACGCCTCGATGAATTCTCAGCTTCCGACACGTCATCGTGCTGAAGCTGTATAAGCTCAAGAAAACTCACAGCCACCTCCTTAAGCCAGTCCTCAGCCGCCTGTGAGTCAGGTTCACCTTGAAACTTGAGGGTGTTTGATGTTGGAACATGTGTAAGGTAGTAATCCTATATGTGTCACCTACCAGTACCGCCGGTTGTAACTACTGACCAACAGGTAGTGATGTATAACTGACACACTACCCGAAGGCACTATCTCAGGAATCAGTTCATGTACCGAAGCCTCATCACTATGCGGACCATCCTCATGGTCATTCACTGGAAAACACTAGTAGCCAAGTCCACCATCAACTCTAATGATGTCTCAGTTAGGAAGAAAACTCTAGCAATCGCCTCCAACCAGTGCATCTGCTACCCAACAGGTGGTGGTGCTGCTGGTACACCACCCGAGGGTGACAATATAGTAAAAAGGGCCCCGCACCGGAGCCTCGTCACTTGGTGGGCCATCATCATGTACTATCTCAGAACTCCAACTGACTGTCTGCATAGAGATATCCTGAACAGATGCGACACGGTCAAACGATTTATACCTGGTGAGCTGACCTGGTTTGAGCTGACTTTTTAACTTTTTGGAAACACACACGCAATCAGTGTTTTTGTGCACAAAGTCAGAAATCAGTAGTTAGGGTCCTGGTGTATGGATACGTCGGCCGCCGTACCAACACTAGACTCCCTGAACTGAAGACCACACTCGGTACCCTTAACACTATTTCTTCACAGAAATGAAAGATCAGAGTCCTAAGTTCTGTGGTAGAACCGAATCCTCTAATACCAATTTGTCATGACCCATTCTCAGGGCTCGTTTCGTGACTACCCCAAGCCCGCCTTCCATAGGCCTGGGGCTGGCGACTAGCACCAAAGGCGTAAATCCCGTTAACTGGGAAGGCATTGCCTTTATAAAACATAAACACATTCAACCAGAGTACAAGCAGAATTAAACACTAAGTAAAACTGAATACAAAGAAGTACTGAAAGTAAAGGGGGCAGGAAATACAAGCACAACTGTAAAGTACAAGGAAAAAGATAAAACAGCCGGAAGGTGACAAGTAGCTCCTGGATCGTCCACCAAGGATCCTACCTGAAGGGTAGGTACAGATAGCGCAGTTCCTGGATCCTCCACTGCGGATCCTACCCAAAGGGTAGGTACAGATAGCCTCCACAACGCTCTCGCCTGTCAACCTCCTTCGAGTATCGTATCTTCGTGAAGTCCACCTTCGGATACTGACTCTTCGTGAGGTCCTCCTCCGGGTATCGTCCAGCCCTCTAACACTCGACCTCTATCAGCGCTGCCCGTCGTCTGCAACCAACACAACGAGGTGCGGGCATATCCCGTGCAGGGGTGAGTATAATGATACTCAGTAGGGACCCCGAGACCCTCAAGGTCTCACTAAATCCAACAAGGATAACCACAAAGAAGGATCTCAACATACAAACCTTACTTAGGTATAAGCCCATACTTATACCTAAGTTATCAAGTAAACCATCTCATTCATGAGGAAACACAAAGTTTATGAAATCAACGGATAACCACCACCCAGATATATTCCCATACATATACCTAAATTATCAAGTGACCCATCTCAATAATGTGGTAAACACAAAGGTCATAGACTCAACTCAAACCAGGATTTTCATTATCGAAACCGTAACTGCTGAAGAGCCCCGTCTCTGGCGAGTACAGTGATCCTGTCACGACTCCGAGGTACTTCTCACTATCCTAAGACTGCTAAGGTACTCCTCCTGTCAAGTACCGTGGGCCAGCCACCCAAACACAGTAGTGCTTCCCGCCGGGGTCTGCCACCCAAACATAGTAGTGAACCCCCCCCTAATATCCTACAGAGGTACTCCTTCTGTCGAGTACCGCGGGTCTGCCACCCAAAAACAGTAGTGCTCCCCGTCGTGGGTCCGCCACCCAAACACAGTAGTGCTCCCCGTCGTCGGTCGTGTTCATGTGGTCCGACCTCCTCCCGTTATAATGATGACAGGCGGTGCAATAATAAAATGATGAACGACAAGGAAAAAATATTCACGAACAAGAAAATAACCCCTACCTTGATAAACAGTGTCGTTTTCCGGTGATGCGAAAGATGATGTCACGGGGTGAGGTTTCGTAGACGTCGATGGAGAGCATCTGCGGAGGAAGCGGCGTCTCCTCTTTTTATCACGGTGAGAACAAAGCGTGATGTCGTTGACGAATTCCCACATTGTTGTTTCCTTCCTTGCCGTGGAGGAGGATAAGGTAGAAGAATTAGAGCTGCTGGGTCGACGTTCTTAGTCGGAGGGTTGGCGTTCTTCGTTGAAGATGAAGTTCTTCAAAAGAGAATAGAACTCTTTCCCCAAAATTCATCACACAACAAAACTAACCAAATAAAATAAGGCCCCTCCTTATTTTATTATTTTGACATGAATTTAAAATTTTAAAAAATTCAAAACACTTAGCTAAATTAATTGAAGAGGTTTAATCAATTAATTTAGTGTGTGTTTTCATGCATTAAATTTGGAAGGTGGGGAGTTACCCAATTAAATACAAGGGGTTTATCAAGATTAAAGGGGAAGAGTTAAGGGGGTTAGGGAATGTGAATGGTTGGGGCTCGTGTGGGTCCCACCTCACAAATATCCTAACATGAGTAGTTAGAAACTTGTGGGTCCCACCTCAGCTACCCCATGTAGATTAAAACCACAAATAAAAGAATAAAATTGTAACACAATTTTATTTTACTTTTCATTTAATCCACATTTTTTTAACAACTCCTCCCGAGCAGACACATCTTCGATAAAGGTCCTCTTAAGCAATTATCGGTGTTGTGGTTTCATCGGTGCCCTTGGATTTCTATTCCGAGCACCGGTTCAAAAGTTAGAAAAACTCGCTCGTTCGTTTACTGAATGTACCTGATCTAAACTTCGGAAATTGATTCCGGGCACACCGGGCCTCGGAATCAGGTGCCGTCAGAAACTGCGTTCTTTTAAAATCCCAAAGAAATTAAGAAAAAAAATTCCTTGAAATTTCCGGGTCTTTACAATCTACTTATTTCCACTTGGTTTATAGGGGTCTCTTGGAGTTGGACACATGGTTCAGTCAGTAGATCTTGGAGTCCATTGATTCGGCAGGAAGATATGCGAGTAGTATTATCCAAAGTTCTTTCAAATATATTCATTGATTCTATGTTTATTTGTAGCTCTGTTGTGTTTTTTTACATTATATATACTATTTACTACTTCTAATTCTAGACTATAGGGGCCTCATGGGCTACCTATTTTATATCTGCAAGATATTTTGGGAAGTCTGTATACGGACAGGTCATGCCAAATTTTTATTAGAGTTTGGGCATGAATATTGGACATATATAGAGTGAATAGTCTCACCATGACTGTCTTAGACCCTTTCCACTAGATAACACCCTCTAGAATATGGGTAGGCATGCCTAAGATAGTGTAGTATCCTTGTAAAGGTGTCGTTTTCATGGCTCGGGCTGGGATGTTACAAATATCAAATGAAAAATGTATTTCATACCACATATCCTACTAATTAAATTCATATTCTAATATAAATTTATGTTCCTAATACTATTTCAGGAATTTTCAAGGTATGATGGGGATTTCATTTATTCTAATTTCCTTTTAAAGACTATTTTCCCCCATATGACTCTATGATATCTAAATAAGGTTGACACTCCATGAGGATTAAAATTATTACAATAATATTTTTCCTTCAAAAATTTAATAAATTTATAAAAGTATAGATTTTTTAATTTTGATATTTCATTTAATTATTATTATATATTCAGGTTGAATTTATATCTGGAATAAATATAGGAACCATCCAGTTGGGGTATATCAGGTACTAATTAAACTAGGAAATTTTTCCAAAAAATATTTATATTCACTAATTATTAGGGGTTATCAAGCTTTAGCACTTGATGTTAACCTCTATTACATCCATCATGTATCAAATATGAATCTATGGTCTTACTAATCAGAGTAAAGATGATTTTCAAAAACATAAGGATAATATTATAATGAAAAAGGATAAATTTGGTTTACAATTATTTTGGTTACTTATTTTCAATGATAATGATAGTAGTTTATTAATTTTTATTATTGGTAGATGACAAATATAACTATGGACCATTTTTCTTAGTTTACTCTTGTGTTGTTGGGATTCATTTAGATGACTCTTAGATGGGATTTTGGGTTATTTATATTTTGATAAGTAGATACAACACCGGTTAGAGGAGGATTGCATGGATCCTTTAAAACTATTTCTCACAACTTAACTTTAATTTATTGATTGGGTTGTCAATCTAATAGTCGATGTCTTCTAGTAAGAGAATGGAAATAAAATGAATGTATATACCATTTTAATAGTGTTTTCTCTAAACATGAATAAGGAGAGATTAACTTGCTGAGTGAACCTCTAGTTTATTTTATTCCATTTTTCTGGTAACATAACATTATTTTAATAATAATTACAAATTTTTCATAATTAAATCATTCTAGTAATTTATTGATTCAAAAGTAATTTAATTTTTCAAATAATTAAAATTTTTCACTTGTGGGACTATTTCACTAAAAATTACATTAATATCAAAATAATTACATTGTTGAATAAGTAATTATAATTTTTTAGCAATTGAAATATTTCATTGATAATAACATTGTTTCATAAATTTTTCTAATGAAATTATTTGATTCTATAGTAAATTTGTGTGGACTTAAATTTGATGAAAATCTCATATAATTCATTAAAAATAGAGTTGTTCAAAATTCCGTAAAAATACAAATTATTTCAACAAGATTGATTTCAATAGATCAATTTCCATGGAATATTTTTGTCGATATTATTCACTTATTTGTAATATATTATAATGCAAAAATACTTTACGTTTTTCAAGTTAAATTTAATTTCAAATAATTTATGGTATTTATTTTATTAGATGATTATTCTTTAAATCAGGGAAATTCCATTTTTTTGATTTTTTTGAGAAAAGTAATGATTTTTATTTAATGCAAGTTTTTATCAATTTGATTTCCATGATTTTTTGTGTGTGATTATTAGTTTTCATCATCCAGGTAAATTAATTTTCATTGAAATGGGTACTAAAAATAGAAAAAATTTCTATTGTTGATTATTCCCATTTATACTACCCTTCACTACATTTATCTTAAAAAAACATATTCATTTAAAAATATGTTGTATTTGTTTTTTTTCTCAATGTTATTATATTTTTAAATGTTATTATAATTTTGATAATCAATTTTAAAAAAAATATATGGCAATTGTTATGATTCTAAAACAAATATCTAAGTTAAAAAAATGTGGTTCTTGTTTTTTTTATGAATATTGTTATTATTAACTTGTTTTGTTTCTCATTAACTAGTGTCTTCATAGAAATGATTGGTGAGACAATAGTAAACCTATTAATGTTAAGAAAGTTTTCGGAAAAATCAAGCTATTTTTATTTTTCCTAACTAGAGTATGTTTATATATTTCTCCATGTTATTTATTTTATTATACATTGATATTTATTGTTTTCAGGGTGTTCCTAAAAATTCTAGTGGATGACCAATGTTTAAGGTTTTCAATGGAAAGTTAAGATTGATTCTATTTTAAAATTTTAAAAATTATTGCAAACTATTTTTCACTATATTATATTTACAATTTTTATCTAGTCATTGTACATTAATTTTTTTGTTTTTAAGTATATTATATTTATAATTTCCATCTATACATCATACATTGATTTTTTTTTAAATTTCATTAGTTTCAATGGTATAAATGGATTTAATTAAACCATGATGCGTTTGATAATTTGGATCTTAATTAAAGATATATTTTAATTTAAATGTATTCGGTTAATGGGATGAAATATTTTTACAATTAAAGACTTTGATTAGATTGATTTGAGAAAGAATAAAATTGTTTGGATCTTAAAGAGCATGTTTAGATGGAAATTATATATATTTATGGTTTTGAAATAAGTTAGTTCCATTATGGTAATTTTTTGTTTTAAATGGAATTTAAAAGTTATAATTAAGTATTTTTTTAGAGAAATAAGGCATTGCTTGGTTGGTTTTAAAATTTTCTAAAATTATAAATTTCGTTTATCTTACCCATGAAACTTGAAAATTATTTAGAAAGTATTTTATACTTATATGTATGATTATTTTTATGGAATAAGTCATATTTTATAATTAAAGGGTCTATTTGGTTGAAACTTAAATTCTAAAATGTGATTTTTAGTTGTGTAAAGATTATATTCAAGTGGTTTTGACATGTTGATGGTTATGAATCCAAAAAATGATGTGTTTGTGTTTCATCTACAATAGTGTTCTATCTATTTAATTACAAATAAGCGATTGTAAGTACATTTTTTAAAGAATTAGGATTAGCCTATTTAATTTTTCTATAAATGATTAAACTTTTGATTATATTTCCTTTTTAAAAAATAGGCGTGACCAGTCTTAGACTTGTTGTAATTAAAAAGAATATGTGGAGTTGATATAATCCAAAAACATTCATACGTTTTCCTTTTGTTTCTCCAAAAATTCCATGACATGGGACCCCTATGAAGTGTCCAATTGATCATGCATTCACACTGAGAGGGGGTGAATCAAGTGTGACTTGTTTTACTAAATTATTTCTCACATCTTAATTCAAAACTCCTTCACCTGTTAATATGAATGGATCTTGTATGAAAGGAAAAAAATAAATGAAACACACCCCAAAATATTTTTACAGGGTTCGGTACTATGACCTACTCCTTGTTATAACTAATTAGACCCCCCCCCCCCCCCAATTACAGATTCTCCACTATAATCTTATTATCAATTACAATGGTTTAGAAAAAAATGGTTATACACCCCAATAGTTGATCCTAGTTATACTCCCTGGTTATCCAACTCTTCTACCTCAGTTGGTTAGACTCCCCAACCATTCGACTGATTGAACCCCTTAGTCTCTTGATTCTCCTCAGAAACTAGTTAGACCCCCCAGTCAAAAGCTCCTTCTTCATCTTAAAAAGCTCTCATACACTATAATATGGTCTCTTGACCATCCTTCATGTGATTTTCAGATCACCCTTCCTCATATAAAAATTCAAGTACCTTTTCATAGATGTTGGTATTTCTAAAAAAATTATAATCAGAGTATATAATCAGTTTCCATAGTGCAACACTACTTTAGAAATTCTTCCTTCTGTTTGATGGATTTATAGATTCAATATCTATTCACTAATCTTAAATGATTTGAAATAATCTTACTACACAAATTTCTCAGATATAAATATAATTTGAAATAATTCTCTCACTTCATTCTAAACACACAACACATTGATCGTCTAGTGTATATTGCATGTGCTTCATGTATGAAAAATAGAATGAATGGAATTATTTATCCAATCCAATGTTAATTTTTTATTTTCCAAACTCTTTTAAGGGGAAGTGAGAACCCTCATACAATACCAATTTCAGAACCAAATGACACAATAGATTTGTTGAAGAACAGTTTGAGTTGTTTGGAACCAATCTCCCTAAACAGTATCTAGAGGATAGAGTGTACCTGGGTGTCTGAGTTGTCCTTTAAAATGTCTTCATAAAGTTGCACCAAGTTGTCCCAAGCAAGATTTTCCTCCTCCTTGTTGATCTTCCTCATATTGAGTCATCTAAGCAAAATGCAGGCCTGCTTCTCAATCCACGTACCTTGCTCTTTGGTAGTAGTCACCTGAAGTAGTCTCCTCTTCTTTAATGCCTTAATATCTAGAATATCCTCTACCGATTCATCTGAATGCATAAGAGGATCCATATATTCTAGCACCGCTGAAACCTTTCATTGAGAGACTTCATTGGAGCCTGCCTCTGGATACTGCCCAGATTCAAGCAGCCCCTTATCACCCAGGGGAATGATAGGAACTGCAGCCTTCGGGGCAGCTTACCATTAAATGTGGATCTAGTAACTAGAGTACAAGGTATATAGGAGTAATCCTTTCTACGTCATTCCCTCCGGTTGTTCATAATAAAACCTTCTGAATCAATAATATTATTCTTGCCCTTCTGTAGAGAGGATCTATTGTAGTCCTCCTCAATGACCAGTTCCTTGGAATCAATAGAATCTGATGCCTCATCCATTTCATCTTGAACTACTTCCACATCCACCAGAGGATCCTCTCTTCTATCCATCCCTAATAATTCCTAATTAACATGACAATACTTTTCCCCTAACACTGCAAACCATTTTTGAAAAGATAACCTCGACCCCCCATATTTAAGCTTCTCAGCATAGTAAATTCGAGCCTACATGACCTGATATTGATTTTCTGAGGCTCCTTTCTATTCTAATCCTTGACACATAAATTGGAAATCATCTGAGTTGTCCTCCTATGCCAGATACTGGGAATCCTCACTCGTATCATGATCCACGCAGACAGCCTCAGCCAATGCAGCTCCATTGGTTTAATTTGACGGGACAAGATGCAATTCATGTGCAGTGTTCAAGAGGACTTCCCTCTCCTCCTGGATATCCCCTTCTTGATTGCATACCCCACTAATATGTGAAATAGCAATGACCGATGAAACACCATGATCAAACTTCAATCGCTGAAAAATATCAGATACAGTTGGGTTAACCTGAGGACCCAAAGACTGCACTCGAGGAGAGGCGGGATGAACAACCTCAAGTTGTTGGCCACCCTCCTCATCCTACTGTAACACATCCTCTAGCCAGGGGGAACCAGCACTGGTTGATTTGGATGGTGCAATCTCTGTTAGAACTGAGGTGTGAGACGAGCGGAAATCTTTTTACAGATGACCAAAACGACGGCAGGGCAGACAAAAATCGAACTAGTTTTCAAAAACCACGGATTGAAGATAACGTTGTTAATTACTAACCTCTATCCAGACAGACTCAACCGGGGGATTCAAGATTTCCACCTCCACACAAAGTCTGGGAGCAATGGGATGGCATAAGGATCTTGAGCGTTCGTCAAAGGCTAGGAATCTTCTGAAGAGATTACCTAACATCTGGAGAATTGAAGGGTTTTGGAAAGGAAGAGAAAGACTTGGGAAGCTGACCCAAATCACCTCAAGGGGTAGATCCCATCTCCAGGGAAACTCATAGCTCCATATAAGAAGGAAGAATCGGAAACCATCACAAGATCTGCTCCCTTTTGACCACGTTGTGGCAAGATCAACCTTAGATGAGAAACATAGGAGAAAATGGCATGGATCCAGCAGGCCGACAACGATACGTCCTTGAAAAGGCCAGATGTCGTTGACAAACCTATCGAACCTATCAAGTGAAGGCCTTCGATGACCGAATAGATCCACTAGGGAAAGGACATGGAGCGCTGATGCCTCTGTGAACTCATGTAAAGAAAGCGGAAGGGATGGAGCCCCACGATGAAGGTTGGGGACTTTCGGGCAAATGTGGACAGGGGGAAAATCAAGGAGGGAGGTAGGGTCTGTGAAAGGAGAGAAGGGTGGGTCGGTCGGATCGGCCATCGCCACCGCCCGAGGGAGACGCCACTGCTCCTAGGGTTGTTTAATTTTTATGGACTTATTTATTTTATTCATGAATTATTTCATGTGTATGCAAAGACACACTACCTATATTTCCCTTATCATTTAGTGATTTGGTTCACATACTTGATCACGGGTCCTTCATTATTTAGAACACATCATGAGTATTACTCTTTATATGAATATTATTTCAGGCATTCATATTGTATATATCATGAAAAACTCAATAACATAAATTTAATCTTCCTTCATGAGAATTTATTGCACAATAGTATCTTGTAGTTTCAAGTACCATCACTATTTATATTCATTTCCTCTTCACATAAGAATATTTCAATATGCTTATGTGTCTTCATTTAAAAAATATATATGTGATCCATTTCTCAAATCATTCATTCAAAATTACCTTCATGCATGGATATAATTTCATATATGATTCACAAAATTCTTCATGTAACAGCGTACACAGGACTATTTTCCTTTATCTTTCATGTAACTAAGTGTGTATTTCTATACTAGTTTTTGGAAGTCAAAACACCCTCATGCAAACAAGAAGGTCTCAGAAGACTCGGCACAAGTGCATGGAACTCACTTCATTAATACATATTGTTTCTTTTCTCTATTTTGATCTCTTGATGCTCTTGGATTTTCATTCAATAGACTACTGAAAATGGAATGGTCTAGGGTATTTATAGATGAATACTCCAATGACATAGCTCAGGTGCACTACCACAATATTGCACTCACACTGAATTAACCTATGCTTTGCGACTTCAAAAAAACACCATCAATATAAAATATAATTTAATCCAAATTGTATCTCCTTGATTTAAGAATAACTCTTTCATGTGAATGAAGTTGCATTATGATTCAATTAAGATGATAAAATGATACTTGAATGACTGATTTGATCAATCGAACATCATGACATTCAGATCCCGACAAACAGTAGCTTCTCTGATGAGATCGAGGTAGAATACAATCACAGTGCTGATCGAACAGCATAGGATTATCAAATGGTACGGCGAGGCTTATTTTCATATGTTTAATGATAGGGAAACCATTAATAAAATCTTACATAACATATCAAATCTAGAAGTTCTTGAGTGCTTCCCTTTATTACAAGGCTTGCTGGTCACTCAGTAGATACAAATACTGGGGTCCGCTCCCAACACCCGCTGGAATCACCCCATGCCAGCATGCTTCTCTTCCATTGTGAAGCCCCACATGGTGGCGCTACAATTATCCCATGCCTCTCCACTAGACTTATATTCACATGCACTCCCATGTTGGCTATCTAGTGGTTTAATTCCCACCTAATCAATGGCTACAATCCCCTTTTGGCCAGCGATGAGGTTGGCCAGTTTTTTGGCAGTCTACAACAAGACAACTTCTCATGACATATATTTTTCCAATAAAATCAATTCAAATTCTAAACTCAAATGGTGTAAACATTGTTCTATATTAACATAATCAATACATTTTTTCTTCAGACTTAAGATTGGTTCAACAATCTTCACATTCAAAACTCATTGAATTTTTATCTTCATGACCTATTGAAAATAATTTCAACTCCAACATAACCTTAATAAACCACTTGGATTCTTTAATATACCCCTTTAGATTTTTTTTCAATACCTATTACATTTAAAAATTCAATGATATCTTCTCCCGCTTACTTGAAATAAAACCAAATATATAGGTATGGGAAGGAATTATCATCTTCATCATTCAAATTTAAAGAAAATATTCCTATCTTATGACACTTATATTAAAATTTACATAAAATAAGAATAGAATCATATATAACTTAGAAATGAGGTAAAATTAACCAAATCTAAGTCTACGTGAGATCATCTCTGTGTAAAAAATGAGAGTGATCAAATTTAACATCAATGATATCAATAAATGTTCAACATGTGATATTAACATTGAAACCTTCCATTAGCGTTTGTCAAAATATTTTCAACCAATATCTTACATTCATATCAATAATCAAATTAAAAATATTCAAGTGCAAGAATTTACTTCCCCTCTTCAAGTTACTTTTCCTTTTATCATCAAGTAATCAATCCCTCCCTTTTAGAATTGATTTTTCATCATGAAAATAAGAGAATGTAATCAATATAAATCAATGATGACAAGATTCAATATCTATATTTTTAACATCTAGAATTATCATATGAATAACTAACCAGAACTTCTTATGTTCATAAGATATCAACTAATATAGATATACTTGGTGGTTTTTCTTCTATTCTCCCCCTAGAGAGATGCACTTTCTACTTCTTCATCATAATTTTCTTTCTTTAAGAATAAACTCCAAGAATCTTATGAGATTACTTTAAATCTTGTGCAAATGAAACATGATTCTTTTAGTCTTCTATAATGGAAAACTTTATAGTTGTAAGTTTCTCACACCTTTTATAAAATTCAGGTCTCCCCTTGAACACATCATTCACCTTTAATTCCTTGCATGAAAAAGAAACACAATTTATATATGGGAATAAGGTGGTTCTTTAATGCTGCCCTATTAGAGAAATAGTGATGATAGTTTCTTCTAAACCTATAAGTATTATTATATGAAAAAAGACTTATTCACATTAGATTACAAATCAATTTCAGTTTTCTTTTCTTTAACCATCTTTTTTTCCTCTTCCAACTATTCTAGCCATATGATCAAACATTTTTTAAGAACATGATCATTATTTTCTTTATGTGTAGAATCTTATTTCCCAAAAATATTTTTATCACAACAAGTAACATGTTATTTTACTCTATTATTCAAGAATTTTTATTATCCACACAACCATGTCAAATGATTTTTACCAGAATTTCCAGCATATTACACCTTTCACACAAAACTTTAGCATTTATCAAGTTACCCTTTTTAGGAAAAAAAATAGATTGTTCATCAGATATGTATTTCACCAAATCAATATTATTGTTTCTCTTCAGTGTTAATTCTTTCTTTGAATCTATCTTTCATAATTAGTATTAATTTTCAAGGAAAACTCACAATGGTCCATTATGTAACCATTCCTACCACAATAGAAGCATAATGTATTTGGTGTGACACTCTTTATATCATTTTTCATAAACTTCTTGGGATTTTTTAGTATGATAGCCTTATTATTTTGTTCACAAACTAAGGATGACCTGCCAACTTTTTTATTAGCTACTTCCCTTTTTTTTGGTCCTCTATTCATATCAACATATGATTTGTGAATTGTTTAAACATACCATCACTCATTATAACAATGAACAATCTATTTTAATAATCACATAAATTTCCAAAGTAGTCGTATCTTTTTTTGATAGATTGATTCCCTTTTGTGAATTTTGATTTTTTTTTGTAGGTTTCCACTTATTTTCATATTTTGTCATCATAAATGGTGTTATTTTTAAATTTTCATACAATGAAATGTTGGGCCAAAAAAAAATTCTTGGTTCCCAAACTTTCAATAGCCCCAACAGTATCCAAAAATATATTTATTTCTTCTTCTATGATACATTCTAACTGTCTTTGGAATTTTTTTATTTTTGGTAGCACATTCCTTGTATTATTATTTCTTTGGGGAATAAGAATTTATACACTTCTTCACTTAAAAAATAAAGATGTAGTGTATTCCTGAGAATTTTTCTTCATCCATGCTTGTCTAGATTTTAAAGTTGAATTTGCACTAGTCACCAAAATAGTATTAGTACACACAGATTTAGCAGGAAAAAGGGTTACCTTCCTTAATGATCATATAGTATATTTATCCTTGAATAATATCAAGAACTTCTTAACACTAGATTGAGACTTTTTAGAAATTGGACTCTTAGCAGATGATTCCATGTCATTGGCATTACTTCTTTTCTCAATAGCTTAGAAAGTCTAAACTTGTGTCTCTTCCATATTTCTCATTTTCAATTCTAGTTCAAGTCATTTTATGTTGAGATAAATATTCTCATCTTTAACTGATTTCATTATTTCTTCCCACTAAATCTTCATCTTCTAAATTCCATCTTTATGCACCAAGTTTTCCTTCAGTAACAATTTGTTAAGCTCCTTGATTATTTCTACTATAACATCCATCTAAGTATATTTAAAATTCAGAGATGAATTATGCATATTTTCCAGTGCATGTATAACTTCTATAAATACCATTACAAAAACATTTTTCTTACAAACATTACTTTCAAATTCTTCAATAGATTCAACATCTATTTTAGGGAAATGATAGATTGTTTCTTCCTTTTTTTCATAAGCTTTTTTATAGGGATGGATATAACAAAATATTTAACCAATGATTATTCCATATAATTATCCTCTTCTTCTAGTTGTAATTTTTCATCTATAAGTCCCTTGAAAACTCTAATTATAAATGTGACCTTTTATTTGGTAACTTTATATAGATACTCTCTAATTTCAGAATTGAACATATATTCATAAAAACTTGAACTTGATTCATCATAATTATAATCAAATAAGCTTGATAAATAATTACCACTTTGGTTGCCTTCATCTTGAAGTTTATATTCATTTATCTTTGAGTTCTTTAGCTTATTTTCCACTCTTTTCTTCTTGTTTTTTTAGTTTTGACTAAAAATTCAACATTTCTAACATTATGAGTAGAGGTATTCATTTCCATTTTAAGTTATTATAAATTTTCATCAAACTCAAATTTTCACTTCATAAACTTCCAATATAAAAAACTTGGCAAGTAAATTAGATCTAAAAAGAGGTGGCCTTCCCTTTGATACCAATTGAAGTATCCAATGGATCATGAAATCACAATAAGAGGGGGTGAATCGGGTGTTACTTGTTTTACTGAATTATTTTTTACCTTTTAATTCAAACCATTGTTGATTATTAATACAAGTGTATTCTATATGCAGTGCAGAAAGTAAATGAAACACAGTGCACAACATTTTTACAAGGTTTAGATATAATACTGACTCCTTTCTATAACCAGTTAGTCCCCTCGATTACAGATTATCCACAATAATATTGTTATAAATTACGATGGTTCAATAATTAATTAGTTATACAGCCCAGTATTCAATCCTATAGTTGATCTTGGTTATACCCCTAGTGAACCAAATATTATGCCTCATTTGGTTAGACTCCCCAACTATTCAACTGGTTAGACCCCCAGTCTCTCAAGACTCTATCAATTGGTTAGACCCCCCAGTCACAAGCTCATTATTCTTCTTTATATAATCTAATCCATTATATGATTGTCTCTTGATCTTCCTCCATGATCTTTATAGATCACACTTTATCGTGAATAAATTCAAGTATCATTTAATATATTTTGGTCTTACTCAAATGATTTTTGATCATGATATATAATTGGATACCACAATGCAACATTTCTTTCCCAATTTTTCCTTCTGTATGATGAAGTCTTGGCCTCACTGTATGTTCACTAATCATCAATGATCTAAACTAATCTTTGTACACTAGTTACTTAGATATAAATTCCTTTTGAAATAATGTTCTTGCTTCAATATAAAAACATTGCACACTGATCATACAATGTATATTCCATGTTCTCCATATATATAAAATACAATGTATGTTCTTGTTTATTTTATGCATGAATTATTTCATGGTCATGAAAACACACACTAAAAATATTTCCCTTAGCTATTAGTGCTTTGGTTCACATTCATGATCATGGTTTCTTTGTAAATTAGAACACCTCATGGGTATTCCACTTTATATGTGCATTATTTCATGCATTCATATCACATATATCATGAACAACTCAATAATACAACTTCACTATTCCTTAGGGAAAATATATTATACAATAATATCTCACATCTTCAAGTTCCTTTGTTTTTTATCTTTATTGTCTCTTTATGTATGAATATTGTGATATTCTTCTATATCTCCATGTAACAAATATATACACATTTTTTTCCTCAAATCATGCATGAAAAAACGTCTTCATTCATGGATATCATTTCATGCATGATTCATAAGATCCTTCACGTAAAATCAAACGCATGAAAATTTTAATTTATCCTTTATGTTATTCAGAGTGTATATTTACACTAATTCATGGAAATAAAAACACCTTCATGAAAATTCAAAGGTCTCAGAAGACTCAACATGAGTGCGTGGAACTCACATTAAGAATACAGAGCATTTTTTTGCTCTGTTTTGATCTCTCGATGCTCTCAGATTTTCATTCAAAACACTACTACAAATGGATAATTCTATGGAATTTACAGATGAATAATTCACTAAATTAGCTTGTTAACATCACCTCAATATTTTACATGCTTCAACTTATCCCATGCATCATTAATTTGGAAAAACACCATTGCTGTAAAATATAATTTGATCCACATTTTATCTTCATGATTTAAGTATCACTCTTTCATGAAAATGAAGTTGAATAATTATTTGATCATATTAAAATCATCAGGATGATAAAATGATGCTCGAATTTCAGAATGGGTCAATCATACATTGTGTGTCATGACACAACTCAATGGGGCTTGATCCAAAACTACCCCAATCCCGCCTCTATAGGCCAGGGTATGGATAAAATCACTGAAAGGCATAACTAATATTGGAGGCATTTATCTAATGTTCCTATACACATTCACCCAAACATATCCATGAATAATTATAGAGGAATAAATATAAAATATAGTAGCATCTATAGTGAAAATAATTCATATAAAATCCTCTAGGGAATATAAGAGTGTGAAAGCATAATCTAAAAAGTAAAGGGTAAACATACTTGCATAACCAGAACGATGTCCCAACCTAATAATAACTAGAAAATTAAATATTTATAGAGATATGATCAAGATATATAAGCCTTGACCACCGTACATGGTCAAATACACCAAGGTATCCCTATACTCCTCTATAATCAATTTCAACCTTCCTGTCATCTACATAAGATAGGACATGTACATGAAAATCCCATACAGGGGTGAGTATATACATGCTTGGTAGGATGACCCAAAAGCTGAAGGGAGAGAAATATGAGACAAGATAGAAGTAGACATCTCAACCCATAGCAAGATAGAAATAAAAAAACAATTAATAAGGGATATATGCTTATAAAATAAACTGAAATCAGAGAAAATGGGGTCTCTATCTCACAACTCAACCCATGAAAAGTGTTTACCATCAGTCACAAGTGCTCTATTAATGATTTTCATCATCTCATGTGTCTATTTGAATAAGTATCCATATCGATCCACACCTCACCATTGTTCCACAAAATCGAGGGTAAATAATCTCTTTGTAGAGGACCCATTACCTCGTATAATAGAAGGATTGAAATCAATAGATAGATACAGGACTCATTATCTAACTCTGCAAGAGGTTTGCACTCAATAGAAAGAGGACCCATGCCCTGACTCAGCATGAGGGTGCCACTCCAATCGATAAATTTAGGACCCATGTAGTTTCCAAGTAGGATGGTTCCACTTAGTAGGTAAATAGAACACCCATGACATATCCCAATAGGAGGGGGCCACTCCAATGGTATAGGATGCATTCCCTAACACCACAAGAGGGTTCCACTTTGATGTTAGAGGACCCATTCCCTAACTCTATAGGAGGGTATCACTCTGATGGTCAAGAAACAATGACCTAAATCCACATGAGGGTTCCACTCTAATGGTAGAGAACCCATTCCTTGACTCTGTAGGAGGGTTCCACTCTAATGGTAGATAGAGGACCCATTCCATAACTCTATAGGACTGTTCCATACTGATGTAGAGGTCCCATTCCCTAACATCACAGGAGGTTGTCACTCTGATGATCCTGCTCAATCACTATCATCGTCGGGCATCACCTAAAGAAGCACCACACCCAGAACATCTCACATCATATCTCAAAATACTCTATAAAGGAAAATTTCAGGTTCTACATGGAACACTACTCAGGATAGGCTAATCATAGTGCAAATACGATTCCAAACATAAGATATATGAGAGGTAGAAGATTCCAAAAAATGAGGTGCTCGGCGTATAGGGAACCTACATGGTGTATGGTCCTCCTCTATTGCAGGTTTGTGTCCTTTATAGTATAAAGTTCTATAGATATTTAGCCCTTCACATTGTGTAAGGGGACTACATGGTGTGCCTCAACTACCTAGGGATAAGTCATGTTCTCCTGGTTGTGCCCATGTCCTTCGGGTTGTGTTCATGTACATTGGTTGTGTTCTGGCATGTTCTTATGTATGTGTAATCCCATATTACACATCAGTTTCTAACATAATGTCACATGGTGTGTGGGGTTTCCACCCAGTATATTATATTTAACTCACCCAAAAACCTTATCTGTCATAGTTGGATCACTACATGGTATGTGTTCATCTCAGTACACACTATGTAGTCTAGATTTTCACAGAAACTCAGATCTTATATGTACATCTTATATCTAGATTATCCGATACAAATAATACCATTTTCCCACCTGTAATGAGTGGTACTCACCTCTAGATATTGTTTTTGGTCCTCTGATGGTTGGAAATCAAAGCTCAAATTCTTCATTCGATACCCACATGCATAATCGCATCTTCATTCATCTCCTATTGCCTCACCGAATTCCCGGTCCATAGTGG
Source organism: Viscum album (assembly GCA_963277665.1). Classification (NCBI taxonomy): domain Eukaryota; kingdom Viridiplantae; phylum Streptophyta; class Magnoliopsida; order Santalales; family Viscaceae; genus Viscum; species Viscum album. Next base: position 384,924,882 of record OY728137.1, read on the forward strand.
AATCACTTGCATCCCATAAATCATTTCAATTTTTCCTATAATGGATGATTTGTTCATCATATGTAAATCTTCCTCAAATCTAGGGGTCCAATAATGCTTGATCCCGCTCAGTAATGTTGAATTGTGGTCTATGTTTTCCAATGGAGAATAATGTGAAGATCGATGAGGGAAAAGAACAATAAAAAAGGGTTAAACAACCATTATCAAAGAATCCTTTTCCAAAAAAATTATTCTGGGTAAATTTGGAATGAGAAATATAGCACAACAAGAGTAAATAATTGAATAAACAATTTAATATGATGTGTAGACTCACGCAAAGGATTAATTTTAACATAGATCAAAGAATAAAAGTATTATCATGCTCAATCATTTTAATTATAAGGGTGAAATCTACAAATGATGAGTCCTACCTCTATATTGGATCATTAGTTGGTAAAGAACATAGCTTCCAACAATGGGGAATATCTTTTTCATTCACTGAATCTTGATTCACCTGGATCTGGAAGTTCATCATCATATGATCTCAATCTGCCAATGTAGAATAGTGAATTCTTCCACTAAATGGTCTTAGGCTTATGTAAATAACCCTATAGATTCTCTATAATGACTTATTTATAGATGGAAACAAATTTAGGCCACTTAATGAATTAATTAATTAACTAATCCACTTAACACACCGGCCAATATCGGCTTTATCCAAACGCCTCATGCTGACAAATTTTAAGGCATTCCTAGGGTAAACATTATTCTATAGATTCAATCGTGTTATCATATTTTTTAATTTATAATTTTTTAAGGATTTATTCCATTGTTTCTCAAAAACCAAGCATGCATGATATAAAAAAATTTAATATTTTTATAAAATTAATTCCTGCCGCTCCAAGCCTTGGAATCACACACTGTCTTAGCATCTATCTTCAAATGTATTTCTAAATACATTTAAAATTCATGAAAGGAAATAATAGATTCTATAAATTATTCCCTTGTTCAATATTTTCTTCCTCAAAAAGAAAAAACTAAAAAAATTGGGGATACTGAGACTGCATAAGGATCTCCCTCTACCAAGAGATATCATGCATGCTCTTATGCTACCACAGCACACAAACCAAGGGAATGGTATGTCCATATAGGATCCTCTCCTACCGATCCTCAATCACCTCTAGGTGTTCCATGAAAGGGGATCCATTCTCAATGTCTAGTTTTCCCCAGTCAATAACATACGTAGGATCACGCACGTATCTCTTCAACTGTGATAAATGGAAGATGTCATGCACCCACTCTAATAATGGGGGTATGGTGAGGTGGTAGGAAACCTTAACAACCCCATACAAGATCTCAAATGGACTGATTAACATCAGATATATTTTGGCTCCCCAGCTGAATCTCCCCAATCCTCATCATAGGAAGAATCTTAGGAAAATGTGGTCTCCCTTCTCGAACCCCAAAGGCCTATGATATCTTTCTGCATAATATTTTTGCATGCACTAAGCTATACTTATCTGCTCGTGGGTCACATGGACCTTCTCTATTTTCATCTTCACCATCTATATCCTAGTAAAAGATTCCTCACTAATCTCATTCCAGTATAAGGGTGATCTACAGGGTCTCCTGTACAAGGACTTGAAAGATTCTATGATGATAGTAGATTGGTAGTTATTATTATAGGAAAAATACAACTAGGTAAATTGGTCCACCTAGATTTGGCCAAAGTCTAACAAGAATCCCCTCAGCATATCCTACAGAACTTGGATATTTTGCTCAGTCTTCCCATATATCTATGAGTGAAAGGCTATAATTATTCTTATCTGGGTCTTGAATGAGTCATATAGGCCTCTCCATAAATGTAAAATGAACCATGCATCACATTTGTAGGAAAACATTGGGGGAACTGCATAAATAAAAATGATATCCTACACATAAAACTTCCCCAAAATCTTTACTGAACTCTTCTCCCAGATAACAAGAAAATGTGCCAACCTCATAAGTCGGTTAATGATCACCCAGATGGTGTCATGTATTCTATCTCTCTCTGTGGAATCCATATCAAAAAAATCCATGGATATTTCATTCCATTTTCACTTTGGGGTCTCAAAGGGTTGGAACAAACCTACTATAACCTGGTGCACAGCCTTCTCCTACTGAAATCTGAGGCACCGAGAGATAAACTTAGCTACACTCTGTCTCCTATCAGTCCACCAAAACTACCAATAAATTTATTTGTACATATTCCCCACAGCAGGAATTACATCCAAAGGAGATTCATGAAACTCTATCATCAACTCATCCTGCAAAATGACTCAAACTATCATCTATCCCTATAAAAGGATAAAATGATTCCCTCCTTAAAAAAATCCATATGCTGAATCTCCTGAGAATATCTGGTCACATAAGACCTCACAGTCAATGTCTCCCAACATGACCTCTCTCATATACTGGAGAAGCATAGGTGTCAACACCATTGATTCAAGAAAATATTCACCCTCCTCCTCAACCAGATTCATATGCAGGGAATCCAACTGCTCTGATGCCTCTTGCACCATACGATCCTAGGAATTCCTGCTATGGGAATCTACCACCATGTTTCCCTTCCTAGGAGTATATAATATCTCAAAGTAATAATCCTATAGAAACTAAAACCATAACCACTATCTCAGGTTCATGTTTCTCTACATGAAGACATATCTAAGACTCTGATGGTCTGAGTAAACAACTGGGCACTCTTCCAAAATATAGTACTTCAACATCCTCGTAGTAAAGACTATCGCTGCCAACTACAGGTTTTGAGTCACATAGTTCTACTCATGGGGTATCAACAACCTCAACCCATATTTAATAATTTTCTACCTCTACATCAACAAGTATCTAAGACTATCTCCATAGGTATTGCAATATACTATGTACTCCATGCCCCCCACTGGTAGTCTCAAAAAATGATCACTCATCAACCTCATCCTAAAATCCTCAAAGGATATTTGGAACTGCTTAATTTGGGTAAAATATTTCCCTTTTCTTGTCAGGGTAGTCAAGGGGGATCAAATCCTAGAGAACTATGTCACAAACCTTATATAGTACCATTCCAAGATAAAAAAGCTTTGCACCTCTAACACACCCTTGGGTGGATCCCAAGCTAGAACTACATAAATCTATGTTGGGTCCACAACTAATCCATGCTCAGAAATGAAACAACCTAATAATTAAACTTTGTAGATCTAGAACAATCACTTTAAGAGCTTACCAAAAAGCTAGTTCTCCTTACATAAATCTAGGACCATCCTCATGTGTTCTGTATACTCCTCCTCTAATGCATAGTATGTTGTCAATGAAAAAAACAACCAATTGGTCTAAGCGCAGCTATAAGATCTGTTTCATCAAATCCATAAACACAATGGAGGAATTCATCACACCTAAAGACAACACTAGGAATCCACAGTTTCCGTAGAGACATCAGAAATCAATCTTTGGAATATCAACCTCGTGAAATCTCAACTTATGGTTGCCAGACCAGGGATAGATCTTTGAGAACCATATCACACCTTATAAATGATAAAATAGATATCCAATCCTTAAAAATGGGTACCTTTTCCTTATCAACTCTTGGTTTAGGTTACTATAATCAAAAAAATCCACAAGATCTCATCCATATTTTTCATAAACAACACCAAATCGGTCTTTTGGGACATAGTAGGTTGGATAAAACCACTCTCGAATGTCCTAAAAATACAATTGCAACTCCCAAAGCTTAGTTGGGGTCATCTAATATGATGTAGAAGATATTAAAGAAATACTGAGGTGTAATTAGATGTAAAACTCCATCTCCCACCTCATAGGTAATCCCAAAACATTCTCAAGAAATAATTACAAAAAATACTTCATGAATAAATGAATATAAATGCATGAAGATACTAGTGTTCTGCGGGATAAACTCTCCAACTAATGGGCAATGGGTTACAGTATCCTACTTTTAGAACCCACTCATCCTTCTATAAGATCTCTCCCACCCACAAAGGATAATCTCTTCCCATCAATGCAAAGGCATCTGAATTGTCTGTAGTGATAATAAATCTGGTCTCAAAATGAAAAAAACTAGTCCATACCCAAGATAAAGTTATAAGGTCTCATTATGATGACCAAAATGCACCACAAGAAACTCTCTCCACCAAGAGAAATCTCACACTTCTTTTATAAAAACAAGATTGAATAAGTGTTCCTCATAGAAACCACAAGGAATGTTGTTGGGATAAAGCCTCAACTGGTACCTCCAACTCTCACACCAAAAGTACAAATATGAAGGAATGAATCACACTTGTGTGTACTAGTACTGAAGAGAGAGTATAATAAACACATATCATACCTCTAATCATATTATGAGTTGTAGAGTCATATGCCTCCAAATCCTACAGCTACCCATGGCCCCGACCGATAGCTCTCTAAGCCTGATGTGGCCTTCTTGGTGGTGGTTATGGGAGTTTCTCATAATGTAATCCACTACCCACAACTTCTCCTCCTAGATCCCCACCTACTCCTCTTCCATTTTTGCCTCCCTGGGGGCCACCCTTCCCCAACTCGGGAGATCCATGATCACGGTGTTGTCTCTTCCATGGAAGTCCATCTGCTATCTACCTACCATCCTTAACACATCAGGTCAGTAAATTAGGTTTCGTGTGACCTCTATAGCATCCTAACCTGGGATCCACTGAGCCCATTCCCCAATCATATGGGTCACAAGGCCTCAATCACACCTCCCCATATACCAGATGCAGTCGACTGGTAGCGAGTGTATGAAGGTGGTACAGTGGGAAAACTATACCCTCATATTAGAGTGGAACAGTAGATAAAACAAGAAACATACAACATTAGTGGAAGCATACCAAAGCAGAATAAATAGTAAAGCAGACATAGGAAGAATAAATAACTGAACAATTGATAATAATACAAAATTTTTTAAGGCAATGTCAATACATGGATGCATGGAATAATGATATAAAAAAGGGAACAGGGGAACAGACATACAATATGGCTATAAAAAAAGTATAAAAAAAACAAAAGTACACTCCACTCGAATCTCGAGCATTTTCTCAGTCCTCTACTCCTAAAATTAAATTATAGATAAGCATATAAACAACCTATGGTAGGGCCCTTTCTCTTATCAATACCTGGAGAAAGATAATCTTCTCAGGTAACAAAGGTAGCATGAGTAGGGTGTGAGATAAAAATATAAGTAGGCCACCACCAATGGTGTCTACGCATAATCCAGGTAGTCCATGTAATTAAATAGTGTGCATGTATAAATGAATTAATAAAAAAACTGAACAAACAAATAATCACCCTCTCATGTTCCTAAAGGACACTTAGAGAGTCTACCTGCTTTGGCTCATGGCCAGGAAGAATTTATAATCAATTACTATATAGATTAATAATATAAATATATATAGGATAATTATATACTACATCAACCTATATGAACCAAGTACATGAGGACATAAGTGGCCATATACCTAGAATTCTAGTTGTTGGCTAGACTGAGGTGTAACTCAGAAATCTATGACCATTATAATGATCCTATAATCCCAAGCAATAGGGTAATTACCTATATCCTAATAAGAGACTAAGACTTCATACACAACACTTAGGATAGTGAGTGATATATCGTGTCATCACTCAAGAAAAAAAATGTGGCGCGTCAAGCCCAACATCCTAATAGTGTCAATGGTGTGAGACATCATGTTAACAACCCAATTTAAGGGATAGTGATACTATCATGCTCAATTATTACCTTACCATTTTACCATGGCCTCTATTAAGCCATAATTTTATTTATAATATAATACATAAGGAAATAACTCTTATTCATTTCATTATCTGACTACCATTATATACAAGGAAATACATTTCATAAGGATAATTTAATATAACATACAATAGATCATTTTATTTAATTTTTTCAATTAATTAGATGGAAATCAATATGCCATGTAAAATCCATTCCATATAATCCATTTCAATTAAAACATTTCAATCCATTTAAGAAATAGGGAAACCATCGGAAATTAGATATCCTTTATAAAACCAATCCATCTAAGTAATTCAACATGTAATTTCAATTAACAAAAATTAAATGGTCATTTATAAAGGTTCCTTGGTTAAATATGGAAATTTATTACATGGGAAAATCCAAATTTAGGTTGATCCAAACACATATGAGGTGATTTAGTCTCTTATAACAATTACACACCAAGGGAAATTCAATTAATGATCCAAGAAGAATGATCAAAAGGTGATTCAAGCATTTACATAGTTAAATATAAAGGAAAATTTGACATGGAACACCCAAGGGGTGTCTATAAATGGAATAAATCACTTCTATTTCACTAAACAAGGATCAAAGAACATGTATCAAGGTGCAAGGATCAATTTGACATAAAGAACTCAATATAAAGGAGAAACTTAGAAAATTATAGCATGCATCACAACAACATAGCTACTAAGTATCAAAACTCAGAAGGAAAATGACATGACCACCTACCTCAAGGTTATAGAAGACTCCTCACTCGATATCAGCCTCATATTCGAGTCAGAATGGAATTGATTTGAGAAACAATCCAACACTTTGAAAATAGGGAAATGAAATTGCATCTAAATAGAATTATGGATCCAAAGATAATCTTATATTGTATAAAATATACTAGAATAGATTACTAAGATGGATCCAATGCTTCTGATGGATTATGAATTAGACACCAGATGTTGAAGTTAAATGGATTCCTTGCTTGAAGTATTTGGGAGCTCAGGGGTGAAGAAAAAAAATGAGACACTAAAGGAAGAAGAAGGAAGAAATAATGGGTAAAAATAAATGATTAAGGTAAAAATTTACTTTTTATCTCAAAACATAAGGTTGTATGATTTGGGTGCATGGTTTGAAAATCATGTGAAAATCATGAAAAAGTAACTTCTATAATGGGAAACCTCACATGGTTGGAACATGGTTTGTCTAAACATTTGAAAACCATGAAAATTAACTCTATCCAAAATTTCAGAATCCCCACACATCCATGCGCCTCAGGTCTCATGGTTATAGAAAAACTATGAGGCCTATAGGTTCCACTCTATACAACTGTACAATTGTAGATAAACCATGAAACCCAGTATTGTGCCCATTTTTTTAGAACTCTGGGCTCCGACCAAGCTTCGGATGCTCTTGGGACCTTACATGGGCCATAGTACATGCTTATCATTATTATTCAAAGGACTAAAATTGAAAAAATTATTGATTTGTACCTTCATGAAAATAAGGGTCGCTACAACCTCCCCTCCTAAAAGAAACTCATCCCTGAGTTAGCCTTTTGAGGGTAAAGAGGTACCTCCGAAGAATAGCTCTATCCACTGAGCTTGTATATCATCTTTCCATTCCCATGTCTCCTCTTTTACTCATTTGTGCTTCCATGTCATACATACCAAAGTAACCAACCTATAGAGACCCTAATTTTCTTACATTACTTTTACATTATTTTAGTGATGAACAACATAAAAACATTATACATCAAGTATCCAGAGGTTTAGTGTCTTGGGAAAACTAGTACCATACACAAAATTTATAACACAAAACATTTATTTAATTCCTTCTTCTCTAGATTCTTATTTTCTCTTGACCTCTCCTTAGTACATGTAGTCACCTGAGGATGTACATCAAAAAGGGGTAAGATAAAAGCCCAGTAAGAGTATAGATAAGAACCTAAAACAACATAACATGGGATGAGCATAGTCATTATAATAATAACATGGGAATATAATCATAACTATTATAGGAAACATTAATACAAGACTTGGAATGTGGCATTGCTTAAAAAAATAGAACATCATGTATTAGTGGTTAACTTCCACACATAGTTGTGAAAAAAGCTAGAATCATGTTCCCACATAATTTCACATTAACTCATGACATTCATCACGTTACCCAATGCATTTGAGTGTTGTATAATTCTAAGTGCACCTATCACATTAAAACACTCATATTGCACTATATAATTCTGGACCCACCCGTCACATCATAAAATTTTCATTATCAGGCATGCCACATAGAACATATATCAATAATGAATATAAATAACCCATGAAAATAAATTGTTTTCATCTCATAATAACACATTCATGAACTTTGGGTTTACAAAATAAATATGGAATGACATACTTGATACAAGAACCATCAACCTTGAGTGGGAACTAAAAGGTATGTTTTTGAAAGAAGAGTTATTTTGGAAAAAAATTGTTTGACATAAACTCCTATGGAAAACATTTATATCCTAGTAATGGTAATATAATGATAAAAAAAAGATGTTTAAGGAGTAACCATACCTAAAATGGAATAAAAGATGGAGAAACCGAAGAAAGAAAGTTGGGTTTGAGAATTTCCCCTTACCTTGTATATGAACACTTTATTCACTTTATTGTCCTTTATAATGACATTATATTCATTAATTATCAATCATAAAACTTTTTATAAATTAATATGTTTCATTATGGTTTCATTAAGTTATTTTATGGTCATTTTTATGAGTTATAGGGTATGAATTCATTGTTCAGGAATGTTCTTTTTCTTAGTTTTCATGAACAGTTCACTTGTACACATGAATGGAAGTTCATGTAGAACATGGATAAACATCAAGAACTGATGTTAAATTTTATTAATGATCTTAAAGGGGTCATAATGATATTATAATGAATTATTTTATATACCTTTTGGATGAATCATTAGTTAAAATTTAATGATGATCATTTTAGGTTAATTTGGGCGGTTTTTTTGGATCACAACAAACATGTTTTGTTTTATCATTTAGTATTATGTATAAAAGTTTTTTACAGAAGATAAAATGGTTTTAAACATAAATAATAAAATCTGGTTTCAAAAATTTAATGGTTTCATTGATATCCTTAAATTATTTGAAGGAAAATGGAAGTGCATCACCCATGATGTAGGTAAATTAACACATCATGGGCAACAATTTCATTTTTATAAACAAAGAGAGGGGAGGATTATAATGAATAATATTCAATTAACCTGATATAATACCATTATATCAATCATACCGGAGTTATCATAGCATTTTTATAAGATAATTTCAGGATAAGAGAAGAAATAAAATGAGATTTGAAAGGAAATTGAAAGAAAAGAGAGAGAAATTACCTCTTTAATATAACTTATTTGAGAGCCTATTTAGGGGAGAGTTTTGGTATTTTTATGAGACTAAGGACTGATGGAAAAAGGGGAGGATATTGGGAAGATATTTGAGTAGAATTTGGAGTAGTAACAAGGCTTCATAGGTGTGAAGAAATAAGGGTTTGAGGGGTAGTATTTATAGTAGAGGGGAGAGGGGTATTCTCATTATTATATTCATTAATTTGTTATTTCTCCACAAGACAAGAAATAGTGATGATTAACTGACAAAGAATAGTAATAATTTCATGTGAGTTTGAATGAATTGGTCTTATATTAGTATAACATCATCCATTACTCTATAATTAATTTATTTAGCTGATTTTGTAAATTATAGTATTTCACTATTCATCAAAAATTCAAGTATTTTAGAAAAATCCAAAAAATTCATCCTAACCATTTTTTTGATGTGTAGAATCCAAAAATGAACTCTAATTTTCAAAAATAATTTTCTAAATATTATTAATTTAATTATTAATTAAAAAAAATTTACTTGGAAAATACAAATTTTAAAATTAAAACTAATTTTATAATGCTTTTAAAAATTAAAAAAGTTCTTATAAAATTAAATTAAAACTAGAAGAAATAAAATTTTTAATTTATGAACACATTTTATGAAAAATAAACATTTTTTAAAAAATTAATTAATTAATTATAATTATTTATTTATGACTTACAAAAATACCAATACTTTTACTATGGTCATATTTTCACTTATAGGATGTCTAAATTTTATTTATACATTCATGGGTGAGGTTACTATTCTTTTGGAAGATTTACTATTCATAAGGGACATATTACTATTCATAAGGGTAGGTTACGGTTCCTAAGGGTATGTTATTATTCACTAAAAATTAAGTTTTTTCAATCGGACTCCAAACATCTTACTGATCGCAACCGTGTATGTCATATTTTCAAAATTCAAAAGATAGAAGTGGAAAATTTGAGTTTAAAGGTCACATAGTAGTTCATTTAAGCATGATGTAGCATTCTATTTCCTGATGTGATTTTATATGATTATGACATTACTACAAGAAAGGAGAAATTGCATTGATAAAAGTTTGGGTCATTATATAACCTACCTTGATGTGTCTTCATGCTATGATCTATAATATGATTGGGATACTCCTTGAAGGAATCATCTACATTCTGTTCAACATCGTCTAGATGAAAAACATATGACGGGTCTGGATAGTATTGGAGAAACTGAGATATATGAAATACATCATGCATAGATTGGTATCTCTAAGGAAGTGCCAACTTGTAAGCTACTGGTCGGATCTGTTTCATATACTTGAAGGGTCCAACGAACCTCAGTGAGAGATTAACCTACTTTTGAACACTTCTATGGTCCAACTTGGGTGAGACTCATAAGAAAACATGATCTCAAACCTCTAACTCAAGAGGTCATCGGCATCTATTGGCATATGACTGTTGTCTGGACTAATCTATTGGTATGTGATTTCTAATTAGCTAGACCTTCTCTAAAGACTATTGCATAACACATGGTCCAATCATAGCTTCCTCCCATATCTCTAGCCAACACAAAGGTGAGTGGAAAGGCCTTCCATATAATTCTTCATAAGGATCCATATCAATGGTAACCTAAAATATATTGTTTTAAGTAAACTTGATGAGGGGAATGTGTTTCTCCCAGGGAACCCCAAATTCAAGGATAGGTGCACATAGCATATCCTCCAGCACCTGAGTAGTATGCTTCATCTGTCCATTGGTGTATGGGTGATAGGCCATACTCAGAAGCACCTGCTTACCCAAGGCCTTCTACAACCCCTTCCAAGACCATAACGTAAAATGATCATCTCTATCATAATTGATAGAATGGGGAGCTCCATGAAGACATATAACATACTTGACATATAGACTTCATAGATCATCAACTGAGAAGGGTTCTCTCATAAGTAAGAAGTGTATGGACTTCATCAAATGATCAATTCCAACCCACACTATATCATTTCCATGAGGTGATTTGGGAAGACCAGTCATGAAATCAATTGAAACATCATTCCATTTCCACTCAAGAATGGAAAACAGCTACCAAAGCCTTATTGGTCACTAATTTTCCACCTTCAACTACTGATAGGTGGAACACCAGGTGATGAAGCTAGAAATATCACATTTCATACCAAGCCACCAATACTAGCGTTGTAGATCTCGATAAATTTTAGTGACACCGGGGAGAAATACCCGTGTTGAGGCATGGAATTCCTGTAACAGTTACTCTCTAATGTCTTCTAGGACCCATACATGCCCATGGAATAGTAAGGTATCATCCCCATCCATGTTCCAACTTGAAGATGTATCATCATTTGAGATGTTTTCCTGAAGGACACTGCCTTTGGGATCAGATAGTTATCTCATTATTACCCATTCCATAAGAGTATAAGTCACATATAAGGCTAAGAGGATATTCTGACCATGGTCCTCATGAACCTTAATGTGCATCTCTAAGAATAAGTTCATAAGCTTTCATTATCCAATGGATTCTTGAACTGCCTCTGTCAGAGTCTTTCTGCTCAGAGAATCATCCGTAGAATTGCCTTTACCAAGTGTGTAGGTAAGCTCAAAATAAAATGACTATAGGTACTCCACCCACCTATGTTGTATGAGATTCAGATCTTGCTATTTAAAAATGTACTCAAGACTTTTTTCATCAGTATAAACCATAAAACACTCTCCCGGTAGATAGTGTCTCCAATAACGTAAGGCATGCACATCAGCAGCGAGATTGAGATCATGTGTTAGGTAATTATGCTCATGAGTCCTCAACTGATGATACATGTATGCTATGACTCACTCTTAATACATCAGAATAGATCAAAACCAGATACTAGATGCATCACAGTATACATTATAATTCCTTCTTGGATCTGGAAGAATCTGTATCAGTGCTGAAGTCAAATGGCCCTTCAAATCCTGAAAGGATTCTTCACATGATTCTGACCATGTGAATTTTATACTTTTCTTTTTCAAGCCCATAAATGGACCTGCAAGATGTTATAAATCCTAAATAAAGCATATGTAATACTTGGAAAGCCCCAAGAAACTCTGAATGTCAAAGAAATTCTTGGGATACTCCCTGGAAACTATAGCTCTCACTTTCTCTGGGTCTACTGAAACTTCTGACTCTGAGATAGTGTAACCTAGAAAGTGGACTCTGATAATACAAAAGTGGAATTTACTAAGCCTATCATAGATCTGACACTCTCTTAGTATATTCAACATAATATCAAAATGATTTTCATGGTCATTTCTGGATCCTGAATACATTAAGATGTATTTAACAAATACTAGCACAAATGAATCCTGATACAGGTGGAAACCCCAATTCAAAGATCCATTAGGACTGTAGATCCATTCGTGTGAATGAACAGCATAATCAGGTACTCTTATAGATCATACCTTCTCCTAAAATTTGTGCGAGGTATGTCAGAGGACCTCACACGCACCTGATGATAGCCCAGCCTCAAACCTATCTTTTAGAACACTCTCACTCCTTAGAGATGATCAAAGAGGTAGTCTATTGTAGGCATTGGATACTTGTTCTTTACTGTGAGATGGTTCAATCAACCATAATCCATGTAAATCCTAAGGGTTTCATCCGCATTATTTGAAAAAATAACAGATTAACCCCAATAATAAGTGTTGGTGTGTATGAAACCTTTTTTATACAGATCCTTCAACTATTTCTTGAGCTCCAAAAGATCCTTGGGTGATATCCTATAAGGATTAATGGTCACTGGTGTTGCTCCTAGAACAACCTCAATGGTAAACTCTACCTCTCACACCAAAGGTATAGCAGAAAATTTATAAAGAAAGACATCACTGAATCACTCCACTACATGAGGGAAAATAGTGGTTTGTAACCCCTGATTATTTAATAAAATATTGGAAATGTGATCTATTGCACTTACCATTCTCTACTTCTAAGTCCCATATCTAGTCACACTAACACCCCATTCTCCCTTAAGCACTTTCCTAATTCCCTATGGTAATGTAAATTTCATCCTCCAATGATAGCGGTCAGTATAGGCTCAAGAGGAAACCCATAAGTCAATCTCGATGATTACATCAACGTCTATGATGTCAAATATGTAAAGATTAAATATAAAGAGATATTTTTCTATATATAGGGTATATTCCTTGAAAGGGTGAAAACCCTTTAATCATATACCTAACTAGGTATCTAATGTCATAATGTCATGAAATTGTTCGGTCTCGAGGCCTAGACTCCCCATTATGGTCTCATATATAAAAGAGTGAGACACACCTATTTCAAATAAATTAGAAACTAAATTAGAGGCTACAAGAATAGTACTTAGAACTATAGAAGTTTTGGAACTCTTCTCCTCTAGAGTAGGCTATACTGTATGTAATTTTCATGTACCGCAGCCCTGAGTCACTGCCTGACTTCACTGAGTAAGCCTGCTCTACAACACTGAGAATCGTAAGCCTGAATACCTTTTCCTCAACCGCCACCTTGACCTGATCGATTGGTGGTATTCCAAATCCCTTTCTGATGTGATACTACTAGCCCTACTCTTAATCATAGAGTAAGAGTAAGTCCTCGCTCACAAGGAATTGAAGTTAAAGTCCGATAGAAGTGTTGGATATGTCTTATCCTACCACAGCCTCAGCACTTCACTGTATCATGAAAGCACTAAGGATTAATGTGTCTTTTTTTCCTACACTGGTGACATATCAGAAATTAATATTCATGTTAATCCATACTACCACTACCTCTATGAGCAGCCTCAAAACAGCTCTTTTATCCTGAAGAAAACCCACTAGTATCTCTAGGTGATGAACTATCCTAACTCACACCTTCATCATCCCTCAAACTTCTCTCTATAATAAGGTTCTAGTTGACTATTTCTAAAATGGTTGTTAACCTGAAGATTTTGACCTACGTTCATATGGCGTATAATATCTCTTTCTCAAATCTCTTAGTGGTCATAGGATCATCACCTGCTATACTAGGAGCAAACCACTATAGCTTTGTGAAATGAGAAAAGTATTCCATGACTCACATGCTCCCTAGCTGCAAATTCATGAATTCTTTAGATCAGTCATCCCTTAAAGTTTGGGGAAATAAATAGTTATAGAATATGGTATTAAAATCTACCCAGACTATATCACTATGTTGATCTACCTGGGTTATAACATCCCACCACCACTTATCATAATCGCGTAGCTTCTACATACCCAGTTTGACCCTCCACTCTCTGGAATATTCATATGCTTGAATATAGATAAGATAGCTTCGATCCAACACTCAGCAACATGTGGTCCACCATCACCCAAAAATGTGAGAGGATGTTGCTACTGGAATTCACGAGTCAACTCTTCCATGCTCAGGGTAAGTAGAATGATACTTTGCATGTTCTGTAGCATAATAAGAAATCCATCTAAAAATTGTGCATTAGTAACCATATCAAAAATAGTAATAGGTCCCACTGGCAGCACTACAGTAGGAATCACTGGTGACTCATGGCCTGCCACCTCATGAGCATGGTCGTCAACACCTTCAGGGCATGCGACCAGAGGACATCATGGCAGCATGATGCTACAATTCCAAACACACACCTCAGAATATATTTAATCAACTAAGAAGATTATTTATAGAAAGTAGAATAGGTATAAATCCTTCTAATAGTAGTGATGATGCCTCTCTTCCTACTCAATAAGCCAGGTCTAGATGACATAAGGAGACCACAATATGCCATCAAAATGTAAGAGACACCTATCTACCCACTACTAAGTCCAGTTTCAGGTATGATTCTTGATTTCACATGTATAAGATATATAATTTCACTTTATATGTCATAATAATTTTTAATTAGTGCTTATTAACTTATATAAATCACTTTAATTTTCTGAATTGGGTGTATTACCATTTTTGATCCATAAGCTCCCATACTCCTTATGAACCAAAATATGGTATCCAATTAACCCACACCATAACATGTTCCGGCTCATGCAACCAATGGTTCATGGCTCAACATTCCATAATTTTATACTTAAGGTATCTACTTTAATCTATTCAAGAAAATACGGTTAGGTTAAGGAAGGCACTTTAAGTACCAATTATTTTTCGCAATTTCTGTAAGAAGTGTTATCACAATTCAATACATATCAATCTAATAACAATATATAACCAGAAAATGCATGCTAAAACTAAATGTGGCATGGAAAAATGAATGGCATATTTTACTTATCGTTCCTAATATGATTCATGAACTGATGCAACGTCCTCATTTTGTTGGTCCTATGTAAAGAAATTATTTCAATAATACCAATATCAATAACATCATAACTCTATTGACTCACCCAATGGTTAATTCATATCAACTATAAAAAATATAATCAATAAATAAAATTAATCATCCCATGTAATTTGGGTTTTCCCAATACATGGGTTAGATACATCCAAGCATAGGGAAAATTACAAATTCCTTTAGCTCCTAGTCTTCTATATAATACCCAAATATAAAGAAAAAGTAAAAAAAATTCTCCAAAACCTATTTGTAACATCCTAACTCAGGATTCACTAAACCTATACCCTGATCTGGTAGGTCACATGGCCTAAATCACGCCTCCTCGTATGCCAGAAGCTGTTGACAAATAGCAAGGGTGTAAAGGTGGAACAGTTGGGAGACTATACCCTCATATAAGAGTGGAACATTGGATACAACAAGAAACATACAATAGTATCAGAAGCATATAAATAAGAATACTTAATATTAAAGCAAACAATGAAACAAGAAAAAAAATAAACAATTGATAATAACACAAAATCCTCTAATGTAGTGTCAATACATGGATGCATGGAATGGTGATATACAAAAGGGAACATGGGAATATACATATAATCATGCTATACAAAAATTACAAAAAGAACAAAAAACTTCTCCACCAGTATCTCGAGTGTATGCTCTGTCCTATGATCCAAAGCTCCAACTATAGATAATCATATCAACAACATGTAGTAGGGACCTTACCAATATCAATACCTATATACATATAATCTTCTTAGGTAACAAAGGTATCCTGGGTAGGGTGTGAGATAAAAATATCAATAGGACACCACCAAAGATGTCTACGCATAATCCAAGTAGTGCTTGTAACTAAACATTTTTCATGCATAAATTAATTAATAAAAAAACTAAACAAATAAATAATAATTTTCTCAAGTTCCTAAATGACACCTGGAGTGTCTACCTGCTTCAGCTAATGGTTGGGAAGAATATTTGTTCAGTTAATATATATAATAATAATACATATATATAGTATAATTAATTATTTCATACACCTATATGAACTAAGTTCATGTGGATGTAAGTGTCCATATACCTGGAATACTAGTTGTTGGCCAGACTGAGTCATAACTCAAACATCCATGACTAGTCTAATGAGCTTATAATCCCAAGAAATATGGTACTTTCCTACATACCAATAAGAGTGTGATATTTCATGTATGACACTTGTGATGGTGAGTGAGTCATCACGTCATCACTTGAATAAAGGAACATGGCATGTCAAGCCCAACATCCTAATAGTATCAATGATGTGAGATATCATGATCAACACCCGATGTAAGGGAGCATGATACCATCGTTCTCAATTTTTCCCTTAACATCACACCACAACCTCTATCAAGGAGTAATTTTATTTATAATATAATATATAATGCAATAGATCTTATTCATTTCATTATCAAAGTTCCATTATATAAAAGGAAATATATTTCACAAGGATCATTTAATATAACATTAAATAGATCATTGCATTTCAATTACCCAATTAATTAGAGTGAAATAATCCCACCATGTGAAATCCATTCCATATAATCCATTTCAATTAAAACATTTTAATCCATTTATGGAAGAGTTAAACCATCATGAATGGGACATACTTTATAAAACCAACCCATCTAATTCATTAAACATGGAATTTCAATTAAAAAAGCTTAAATGGTCATTTAGATAGGTAAATTGTTAAATATGTAAATTTTATACATAGTAAAATCCAAATATAGGTTGATCTAAACACCTTGTAGGTGCTTTGGTATCTTATAACAATTACACACCAAGGGAAATTAAAACAATGAACAAAACAGAATGCTCAGAATATGATTTGGTCATTTACAAAATAAACCAAAAAAGGAAATTTTGACTTGGAACACCCAAGGGGATTCCATAAATGGATTAAATCACTTCTAGTTCACTAAACAAGGATCCAAGAACATGTATCAAGGTGAAAGGATCTATTTGACATGAAAAAATCAATATAAATGGTATGCCTAGAAAAATTCGGCACAAAGCACAAGGGTATAGCTACTAAGCATCAAAAATCAAAGGGAAAACAATGTTACCACCTACTTAAAGGATGTAGATGACTCCTCACTTCATATCAGCCTCAGATTTGAACCAGGTTTGAAGAGATATGAGAAATATTCTAATGCCCTTAAAATAAGGAAAATGAGATTGCATCTAAATATAACGATGCATCCTAATATAAACTTATATAAGAGGTAATATTCTAGAATATCATACTGATATGGATTCAATGCTTTATACGGATCATGATTTGGATAACAAACATAGAAGTTACATGGATGCCTAACTTGAAGGATTTCAAATCTCATGGGTAAAGAAAAACAAAACCATCCACTGGAGGAATATGAAGGGAGAAAGAAAGGATAAAAAGAAATCATTAATGGAAAAATTTATTTTTCACCTCAAAACATAAGGGTGCATGGTTTAGGAACATGGTTTGAAAACTATGTGCAAACCATGTGCAAACCTTGTGTAAGTAACTACTATAAGGGGAACCTTGTAACAGCCCGAGATTTTATGAAAAATATTCTTTTTAAATTTATTAATGTCTTGTGTTGTACGCTACACCAAAAGGAGCTTGCACAACACACATCCTTGACTTGCCTTGCATTACACGCAATCGCGACCTTCCTCAATAGCGTGTGTAGTACGTAATACTGAGTTTCACTAAACAACGATATGCTATTAAAATATTATTAAAACTAGCCATTATGAATAGTAATAACCACATTTTAAAATTTTAGAAATTTTATCTCTCAAAATGGACTTTATTTTTGGATTCGGAGTATCGAATTTAGCCTAAGGTGAAATTTTGGTACTTTTCGGATAACTTTCATATTCTGATGAATAGTGAAAATTACTAAATTATAATTAAAAATAACTTTTTTAATCGAAATAATAAATAGTGATAAATTATTAATTTGAGTGGTTTTAAAGTATATTAAGAATATATTTTTACAATTTAATACAATTTTGGTCATTGAATGTAATTTCACAATTAAACCAGATATAATCAAGTGTCAATCTTTTGATAGATATTGTTTCTTAAAAACACGCTATTTGTTTTAACAGCGGGATTTAATTATAAAATTAATTAATGCAACTTCTATGTTATGAATTTGGTAAAATAGACTTCATTTTTGAATTCGGAATATGAAATAAAGCTTAGGATGAAATTTTGGTATTTTTCTGAAAACTTTCAATTTTTGATGAATAGTGAAACCACTAAGTGGTAGGTTAAAAACTGAATTTTGCATAAAACTTAATTTTACCGCTTCTGTGAATGGAATTTCGAAAATCCGACAGACACGGTTAATATCAAGGACTAAAATGTGGTTCAATGAGATGAAAATAATTTTTGGTGAATAGTAACTTTTTACTTTTTTTTACCACGGTTAATAGTAAACAGGGCAACTAAGGGTAAATATGATATTACTATTACCCTAACACATGTCCTAATTCTATTGGATAAGTGTAATTTGACCAAAAACAACCTTATGAATATAATATGACCATTTAGGTCCACTTGGATTAGATTATGACATTTAATATTATTTTATTTAATGAATAGTTAAAATAGTTAAAATCAAAGTTTAATAACTAAAACATTTTTAATATGGGGTTATACATAAGATAAATTCGACTATAAATATTCATTAGAAATATAAAAAGATTTCCTACATAATGATATTTTATTTATAATTTTTAGACTTTAAATAAATTAATTTATTTATGACACAACGATGATGCAGTAATTACCCTTTTAAGGAAATATTAACATAATTGACGTTATAAATGCTCAAATGAATGTAATTTGAGACTTTTTATGAATTCCACTAATTTTATAGGTTACTATGATATATTAGTGTTGATTTAATCAACTTGGTTTGAACATATAATTCTGTTATGACTTTCAAAAAAATCATATATCAAATAGTGTCAAAATTGACACAAAATAGTTTTTAAATCAAATATTATATTATTAATTGTTATTTTATTCCTAAAAATCTAAGGTTAGGCCAAATTACTTAGATAAGGATATATATATTAATAATAAACAATTTGGGGTTCGTTTGGCATGTTATAGTAAGTGTATTAACCTTATAGTGAAAGAAAACAAAAAGATACGGTAAAAGTTAAATTATTTAACTTAGAGTTAAATCTAATTGATAAGGTTAAAATAATACCCTAAACTTGTCTAAATCCTATTGGTTGATAGTATTTCGACCCATCCCCACTTTAGCTTCAAAATAAGACCCTTTGGAACCATTATAAACCGATTTTGACTTTAATATAAAATAATATTTTGAGATATTCCTAAGGTGCCCCTCTCCTCCCTTATAAAAGGACACCTCCTCCCCCTCCTCCTCACACCAATTTGAGCACTCAAGCTCGGCCAACCCCTGCCAAAATCTCTTATCCACTTCCCTAGAAACATCCTAGAGGTTCTGGTCTTCCTAAAAGACCAATTTTAGTGCCCTAAGAGGAGGTCTCAAAGAGGCGCTTCAAAGAAGAGGTAATTACCGTTACCAATTCTTTCATCTTTATTTCTTCTTCCACTTCTTCTTCTTAGGTTGTTTCATTATGAAGTAATAACATCAGTATCACTAATATAATGATATGTTATTTTAAGTATGAAACAACCCTATTTCACCATCCATCCATCCTATGGAAAAATAAATCACCGCGCGTGCGTACGTACGGAATACCGTCTCCACGCCGTGGTGTAATCTATTTTCCACCACCACCTTACATGGATGGGTATAATGGTGTAAAGAATAACTATACATAGTTATTACAACATCATATTGATTCTTATATATTGTATAATCCACTCCAATTCAATTCAATAATTATGGAAATGATATCATCGCTCGTGCGTACGTACGGACTACCGTCTCCACGACGCGATGAGATTCATTCTTAATGATTAACCATTCATGAATGATTATAAAGTATATATAATAAGTACTAATGAAATATATGACATAATAATGATACTGGATTTATGTATATATATATATATATGTATGTCATCTACTTACTTCCATTCAAGACAATAAGGAAAGAAAAACAGCGTTCATGCGTACGTACGGACTACCGTCTCCATGAACGGTGTTTTTCATTTCATTTATCTATCTATTATATATATATATACTGAATATATATGATATATAAATCATATTTTATATTCTGGAAGTAAGTAAATCATGATATAAGTAATAATAATGTCAAGAACAACAAGTCAAAACACCTACGATAAATGAAACGATTTTACCCAAAACGCTTCTTTAACATGGAATTTACAAAAGAAAAGGTAATATAATGTCATAAGTGAACCATATATGATATCATAACAATGAATATGATTCTTTGATAAGTCAATGACATTATTTAAATCATTATACAGGAGGTTCGGACACTTACGAATCAAATCGGACCTAAGGTAAGGGAAATATCACAATCTCACTTTTATCCGAGATTGTTTATACTTTGGCATTTACTGGGGTGTATTTTATCATCCACATCCATGTTCCCTCAATATGTAATATTGTTTCCATCCACTTACAATAGTTTAAATCCAATTTTACCCTTCGGTGAGTTTTTAGAAAAGAATATGAAAGGAATCTTTTGTCGTTTTTTAGTACGAGGTACTTTTTGACTTTTCCGACAAAAGTACGAAGAATGTTTTTTTAACTTGTACGGAACGAACGGATTTTTACGGTTTTATAAAGCCATATTTTCATGAACCTTCCTCCAAAATATTTCATGACTATTTTCAATAAAATCTCTTTCTTTTAAAATTTCATGATGTTTTGTGAAAAGGAGTTGATTTTGAAGAAGAAAGGATATTTTCCTCAATAATTCATTTCAAGTGTTTTATCAAAATTATTTTCCATATAAGATAATAAAGGGTTCTGTTTCTATCCATATTTTTACATTGATTTGACTATGTTGTGATGGAATTATGTTTATGAATTCCTTTATCTTATATGAATGGTTTTATGATGTCATGTTGTTTAAGAATCCCATTTTTATTACATGGGTTATGCTATGATGTATGGTTTATGATTTTGTGGAACACATAAGAATGGTATCATTATGAGATGGGTGGGACCTATATATCCCTCCAATGCATTGGGTAAAGATTTTATATCTCATGAGATAGACATGGCTGAAATGGTAGGTTATACCGGTTCAGTGAAACAGGACTGAAACGAGGGTTACTCGATTCAGAAAGGGACTTTGTCCACTAAGATAGTCTTGCCAATGAGTCTTGACTAACAAGAAATGATTCTCTATGATTATGTGTGTATGCCACAAAGTTTTATGTTTTAAGTTATGATTATTGGGATTTCATTTCACTACTATGATTTATCCCATGTTATGAAATTATGCTCTCTTTTGCAGGTTAAGATTTCCAAAAGTTATGTTCTTATGAATATGATGTGATTGATTTTTCTTTTATATACCCTTATTGAGCATTTGAGCTCACACTTTTATGTTTTCTTTTCCCCAGGATATAAATAAAGGTTTTAGGTTAAAAAAAAGGGAAGATCTTTATGGGAGATATTGAAGATCTTTCACCATGATTAGAAGATTACGTTCCGAGTTTCCAAAGACACTAAACTATTACGATCCTTGTGTGTGTGTTTTTGTTATGTACTAAGTATTCCGCAAATGTAATGTAATGTCCATGTACGTCAAGCTTCGGGTCTCTACAGTTGGTATCAGAGGAAAGGTTTAGTCAACCTTTGGAAACTAGGATGCGAAAACGTTAGTGAGATCCCTAGAGATATTTCTAAGGTATGTCTAGGGATGTCCCTAAGGATAAGTATACGTATAGGATATAGTCCTAGAACTACGGTAACGATCTTAGAATTTAACCTAAGATGTTAGATATTGAGGGTAATCCCCATTTACTATATTGTTTTCTCTATCATGATTTTTTCCTCTCAACGAATTCTTTTTGTGTTTTAGTTAATGGAGGGAACCAGACGGAATTCGGTTAACATTGAATCCATTGGACAAATTGGTGACTATAAGCAACAAAATTATGTAATGCCTAGAGAGAAAGATATTGTGATTATGTCGAATCAGTCATCGCGATATATGATTAACAAGGTGAAATTTAGTGGTATACCTAATTCATCAAAGAAGAGGAATATAGACTATTATGCATGTTCGCATGTTGAGCAGCATAAAGAAAGGAAGATTGAGATTTCTAAAGAAGGGAAGAAGAACCTTGAAGAATACCTCAAATGGAGGGACTGATGTTATTTGTGTGGAGATAAGGGTCATAGAGTGACAGACTGTTATGGAGTTCAATGTATTATTTGTGGAGAACATGGGCATTACCCAACTCAATGCCCTGACCTAAAAAGTTACTTCTAAATAATGGAAGGACTTATTCCAGGACAATAATTGAAGAGGATGGATTGAAGTGTTTATGTATTGGTATTCAAGAATAATGTTGTTGAGGTAATTTTATTGTTTATTATAATATTTTTGTATTATTGTGGTTTTCAATGATTTTAAGGTACCGGTAACCATGAAAAGTGATTCAAATATTTTGGAAAGCAGATGATATGCGCATAATGAAGGGATAAGGAGAAAATTAAATTTTTGACAGTATTCATGAGCTCATGATTGATATAAGGACTAAGTGATATCATGGTTTGAGTATATAGAATTTTGAGGATTTTGGTATGTGGAAAGTGTTAAATTTTAACTGCATTCATGTTTTCACTAAGGTATTCAAGAGAATACATGATTAAGGACTTTGAATGTTTGGAATGTGACCAACAAAACATATCTTATGATATATGGGGATCGACGATGGTGTTAAATCTCTGGTAATCATTTTCACTATGTTATGAGAGTGGACTGCAGTATTATGGATAAGACTAAAGATTGGAATGGATTATGTTGGACATAAGTTAGTATTGTTTAAGGATAGAAGTTTTCTCGATATTATTGATGGGCTGTTATAGTAATATAGTTTTAGAAAAAGGACAACCTGCAGGACGGGCGACAGGCCATCGCGTCGGACAAGGATGTGGGAATCGAACCCACAACCGAAGTGCGACTGGCCTTTATCGCCTACCACTAGCCTAAAGGAAGTCCCTGTTTATTAGAAACTAGTTTTATTATATTAAGCTGTATGATATATGAAGTATAAGTCCATTTTAGGAACCATATATGATTAATCTCACTATAGATCGACTTATGTATATAATTTTTGCTAACCTTTTGTTTGAGACTGATGGAAGGACCCGTCATTCTATCACATGATCTGCTAACACTTCACGAATAACAAATTCAACTTCATTTATTTAAGAGATGAAGTGGAAATTGTTAAAGGCACGAACAACAGTGAGATTGTACCAAAATAAAGTAAGTATTTATTCTAATTCAAATTCTTTAACTTTAGGGAAACGATCTTGAAAACCAAAAATGTTGTCCTAGTGATCTTATATCTGATTAATAAGATGGTACCTTAGATCGTCACAAATTTATGGCTTTGTGATTGCTGGCTTTTCCATAGCCATGTTATCTACCACTCTCCATCAGAACATGATGGTTAGATTTCTCTTCCATATCCATATTTTCACCTACGTGGAAACCCAGTGATTAGTTTATTTGGGTAACCGTTACGTTTCATACTTTTGTTTTTAAAGATTGGTTTTGATATTTCTTTTTACGATGTGGGTTTCTATTAAAGAAACTTTCGAATAGTAAACCATTTATAACCCCGACGAATTTCGAGGGCGAAATTCATTTTAAGGGGGGTAGAATGTAACAGCCCGAGATTTTATGAAAAATATTCTTTTTAATTTTATTAATGTCTTGTGTTGTACGCTACACCAAAAGGAGCTTGCACAACACACATCCTTGACTTGCCTTGCATTACACGCAATCGCGACCTTCCTCGATAGCGTGTGTAGTACGTAATACTGAGTTTCACTAAACAACGATATGCTATTAAAATATTATTAAAACTAGCCGTTATGAATAGTAATAACCACCTTTTAAAATTTTAGAAATTTCATCTCTCAAAATGGACTTTATTTTTGGATTCGGAGTATCGAATTTAGCCTAAGGTGAAATTTTGGTACTTTTCGGATAACTTTCATATTCTGATGAATTGTGAAAATTACTAAATTATAATTAAAAACAACTTTTTTAATCGAAATAATTAATAGTGATAAATTATTAATTTGAGTGGTTTTAAAGTATATTTAGAATATATTTTTACAATTTAATACAATGTTGGTCATTGAATGTAATTTCACATTTAAACCAGATATAATCAAGTGTCAATCTTTTGATAGATATTGTTTCTTAAAAACACGCTATTTGTTTTAACAGCGGGATTTAATTATAAAATTAATTAATGAAACTTCTATGTTATGAATTTGGTAAAATAGACTTCATTTTTGAATTCGGAATATGAAATATAGCTTAGGATGAAATTTTGGTATTTTTCTGAAAACTTTCAATTTTTGATGAATAGTGAAAACACTAAGTGGTAGGTTAAAAACTGAATTTTGCATAAAACTTAATTTTACCGCTTCTGTGAATGGAATTTCAAAAATACGACAGACACGGTTAATATCAAGGACTAAAATGTGGTTCAATGAGATGAAAATAATTTTTGGTGAATAGTAACTTTTTACTTTTTTTTACCACGGTTAATAGTAAATAGGGCAACTAAGGGTAAATATGATATTACTATTACCCTAACACATGTCCTAATTATATTGGATAAGTGTAATTCGACCAAAAACAACCTTATGAATATAATATGACCATTTAGGTCCACTTGGATTAGATTATGACATTTAATATTATTTTATTTAATGAATAGTTAAAATAGTTAAAATCAAAGTTTAATAACTAAAACATTTTTAATATAGGGTTATACATAAGATAAATTCGACTATAAATATTCATTAGAAATATAAAATGATTTCCTACATAATGATATTTTATTTATAATTTTTAGACTTTAAATAAATTAATTTATTTATGACACAACGATGATGCAGTAATTACCCTTTTAAAGAAATATTAACATAATTGATGTTATAAATGCTCAAATGAATGTAATTTGAGACTTTTTATGAATTCCACTAATTTTATAGGTTACTATGATATATTAGTGTTGATTTAATCAACTTGGTTCGAACATATAATTCTGTTATGACTTTCACAAAAATCATATATCAAATAGTGTCAAAATTGACACAAAATAGTTTTTAAATCAAATATTATATTATTAATTGTTATTTTATTCCTAAAAATCTAAGGTTCAGCCAAATGACTTAGATAAGGATATATATATTAATAATAAACAATTTGGGGTTCGTTTGTCCTATTATAGTAAGTGTATTAACCTTATAGTGAAAGAAAACAAAAAGACACGGTAAAAGTTAAATTATTTAACTTAGAGTTAAATTTAATTGATAAGGTTAAAATAATACCCTAAACTTGTCTAAATACTATTGGTTGATATGATTTCGACCCATCCCCACTTTAGCTTCAAAATAAGACCCTTTGGAACCATTATAAACCGATTTTGACTTTAATATAAAATAATATTTTGAGATATTCCTAAGGTGCCGCTCTCCTCCCTTATAAAAGGACACCTCCTCCCCCTCCTCCTCACACCAATTTGAGCACTCAAGCTCGGCCAACCCCTACCAAAATCTCTTCTCCACTTCCCTAGCAACATCCTAGAGGTTCTGGTCTTCCTCAAAGACCAATTTTAGTGCCCTAAGAGGAGGTCTCAAAGAGGCGTTTCAAAGAAGAGGTAATTACCGTTACCAATTCTTTCATCTTTATTTCTTCTTCCACTTCTTCTTCTTAGGTTGTTTCATTATGAAGTAATAACATCAGTATCACTCATATACTGATATTTTATTTTAAGTATGAAACAACCCTATTTCACCATCTATCCATCCTACGGAAAAATAAATCACCGCGCGTGCGTACGTACGGAATACCGTCTCCACGCCGTGGTGTAATCTATTTTCCACCACCACCTTACATGGATGGGTATAATGGTGTAAAGAATAACTATACATAGTTATTACAACATCATATTGATTCTGATATATTGTATAATCCACTCCAATTCAATTCAATAATTATGGAAATGATATCATCGCTCGTGCGTACGTACGAACTACCGTCTCCACGACGCGATGAGATTCATTCTTAATGATTAACCATTCATGAATGATTATAAAGTATATATAATAAGTACTAATGAAATATATGACATAATAATGATACTGGATTTATGTATATATATATATATGTATGTCATCTACTTACTTCCATTCAAGACAATAAGGAAAGAAAAACAGCGTTCATGCGTACGTACGGACTACCGTCTCCATGAACGGTGTTTTTCATTTCATTTATCTATCTATTATATATATATATATACTGAATATATATGATATATAAATCATATTTTATATTCTGGAAGTAAGTAAATCATGATATAAGTAATAATAATGTCAAGAACAACAAGTCAAAACACCTACGATAAATGAAACGATTTTACCCAAAACGCTTCTTTAACATGGAATTTACAAAAGAACAGGTAATATAATGTCATAAGTGAACCATATATGATATCATAACAATGAATATGATTCTTTGATAAGTCAATGACATTATTTAAATCATTATACAGGAGGTTCGGACACTTACGAAGCAAATCGGACCTAAGGTAAGGGAAATATCACAATCTCACTTTTATCTGAGATTGTTTATACTTTGGCATTTACTGGGGTGTATTTTATCATCCACATCCATGTTCCCTCAATATGTAATATTGTTTCCGTCCACTTACAATAGTTTAAATCCAATTTTACCCTTCGGTGAGTTTTTAGTAAAGAATATGAAAGGAATCTTTTGTCGCTTTTTCGTACGAGGTACTTTTTGACTTTTCCGACAAAAGTACGAAGAATGTTTTTTTTAACTTATACGGCACGAACGGATTTTTACGGTTTTATAAAGCCTTATTTTCATGAACCTTCCTCCAAAATATTTCATGACTATTTTCAATAAAATCTCTTTCTTTTAAAATTGCATGATGTTTTGTGAAAAGGAATTGATTTTGAAGAAGAAAGGATATTTTCCTCAAGAATTCATTTCAAGTGTTTTATCAAAATTATTTTACATCTAAGATAATAAAGGGTTATGTTTATATCCATATTTTTACATTGATTTGACTATGTTTTGATGGAATTATGTTTATGAATTCCTTTATCTTATATGAATGGTTTTATGATGTCATGTTGTTTAAGAATCCCATTTTTATTACTTGGGTTATGCTATGATGTATGGTTTATGATTTTGTGGAACACATAAGAATGGTATCATTATGAGATGGGTGGGACCTATATCTCCCTCCAATGCATTGGGTAAAGATTTTATATCTCATGATATAGACATGGCTGAAATGGTAGGTTATACCGGTTCAGTGAAACAGGACTGAAACGAGGGTTACTCGATTCAGAAAGGGACTTTGTCCACTAAGATAGTCTTGGCAATGAGTCTTGACTAACAAGAAATGATTCTCTATGATTATGTGTGTATGCCACAAAGTTTCATGTTTTAAGTTATGATTATTGGGATTTCATTTCACTACTATGATTTATCCCATGTTATGAAATTATGCTCTCTTTTGCAGGTTAAGATTTCCAAAAGTTATGTTCTTATGAATATGATGTGATTGATTTTTCTTTTGTATACCCTTACTGAGCATTTTAGCTCACCCTTTTATGTTTTATTTTCCCCAGGATATAAAGAAAGGTTTTAGGTTAAAAAAAGGGAAGATCTTTATGGGAGATATTGAAGATCTTTCACCACGATTAGAAGATTACATTCCGAGTTTCCAAAGACACTAAACTATTACGATCCTTGTGTGTGTGTTTTTGTTATGTACTAAGTATTCCGCAAATGTAATGTAATGTCCATGTACGTCAAGCTTCGGGTCTCTACAAACCTAACATGGTTAGATTCATGGTTGGTCTAACCATGTGAAAACCATGAAAATTCACTCTGTCCCAAATGTCAGCATCCCTTCATAGCTGAGAACCTCAGGTCTCATAGTTATAGCCAAATTGTGCCTCCAACAAGTGCCACTGTGTATAACCACACAGTTTCATAGAAATCGTACAGTCTACACTAGACAGTTTCTCTCAACTTTTCAACCCATATTTTTGCCTCTTTTTCGAAACTTGAAGATCCGAACAAGCCTAAAATGCTCTTGGGACCTTCCTTATGCCATAGTTAACTTTTATCATGATTAAGAAAATGATTCAAATTGAAAAACAAATTATTCATGCCTTCATGAAAAGATGGATCATTACAACCTTGCTCATCACATGAGTAGCATCACCCCTCTCTAGGATAACCTCGTCCTCCACACAGTCCTTATACCACATGACCACATGATCGGTTCTAATCCTATAAAGATATCATACACCAATATCCTACCAACTGGAACCTTCTAGTTGTTTTAGATGACTTATCCCTACAACAACTACTTTTATCTCCAGTTTCATGGAATCACTCCATCGCTAGTGCCCGTTCCAACACTCCATCATAAGTGGGAATGAAGAGGGGTACCACACTAGCTCGAATATCTCTACGGATACCCCACTCAAACTTATTCACTCAGAATTATCCATTCTAAATCATATCAAGGGAGTACTGCTTAAGGTTAGTGAACCTTGCATCATAATCAATATCTATCATACCTCCCTACTGATGCACCAGAATCTCTTAAATCTAAACTAAGCACAATCATGAGGGGTATTACTCATCATGAAATAGTTTTTGGAAGTCATAAAATTAAAGTTTCAACTCCTCATGAATTTGTGTAACTAGTTTCAACCAATGCCCTACTGCATTGTGGAAAAGG
The DNA here is from genome assembly GCA_963277665.1 of Viscum album. NCBI lineage: Eukaryota > Viridiplantae > Streptophyta > Magnoliopsida > Santalales > Viscaceae > Viscum > Viscum album. The sequence continues at coordinate 384,954,394 of OY728137.1, forward strand.
CTACCTACTAATTCAACCACCTGATCATTCGGCGTTCAGATAAGCCTGAAAACATAGATCACTAACTCTGTCCAATCATTAACCACTTGGGGATTTGTCTCAACGTGAAACCTCAGCACTCTATGGCATTAGAACTAGCAAAGTGCGTTGATTCAATGCATATCCTCATCCTGATCTACTGGTACTATCTACTTCTCGATGGGTGGGTTTGATACTACATGTCCACCTAGAGGAAGTATCTTACGATATAGACACTGAAATGATGCCTCGTCACTCATCGTATATTTATCATGATCCTAAATCGATAACTTGGCTAGCTATCTTTGTGAAGGAATCCTGAAAATTTTAAAAAAGACAATCATGGTCAGATGACCATATTTATATGGGGATTAGACTTAATGATAGTCAAAGAATCAATCCTACATGATGCATGTACCAATTTTTCTTATAACCAATGTCTCGGTATGCTGAGCCGATAATCAGGTCGATAGAGTCTTGATATATGGATGCATTAGCCACCGTACCAACACTAGGTTCCCAGTCCAAAGAGTCACACTCAAGAAACTTTGAAATATTTTCCCCAATTCCTAACCAAATCCTCATAAGGGGAAAACTCCAAACACAATCCCAAGGAATGAACCACCTTTGATACCATTTGTCATGATCCAACTCGATGGGGCACGAGCCGTAACTACCCCATGCCTACCTCCATAGTATAGGGGCTAGTAATAATCATTGAAAAGCATAACTAATATGTATGTTATTTTCCTAATATACCTATACACATGCAACTAACCACCTCTAGGAAGAGGTGTAGAGGAATAAATATAAAATACAGTAACATCTATAGAAACAGTAATGCATGCAATAACCTCTAGGAAACACAAGAGTAAAACAATGTAATAAGTAAAGTAAAGGGACAAAATACACGCCCAAATATAAATATGTCCTAACCAAAAAATAACTTGAAAATTAAATATAGAGAGATCCTAGATCTATATATCTAAGCTCTAATCGCCATACGCTTTCAAATACACTAGGGTATCCCTATGCTCCTCTATAATCATTATTGACCTCTCTGTTGTATTTATAAGACACGACACATGTGAGAGAATCCTATCTAGGGGTAAGTATATACATACAAAATAGGATGCCTCGAAAGATGAAGGGAAGGATTTATGATACATGATATAACTAGATAGATTAACCCATAGTAAGAGAGAAACAAAAACTGAACAATAGGGATATATGATTTTAAAATAAACCGAGACGAGAGAGAAATGGGATCCCTATCTCATATCCCAGCCTAGGAAAATATTTTATCATCAGTTCCAAGAGGTCCATTAATGATGCACATCATCTCACATGTCTGTTCAAATAATTATCCATGTCAAGCCACACCTCTTCGTTGTTCCGCACAGTTTTAGGGACATGATCTCTATGTAGAGGACCCATTAACTAGTACAATATGAGGGTTATACTCTATAGATAGATAGAGGACTTATTCCTTGACTCTGTAGGAGTGTTCCACTCAATATATAAAGGACTCATACCCTGACTCCATAGGATTGTGCCACTCTAATAGATAGGTAGAGGACTCATTCTCTTTCTTAGTAGGAGTGTGACACTTAATAGGTAGAGAGAGGAATCATTATCTATCCTTGCAGGGTAGTTCCACTATAATGGTAGAGGAAATATGAACTAAAACTATAGGATTGTTCCACTCTTATGGTAGAGGACCCATTCCCTGACTCCGTAGAAGGGTTCCACTCTGATGGTAGAGGACTAATTCTCTGACTCTACAGGAGGTTGTCACTCTGGTGACAGATATAAGACCCATGACCTAACTTCATAGATGGGTACCACTCTAATGGTAGAGGAAAAATGCTCGCACTCCACAAGAGGGTTCCACCCTGATGGTATAGGATCCATGCCCAAACTCCGTAGGAGGGTACCACTCTGATGATCCTGCTTGATCACTGTAATCAGCAAGCATCTCCTAAAGAAGCTTCACACATGAAACATCTTGTATCATATCTCAAAACACGCTATGAAATCCACTATCACGTTATACATCAAAAATCACACTGGATAGGCTACTCATGTGAAAAAATATGATCTAAATGAAAGGGATATGAGAGTTAGAAAATTCCTCCAAAGGAGGTACAGGGCATGTAGGGAACCCACATGGTGTGTGTTCCCCCTCTGTTTCCTATCCATTTAATTTCCATTACATGGTTCTCTATCCATGTATTCATACACTAAGTGTAAGGTGACTACAAAGCATGTATTGTATACCCGAGGCTGAGTAGTGTTATCCTAGTTGTGATTGTGTCCTTCAGGTCGTATCCATGTACATTGGTCATGTTCTTGGTCATTCCCATGTCTGTGTACATGTAGGGTTACCAGCACTGAGTCACATGGCATGTGGGGGTTCCATATGATGTGTGATTTTTAACTCACCTGAAAACCCAAGATTCCACAGCTAGGTCACTTAACAACATTTGTTCATCCTAGTACATGTTTTGTAGTCGGGATTTTTACAAAAACCCAAATCCACTCCATGCATCTCAAATATAGATTCTCCATCATCAATCTCACCATTTAACCACTGTTAATAAATGGTAATCACCTCCGGATGTTATTTTATTCCCTCTAGTGGCTGGATATTGGAGTTTTGATTATATGTTTGATACTTGCACATGTCATTGCATCTCTAGTCGTCTCCCGTTCCTTCGCCAAATTATTGATCCATGGTGGAATCACCCACATCCCAAAAGTAATCCTAATCCATCCTATAATCACTAATCCTTTCATTTCATGTGAATCTTCTATGAATCTAGGGATCTGATCATGCTTTATCCCCCCCAGCAATGTCGAAACATGGTCATCATAGGACAACGGAAAAGAACGCAAAGAACTATGGGGGGAAAGCATGAGAAACAAGGGTAAAAAATCATTGGACAAGAGTTCTTGGCCAAAAAAAATATATTGGGGTAGATGGGGTGAGAAATATGGTATAATGAGAGTAAAAAATCGAATAAAAAATTTAATATGATGTGCAGGATCATGAAAAGGATGAATTTGAACGTAAATCAAAGAATAACAGTATGATCATGATCAATAATTTAATCATAAGGGAATAATACACAAATGATGAGTCCTATATTGATATTTGATCATTGGTTGGTGAAGAACTCAACTTTCAATGATGGGGAAGATCCTTTACATTTGCTACGCCTTGATTCACCTGCATCCGGAAGCTCACCGTCATCTGATCTCATTCTGCCAATGTAGAATGGTGGATTATTCCTCTTAATGTTCCCAAGGTTATTCAAATAACCTTTTAGATTCTTCATAATGATGTATTTATAGAAGGAGACATATTTAGGTTATTTAATGAATTAATTAAATTGGTTAATTAATTAATCCACTGAATGCGCCCACCAATGGCCGCTTTATCTGAACGGCATGCGCCGAAAAACTTTAGGTCATGCCTATGGTAAAACTCACACTATTAATTAAACCATGGTTTTATATTTTTTATTTGAGGTTCTAAAAAACCATGCGTGTGTGATATAAAATATTTTTAATATTTTTATAAAAATAATTTTGGGCACACCGGACCTCGAAATCATGTGTCATCTCAGTGCCTAGATTAAAAAATATTTATAAATATATTTCAAAGTATTACAAGGAAAAAATAGGGTCTCTGCATCACACCATTAAAATTCCAATGAACAGTAACTTCTCCAATGAGCTCAAGGTAGAAGAGAATCGTGGCGCAAATCAAATGGTGCAGGATGATTAGATCTGGCGTCCAGGCTTATTTTCATATGTTTAATGATAGGGAAATAGTGAATGATATCCACCATACCACATAGAATATATAATCACTTGAGAACTTCCTTTTATTACAAGACCCTTCGGTCACTCAGTAGATGCGAGTATCGGGGTCTGCTCCCGACACCTGCTAGCAAAACCCCATAATGGTATGCTTCTCCACTATCATGTCACCCCCAACGGTAGTGCCACTATTCACCCATGTCTCTACTTTGGCCCACTATGAACATTTGAACCCATACTAGCTGTCTAAGGGTGGACTTCCCAACTAAGTAGTAGTTTCAGTCCCCCTTCATATGGGCAATGAGGTTGGCCTATTTTTTAGTAGTCTTCAACAAGACAACTTATCATGCCATATAGGTTTCCAATAAAATCTCTTCTACTTCTTAAATCAAATGGTGTAAACATTGTTCCATCATAACGCAATCAACATATGCCTTCTTAGAACTTAATACTAGTTCAACAATCATCACATTCAAAAATCATTTACTATTTACCTTCACAACCTATTGATAATAATTTCAACTTCAACACAAACTTAATAAAAAACTTGGATTCGTCACCTTCCTGGGATGGAAGTAAGCTGAGGATGACACCCCAATCCAACCTCCAATGGGCTAGGGGTTGGAAACTAGCACCTAGTAAGTATATCGTAAAAATGGAAGGACTTGGACTAAGTAATTTTATGCACACTCAACCATATCCACGAAATAGTGTAGCGATATAATAAAAGACTAAAACATCTATAATATAAACAATTCAGGAAACAGACTCTAGGAAATAAATCAAATAAATAAAATTTAATTTAAAATATATAAAGGTAAAAAATACACACCCAACTAGAAATGAGGTCCCAATATGAAAACAACTAGAAAAGGGAAAATAGTGAAGAGAGCTCATCTCATAATCTCCAATATTGGCCAAAAAACATGGCTAAAACCAAAAACCGCAACGCTACACTAAAACCAGGTTGCCTGAGGTCACCAACGATCTTCCTGACATCTCCATAATACAAAACATGTGCGGAAAATCTCATGCATGGGTGAGTATAGTCATACCCAATACGATGCCTCAATAACCAAGAAGGTAGAAATAGATATAATAATAGTTTGATCAACCCATAATTAAGAGGGAAAAGAAAACCCCAAATCATATATGCTCAAAGAAACCCAATAGAATAGAGTAAATGGGATCTCCAACACTCAAGCTAGCTAATAATAAAGAGTCTACCTACAGCTCTAAGGGTCCCATCATAGATTCCAAACACCTTGAATAACCTGATAAGATATATAGTTGAGGTCTCACTCCATGACACTAAATTCCATAGCTAAGGGATCATTATATCCTACCCAATTCATCTCATGTAACATATCAAGAAAGAGTATGGAGGACCTACACCTCTCTACTACATGCCACAGCTGAGGGAGCACTACTCCAATGAAGGACATACCCACCTCTAGAGCTCAATAACAGGTAGTACACCCTATAGATGGAGGACCTACATACTCTATAATGAGGGGGTTTTGTCTCTAACTATATATGGATATGGGGGACCCACCACCTAGAGATAGATAGGGGAGTGTCGACCCTGGTAACAGTTCGATGATCACACCCAAAACTGCCATGGGATAATCATCATTGAAATAAGTGTACCACTAACATCACCTAGTTTCATATCTATGATGCCAAAATTAGTTCTACCATTGCATTCTATATGGAAAAATACTTAGGATAGGATACTCATAGGCCCAAATACAAGTTCCAAAGAAGGATATGCTCAAGGTAGGAGTTTTTAAAAAAAGTACATGGCATGTACACAGGGTCACAAGTATAACGACCCATAATTTTCAAACATAGATATTATATATTAATAGATAAATATTCATTACATAACATCATGATCCATACCACAATTTTATAGGTACAGTATATTTTGAAACTTAGACACATGAATAAATTGTTTATAAGAGTCTCCCATTATGTTCTTCATAACTAACACCCTTCTTAGGAATATCATACTTAAAATATTTATTCATAACTTAGGGAAGGGAAACATAAGAAAGGGTGATCTCAGATGCTCACAAAGGTTGAACAAGAAAGATATCAATGATCACTAAAACATAACAAGAGTGAAAGGTTATGGTAAAATGACCATAACATTTGAAAATCATACCCTGTATATCAAATATATTAATATTTATTTAGGGAATAAAGTTTTGCAATTCATAAGACGTGAATCATAAATAAATCAAAGAACATAAATCATTAGAACATAACCTAAACAAAGTACTGTAAAAGAAACATAATATTATAACATTAAGGAGATTTTTAAATAGAAATAGGTTCTCTCATTATGTTAAGGACATGAAATAAAGCCCTCACATAAACCTATGTACATGAAATCTAGGAACACATATAAACTTATGGACATGAAATCTAGGTCCACACATAAACTTATAGATATGAAATCTAGGTTCACACATAAACTTATGGGTGTGAAATATAGGTTCACTCATAAAATTTGGAACATGAAATCAGGTTCACACATGACATATTTTTTATCATGAGTTATTCATCTTTACCAAATTCATTAGGGGATTTAATAGATCCAACTGTATTATAACCACAATCCATTCATATAAATGCCGCAAGATAATATCATAAACCATTGAAAAATAAATGGGTTTTGTAAAAATATCATCATCATAATAATAAACTATCCTGAGAAATTATAAGGATGGTATAATTGGATTAAATCCCCAATACATCATAATTAATACCAACAGATTTCATCTTAGATAAAAATTCCTTTAAAATATCAATTTAAGTGTTTCTTAAGGAAAATATCATTTTCACTTTAAAATCACTTCTTTAAAATAAAAAATTTTCAAAATATTAAAGAAAACACTTTATCTGAAAATAACCTTAGAAAATTTTAAAGGATGGTTTAAAGTATTTATGGGTCATGATGGTGTTAAATTTCATTCAAGTCATATAGGTCAAAAATAACATTCCTTTCATATTTTTTTAAAAAATCAAAAAGTACCTCATTCGGAAAAAGATAATAATATTACTTTTAAACCATCTTGTAAAAAATTAAATCATGGGTAAAAATGAATCTAAAACAATCATAGGATAATAATAAAAACATTTTAAAAAAATTAGAAAGCATGGATATGAAAGAAAAGGTATTTTTGATCGAAGAGGAAAATAAAGTTAGTTTTCCTTAAAAATATTCTTTCGGTCTCTTGAATACATAGAGAGAGGAAAATAAAGGTAAAACATGTATTCTAAATAAATATACATAGGATAATAAAAAATCATGAGTTTATTATGAGTTATATCATAATATTTCATCATTTGAAACACTTTTATAAAAAATCTTGTTAAACAATGAGATTGTAACATAAAACCCTTATGCTTTGGTAACATTCGAATCTAAGCCCCATGAAAGAATAACATCAAATGGAAATTAAAATATAATAAAAATAAATATAATAATTATATAATATATCAAATGATATTAAATAATCCTCATAAAATAATATAGGTTCATAATATAACATATTTCCCAAATAAGATAATATGAGATCATAAACCCTTGTAATGATCATAACCTTAAAGTAAGAATTAATCAATGAAGTGATTATTTGTATAAAATATAAATCCACAAAAATACTATAGAAAATAAAATATAATATAATAAGAATTAATTTTACACATAATCATTAATTAACATAGTCAATGAAGTATAATAATAACCCAATGAATTGGAAATTATGTTAAGAAACCCTTTACCTCGAGTTCCACTTACTTCGAAAGCACTCTAACCTCTAGTATAATAAATTTAAATTTATTATACCTATATTAAAAATCATTTATATACTTATAATATCATATATTATAACTTTATAACATTTCAAAACCCATTTATCATTAATTCCTTATTAAAATTATTATTTTTGGGAATTAAGAGTTTCGTTTATCATGAGTATTTTAGTTTAGTAGTTCCAGTCCTTGTACTTTGATCACAGTTTCATAATATCTATAATTTTAATAATTAAATAAATATAATATATATTAATTATTTATATATATATATAGATCCATTCATATAATTTATAGATAGAAAAATTAATTACATCATTCATGGAGAAAATAGGCTGGACATGGGCATGAACGCTATTTTCACTTTTTGATAGGTGGAATGAAAGAATGGTAAATAATAATTCAATTTTATAGAATCATTACTATATAATATATATCATGTTTATTAATTAAATATAACCTTATTACCATCGAATTAAATGTAAATAAAAAACAAATCACATTGCTTCACGGAGGTGGTAGTCCCCACGTACGCACGAGCGACATTATCGTTTTCCAAAGGATTGGAAGGTAAGAAGGTATAAGTGATATTATAATTCAATACGTATAATTTTGTCATAAATATTATATATAAACATTAAATCCATCATAATTACTATCCATAAAATATGATGATGAAAAATAAATAGTATCACTATGTGGAGATGGCAAGTCGCACGTACGCACGAGTGATGCTTTCACCTCCTATTTGATGGGAAAGAGAGTGGAAAATGGATATTTAATAATCATAATAATATTTAATAATATTTAGTATACTTAATTTATTATTCTATGATAAATACAATAGATTTATTGGGGGTAAATAAGGAGTAAAAAATAAATTGATCGATTAAGGTGATTACCTCTTCTTTGAAAGAACTCCTTTAGATATTCTCTTAAGGATGCTAGAGTTTATCTTTTGGGAATAATAGAATCTCTATAATGTGACTAAGGATGTTTTAGTTGGATTTTTTTAGGGTTTTATTGAGATATATGGATCAAATGTGTGAATATGTGAGTGGAGGAGGTTCCCTTTTATAATTGAGGTGAGGGGAACTTTTGAAATTTCGTAAATGTTTAAATTATCATAAAGCAATTCTCAAAAAAATCTTCTAAATAATAATAGATTCAAATATAAGATAGTATTTTTTTTATAATCCCATCATCCAATATAATTTTTATAGGTTTAAGTTTTGTTTTAAACCTTATATTTTGGTTTAACCCCTTAGTTAACTCATTTTAACCTTAACCACGGTAAGAACTTTTCACTCTTAATGGGTTTTAATTTTACTTATAAGGTAACTATTGAATCATAAATGGAAAAAGGATAACATTTTAGACCATATATTATCCTAACTGTCCTATTAAAATATTTTTATAATTTTCAAATAATTTAATGGAATATTATTTCCATGAAATATCACTAAAGTCATTTTTTATAATATTCATTTAATTTAAATTTTAATCACATCAAAACAAAGATTTAATTATAGTATAAATATTTTAAGCATTCATAATACGTACTAATTATTTATAAAATTATTGGATATACTAATTTATCCAAATTACATTACTTTTAATATTTTTAAAATCATTTATTTTATTTTTCTACTAATTGAATAAATATTGTATTAGCATTGCATAAGAATTTAAGGTAATTATTTCATTTATAAAATTAGAAACAAATTAAAATAATAACAAAAAATCTTTAAAATTCACTTTTGGAATGGAACTTATACTCTTTTTTCATAGGTAATAATTTAAGAGATATTAAATTCAAGAGAATGACATTTTTAACTTTATCTTTTACTTAAATATTATAAATGTAATTATCGAGAGAAAATGGAACTAAAATGACATATATTTGAGAATTGGATATAATTGGATGAAATAAACTCCTCCAATAAAATAAATTCATGTTTTTTGTGGATTTTGAGAACTTATTATATTATTTTTAACCCTAATTAACCCATTTTACCTTTACCATTATAATAAAAATTTATTATGGTTATTATTCATTATGTCCAAAAGTAAAAGTGAACCATTTACTAAATTTGGTATTTATAATTACAAATATTCAATCCATTTTTCAATATTCAATTCCTATAAGTGTCATAAATTAATTTAATACAAAAACTTAAAGAAAAATGAAAAATGATTTTTTCAGAAAAACTATCTTTTAAGTATAAAAATAATTTTATATCAAATTAAAGTATAAAATAAATTCTAAATAATATAATTATATTTTTTTAATAAAAATGAAATAATTATATTTTACAACTAATTAAAATATAATTTCACTTTTTAAATAAAATAAAATATAGTTTTCAATAAAAATTAGTATTTTTTATTATTCATTGAAAAATAAAACCTTTTAAAAAATTATAAAAAAATAATCATAAGATTGATTTCATATAATGAATTAAAAAATCATAAAAAAATCTAAATATTCCAGAAATTAATTTTAATATTTTCTCACAAAAATGAATAAAAATATTTTTTAAAGAAAGTTGATTTTTGCAGCATAAAATGACTTTACTAAAAATTCAATTCTCATTTACTTAGAATTAATCAATAAATTTTTATTAACTAGGTCCTTTTTATATATATATTATAATTTGGTTAACCCTTTTTAAACCTTCTAATTCAATGGTTACGTTGTAAAGATAATATTTCATGGTTCATTTAAGTTTGGTGTTGTATATCATATACTCTATCAAACATAGGATTCTTTTAAATTATCAAGGTGTTACATTCTCCCTACTTTAATAAATTTCATACTCTTAATTTTAACTTGTGCTCAGTAATCAAGGATTTGATATTTAAAAATTCCTTTGGTTAAAAACCCACATCATAAAAAGGGTTAATAAAACTTCATGTTGAAAAGTAGGAAATATAAATATGATGTTTATCTAGAATAACACATATTTAGGTTTCCAATTATGTGTGAATTAGTGGAAACTGTAAATATATACATGGATGAAAAAGTAATGTCCATAAAATTATGGAGAGTGGCAGAGAATATTTTTCATAATAAAGTGAATGATCATGAGAAATTTAACAACCACAAAACCATAGATTGATGAGGTGTGAAAAGATCATTATTCATCATAATTAAAGGTAATAGGATAACATTTTTTTTTCAAGATCATTTTACTAGAGTTGAGTAATTTCTTTACCATGTAGACTAAGAAAATTATGAAATATACTTACTTAGAAATTATAATTTTATCCTTTAATAAATTTCCATTTAATCTAATTTTTTTACTCTAAATAATTAGTATTCGAGATGAATTTTTCATACAAGAATAACTCAAATGAACATTTAACGGATCAAAAAAGTATACCAAGATATCCATCCTATCTTTAGGTATTAATCAAAACCAAAAAATATGGTTATTACAAGGTAAGATAATTTAAAAAAAATAAACCTTTAAATGAATAATACACTATTAATCTCAAAATTCTCAACAATAACAACCAAAGTTAAACTTATATTGTTTCATATATAACTATGTAGAATACTGTAAGTTCAAAACCCAAAAATAAAGGGACTTGATTCACAAATTCTTCCATGATAAATGTATCATTATTCTCCAAATTATACCCAAAAATATATATTTCCTAATCATATAATCTTCAAAAGTTTATAATCATTTCCATAAATAACCTAAATCATCATAAATCCACATTAAAATCATATATTCTTCCAAAAGATAATTCAACATTTACCCTTAAGGTAAAACCCATACTACTGAAAGTATTTCCATTTTCCTTAGTCATAAAATTTTCCTAAAATTAACTTAATATTTATGTTTTAAATAAAATCAAATTCATACTAACTAAGACATCATTTCGGCCAGTGGTAGGTGTTTCACCCTTGTCACTCATTGGTTGTGGGTTCAAGCCTCGTGGCCTTACCGAATGTGACGGGTTATCACCCGGCCTACAGTTTCTCCTTTTTCTAAAACTATATCAATGTAACTCTTATAATATTTCTAAAAATTTGGTGAATACCCTCAAAAATAGTTTCAACTTTTAAGAAATTTTTAACCTCAATGGTTATTTCATACCCTTCAACATAAATCTTCAAAAAATTAACAACATTAATCCAAAATAGCATCACATGTTAAACCTAAGGGTTTAATATACCTCAACCCAATGAAACATTTCCAAAAATATCATTAATCACTATGATAAATAATCTTATAATATACTGAAATTCCCTAAAATATCATGTATTAAATTTATATACTGACCTAAAAGGTATTCATTGTCTTGACTATAAATATCTTCAAAATATATCCTTATCAATGAATTAATTTTCAATCATCAATATTATCTATATCTCACTATCTAAAAGACTGTAATTATATTAAAATTTTATTATCCTAAATGGTTATTTAAGCCTCAATAAATTATTCTTCATAAAACCTAGAAAAATTTTCAAATCACCTTAAAATCCCATCTCTTAAAACATTAAAAATGGGGTGTTGATGTCTTTGAACTTATGATCAAACTTAAACTTATAAAATCATGATGGTATCCATAACTTTTAAGTTATACTCTCATTAAAACATATATATTTCCCAAATTAACCTAATCCTTCTTCCTCAAATAGCATCATGTACTATTGAATATATTCTATAAATCTTAAAATGAAATAAAATTCATCAAATATGGCTTAATTCACCTTGTCATAAAATAATTACCCAATTTATAGGTCACCAATACTATACCATTAATTTAAATCATATCTTTATCCCAACTAAACATTATCACCTCACCACTAAATCACTTTTCTTGGTTATGAGAACCATTCAACATATGTTTTCAAATAATTAAAGAAAACTACTGTGGAGAAATCCTTAGATGGATAATTATTAATATATCCAATTATCATTGATATAATTCTTGAGTCACAACATATAAAGACTTCAATCCTTTCACTTCAAAGAGTTTCATAATATAGGTCATTCCTTGGTATAGCTGTTAACCCTTGTATTATAAACTTAGCTTATATAATTCTCATATTCTCCACACATGAGATATTGAACTATAAATAGTTCCTTAGGATGTACTTTATTTTTCTCCATCTAAATATTAATTTTTTCCTTATAAATTAATTTTTCTATACTCTTAATTTCCATATTGAAAACGTCTTCCCGTTCCTTTGGTATGATCCCTTGAGTTCTTCTTCTCATATTATCGACATGTAAGAAGATGAATCTTCTTTCTTCTATAGTTTTCATGAAACTTCTTATTTTTGTTATTAAGTGTGTTAAGAAACTTACCCAAGTAGAGTTTGTTAATTATATAATAGGATAAATGATTAGGAATAATCATAAGACTACGTATTCCAAATCCCATTTCATTTGGTTTCTCATTAAAATAATAATTCCATTGTCTTCCAGCATTAACATGAATCCCCCTAGTTCCATCCACTGACTAAAACTAAAACTTATAGTGTGAGAAATAATATTAATAGTGTGGAATCATGAAAAATCATTTATAGGGTTTCTAAATCATTACATATCCTTTTCAATCTATGATGCCTTAAGTTTAACCATGGTCATTCATGATCATTATAAAAACTGTAGGATATTATCCTATACTTATGTTTGTCCCTTGAGTTATCACTAATGTTTTCTTATAAAAGTTTCCAAAGGTTAACTAAACTTTTTTATGAAAAAAATTATAGTGACCCATAATTTTCATACATAGATATTACATATTAATAAATGAATATTTATTACATAACATCATGATACATGCCAAAATCATTTAGGTCTAGTATCTTTGGAAACTTAGATACATGAATAACTTGTTCATAAGAGTATCCCATTAAGTTCTTAATAAATATAACCCTTATTATACATATCATTCTTAAAATATTTCTTCATAACCTGGTGAAAGTAAACATAATAAAGGGTAATCTTAGATGCTCAGTAAGGGTTAACAGGGAGAGATCAATGATCACTAAAACATAGCATAAGCATAAGGGTATGAGAACCTGATTATAATTTTTGAAAACTATACCTTGCATAAAAAATATCTTAATTTTGATTCATGGAATAAATTTTGGTGTTTTATATGATTTGAATCATAAAGGAATCAAAGAACATAAGCCATGGGAGCATGACATAGACATAGGAGTGTGGAAAAAACATAAGCTTATAATATTGTAAACATGTTTAAATAGAAACAAGTTTACTCATTATATTAAGGGAATAAAATAATTCCCTAACATAAAATTATGGACATGAAATATAGGTCCACAAAGAACTTATGGACATGTAATCCAGGTCCACACATATACATTGGGACATGAAATCTAGGTCCATGCAAAAACTTGTAGGCATGAAATCTAGGTACATGAATAAAATTGTGAATATTATATCAAGTTCATGTATAACATATTTATCCCATGATTTATTCATATTTACATAATTCATTTTAGGGATTTAATAGACCCAACCTTCTAATAACCATAATACATTCTTATAACAGCCATAAGATAATATCATAACCCAGAGAGAAATAAACGGGATTTGTAAACAGCTCATCATCATAATCATAAACTATCCAGAGAAAGAATAAGGATATTATAATTGTATCATGTCCACCATTAAATCATAATTAACATCAAAGGATGTCATATTAGAAGAAAATTCACTTAAAATATCACTTGGAGTATTTCTTGAGGAAAATATCCTTTTCACTTTGAAATCATTTCTTTAAAATATAAAAAATGTCAAAATATTAAATAAAACACTTTCTTTTTAAATAAAATTGGAAAATTATAAAGTAACATCAAATTATTAAGGTTTTATGATGGAAGGAAACTTTTTTATGTCATATAAGTTAAAATAAAACATTCATTTCATAATTTTGTAAAAAGTCAAAAAGTACCTCATTCAGAAAATGACAAGAAGATTTATTTTAAAACATTTTGTAAAAAAATAAATTATGGGTAAAAATGAATTTAAAAATCATAATATAATAATAAAAACATTTTTTAAAATATTTTTAGAAAAAAAGGATATGAAAGAAAAAGGATGTTTGACCGAAGAGAGAAATAAAGTCAGTTTTCCTTAAAAATATTATTTCAGTATCTTGAGTACATAGAGAGAATAACATGAAGGTAAAACATGTATTATAAATAAATAATAAGATGAGAAGAAAAAATCATGTGTTTCTTGATATGTATACCATAATATTTCTTCATTTTAATCTTATTGATAAACAATCCCAGTAAACAATGAGATTATAATATAAAACCTTACCACTTTAGTAACATTCAAATCGTAATCCCCATGAAAGAATAAATTCAAATTAAACTTTAAATATAAGGAAAATATAGATAGTCATCATATAAAATGTCCAAGTATATTAAATACTCTTCATAAAAGAATATATGTGCATAATATAACATATATCTCAAAGAAGATAATTTGAGATGATAAACCCTTACAATAATCATAACGTTAAAGTGAGAATTAATCAATGTAGTGATTGTGTGTATAAAATGTAAAACCAAAAAAATATAAGTGGAAATAAAACATAATAAAATCCTAAGTAATTTCATAAATAATCATGGATTGATATATTCAATGAATTAGAGGTAAATCCCAATGAATTTTAAATTAAGTTAAGAAATCCATTACCTCTAGTTCCACTTGCTTTTGAAAAACTCTAACCTACTGTATAATAAATTTAAATTTATTATAATTCTATACCAAAATCATTTTTATAATTTTAATATCATATATTATCCCTTTATAACATTTAAACACCCATTTATTAATAATTCCTTATTAAAATCTTTATTTTTTTATTTTAACTGCTTCAATTATCATGAGTATTTCAGTTCAGTAGTTCTGGTCCTTGTACTTTGATCATGGTTTCATCATATATATAATTTTAATAATGATATAAATATAATATATATTCATTATATATATATATATATATATATTCATCCATAAAAGTTATAGATGGAAAAATGAATTACACCATTCATAGAGACGGTAGGTCGTACGTATGCATGAACGTTATTTTCACTTTTTGACAGATGGAATGAAAGAAAGTTAAATAATAATACACCTTTTAAAAATAATTATTATATAATATATATCATATATATTAATTAAATTTTTCCTTATTACCGTACAAGTAGAATATAAAGGGAAAAAACAAATCGCATTGCTTGGTGTGGGTGGTAGTCCACATCTACGCACGAGCGACGTTATCATTTTCCAAAAGATTTTAAGGTAAGAAGTTAGATTTGATATTATAATTAAAGAATTATAATTATTTCATAAATATCATATAAAATAATTAAACCCATCATAATACCCATCCATAAAATATGGTGATGAAAAATGAATAGTCTCACTACAAAAAGACGGTAAGTCGTACGTACGCACAAATGACACTTTCACTTCCCATTTGATAGTAAAGAGGGTGTACAATGGTGATTTAATAATAATAATAACATTTTAGTATATTTAGTATAATAATATTATTATTTTATGATAAATACCATATATTTAGAGGAGGTAAAGAATAAGTAAAAAGAAAGTGATTTGTTATGGTGATTACCTAATCTGGGAAAGAACTCCTTCAGATATCCTATTAAGGATCCTTGGGTTGGTATTCTTGGAAGACTATAACTTATAGTATCTGGATAAGTATTTTGGTATTTTGTTATGTTTTTTTCAAGCTATATTCCTAAAAATGTGTGAATAAGTGGGGGGAGGCAATTCCCTTTTATAATTGATGTGTCGTGGACTTTTGGAATTTCTTAAAAAATTAAATTATAATAGTAATTATCAAAACAAATTCTTCTAAATGTCCATAAGTTTGAATCTAAGGTAGTATTTGGTTGTAATACCATAGACTAATATAATTTATATAGGGTTAAGTGGTCTTTTAAATCTTGACTTTTTGTTTAACCCCATAGTTAACCTATTTTAACCTTAACCATGGTAACAACTTTTTCGTTATAAAAAGGTTATAATTTTACTAATAAGGTAACTATTGACTCAAAAATGGAAAAAAGATAACATTTTCAACCATATCATATACTAATTATCTCCTTTCAGTATTTTTATAATTTTTAAATAATTTAATAAAATATTGTTTCCATAAAATATCATTAATGTTATCTTTGACGCTATTAATTTAATTTGAATTTTAATGAAATCAAGACAAAGCTGGATGTAACAACCCAGAAATACATAAATGGAATTTCCCTTATTATAATTATGTCATTCAGTATAATTCACATACATAAAATTGATAAATCAGTAAAATTTTATTCTTATAAATGAAGAATGATTTATTAGTTAGAAACTAAACTAGTAAGTATTCCAAATAATATGATGGGATAAAAAATAGAAAATAATATGAGTAATATATGAAAATTTAGATCTACATGATTCAATACAATGACCACACTCATGAACAAATCTATAGAAATAAAGCATGATTTTTATAACATAATATTAATTTTGAAGATGAAAGTATCTATAACCTTGAGAGAAAACAGAAGCGAATGAAGAATGAATGGAATAAGAGGTATTTATAGGAATTAGGGAACCCATATGACTATAAAAACTCTGACCATTGAAATAGTAACATAGCCATTAGAATAGTAATATAAATGTTAGTCATAGTAATTTGACTATTATAATGGTATCCTCACTTATAGAAGTGTAACATAATTTTTTTGTATCGTATAAAATGAATATGTGATAAATTTTAACTAGGGTACAAGTAAATAAATGTTTTAAAAATGATAAATTAAGTGTTTGTATTTTTCTAAAATGAAAAATATTTTAATTGTGATTTTATAAAAAATATAATGATTTAAAATAATTTTTATTTGAATAAAATAGAGTTATAAGTTAATAATGATAAGATTATTTTATGTGACCATGAGTAATTTTCTAAAGGAATATTAAATCGATTATAATATTATAATCTATATTTTTCAAATAAATGAGGATTTTATTTAAAAATTAAATTTCACATATTTAGAAAATTATTTCATGAAATTTATTCCATTTTTTAAATCTATACATTGAAAAATATTTGGGGTGAATTTTTGGTATTTTTCTAAAATATTTGGATTCTTGGTGAGCAGTGAAATACGATAATTTATAATATTTAAGATTATAAGAAAATACATGAATTTTTTAGTCATGGATGATTTAATAACCCATTACTTCTAATTCACATATACCATTTACTATATATATTCACAAGAATCAATATTATTGATATTCTTGAGCCAAAATAATAAACTAATGAATATAATAATCAAAAACACTTATCTCCTCCCCTTATAAATATCACCCCTCCCCACCCCGTATCCTCACACCATCTAAGCCATTAATCTTGCAAAATATTTTCCAAAACTCCTCCTCATTACTCTCCCCCAAGTCCTAGTTCTTATGTTCTCACCAAAAAACCAATTCCAAGTTTCTTAAGGGGTCCTTCAAGGAGGTGATATTTAAGAGGTGACATTCTCAAACAACCTCTTTAAAATTATTTTCTTCTCCTTCTTTAGCCTCACATACCTCATAAAAAATGGCATAATAACTCCAATATCCTAAATATTCTGTAATTTTATAATTCTAATAGAATATCTACCAACCATATTTTTCTTTTCTTCTCTTCTTCAAAGAAACGAAACCATTATCCAAATTATTTCGGTTCACCGCGTCCGTGGATAATGAGTTTTTGTTTTCCATTACCGCCTTCAAGTATAGTCAAAAAAAATATTATTATGGTTAAATCATATGATAATAAGTATATTTTAAAAGATTTCGTGTTCTGGAAATAATATACATACATGATACTAAATAAAAAAAAACTAGTTCGTCATGGTCGGTAAAACCGCCTAAATGAACTAATCACATAACATTAACATTTTTACTCAATGAACCATCCCTATATTGGAAAACATATGGATATTTGGGACCATTTAAATTTATATAGCTACATTAATACTATTTCATTTCACTTATGTATTTGTAGTCCCATTTGATAAGAACTTCCATAATTATACACAAGTGATCCGACTATGAAACCATGAAACTAATGCTCTTGGAACAATGAAATAGAACTTTATATCTCATAAAAATGTCCATAAATAATCAAAATAAAATTATATTAAATCAAATATAAATATAAAAGGTTCTAAATTATGTAATTAATGATTCTAATTTTGTTATTTAAGATATTAAGGTTGAGTGAATAATGATTCTGGAACCTAAGGTAAGGGATCTCTCTGAACCTCCCAATTTCCTTTGGGTTACACTTTATATCTATTTACCTCAATTTATCTCTTAATTATTCTTATATAAAACTTATATAATCTTTATATATTTCCCACACATGTATACCAAGTTTATTTAATCTTTTTTTGATGGGTAAATGCATGTTTTAAAAGGCTCTCTTCTCAATTCCTCTCGATAAGCAAACATGATTATAGGGAACTTCTCTGTTTCAAAACCCTTGTCAAGTACCACTCCTTAAAATGTTTTAAACCACCCATGTTTTCTAAAATCACTCATTTTATCATGTAAAATCATTTTAGATCATTTTTTGGATTTATGTATATTATTATGCATTTACCCTTTTTAAATACTTATTACCGGTTTTCCGAAAGCCTTGCTTAAGAGGTACTTTTCCAAAGGGATTTATCGACTCTTTTTTATGTCTTCAATTTATTTGGACATAATTTCTCATGATCTAAACTTATTTATCCTTTATAAAAATCTAAGAATTATTTAATCCCTTCTTTCATGGATGTAAGAAACCAGTCTTTTTTCAAGGTACAGATCCTTTTAATTTTATTCTAATCCTTTGCTTTGGATCTAATGTGGATGCCCAATGAATTCATTGGTGTTATGAGGGTGTTCAGGGCTTGTTCGGAGCCTGGAACCCAAATTTTGGATAAAAGTACATGGGTCACGCGGTTAGTAGAAATCGTACAACCCAAGTTGCACAGTATAGTGGAACCATGTGAGGTGGTCCGAGCCTCTATCCATAGGTGCACGGTTTAAGAAATAGTGCATTAGGGTCCATACACCCATGCAGGAGAACTTACAATTTTTATCAAATATATTGTATGGTTTTCACACGATTCTTCAAATCGTGTGCATGAACCGTGTGAGGTTATCCTTGAAGTGGGTAAGGATTCATGGTTGGAATGCAGTTTGGCCAACCATGTGTCCAAACTGTGCAATCCATATATTTTGGGTAAAACTAAAAAAATACCTTTAATGACATAATATCTTACCCCTATCATTTTTTCTCTTACTATTATTGTAGGAGTCCCTTCTTCTTCACATAGGATCTCCCAACTTTTTCTAACCTAGGATTCTTGATAACTTCTCGATCCAGTTTCCAATTCATTTTTCATTGGTCTCATTGGATAGCCACCGATAATATCTTCATTACTTTTGTTTCATTCTTTATTTGTCCTTCTCTAAATGGAGTTACTTAGGTTCATCCTCATATGACCTATTTTTATGGAGTTTATCCATTATTCATATTTATTTTAATCTAGGCCAAAATAAAGGATGATATTGGGTGATGAGAGTTGTATGAGCAAGAGGTTAGTAGTAAATTAATTATCCCTCAAGTTTTGATGTTTTATTATATGTTTCATTGTGATGCATTCTGGTTTCACCATGCATTGCCTAAAATTACATCTACCTTGAATTGGTTGATTTGTTAGAACCTAATTTATATTGAGTTTGACTACCCTAGAAGGATCTATCCCTTCTTGTGTTCCCTCTTATTTGTCTAAATGGATTTTAGGGCTATATATCCAAATCACCTATTGGAGTGTTTTCTTTACTTTAAAAATGGTGATACCATTTTGATATGGATTAAATGAAGTGGTATAGCACAGTTAGTGCCTTGAAAATTTTAATAAATTGAATTAAAGTTTGTGGTAAGCCCGCGTCACATTCTTAAATAGGAAAATGGTTACACCCTTGTCATTATTAAATGTAAATGAGTTATGAATTATGCCTTGGCTCATATTAAATCAAATGGATATTACTACTAAGGATGTGTGGGCATGGAGACCCTCTTTGATTATACAATTTGGGAATGAGGGCCCTTATGCATGATATATATATAAATGTGCATGGAATCCCTCCTGGTTTATATCAAATGGGAATAATGACCCTTAATAATTATATTAAAGGGCATGAAGACCCTTGAACTTGTTATATAGATGTAGGCATGGCAACCCTTATATAATCATGATACGATACAGGCATGGATACCCTTGTGTATTGTGATAAGATATGATCATGGAGACCCTTATATAATTGTGATATGATATAATCATGTAGACCCTTATATAAATGTGTTACTATACGGGCATGGAGTAACTATTTTGTGATATTGGGCATGGTTTCCCATGTATTACTATGATATCTAGCATGGAATCCCTTATAAATGTGATACTGGACATGGCGTCCCTTATAAATTTGATGTCGGGCATTGCATCCCCTGATGCATGTTAAGAGTTATTCTAGCACGGGATGAAGAAGGTAGTGTTAACCTGATTTCCTTTAGGAACCAGAGCCGACCCATTTACAATTATAACTACTGCTTTTCATTATTATATTATCACACTTTCATATTGTATACACAACTAGATATTTATAGACACTGTTGGTGGGGGATAACTGAGATTTATCTCACACCCTATCTGAACTGCCTATGGAACCTGAGTAGAATATATGCTTGCATGTGTGGAAAAGGGGAAGTGTCCTCTTGCAGATGCATGACTTTCTGGAATGTCTTAGGATGGATCTTGGTAGTAGATGAATGGACTAGAGCTCGGGATGTTGGGATAGATTTTTCCTTTTTAGATTATTTTGTATAGTATTGTTTTCTACGGCTTGTATTCGTGTTTTCCTACTTTATAGAGACATGAAATGCATTATCATCCTTTTGTATATGATTTAGTTTGTTGCCGTTGATTATTACTCAATGCTTGTTTATTCATGTATGTTTTTATTTCTTATTCACTGTTATACTACTTTCGCTATTTATTTGTTGATTGTATTATTGTTCTACTATAGTAATGATGGAATAGTATTCTCATGGACACACCCTAAGACCTCACTACTATTTATAATCCTTTGGAATTTGGGGAGATACGATTGAGTCCATGTGGCCTACTAGGCTCGGGCACTGTTTCAATGGAATTCAGGTATGAGACATCACTAAGTGGTATCAAATGATTTATTTTATTTTCTTGCTATTTTGAGACAATAGGCATGAGATTATGAAGGTTATGGGGTTTGGTAATGATTTTTTCCTAGAATTATCTAACTCATGTATAGATAAAATCCAACTTACCTCAAATAGAAATTTCTATTTATTAATGTTTTTTTATTATAGTTGATTTGATTCCATCGTTGGGTGATTCACTTGAATTATAATATTACTATTGATATGATTGATATTTACCATTTATCATTGTCCTGATGATATGAGGTAAAGTAATATTTTATCATTCATCATCTTATGTACCATATAGAGAATTCACATTCCATGCATATGTCATTCCATATAGGAGCATTGTGTCGTTTTCATTGCATGTGATTTCTATGAGTGCTTTGTTTACTATAAATAGAATTGTTATTAGCTAACGATTATTGTATGAGATTGAGAAAACATTACTTAGAGTTTATTCCATAATCTAGTAGTATTTTCTTGCATAGGCTATAGAAGACACCCTAAGTAGTCAAATATGGCACGTTGAGTCATGGACCATTAGTCACATGGACTGGAATGTGTTATGGAGTAGATTGGGTGGATGCCACATTTTGGTTCATAAGGTGTATGGGACCTTATGGATTATAAGTGGTGAACTATTTGGTTCAACCATTTATGTTAAATTTAAATTTAAATATAATTTTAAAATAAAATTTAAATTGAAAAACACAGAGCTTGACCCGGTCCTGACCTTAGTAGTGGTAAGTAGGTAGCATCTCGGTTGTTCTATAAAAATATTTCAATCACACAGAACTGACTCTTTGAGCTGGAATAGGGGTGATCTAATTACATAGAAAGTATTTTTTTCATGTTCTATTTCTATATCTGTGGATTATTCCTTTATCAAATCCTATATGAGGAGTGTGTTTGGAAATAGTAAACCAATTCCAATACGACATCCTCTGGTCGTATTTTAGGAGGGAGATGGCGACCATGCTCTGGAGGTGGTGGGCCCTTATCCACTAGTGATACCTCCAGTAGTTCCTCCTATGGAACCTATTCATATTCCTAATGCGAGCGATGATGCCTGATTTTGAGGATATTTCTTGTGGATTATACAGACCTTATAGGGATATCCGCGCTTTTCCCCTTCCATGGAAGAGTTGACTCAGGAGTTTCATCCACAACATCTGTTTTCATCTTCAAGGGATGGTGGAACACAGGCTGTAGAGTTATGGATCAAGACTGCTATGTATATATTCAGTCATCTATAGACACTTCCTAAGAGGAGAGTAAAACTCGCTACTTATATGATTTGAGGATCCACCAATTGTTGGTGGGATATTCTAAATCAGGCTGCTCAATATCAAGAAGCGGTTTAGAGGGATTTCTAGTTGGGATTCTTTGATTATTTATTCCCTAAAACCTTGAGGGCCAATCATGCTAGGTAAATAATGAACCTGCAGCAAGGTTTGATGACAGTGATGGAATATTTATCTCATTTTACAGATCTTTAATGCTTTGTGCCTATCTACACTACTGATGAGACAATGAAGGTGAGATGATTTAAGGATGTCCTCAGGCATCCTACTCATTCTCATGTGAATTTTTTTTAGCTGACAACCATATCTAAAATAGTGAACCAGGACCTCATCAC
Organism: Viscum album; assembly: GCA_963277665.1. Taxonomy (NCBI): domain Eukaryota; kingdom Viridiplantae; phylum Streptophyta; class Magnoliopsida; order Santalales; family Viscaceae; genus Viscum; species Viscum album. Next base: position 384,978,020 of record OY728137.1, read on the forward strand.
CAAGTGGAACTTGAGGGAAGAAGACAGTGTGATCCAGGGCGGTTCAGAACCCTGACAAAGTAGTAGTTCTACTAGAGGACGGAAGAAATGATTTGAGAATGCATGTGTGAGCACTAGAATCCAGGTGACACCAACATATATTTATGTGGTATATCACCAGTGTGGGAAGCCTAGGAATAAGAGGGCCCAATTTCCTTGAGACCTCATTGAGTGATGAGGTTGTGATGGATTAGGGAATCTACAAAAATTATGCAGGACTTTCTCATCTATTATGAGTGTGAGAGGATCCCTGATAGCTCCACCTTCATGAGCAGGTTTAGCAGCACATCATCGGGCAGGTAGCTGGAGTAGTACTAGTTTTATAGGTAGAGTAGAAGGTCATGGTCATGGTAGCCAAGCTTCAGATATACAGCACCATCAAAGTGAAAGTGTACCAGGTAGTCAAGTTGTAGCATAGGTTTGTGGATCATGCCATATCTATTCAATACAGCCTATACTAAAGGAGAAGGATGTTGTTCTATCTACTATTTTAGGTACTGTTCTAGTATCATCTACTATCATTTTTTCTTTATTCGATACAGGTGCATCACATTCTTTCATATATGTTCCTATTTTGGAGAGCCTTGGGCTTCATATTGAGTACTCTTATGGAGTTATGAAGCTTTATACACCTTTGGGTATAAAATCAGAGAGCATACACTAGTATAAGGACTATCCTCTTATGGTAGGAATCCATCATTTCTTATGGAACCAATTCATCCTTGAGATGACAGGATTTGATGTCATTCTCAAGATGGACTGGTTGGTTCTATATCATGGCTATGTGGATTTTTATCATCAGAGGGTGGTGTTTACAACACCAAAGGGTAGTAAATATCTACACAAGTTTGAGAGGGGTGTCCTGATGGGTAGAGTTGGACCAAAGAATCTCAAACAAGGTAGAGTGACCACCAAGATTTCTAGTATTTATATAAATGATCAAGGAATACATTAGACTGAGTTCTCTCCTATAGTCGATCAATTCAAGGATGTCTTTCAAATGAATTTTCTGGACTACCTCCTGAGAGAGGTAGATTTTACTATCGATCTAGTTCTTGTAGATTCACCAGTATCCATTACTCCTTATAGGATGTCTACTAATGAGTTGTAGGATCTCAAGAGGTGGATAGAGGATTTAGTATTAAATGGTTTTATATGGCCCAGTACTTCTCCCTGGGGTTCATCGGTACTTTTTTTCAAGAAGGAAGATGAATCCCTCAGGCTTTGTGTGGATTACCATAAGTTAAATCAACTTACAGTGAAAAACCAGTATCCCTTACCTCGTATAGATGATCTTTTCAAACATATCATAGGAGTGAGGTTTTTCTCATAGCACCCCAAGATTACACAGAATGTTTCTTTTTAAAGCTTGTGTTGTACGCTACACCAAGATAATCTTCTGTTATACACAACACCGTCTTAGCTTGCGCTACACGCAACACCGAGTTTGAGCGCACCATGACCTATCAAAATAGCCATTTAAAAGCAGTTATGAATATTAATAACCACATTTTGAATTTTATATATACCTCATATAGTTTTAACATTCATCTTATGTGTTTTTTATACATAATATAAGGAAAATTTTAATTTTTTATATAAAAGAAGTATTTTTTTAAAAATGCAGTTTTTATGCCTTTTAATGGAAAACCCTTTTTAAATCCAATATTTGAAACTTTTATATATTCAATTTTAAGAAATTAAATTCTTCTTTAAAATTGGTATATAAAAAAATTAGTTTGGATAAATTTTTGGTGTTTTCCTAATAACTTTCATATTTTAATGAATAGTGAAAAATGTTGTATTTTAATTCAAAAATGTTTTTTCATCTAAATTATTTATATAGTTAGATTATATTTTTAATTGGCTTAAAATTATAATTAGATTATGTTTTTATAATTTAATTCAATTTTTTTCATTGTAAGTAATTTCTCATTGAAATTGGACATAAACACATGTTAATCTTTTGATAGTTTTTACTTCTTAAAAATCCCCTTTCTAGTTTTGACAACGGGAATTAATTTTAAATTAATTTCTTCCAATTCTGTGTTTTGAATTTGGAAAAATGGATTCCATATTTGGAATCATAAGTTCTAAATTGTATAAATAGTTACATTTTTTTGACATTAATAATAGTAACTTCAGTAATTTTTTTATTTACCATGTTTAAAGGGTAAATCAAGCAAATAAGGGTACAAAATAATATTATAATAATATAAAACTACCCTAATATGTGTCCTAATCCTATTGTATGATATATTTCTAACCATGATCATACTTAGGTCTATTTTAGGACCACATGAAGCCACTTTCGTGTGAAGATGACATGTTATAATAATTAATATAAAGTAAAGGGAAATATAACATAAACATGTATCTTATTACTAAAATGATTTTAATTCAATTTATATAAGTGATATATTCAACTATAAATAGTTTTTAGAAATATAAAAATATTTCCTACAACATGGTATTTTATTTTTAATTTTTCAAAATTAAATAATTAAAATTATGTATGACACAACAAGGATGTAGTATTGGCCTTATTAATGAAAGAATCAAATAAATGATATTATAAATATTAAAATAAATATAATTTGAAGGTTTTTATGACATACAAAACTTTTATGGATTACTATACCATGTTATATTTTATTTAATGTATTTGGTTCGAATGAATCAAGTTGTTATGAATTTAACAAAAATCAATTATTAAATAGTGTCAAAATTGACATAAATGGGTTTTTAAAACAAATACTATTTTATTAAATGATATAAAAATCCTAAAAATCTAAGATTTTTCCAATCGACATAGATAATGTTAAAATTTTCATTAATTATCCACTTAATTTTCTCTTTTCATTTTATAGTAACTATATTAACCCTATAATATAAAAATACAAGAAGACACAGTAAGAGTTAAATTGCTTAACTAAGGGTTAATCCCAAAAGATAAGTTTAATTTCATGACATAAACTTGTCTAAAAATCATTGTATGAGAGGATTTATACCCATTCTTATCTTATCCTAAAAATATATCATTTTTTTAGATATTATAAACTGAAAATAAATTTATAATAAATTAATATTTTAAGCTTTTCCTAAAGTGCCCCTCACCTCTCTTATAAAAGGGATTTTCTCCTTCTCTTTAATTCGCACCTCCAAAGCCCTTTGAATCATCCAAACCCTGCCCAAATATCCTCCCAAATTCCCTCAATTTATCCTAGAGGACACCCTTTGGTAAGAAAACTGATTTAAGGAGTCCTTTTGTGCAAATCAAAAGGAGACACTTGAAGAAGAGGTAATTGTTTTATCCCTTCTTCCAAAGTTCTTTTCTTCTTCTACTACCTATTCCTAAGTTGTTACCATACTAAAGTAATAACTCTATAATATAATATATTATAATATTTTTTTATGATTATGGGACAACCATATTCCTCCTTTTACCCATCCAATGAAAAATAATACCACCATGCGTGTGTACGTACGGCTTATCGTCTCCACGCCGTGGTGTGAACTGTTTTTCATCTATAATTTATTTTTATGGGTATAATGATGAATATAAATGACTTAAATAATAAATATAACATTATATTATTTCTTCAAAATTCATATTCCATCCAATTCCATACCATTAAACCATTAAAGAAATGATATCGTTTCTCGTGCGTACGTACGGCCTACCGGCTCCATAAATGGTGCATTACATTTCATATATCTATATATTATATATATTTATATTATTAATATATATGATATATAAATTATATTATACATTATTGAAGTAATTAAATAATGATCTAAGTAATATGACATAAAATAACAAGTCAAAACACGTACAATAAACAAAGCGATTATTACCTGAAATGTTGCATTAACTTGGAATTGTTAATAAATTGGTAATATAAAGTCATAAAAGAATAATATAGGATATCATAAATATTATTATTATTCTGATATAAGTTAATAATATTTTTAAAAACATTATACAGGAGTTTCAGACACATACGGAGAGTATCGGACCTAAGGTATGGGTTAATTTCAAAATCGCGTTATTATTCGAGATTGTTTATGCATTGGTGTTTACTAGGACATATTTATCATCCATGTCCATTTTTCTTAAAAAAATCGAAATTAATATTTTTAAGGTTTTATGTAAGGGACTCTTTAACTAAAAAATAGTTATAACTTTTTTAAAGATTTATACGTCTAAACCTTTCTCATTAATGTCCATGTTTTGAAAATGGTTTTAAGGATTTATTTATATGGACATAAATGTTTTAAAATGTTTATTCCTTTAAAAAAATCAAAGTGGTATTAGACACTTTGATTCAAAAATATATTTTAAATGTATTCTTTTAGAAATTGTGTGACTTTTAATGTTTTCAAAGTAAAAAATGGATATTTCAATCAAAGAGTTTTAATGAATTTATTAAATTATTTTCATCTATGTCAACATCCTTTGTTAGATTTTATACTTTTTTGAAGTTGATTTATTATGATAAAATATTCCGAATTATATTAAATGAGTAATGATATGTTTGATTGTGGATATGCTATTTTTATACCATTCATGGTTTATGGTTTAAGTATTAACATTTCATATGCTAGTTTTAATACGAATTTTTATGTTATGTTTCACCCTTTTCATAAGAGGAATGCATTGGATTTAGTAAGTGATGGATCGGGCCCGCTATAGCCCCTCGGTGCATCGTTAGATCTCATGAGGCAAACTAGATATATAATTGTATGAGGCGTTTCCCATTTATTTTTAGATATGGACTTGGTCGAGGCCTTTTCCATTTATTTTCATATATGGATTTGTCCGAGGCCATAACCATTTATTTTTAGATGTCTTGGCCAAGGCCTTGATGGTATGTTTCAAATGTCTGAAATTATGCATTTCATCATTATGAGATTGGTTATTGATATTATATGTGATTATTCTACTAGTATAATATCCATGTAAAATTTTAAATGGAATTGTTTGATTTATTATTTCCATATTATGCTGAAGATTATGTTTAAAAAGGTTTTGTTTCAGTTTTATAACTTTCCTTAAAATTTTATGCTTATTTTTTATAACTTCTAATATATTGTTTATCCTTACTGAGCATCTGAACTTACCCCTTTCTTATGTTTTATTATCCCAGGATGCCAAGAAGTGTTTTATGATTGATATGGATGGTTAAGCTAGGGGAATAATGGTGTTCTCAAAGGGTTATCTATGTTGTAGTTTATGTTTGGAATTTTAATGTAAGGTTGATGAATGTAATCTATTTTCCAAGACTGCTAAACTGATCGGTCCTTCGGGACTTGATTCCTAGTAATCATGCCAATGTATTAAAAAAATTCATTGGCTCCACGCTTCTGGGGTTGGGGTGTTACAGTTGGTGTCAAGGGAAGTTTATAAACACCCTTGGAAATAGATTTAGAAAACTTAGATTAGGGATCATAACCCTGAGATAGACTTTAAGGATAAGTATAGAAGAACCCCCTAGAATTTTTGGTAATGATCATGGATAACCTAGTATTAAACCTAAGATGTTATAGATTGAAAGTACCTTACCATGATTATGTGGTTTTCGTTAATTAGATGTGTTTATCACCCTATGCTTTTTGGTCTTAATTAATGGAGTAAACCAGAAAGAATTGGATTAATATTGAGTTTGATGGAAAATCTAGGGATTTTGAGCAACAAAATTGGATAATCGCTAGAGAGAAAGATATTATGACTATGCTGAATCAATTATCACGATATATGATTAACAATGTGAGCTTTGATGAAATTCCTAACACATTGCGTAAGATGAAGATAAACATTTATAAATGTTCAAATTTTAAGAACCATAGCAGAAAGAAGATTTGGATTCCTACATGTCAATAGGAAGGGAAGAAGAACCTTGAGGAATACCTCAAATAGAGGGGAAGATGTTATCTCTTTGATAAAAAGGTTCATCGAGTGACCAATTGTTATGGAGTTCAATGTTTCATCTGTGGAAATCAAGGGCATTACCCAACTCAATGCCCAGATATAAGAATCTACTTCTAAACCAAGGAAGGACCTATTCCATTCCAACCATTAAATTAAAAATATTTATGTATTTATGTATTTGGATCCAAGAATTATGAATAGTTAATTATATAAGGAGTATTAAGTTTATGATTTTTACTATATATTTTCAAGAATTTTTTGAATAGTTAGAATGGACTAGAAAATTGATTTAAGGGTAACATTATATTTGGAGAACATAAGATTAAGGTAAAGATAACCCTTAATATGTTTTTTATGTTAAGATAATGATGGTTGGATAAAGATGTGTTGGATTTGAATAAGTAAATTGGATGATGATAGTTTCTTAAGAACTAATTATGAATTTTCTACAAGAGGGTTATGTAATCATGGATGAAGTATACAACATTTTTGAACTTAATGAATAATCCACTATGTTTTGGAATAAGTAAACATGCATATTTTCCATAAGGATATCTGATAATTTAGGTTGTTATCATGGCTCAAGAGAATACATGATGAAGGTGTTCACGTGCTTGGAATGTGACAACCAAGAACTACCCTATGAGATATGGGAGATAAATGATAAGCTTATTTGGTTCAAAACTTTCTAAAGTTATATATTTTCAATTTTTTGGAAGGATTTTAAAGTTATCCATTTATGGATAGTATAAGTTATAATCCGGTTGAAGTTTGTTAGATTAATCTATTATCTCGCTATAGGTGGACTTATTCATATGTGGTAACCTGTGATAACTTTTTTTGAGATAGATGGAATGACCTATCATTAAATTAATGGATCACATGATCTTCCAACACTTCAGGAATGACAAATTCAACTTCATTTCTTTGAATAAGAGATGAAGTGGAAATTGTTCAAGGCATGACCAATGGTGAGATTGTAATGAAATCAAGTAAGTATTTATTCTCATGTTCTTGAACTTTAGGGAAAGGATCTTGAAAACCCAAAAAAATCCTATTACTTTCTTTTGCGATGAATCAAATGGTCCCTTGGATCACCATAGATTTATGGCTTTCAGATTGTTAACTTTCTTCTAATAATGTTCTTTGTTGCTCTCCATCAAAACATGATCATTAGTTTTTTCTTCCTTATCCATATTTTCCTACATGTAATCCTAGTATATATTATCGAGGTTAAACTTCTTAATTTCCTTTATCTATTTTAAATTGGAAGTATTATCGACCAATTTTTCTGATGTGGGATTGTAATAAAGAGATTTTGAAAAAAAAAACCTTAGTTACCAAACCCAAATTTAAAAATTATGAGGATGAAATTTATTGAATGAGGGGATAATGTAACACCCCAAGATTCTAAATTATGTTTATTTTTAAATCTTTTATTGTACACTACACCAATATAATCTTGCGCTACACACAACATCGTCTTAGCTTGCGCTACGCGCAACACCGAGTTCAAATGCACCATGACCTATCAAACTAACAGTTTAAAACCAGTTATGAATAGTAATAACCATAATTTAAATTTTATATATACTTCATGTAATTTTAACATTCATATTATGTGTTTCTTATACATAATATAAGAACATATTCAGTTTTTCACATAAAAGAAGTATTTTTTAAAAAATGCAGTTTTTCCACCTTCTAATGGGAAACCCTTTTTTAAATCCAATATTTGAGACTTTTATATATTAAATTTGATGAAATAAAATTATTCTTTATAATTGGGACATAAAAATTTAGTTTGGATAAATTTTTAGTGTTTTTCTGATAACTTTCATATTTTAATGAATAGTGAAAAATACTGCATTTTAATTCAAAACTATTTTTTCATCTAAATTATTTATATAGTTAGATTATCTTTTTAATTGGTTTTAAAGTGTAATTGGATTATTTTTTTATCATTTAATCCAATTTTGTTCATTGGAAGTAATTTCACATTGAAATTGGACATAAACACATGTCAAACTTTTGATAGTTTTTACTTTTTAAAACCCCACTTTCTAGTTTTGACAACGGGAATTAATTTTAAATTAATTTCTGAAAATTATGTGTTTTTAATTTAGAAAAATGGATTCCATATTTGGAATCATAAGTTACAAATTGTTTAAATAGGTACCTTTTATTTTTTGACATTATTAATGGTAACTTCAGTAATTATTTTTATTTACCATGGTAAAAGGGTAAATCTGGTAAATAACGATACAAAATAATATTATAATAATATAAAATTGTCCTAACATGTATTATAATCCTATTGGACGATATATGGACAACCATAACCATCCTTATTTTGATTTTAGGACCCCATGGAGCCACTTGGGTGTGAAAATGAAATGTTATAATAATTAATTTAAAGTAAAGGGAAATATAACATAAACATATATCTTATTACTAAAACAATTTTAATTTGAGTTATATAAGTGATATATTCAACTATAAATAGTAATTATAAATATAAAAAAAATTAATACATCATGGTATTTTATTTTTAATTTTTAGAAATTAAATAATTAAAATTATTTATGACACGATAATGATGTCGTATTTGCCTTATTAATGAAAGAATCAAATAAATGGTATTATAAATATTAAAATAAATGTAATTTGAAAGTTTTTATGCGATAAACGAATTTTATAGATGACTATTCCATGTTTTATTTTATTTAATTTATTTTTTTCGAAGGAATTAAGTTTTTATGACTAAAAACATCAATTACTAAATAGTGTCAACATTGACATAAATGAGTTTTTTAAACAAATACTATTTTATTAAATGATATAAAATTACTAAAAATATAAGATTATTCCAAATGACTTAGATAATTTTAAAAAAAATTAATTATCCAATTGAGGTTATCTTGTCATTTTATAGTAACTATATTAACCATATAGTATAAAAATACAAGAAGACACAGTATGAGTTAAACTGTTTAACTAAGGGTTAATACCAAAAGATAAGGTAAATTTCATGACCTAAACTTGTCTAAAAATCATTGGATGGGAGTATTTTGACCCAAACTCATCATATCCAAGAAATAAATCACTTTGGAACTATTATAAACTGAAAATCAATTTAAAATAAAATAATATTTCATTCTTTTCCTAAAGTGCCCCTCACCTCTCTTATAAAAGAGAAATTCTCCTTCTCTTTAATTCACACCACCAAATATCTTTGTATCAAACAAACCCTCCCCTAATCTCCTCCAAACTTCCTTAACTTTATCCTAGAGGCCAACTTTTGGGCATAAAACCAACTTAAGGAGTCCTTTTGTGCAAATCAAAAGGAGACTCCTCAAAAGGAGGTAATAATTTTATCCCTTCTTTCAAAGTTCTGTTCTTCTTCTACTTCCTCTTCCAAAGTTGTTACCATGATAAAATAATAAATCCATATTCTAATATATTCTAATATGTTTTTATTATTATGGGAAAACCATGTTCCTCATTTTACCCATCCTATGAAAAACAATACCCCTATGTGCGCGTACGTACAACTTACCTTCTCCATGTCGTGGTGTAAACTATTTTTCATATATACTTTATTTTGAGGGGTATAATTTTGAATATAAATGACTTTAAGGATAAATATGACATTATATTATTTCTATAAAATCAATATTCCATCCAATTCCATACCATTAAACCATTAAGTAAATGATATCGCTGCTCGTGCATACGTACACCTTACCGTCTCCACGACACGATGAGATTTATCTTCCATGTTCACCATCCAATAATGATTATAAAATATATATATTATGAATAATTATAAAATATATGAAATAATAAGTCTACTATAATATATATATATATATATATATATTTCATTCACTTACTTTCATTCAATACGATAAGAAAATAGAAACAACGTTCATGCGTACGTACGACCTACCATCTCCATGAACGGTGCCTTCCATTTCATATATATATCTATTATATATATTTATATTATGAATATATGTGATATATAAATTATATTATACATTATTTAAGTAATTAAATCATGATCTAAGTAATATGATCAAGAATAACAAGTCAAAACACATACGATAAAAAAAGCGATTATTACCCGAAATGTTGAATTAACTTGGAATTGTTAATAAATGGGTAATATAAAGTCATAAAAGAATCATATATGATATCATAAATGTTATTATGATTCTTATATAATTTAATATTATTTTTAAAAACATTATACAGGAGTTTCGGACAGGTACGGAGAGTATCGGACCTCAAGTAAGGGTTAATTTTGAAATCTAATTATTATCTGAGATTGTTTATGCATAAGTGTTTATTGGGACATATTTATCACTCATGTCCATGTTTCTTAAAAATGTTTTCAAAAGGAATATTTTTCAGGTTTTATGTAAGGGAATATTTAACCAAAACATTGTTATAAATGTTTTAAATATTTATACTTATAAACCTTTATCATTAATGTCCATGTTTTCAAAATTGTTTTAACGATTTATTTATATGGACATAAATGTTTTAAAATGTTAATTACTTTCAAAATTTTAAAAGTGGTAAGGGACACTTTGATTCAAAAATATCTTTTAAATGTATCCTTTTCTAAATTGTGCGAATTTTAATGTTTTCAAAGTAAAAAGGTATATTTATATCAAAAAATTAATAAATTTATTAAATTGTTTCCATATATGTTAACATCCTTTGTTGGATTTTATGCTTGTTTGAGGTTGATTTATTATAATAAAATATTCCATATTATATTTAATGAGGTATGATATGTTTGACTGTGGATGTGCTATTTTTATACCATTCATGGTTTATGGTTAAAGTATTAACATTTCGTATACTGGTTTTAATACAAATGTTTATGTTATGTTTCACCCTTTTTATAAGAGGAATGCATTGGACTTAGTAAGTATGGGCGGGGCCTGCTATAGCCCCTCAATGCATTGGTAGGTCTCATGAGACAAACTATATATGTACTTTTTTGAGGCCTTGTCCATTTATTTTTAGATATGGACTTGGCTGAGGCCTTGCTCATTTATTTTTAGATGTGGATTTGGCCGAGGCCAAAACCATTTATTTTTAGATGTCTTGGATGAGGCCTCAACGGTATGTTTCAAATGTCTGGAATTATGTATTCCCTCATTATGATATTATTTATTGATATTACATGTGATTATTCAACTATTAGAATATCCATGTGAAATTTTAAATGGAATTTTTTTATTTATTCTTGTCATATTATGCTGAAGATTATGTTTAAAATGCCTATGTTTCAGTTGTATACCTTGCCTTAAAATTTTATGCTTATTTTTTATAGCTTCCACTATATTGTTTATCCTTACTCAGTATCTGATCTCACCACTTTATTATGTTTTATTTTCCCAAGATTCCAAGAAGTGTTTTATTATTGATATACAAGGTTAAGCTAGGGGAATAATGGAATTCTAAAATGGTTATCTATGTTGTAGTTTATGTTTGGAATTGTAATGTAAGGTTGATGAATGTAATATATTTTCCAAGACTGGTAAACCGGTCGGTCCTTTTGGACTTGATTCCTTGTAATCATGCCAATGTATTAAAATAATGCACCGGCTCCGGGCTTCTGGGTTTGGGGCATTAAATTTCTCGAAGATCGACTTGAGATCAAATTATCATCAGGTTCGAGTTTGGCCTTTAGATATTCCATGTATGAATTTTTTTAGTCGGTACGACATATATGAGTATATTGATATGTTGTTTAGTATTATGAACATTCCTAATGTATTCATGGATTTGATGAATAGGTTTTTCCATCTCTATCAAGATTCCTTTGTCATCAGATTTGTAGATGAAATCTTGGTGTATTCTCATACACAAAATGACCATGACACTCATATTAATATCATTTTGAATACACTGAGAGAGAACCAAGTGTATGATAAGCTCAGTAAATTTCACTTCTGGATTGACAACGTACACTTCATGGGTCACATTATCTTAGAGGCAAAAGTTTCAATGAACCCAGAGAATGTGAGAGTTGTGGTTACCTGGGTGCAACCCAAGAACGTATTTCACATATGGAGTTTCGTAGGGATATATGGTTATTGAAGGAATTTTATATAGGACTTACCACACTTAGAAGCACCTATTATGGGCTTAACTAAGAATGGTGTGAAGTTTATATGGTCTTAATCCTACAAGACATCCTTTAAATAGTTGAAAGAGAGATTGACTTCAGAACTGATCTTGATTTTTTCAGATCCAGGTAAGAGTTATATGGTCTATTGTGATGCATCAGGTGTCAGGCTATGAGCAGTTATGATGTAGGAAGATCTAGTCATTGCATATGGGTTATGGAAATTGAGGCCTCATGAGAGAAATTACCCAACACATGATCTCGAGTCGGAAGATGTTGTACGTGCCTTGAAATGTTGGAGGCATTACCTTTTGGGAGACTGTTTTGTTGTATTTATGAACCACAAGAGACTTGGGTATATTTTTACACTGTGATACTTAAATCTTATGAAGTGGTGATGGGTTGAATATATATAGTCCTTTGACTTTGATATAGCATATACGCCTGGAAAAGGCAATGTGGTTGTCGATGCTCTTAGCATGAGGACTCAAACATCGGCATTTCAGGAGGCCAATAGTGAATGGAAGCTTATGGATATGATTTCTAAGATGCATATAAAGGTTCAGGACCATCATTGATAGTTTGTACTTGCATCTCTATTAGTGACCTCTTCACTTCTAAAGAAAGTGAAGATGAGATAGTTTTCAGATCTAGAGGTTTTGGCCCTACGAGAGAGTATTGCTGGTGAGAACCCACCTCTGAATTGAACTATTGATGATGATGACATCCTATGTATACATGGGTGTATCTAGGTTTTGAAAGATATGAGAGAGGAGTTGATGCAGGAGTCACATGCTTCTCAGTGGTCATTTCACCCAGGTATCTCTAAGATGTATTATGACATGCGCCGACAATATTGGTGGCCAAGTATGAAGTGTCAGATAACCAGTTTTATCACTAGGTGTTCCACCTATTAGTAGGTTAAGGTAGAGAACTAGCTACCAGTTGGGTTGTTACATCCATTACCAGTCCCGTAATGGAAATGGTGGGATGTTACTATATATTTTGTAGTTGGTTTATCGAGATCACCTCGAAGTAGTGATGCAGTTTGGGTAGTCATGGATCGACTGATGAAAGTATCCCACTTCCTTCCTATCTAGGAGACTTTATCAGTTGATGATCAAAGAATATTATATGTTTTTGAGATCATATGACTGCATGGGGTCCCTTGTACTATTTTTTTAGATAGTTATTCTCATTTCCCATTAAAGTTTTATCTAGGATTGCAGAAGGCTATGGGTACATAGGTTCTTTTGATCATAGTATTTCACCCTCATACTGATGGCCAGTCAGAATAGACCATATAGTTATAGAGTACATGATTCGAGCACGTGTCCTTGATTTAATTTGTTCTTGGGAAAAGCATATCTCTCTCATTGAGTTCTCCAATAATAATAGTTATCAAGCGATGATTTAGATGGATCCTTATGAGGCCATATGTGGTAATTCTTGTTGTTCACCCCTATGCTAGGTAGAGGCAAGAGAGGCAGTGCTACTGGGTCCTCATCCTATTTAGGAGACTTTAGAGCAATTTCAACTGATCAGGAAGCAGTTGTCTACCGCTCAATTTAGACATAAATCTTATGTTGATCACTGTCGACGACCTATGTAGTTCAAGGTAGCGGATCGTGTCTTCTTACGAGTATCACCCAAACTTGGGTATAGTTGGATACGAAGGTGATGGAAGCTATCACCATGATTTTTTGGGTTGTTTGAGATTCTGGAGAGAGTTGGGTTGGTAGCCTATTAGTTGTTATTACCTTAGAGTTATCATTCCATGCATGACGTCTTCCATGTTTCACAGATTTGTTGATATCATGACGACTTATCTCATACTTTTGATCTCGAGGATGTTGAGCTTGATGGTGATGTATCTTTTAAGAATTATCATATATGCATAATTGATGGGGGCATGAAGGCTCTATGAGGCTAGTCTGTCCCTTTAGTATGGAAATTATTGCAACATGGATGGGTACAGGATGAGACTTGGGAGCAGGAGGCCGACATTTGTGCTCATTGGCCGGAGTTGTTCTCAGATGATGTTTTTCTTCCCTTGGAAGGTGAACTCGGGGATGATTTCATTTAAAGAGAGAAGATTGTAAGAACCCAGTTTTTATTCAAAGTAAACGTCCTTTTAATTTCAATATAATCCTTTACTTTGAACCTTATATCAATTCCTATTGACTTCATGGGTGTTTTAGGGGTGTCTAAGGCTTTTTCGGAGCTCGGAACCTAACTTTTGGAGAAAAGAAAGCAGGAGGCACAGTTATTAGAAACTGTGCAACCCAAGATGCATGGTTTGGTGGAACCAAGCAAGGTGGTCTAGGCCTCTGTCCAGAGGCACACAGTTTAAGAAATTGTGCATCAGGGGGTGCATGCCCGTGCAGGATCACCATTAATTTTTAACAGATGCATATTGCATTGTTTTCACACGATTGGCCAAATTATGCGCATGAACTATCTGAGGTGCCCCATGAAGTAGGGAGGGGTGCACGGTTGGTGCATGGTTTATCCAACTATGTGGCCAAACCGTGTGACCCAGATATTTTGGGTAAAATTAAAAAAAAATACCCTTAATGACTTAATATCTTACCCCTCTCCTTATTTCTCCCATTTCCAGTGGAGGAGGCCCTTCTTCTTCACATATATACACTACTACAAAATAGGCCTTTAACAGCACTCTCCTTTATCAGCACTAGAAAAAAGTGGTGATAAAGGGACCCTTTATCAGCGCTAAAACAAGCATTGATAAAGGGTGCATTTTATCAGTGATTTTTTTCTAGAAGTGATAAAAGGCACCCATTATCAGTGTATCTTTTTAGCACTGATAAATGGAAACCTTCATCAGCACATTTTTTTAGCGCTGATAAAGGGTGTCCTTTATCAGTGCTTTATTTTAGCACTCATAAAGGAGCCCTTTATCAGCACTTTTTTAGCACTGATAAAAGTACGAATAAAATGAAATAATTAAATAAATAAAAAATAAAAATGATTTTATGAAAATAATGTTAAAAATTTTATTAATTAAATAATTCTTGATAAAGATGAATAAATTGATTATACTATATATAAATTATAAATAGTATATATTAAATATATAAATATATGTAAAATAAAAATGAAACAAATGAAAATTAAAAATAAGTAAATTGAGAAAAATATTAAACATTTTATTAATTAAATAATTATTGATAATGTTAATAAATAGTATATATTAAATATATAGATATATATGAATGTATATAAATTTGATTTATATGATACAAAATATTATTTATGCTTTACATTAAATAGTAATATATTTAGTGAATATTAGTTTATAATTTAAAATTAATATGAATTAAAAATACTGACTAATTGCATTAAGTAATGGACATAATTGAATGTCGTTTGAGTTTTTAATTTAACATAGATCAAACGTATTATATTGATTTCACATATATGTAATTAATTCATTTTTATATATATACGCACACACAAAAATATTTTTTTTTGGAATTTAATCAATTTATATTATTTATTTTATATATATTTATTTTCCATGTTTTAATATTTTTGATATGAATTTATCTTTATTTAAATATATATCCATTTTTTAATGATTTAAATTAATCAAACTTATCCAAATTTTTGATATTGTTCTCATTTTTAATTAATCAATTTTACTCATTTTTAACATGCATGCACTTAAGATTAAATATTCATTAATAATGTTAAAAATACATTTAGAAGAAAATATGTATAAATAAACATATTTATAAATGTATATTTACTATTTTTATACATTTATAATTATAAATAAATAAATAATTTTTGTTTAAAAATATTTATATAATTATAAATAAATAATTATAAAATTATAATAAATTTATTTAAATAATGAATATATTAACTATATTTATATATATATATAATTATATAAATATATATAATGATATAAATATTATTTTTTAAAAAATTATTTATATAATTATAAATAAATAATTATATATTAAAATAATTATAAAATTAATATTTTATAAAAAGTATTATTATAAGTATTATAAATATATATAATAATTATATTTTAAAAAAATTAAATGTATTAGGAGTATTTATCAGCACCAAAAAATCGCTGATAAAGATTCATTTTATTAGCGATTATTAACTTAGCGCTGATAAAAACTATCTTTATCGGTGATTTTTTGGAAGAGCTGATAAAAGTGTCATGGTCTATTTTAAGAACCCTAACCATTACGAACTAGTTCGTGATATCAAAATCTCTCCAAAGAAGCGACTTGTTGCTGGTGCTCCTCGTTGTTGAATCTATGCTCGAATCTAGGTTAGAACTATGGATCCAACTATTCCAAGGCTCGAATACAAGGATCGAGCAATTCAAGGGTTGAACAAAACTAAGGCTCAAATGAAATCGAGGTTTTTCAATATCTTTAATTTCCCTCAATTATCCATTGAACCTTATCGTACCACATTTGTTCATAACAAAAAGTCTAGTTGCACTATCCTATAATAAAACAACCCAAAATTCATTGTTTTTTCTTTTGAATGAGGTTTGAGCTTCTTGAAGAAGCCTCTGTTGTTTATATTAAAATATAGTAGAAAATATTTACACTAGTAATTTATTTCTCTATATGTTTTGATCTCTATGTCATTTTATTCTTTGTTTCTATTCTGTAAATGTCAATGAAAAATAAAAATGCATATAAGTGGACCTAATAACATCTTGCTCGGAAAGCTGCATGCTAAATGAATGAATAAAATATAATCCATTTTTTATCAGTAGGATGTAAATTAGAGTTTTTCTCAATGGTTTGGCTTAGCATTCCTCATTCTTTTAAGTGTTGCATTTCCTACTTTCATCATATTAGTATGTTGCACAAAAATATCAGTGAGAGCGAGTGATCTTTTCTAGTGAGCTTTTATGGCTAGAAGAAGAAGAAGAAGAAATATTTTTCAATCGTGTAAGAGAGATTATCCATTTTATTTTTATGTTTAGATTTTTATAGTAAATAAATTTATTTTTATTCTAAGTATTTATTTTGAAGATAGTATTTTTTTAGAATTATATTCTTTGAAAAAGATTATTTATTTATTTATTTATTTTAACATGATTTTTTTTAAAAGGGAATTTATTATCATATGTCAAATTTTTATTCTAAGAATTTTTCTTATATAATTTATATTTCATTCTAATTATAATAATTATCTTTTATTAGTTATTTATTCAGATTACGTTATTGCAAGTGATTATTTTTTTCATTATGTAAAGACTTATATTTTTCAATAACAATTGCAATATCATGTAGATATTTGTATATTATGTAGTATGAAATTATTTTCAAGTTATTCAAATTTTTAAATCATGTTTCATATTCATTCAAGTATTTCTATTTTTAAAATACAATATAAAACAATAACAAATTATTGCTTGTTATTGTTAAGTGGATTTGATTTTATCAAAATATATGTTTATATTTAAAATAAGAAAAGTTATTATTTTATGCCTTTATTTTAAATAAAATTTATTACCATTTGATTTTTATTATTGATGGTAATTTTTAAATAATTAAAACTATCATGTCATGTGTGCAAAGTGCATATAAAATCATGAATGTCATTTTGTAATTTAAGATATGGCCATCATCTTAATTCATGACATAACATACATGCACTAGTTTTATTATTCATGTACATGTATGTGTTTTGAATGAATCATCCCTTTATTCCATCCTCTTATTATCCATGCACTAGTTTTATTGTTCATGTTTTTGTGAGGTATAATAGGCTCCCAATACCAATATTTCAAGACATCTGCCTTTTTGCAATCATAAAATTTTGAAAAATTCATCCATATAGTGGTCAGTGTTGTCATTGGTTTGGAATAATCCATTACAGATCACTTGGGAACCTCTTTTTCATATTTTGATTGAGAAATTAATGTGCTACAATTTCCTTGATTTGCCTATTAACCAAGAAAAATGTTCCACAGATCCTAAATATCTCGATATCGTACCCCATATGATCCACAAAAAAATTTGCATTGTGCTTTGTCCAATCCTCAAATATTATATCTTCAACATATATGAGTACCAACATCCTTTGATCATTCTACTTCATGATGCAGAGGGTGTGATAAACTCTACCTTGCTAAAAAACAAGCTTTCTTAGGTATTGATCCAACCTTAAATACTAGGTCCTCAGTGATTTATTTATCTTATACAAATAATTCTTTAACTGGAACACATTTATCTCATTTTAATCCATAATAAACCCATACAGTTTCTCAATGTATACTCCCCCCTTAATCACTCCATTGAGGAACATATATTTGACATCCATTTAGTATACTTTTAACTACATTTGCACTAAAATAGCCAAAAAAATAAAATAGTTTGAAACTGGGCTATGAGATAGTAAATTTATCATAAATATAAATTACATTAATCTAATATTTCCCCTTTAACACTATCCATTCTTTATTTTGAGCAAATTTTCCATAGTCTATTAGTTTATTACTAAACACCCACTTGGTTCTGATAACATTTATGTCCTCCAGCCTTGGAACAATTTCCCATGTCACATTATTCTTATTCAGATCAAGCTCCCCATGCATAGATTTGATCCAATTATCATCCTTGTCATCCCTCTCCAAATTATTTAGGCTCTACTTGGGAAAAATGAGGTTTTCTATAGAGTCTTACTCCTTTGATTTTTCACCAAAACAGTCTGATCATCAATGACGTTTTATTCATTGATTTCACCCTTGCTTGTATTTCTTGCATTTGATAATCCCTCTTCATTTTCCTCACCATAAATTTCTTATTTTGAGTCTACTTTATCACTGTTTGATCCCCCATTTTATACTCAATTCAACATTAATGTCCTTTGATGTTTCATCATTATTTTAATTATTAACAATCTCCACATTCTAATTAGTAAAAAATATCTATCAATTTTATCTTTTCATCATAAAAACATCACAACCCACCCTTTTTAATTCAATATTTAATTGTCTAATTATCTAATATGATCAATTTTTAACACCACAAATCAATTTACTCTTTCAATAATGGTTGTACAGTAAAATCATTATCCATATAATTAATGTATTATTTCATATTTATGTTTAATTTATTTATTTTTAGTATTACTCATACAATAATTGTTTTCTTATACAAGTGGATTATTTTGTTTAGGTTGGTGTGGTTTGTCTAAAGCTTCTCATGCTCGTGAGGGATTGGACTTTGAGCCTACAAATAAGATAATGACAAAAAGGAAATGTGTCAAGAATGCATAAAACCATCAAGAAAAGGTGAATTCCTACTACTTATTTAATTAATTTTGTCATAATTTTATCTACTATTTGAAAGTTAATTTACTTATCATTTTTATCTAATAATTATTTAGTTTTTTTCATAGATATTTTGGGAATTCATATTTTTCTTTCACCTATCTGCAATAATCCACAAAAGAGATAAAATGATTCTTTTTTCCAATGTTACCATGTTTTCCATTTTCATTGTCTTTCTTTATCGAACTACCAACACTGTATATTGATTTGATGTTATTAGCTGAAAAACCTTTCTTGTTATTGAAATCTATAAGAGTAGAGGAAGATCATGTTCCCATTGTGGTGAATTCTCATGATATAATGGGCACATGAGCTTCCTCTACTCTTCTAAATTTCAACAATGAGAAAGGTTTTTGGGATACGAACATCGAGTCAATATGCAGTGTTGGAAAACTGACATAGAAAGATAATGGAAACATGGTAAAATTGTGAGTTAGGAATTTTTTTTGGGGGGGGGGACTTTGGGATGTGTATGAATCAACCACACCTCAATCTGACACATAACGTGTCCGATATGACTCCAAGTGCTTCTTTTTCTTTAAAATTGACATTAATTTTAGTAAAAAGGAAAACTAACATACTCAAAACTGAGAAAACATATTCCAATTATTTTAATGCTTTTAGGGAAATGGTACATAAGTCATATTAGATGTATAGGAATCAGTTTCACCTCAATCAGATTCATAGTGTGACCGCTATGACTCAATGTGTCTGTTATTAGTTTAAAATTGACAGTTTAGTTCAAAAAAATCCACTCACTGAAAATAGAGAAAACATGCTCAGATTTTCTTCATAATTTATTACATCGATTCATAAGTCATTTGTGATGTGTTGGAATCATTCTCACATAAAATCGATGCAGGATGTGATCGGTATGTGTCAAAGTGCGTGTTTCTAGTTTAAAATGAAATTGTAGTAAAAAAATAAGTGACATTATCAAAATTGAGAAAACACATTTAGATTTTTTTGATGCTTTATTACAATGATACATAAGTCATTTTAGATATGTAGGAATCATACTCACCTCAATACAATGTACAGTATGACCAGTATGAATCCAAGTGCGTCTTTTTATTTAAAACTAACATAAATTTTAGTAAAAATGACAACTAACCTACTCAAAACTAAGAAAACACCTTCATATTGTTTTTATACTTTAGGTAAATTATTCATAAGTCATTTTTGACATGTAGGAATCAGAAGAACCTCAAATCGATACACGATGTTCCTGGTATGACTCAATGAGTCCATTATCAAT
This sequence comes from Viscum album, assembly GCA_963277665.1. Classification (NCBI taxonomy): domain Eukaryota; kingdom Viridiplantae; phylum Streptophyta; class Magnoliopsida; order Santalales; family Viscaceae; genus Viscum; species Viscum album. Next base: position 384,998,751 of record OY728137.1, read on the forward strand.
TTAAAATCGACGATTTAGTTCAAAAAATGTCACTCACTAAAAACTGAGAATACATGATCATATTTTCTTGATAATTTAGGAAATTTATTCATAATTAATTTTTAATTTTTTTGAATTGGTCTCACATAAAACTGATACACTATGTGACCGATATGAGTCAAGGTGTGTGTTTCCAGTTTAAAATGACATTTTAGTAAAAAGACAATGTATGTACTTAAAACCAAGAAAATGCATTCATATTGTTTTTATACTTTATGAAAATGATACATAATCCATTTTTGGATTTTTAGGAATTATTCTCACCTCAATCCGGTGCATGGTGTGACTGATATGACTCCAAGTGCGTCTTTTTATTTAAAATTGACATCAATTTTAGTAAAAAGAACAACTGACCGACTCAAAACTAAGAAAATGAATTCAGATTGTTTTGATACTTTATAAAAAAGATTTATAATTCATTTGTGACATGTAGGAATTATCCTCACCTCAATATGATACATGATGTGCCTGGTATGACTTAAGGTGTCTGTTATCGGTTTAAAATCGACATTTTAGTTCAAAAAGTGTCACTCACTAAAAACGGATAAAATGCACTTGGATTGTCTTTATAATTTAGTAAAACTATTAATAAGTCATTTTTGACGTTTAAGAATTGGTATCACATCAAACTGACACACGGTGTGACCAGTATGAGTCAAACTGTGTGTTTCCAGTTTAAAATGACATTTTAGTAAAAAAAAACAATCGACATACTCAAAACCAAGAAAACACATTTATATTGTGTTGATAATTTAGGAAAACAATATAATTCATTTGAGACATGTAATAATGATACACACCTCAATCCGATGCACAGTGTGACTGGTATGACTCCAAGTGTATCTTTTCAATATATAAGTATCATTTTAGTTTAAAACGTGCATCACACCGCCAAAACCGAGCAAATGAGCCTAGATTGTTTTCTCATTATTATATCTGCTATTACTTAAATAATTTATTTATCATTTTTATCTTATACTTATTTAGTTAATTTTCATAGAGATAATGCTTGAAGACAAACAAGAAATGGTGTGACGTGAAAGAATCAACCGCAACTCAATCTAATACACAGAGTTCCTTGTATGACTCAAATTTTAGTTTAAAATTTACACTTTTTGTTAATTTATTTCTTTATATTATTACTAACATAAGAAATTTTTCTTATACAGGTGCTTTTTTTCTCGAGCAGGGGTTAGGATCAAAATAAAAAAGGAAAAAATTTATTTTTGAATGTATATAATAATTTGTACTTATGTAATTGTATAAACCAATGTTTGAAATATATATAATATAGTGTTTTTTCTTGTATTTGTGTTGTATATTTTATATCATTTAAATTATGCATTTGTACTTGATTTTTATGATTTTGTGGTGCTTTTGGTGTTGCGGTGTGATGTTACAACACACTGTAGTATGCCCCTTTATGAGTGCTTTTTTAGCACTGATAAAAGACAAGGGATTTTAATCTCTCTCCAGTAATTAGCGCTTATCTATCACTGATAAATACCATTTTTAGCACTATAAAAGTCATTTTTTGTAGTGGTGATAGGAGGTCCCACCTTGGTCTAACCTAGACTTCTTGATAACTTCTCGATCTGATGTCTGATTCAGCTTTTTTTTTTGTCTCATTGGATAGTCAATGCTAAGATATTCATTCCTTTTGTGTCATTCGTAGTTTTTATTTCTCTCAATGGAGTTATTTAGGTGTAGGCTCATATTCCCTATTTTCAGGATGTTGGTCCATTCTTTATATTTATTATGATCGAGGTCAAACTAATGTATGATACTAGATGAGGAGATTTTTGGGAGCACGAGGTAGGTTCTCTATTAATTATCCCTCGTGTTTTGATGTTTTATAATATGTGTCATTGTGTCATACGCCAATTTCACCATGCATTTCCTTAAATTGCATCTACCTTGAATTGGTCGATTTGTTAAAACCCAATTTATATCAAGTTTGACTACCTTAGAAGGATCCATCCCTTTGGGTGTACCCTCTTATCTATCTAAATGGATTTCATGGGTATATATCCAAATCACCTATTGGGGTGTTATATTTACTTTTAAAATTATGATACCATTTTGATATGGATTAAATGAAGTGGCATAGCACAGATAGTGCCTTGACAATTTAAATGAATTGAATTGAAGTGAGTGGTAACCCCACATCACTTGCTTAAACTAGACAATGGTTATGCCCTTGTCATTATTAAATGTAAATGAATTATGAATTATTCCTTGGCTCGTATTAAATCCAATGGATATTACTACTAAGGATGTGTGGGCATGGTGACCCTATTTAGTTATGGAATTTGGGTATGATGGCCCTTATGCATGATATATATATAAATGGGTATGGTGTATCTTATACTTTATATTAAATGAGCATGGAAACCCTTAATAATTATACTAAATTGGAATGATGACCCTTGAACATGTTATATTGATACAGGCATGGAAAATATTATATAATTGTGATACGATACATGTTTGGTGACCCTTATATAATTGTGATACGATGTAGGTACGACGTCCCTTAAATAATTATGATACGATACGGGCATGGAAAACCTTATATAATTGTGATACTATGCAGGCATGGTGTCCCTATTCTGTGATATTGGGCATGTTGTCCCTATTTTTTGATATTGGGTATGGTGTCCCTTGTACTACTATGATATCAAGCATGCCATCCCTTATAAATGTGATATTTATCATGGAATCCCTTATAAATGTGATACTGGGCATTACATCCCTTGATACATGTTCAGAGTTATTTTGGCATAGGTCGAAGCAGGTTGTGTCAGCCTGGTTTCCTTCAGGAACTAGAGATGACCCATTTACAGTTATTACTACTTATTTTCATTATTATATATGCACGCTGCCATATTGTATACACAACTGGATATTTATAGACGTCATTGGTGGTGGCCTATTGAGATTTATCTCACACCCTATCTAGGACGCCTATGGCACCTGAGCAGACTATATGCTTACAGGTGTAGATAAGGGGAAGCATCCTCTTGAAAATGCATGAATTTTTAGCATGCCTTGGGATAGAGATTGGTAGTAGATGATTGGGCTAGAGCTCGAGATGATGGGATAGATTTTTTCCTTTTTGGATTATTTTTGTATAGTATTATTTTTTGCTGCTTGTATCCATGTTTTCCTACTTTCAAGCGACATGAAATACATTTTTATCCTTTTGTATATGATTCAATTTACTGTATTTTATTATTACTTAGTCTTGTTTATTTTCATCTTTTTTTCTAGCTTATTCATTATTATACTACTTTCACTATTTATCTATTGATTGTACTGCTATACTACTCTAGTAATGAGGACATAGTCTCCCCACAAACACACCTTATGCCCTCGCTGCTAGTAAAAAACCTCTAATATTTGGGGAGATGCACTTGAGTCCATGTGGCCCACCAAGATTGGGGCACTATTTTAGTGGCATCTGGGTTCAGTACATCACAATAAAAACCATTATGATACACCCTTTGATTATGCCTAATGACATTGTTATGAAACCCATTTATTTCCATAATTATTCCTTATGTTCGTGCCTTATGTTTTATTTCTTTATGTGGCACACATTTGTATGTACATGTTATGATGGGTATGCCCATATAAATATCCAATGCATTAGGTAGTGTTATAGTCTCATGAGGCATTATGTATGGGATTAGGGAGTAAACCTAATCCATTGTGGGACTCTGTCTACCATGTGATATTGTCTTGACAGTTAGTCTTGACTCATGTTTATGTCATGTTATATGATGTAGCTACATTCCTATATTGTCATAATCTCATGATTCTATGATTTTTTTATGTTATGCCTCCTTATGATTATTCAATACTCGTGACTCTTATGTTATCATGTTATTCCTTCTAACTCATATGTTATACTTCATTTCCTTCTTTATTCTATTACTAAGATTTTTATCTCACTCCTTTTATCTATGTATTCCTCAGGTTATCCTATGCAGTTTTAGGAGCTAAAAGGGAGTTAGGAGATCATTATGGATATTAAAATAAAGAATTTTTATTTTGGTTTCATTTTGTCTATTTGTGTATCTGGTATTACAAAGACACGAGTCTTTTCATTCCTTGTTTTGTAATTAATGGATATTTAAGTTAAAAATCATGTAATAATATGTGTAAAAAGTTTGGGTTGTTATAATGGAATTCAAATCTAAACCTTTTACACATTCACAATAAGTAATGATTATCTAAAAAATTCATCTCATGCACTAATTTTTCCACATTACATTACTTTTAATATTTTGAAAATCATTTATTTTATTTTTCTATTAATTGAATAAATATTGTATTAGTGTTGTGTAAGCATTTAAAATAATTATTTAATTCCTAAAAATTAAAAAAATATCATAATAAAAACAATTAATTTTTATTTAAAATTATCATTTGGAACCGAATTTATACTATTTTTTCCTTATGTAATAATTTAATAGATATTGAAGTCAAAAGAATGACATCTTTTACTTTATCTTTTACTTAAATATTATAAATGTCATTATCAAGGGAAAATGGTACAAAAATGTCATATATTAGAGACTTGGATGGAATTGGATAAAATAAATTCATTCGATAGGATAAATTCAAGTTTTGGGTTGATTTTGAGACCTTATTATATTTGTTTTAACCCTAATTAACTCATTTTACCTTTACTGTGACAATAAAAAATTACTATGGTTATTATTCATTATGACCAAAAGTAAAAGTGATTTATTTACCAAATTTGGACCTCCTAATTATAAATATGTAATCCATTTTTTAAGATTCAATTCATGGAAGTGGCATAAATTAATTTAACATAAAAATGCAAAATACAATGAAAAACAGTTTTTTCATAAAAATTATGTTTTAAGTATAAAAATATTTTTATATCGAATTAAAATATAAATTTCATTTCAAAGACCATAATTATATTGTGTTTAATAAAAAGGAACTAATTTAATTTTAAAACTAATTTAAAGTATAATTTGAACTTGTAAATACATAAAAAGAAAATACAGTTTTCAATAAAAAAATAGTATTTTCACTATTCATTAAAAAATCAAAATTTCATAAAATTCTAAAAAAATCATAAGATTATTTTGATTTGATGAATTCTAGAATTATATAAATTTTATAAATTTTTAATAAATTAATTTTAATATGTTCTCACAAAAATAAATAAAAAATCATTTTTAAAGAAAACATATTTTTGACCCATAAAATGACTTTACTAAAAATCCAATGCTCATTTCCTAAAAATTAACCAATGTATATTTATTGAGTGGTTCCTTTATATATACATTTAATCATATTCATACCCTTTAATTCAATGGATATGTTATAATGATAATATATCATGGTTCGTTTAAGCTTTGTATTGTGTATTTTGTACGGTATCGAATATAGTGTTATTTTAAAATCTAGGGGTGTTACACACAATGTGTGACCTTGAATAGATACCTAGGAATTTCCTCACCTACACATGGCTTGGCTCGCCATGTAGATCTATACAACATGTCTTGGCAGTTTGGAGTATGTCTGTGCCCCCCCCCCCTCGTGCCAATGTAATTTGGTTGTTCTCGTGTACCTTGTTATGTCTAGGTACTCTAGACATGTATGTGATCGTGTAATCCTATCATGTTCATGTAACTAGTTATGCTTATGCTTTTGTTCCCCTAGGGTATACTCTGAGATGCTAGTACTGGGTCACATGACGTGTGGTATAGCCACACTACGTGTGATATTTAATTCAGTGTGAAACCCTAGCTGCCACAGCAAGGGCCCACACGTCATGTGTTTATCTGAACTACTAGTCGTGTAACTCAAGATATTCAAAAATCCCACAATCTTTATGTGGATGATCAAATCCTCCATTTCCACCGCCTTTCTTACTATTTGATCACCCAAAATCTGTTGAAATCAAAGGAGAAGTGATAAGTATATTTCATACATATGTTTTATAGTATTTTAATGTATTGATTTGTGAATTTAAATGAATATTATTACCAAATGTTGGAAAATTTAACTTGTTTTTGTTTTATGTCAGGATACAATGAATATTTGGAAAAGGAATGAAAAGAGGAAAATATTGGAGCAAAAAGGACACTTTACACCATGATCAAAGCAAAGCAATGTGACATGAGATTTTTGAGGATGCAGCGCAGTTGAAAAACTGGAGGACAATACTTTCACAATGTGTAACACAATTACACAATGTGAATTCATCAGGAAACTGTTTCCACCAGAACAAGTCATGATAAGATTACACGCTGTGAAAGTCAGTTACACGTCGTGAGTCCCAATTACACTTAGTGAAAAGAGTCAAAGTTCCAAATCTATGAATGGGATTCATGCAGATTAAAAAATCATAAAGGAAAACTCGGATCAGAATTACACAACATGAAACACCATTACATGTTATATAAATTCACAGGATGGGATTTTAGTGTGCAGGTTCACCAAATATTCAATGTTTCAAAAAAATGTGACTTGGGACCCACCCAAGATCCATTTTGAACCAAATATTAATAATTTTCAATTCCATACGAGCCTATTTGGACCCTATAAAAGGAGGGCTATGATTTTGTTGTTGGGGGAATTTAGATCCAAATTCGTCAGAGACCAAAGCTTAGAGCATGACATTGCAACCTCCCCAAGTTCTTTCTTTGTTTTCCTTTATGATTTCATTTTATTTTATCCTTCCCTCTTATTCTCTCATCACTAGGATGAGGGGTTAAACTTTTCTTGCGCTAGGGTAATGTAATAGAAGGGGGAAGGTGTCGTTGGATTTATTTCTTTTTAATTTATTCATGTGTTTGGTTTTCCGCAATTTATTATTTATCTTTCAATCGGTTTCTTTTTATTTTATCATGACCATTGATATTTGAATAAAAAAGGAAATTTTTAATGTGCAAGTTACAAACCTATAGAAGGCATGGCCATTTTCATCTTTAGGGGAAATCAAGTTTAAACATGGTACTGAGACAATCTTGATTCGGAAAAACCCTAAATTACTTGACCAAGGGAAATAGGGAATTTTCGTTTCAAGGAGTAGATACCATGGCCATTGAGTCTTCCTCATATCTAATCTGACACCAATCATGAATTAATCAACCTATTTTCTAAAATCCAATTGCACCTAAACCCTAAAATTACAAAACCCAGAAAGCTTTCAAAATCAGTCTATAAAACCAATCAATCTTCTGCTTCGTTTTCATTATTCGCTTTCATCAAATCGAACAAAAGTCCATTTTTTCTCAACTCTTTCTTAAAATCTAATAAATTAAATATTTTGAAAACCTAAATAAACTAGTTCACCATCCCTGTGGATTGATCTTGACTTGCTGCTTTACTATGTTTTAATTAATTAAGTAGCATAGTTTGAGTTTTATAAAAAAAATTGCATAGACCCATAGAGAAATAACGACGCCCTCCCAGCCTATCAAGAAGACTTAGATCATCGATTCTTGGATTCCATTGGTTTGAAATTGGAACTTTGATTACCCAGTCGGTAATCTGTCACATCGTCCACCATCGTTCAGGGTTCTGGTCTTCAAAACCATCACCCACAACCCACAACATTCCTCGATTAATCTACAAAACACTAATATGCACATCATTCATGCATCCTCCATGAATTTGGGGGTTCAATCATGCACAAATCTGACCCGAAGATGTGGAATCGCCAACCCCATGGGCCAATGATGAAGAACATAAATAAAGGTAGTGGGAAAAGCACAAGAACGAAATGAAAACCCTCATTGGACAATGCAGTCTCAACCAATGATCATAAATTGTAGGAATAATGGTGAAATCAAGGCACAAAAAAATAACCAGGTTCAAGAATTCAATTTAAGTCTGGGATCATGCGAAGAAAAAAAATTCAAGAAAACAAAATAAGGTATAAAATCCATTCTTGAAAAAAATATTCAAAGGGCCAAAATCCATGAAATAACATACCATGTCTCAAGAATTGATCAAACATTTGTGAAGAATGCATCTTCTAGTAATGAAGGAGAATATCCCACTATGTATGTTGTTAGTCTCATGATTCTCCATGATCACCTTATGTTGATCCATGTTCCTAAGTCTCCAATAGAAATGAATCTCTCCTCCTCCTCTCTAATCTCCCAAGTTTATACGGCTAACCCTGGGGATTTTTCATAACGATATATAAATAGATAGGGATTAGGTTTTTGGATATTTAAGCAAATCAATTAATGTGCCCATCAACGGTCGTCTTTAACCAAACACCCGACATCGACTGACTTTATATCATGTATAGGTTAAACCTCGCATTCTGGAAACAACCACAACCTCAGATTTCCCATTTGAAATCCTGATCAACAAGAAAATCATTTATTTTGAAAATTTGTGTGTGTGTGTGTGTGCTTTAATATATATTAATGTTTTTAATATATTAATTCTGAGGTCCTGTGACACCCAAAAACAATGTCAACTCTGATGAAAAATTAAAAAATATATATATAAATATTCAAGTGATCAAACTATAAAAATTGGAGTCATTAAAATACATAAAATTACCACCCATTGAGTGGAATTATAATAACATATTCATTTAAACGTATATTTCAACCTATAGTTCACCTCTTGATTATTCATCCTGACATCAGGGTTGCTAATATTCGTTTTGACCACAACTAAGCTAGTATGTTCCCTCTACCTATAGCTCTATATTCTTTTAATTTTTCCTATTCTCTAATCTGAAATACTTCTAAAATTTTTACACAATTTCTTAAAAAAATATTATGAATAGGTACTTCATATCTAGTTACACACCTAAAATGGGGAGTTTCACACTAGAAACAAGTTTTCTGGAAAATTTATGATTTCTTAAATTTGTTTGATTACTACATTTATAATATGATATGGAACAATGTTGATGATGTTGGTTTCGACTAGAAACACTAATCATGGAATTTATAACTTATGGAGTAGATTACCTAGAATTACTTTGAAGAGATATGATGTATGTCTTATTCTTACAATTGTATATGTAACTCCCTGGCCTGGAAGCCACTATAATCGGTGCTCCGAGTCGGGTCTCCACATGACCTCAAGCATGCCTTCTCGTACGTCAAAGGCTACCGACTAGTAGTGTGGGTCTATAAAGGTACTATAGAGAGACTATACCCGCATATCAGAGTGAAACCACAGTTGAAATGATATAAATAGATAAAAAACAATAATAATAATAATAATAATAATAAATGGATAGAATGTGGTAAGAACCAATGAGTAACCAAGTAACACATGCTATAACAATATAATGAATACACTATACATCAGGCATTCATACAAATAAGGACCCAAAAATACCAAAACTAGGAAAATCACCCAACACAGTTCTAAGTCCAATATCATTCCTAAAATCCCATGCTCCAACCCATCATCCCATACACAAACCAAACACTAAGTCCCAATATTGAACCTGTATCAGAAAACAAGTAGTGTCCTCTTGTATACCCAAGTTCTATGGTGTCCTGAGCAGGGTGTGAGTACAACTCAGTAGGTCACCACCAACAGTGTCTAAAGAAATAACCAATCTAAACAACCATGTATGTATATAGTCTAGGTATATTAAATAAAAAATTCAACAACATAAAAATGGTTCACATTTAAAAAAAATTAATTAACCATTTTACACTTTAGGTTCCATCATGTAATCCAACCAACTACCCCACTCTGGCCATGCTGGGATCCTAAGCCATAGCACAAAGGGGTTACATACTTTTAGTCACTAAGAAGCAGTCACTAATCAAATCAAATACTATGTACCTTGGAGCATCAGTCCAGGTAACCATACCATGTCCACATATTAGAAGCTAGAGCCTCAGTCCGACATCTTGAACCATGCAATACATCGATGGGGACTATATCAAGTCTAGATCAGCCCAAAGACATGGATCCTCAGTCTAACATCCCAAACCATGAAATACATTAGTGGGGCCTATAGTATCAGTCCAACCTGGCCCAAAGATGAGGAGCCTAAATCCATCATCCCAAACCATTCGATACCACATTGGAGCCTATATCATCAAACTAGCTCAGCCTGTGGGAGTGGAGCCTCAGTCCAATACCCCACCCATACCATTTACCCACATGAAAATGCTTCTATAACCATTTATCACATTTATCCATTGTGTTCCCTAACTCATTTAACTCTTCAAGTTAATCTGAACATCCATTTATGTCATTCCCCATTTCCCTTAAATTTATCACATCATGAAACACTTAGACCAACCAACCCTTTTTAAAACATCTTGAAGACACCCTTTAAAACATGGGTCTTCCTTTGAAAAACTAAACCTTTACCTAAAGTTTTTATTTCCATTTCCAACCATTCAAAATAGCCATTAGAGAGTTTTCACAAAAAGGGTAACCACGCCCTCCTTTCAAATCATCATTTGAAATCTATTGTGAAAACCCACTTTAAAATAACCTTGAGTTTAACACCTCCTTTTAAAACATTACCCATTTTAAAAACATCATTTTTCTTCATTGAAAACTATAACAGGATCAAAATCTAAAACACATCATTTAAATTATTTCAAAATCATCTTAGGCACTTTACAAAAGCCAATATATAATCTTTTCAATTGTCCATTTAACTATGACCAAATACCAAAACAAAATTCACAGCCCATTCACTTCCATAATTACCCTATCTTAATGCTTACCAAAATATTTCACTTTTGCAAGGGTTTGACATACCCCATGGGTAGCCCTAGGTTTGGTCTCACATCATCAATGAACCCGATGGGGTCTGTGAAGGGTCCCACACCTCAATTTAAGGCCCAAAATTACTTTCCTTAGTCAAGACATAAAAACACAACAAGGAATAAAATTGGCACATCTGCATACACATATATACTCTGACCTTCGATTCACACTAAACGGTACTCCAAATGCTTAAGAATTGAAGGATAAATACCCATGGAGAAGGAGGATGATATTTCATCACCCTAGCTGTAGGGGGTCAAATGAGGGATAAATTTGAGGAAGATGCATTTAATCCCAAGAGGTAAAATCAGAATTTCCCCATTTTTAAGTGGTGCGCGGTTTGGCGACATGGTTGGCAAAATCATGCGCCAACCGTGCATCTCCCTCTGTCTGAGAGGGAACCAGGTTGTACGCTCGTACGTTTTTACAAACCATGCAATGGTTGTGCGCTTTCCACTATCCATGGGGAGATCGAGTCGCATGATCTCCTAGGCCACCCCGCATAGTTCCCACAACCTTGCACCTCCTTCTACAGGTCACATGGTTATGGTGTACAGTTACTACTAATCGTGCACCAACCATTCTATCAGCATAGATTGGCCTATTTTCTTTATTTTCTCTATCCCAAACCCCCATAACACCCCCAAGGCCTTCCCTACTCCCCATAAACATTCCATAAACTAAAAAAAATTAATCAAGGACATACCCTACCTGAAGGTCGAGATCTTACAACCTATCCACCTTATAACAGCTCTTCCTCAAGCTGCATTCCCCAGCATCACCAAACCTCTGAGACAAATGGTTGTACCACTGGGCCCACTTATCACCTTTCATCTCCCAAGTTTCCTCCTAAACATGGCCATGTCACCATAACACTCAAACCGAAGAAACAGTCCTGCCCCGAGGAATTTTATCATTGTGACCACAACGCGAACTCGATGCTACTCAAAGGATGCATCAACCACAACTCAACATCATCAACACCAACCATACAAACCGCATGAGGAAACCAAAGAAATACCACTAAAAATTAAGTATAATGAATCATCAAGAGAGCACTAAACCACCTTGGGAGATCCAATCAGTAAACCCTTGGTCTGATTCTCCCAACAACTCTCAAAGAACCTGGTAACCAAGGTTACCAACCTATCCTACTTTCCAAACCCAACGATGACCCAAACATGGTTTCACCCAAAGGAACACATGATTAACCAACCACATCCCTCGACCTACATTGCTCCAAAACTCAAGGCTCAACGGCCTCACTCCCTATCTGAACATTTGTAACACAAGCCAAAACAACAATTATCTCAAGCATTTAACTGGTTAAAACCTGATCCAATGCCCGTTTCCAAAACTAAACAACAAGATGGCTTTTACACAATCCCTTCCAACCCAAAACACTAGTCACATCATCAATTGGCCACTTTCCCGCAATGGTGCTCCCCACCATACACTTTAGCACACAACCACAATATTCTAGTGATTGGAACCTCCAATATCAGAAAAAATCACTAGGAAATAAACTCAAAATTCCAAAAAAAAATATTATATTCTTTTTCCAACTCACTACACCCAAACATCTACAAGAGCACCAACCCACATTGGACTCAATTCCTTCCATCAAAACCACTATGAATGGATGTGCATACAACATCCATATATGAATTAAGGAAAACTTGGCACTCCTCTAAGCTTGCTTCCATTACCAATATGCACTTATCATTCCAACACATCAACTGGAGATAGATTATAACTCACCACATTTGTTATCTTTACCCAACTAAGTCGAACCATCCTTGGTCGACTCATCACATTGACACCCAACTTTCACTATCAGAACATCACCACTTTACCTGGCCACAACACCTTATCACTTAAGGCATGCCACCATTATCTGATGTGGGTACCTAAGTCTATCCCGACTTCTGGTAAAACTCTATTGTTGGGGCATCCACTACTTCTCAAACTGTCGCTGTGCTCTACAACACCCACTAACACACCTTTGAAACAAACACCCTAGATGGATTTTAGAACCACCATGAGTTAGAGACCAATGCTTGGCCCGATCAACCACCATATACATGTCCCACATTTCCTTCCTGATGAATTCGAACATGTACCTCACTAGTTCCTCATTGGCATCTTGATGCCACCAAATCTAACCCATAGTCTGCTCGATGCATCTTACGACTCACATATCACTCCCCACCTTAGGAGTGTCATTGTCACTACTTTCTTCAAGAAATTATAACCACCAAAGTCCATGCTCTAACACTAATAACCCAAGAAGTGGATGTGGCCACCTTGCTCTCACTCGAGTGACAAAACAAAGTGTCAACGCTCTCCTTCCCCTAGCTTCTAAGAATGGCATCCATGGCATTCGCCAACACCTGGTACATCTTGAGGACCCTACTTACAACTAGTGATGGTGAACCTCCCACCATGAGGATTTACTCATATTTCTCCATGAATACAACCTCCAAGAGGTTCACTATTTGACCAAAAGAAAACCTTTAAGTAGCTCGGTGTATAGCCAATGCTCACTCAGTGTACCCAGGATGATGTTAAGATGTTGGGCATGTTCGTCTTGAGTGTAGAAATACACCAAGATGTCGTTGATGAATACCACTGCAACCAGACTATTTATGTTGTCACCACTTTCTATAGGGACACCTTAACCCACTAGTAATCCTCAGGTTCCCTTTCCCGCACATGACTCATCAACACCCAGCCACCACAACGCAAGTGGAATTTCCGACCAAAACTCACCACTGCTTCACGACTCTCTACCAAGCAGTCATGAACCAATGTTTTCTTTGGAACTACTACCACCACACCACTCGAGTTCTTCCAGTATGACCCCAGTGATTCATAATAAAAACACAATGATCCACCACGTCAATCCAAAACCAGTGGTCTCTCGCATAACCAGTGCTTCTCACTTTAGTTCCACAGAAACAATAGGTGCTCACTCTCGAGTCACCTGTTTACATGTCCCAAATGGAAACGCGCATCTCTATCATGTTCCTAACACCCAGTACTCATCAAAACCCTCTAGGTCACGCACTTTCCTATGGTCACTCACCGAACTCGACTTAAAACAACATGATCCATAATGTTTCCATAACTAGGATCAAACACCCGCTTACACATCCAACCACAAGCACTCAAGTGCTTCACTAAGAAAGAAACCAAGGCATAATAATTCACTTTTACCAAAATTTGATGGCACCCATCGTGCATTGATTCCATACCTGAAGCTTCCACTTATGCATCAAATTACAAGGCACCTACAATGTTGGGATAACCTCCCTCGACGTTACCCTCGATTTCCAAAAACCACCAGTGCATGCCCACAAGTCAAGTCGCATCTTCAAAACTATTGACTTTCCCACTTATCCCTCCAAGACAAATCCACACTGGGCAGCACTCTTTTTCTGCCACTATCAAATTCCAAAACATTCACATGTGCCACACGCACCCAAAAGCACTAAAAACCCAACTGAACCCTATCATGGGTCTTCCTCGAAGATCAAATGGAACCAACTATCTAAATTGGAGTCACGTATAGAAAAGGCCATTGGCTCTCCCTCTAATCCATGCACATGAAACCTCAAACAAGTCACTGCTCTCGAGTGGCACTCATGCCCCCATTTTGAAACACACCACGCCCAACCCACCTAAGAAATTACTTACTTTATGTTCCACACCCATAACAACACCACTAAATGTAACGGTGCCACAACCAAGACATCCTTTCTTAAGTCCCAACACAAATCACACGATCACAACCCACAAGGGATGCCACATCCACAATATCGGACAAAATATCATAACTCAAAGTCCACAGCCCTACCAAAGGTACAAAAAGCAACATTCCACTAACTAGAACAACCAAACCCATTAAGGTCTCACAGCCCATGACCCAAGGTCTCAAAACTAGGGCACTCTCACTACCCAACCACCCATACACAGGGTCCAATCACAACACTATGGATACCTACACCAGTGTCCATGAAGGTCCCATCATTACCCATTTCTATTTAATTAACTTTACCTTTTTTTAATGAGAATTCACATTTCAAAACTTTCCATTTTAAAACCCAAGGATTTACACTTTACAAAACCTTTTTTTATTACCCAACATTTCAAAAGTCACAGCTTTACTCAAATTCATATTTCAAAACATTTTCATTAACAAAAATTTCAAAGAAATATCAACATGCATAAACCACAGACAGAAGGCACACTGCCAGCATATAAATCCCAAATAACTATTAATCGTAGGCAATATACGGATAACATATCACTCCTATGTGTCTAGCATGATACATGAACCCACACACCATCTATTTTCATAATGGGCCAAGAGATAAAACCTTATAAACCAATGACATCACATCCAATTGCACCACTTGAAGTGGAAATATCAATCAACAGTAAAAGCACATAACAAAACATCAATTCCCACCCCTAGAAACTTAGGTTTTCCCTCATATAGGGGGCTACAGGCACCCAGGCATGAACTCAATACCAAGACCCAACAAGTTTCTAATCTCTTGTATACCATCCCTAAATAGTAAAGACAAAAGAAACTATCTTTGATACCACTTTGTAACGCCCCAACCCGGAAGCAACTATAATTGGTGCCCTGATTCGGATTGCCACATAACCTCAGGCGCGCCTCCCTATATGCTAGTGGCTACCGACTAGCAGTGCAGATCTATAAAGGTACTATGGGGAGACTATACCCTCATATTAGAGTGAAACCACAGCCGAAATGATATCAATGGCTAAATCAATCAATAGGAATAATAAATGGATAGCATACGACAAGAACCAATGAGTAACCAAGTAACACATGCTATAACAATATGATGAATACACTACACATCAGGTAGTTATACAAATAGGGACTCCAAAATACCAAAACTAGGAAAATCCCCCAACACAGTATCAAGTCCAAGCACAAACCTAACATACCATGCTCCAACCCATCATCTCATGCACAAACCAAACACCAGGTCCTGATCCTAAACTTGTACCAGAAAACAAGTAGTGTCTACTTGGGTACCCAAGTGTCATGGCGGCCCGAGTAGGGTGTGAACACAACTCGGTAGGCCACCACCAATGGTGTCTAATGCAATAATCAGTTTAAAAAAAAGTTTATACAGATAATCAAGGTGTAGTAAATGAACATGGAAACAACATAAAAAAGTTTCACATTTAAAAAATTGTTAATTAATCATTTTTTTCCTTTGGGTTCCATCGTGCAATCCATCCAACTACCCCGCTCCGGCCATGTCGGGAGCCTAAGCCATAACACAAAGGGGTTACATACTTTTAGTCACTAAGAGGCGGTCACTAATCAAATCAAATACTATGTACCTTGGAGCATCTGTCCAGGTAACCATACCATGTCCACACATTGGGATCCTAAAGCCTTAGTCTGACATCCCAAACCATGAAATACATTGGTGGGGCCTAGAGCATCAGTCTAGCTCGACCCAAAGATGAGGAGCCTCAGTCCAACATCCCAAACCATGCAATACATTGGTGGGTCCTAGAGCATCAGTCTAGCCCAACCCAAAGATGAGGATCCTCAGTTCATTATCCCAAACCATGCAATACCTTAGTGGGGCCTAGAGCATCAATCTAGCTCGACTCGTGGGGGTAGAGCCTCAGTCCAATACCCCACCCATACCATTTACCAACATGGGCATGCTTCTTTAACTGTTTATCACATTTACCCATTACATGCCCTAACTCATTTAACTCTTCAAGTTAAGACAAACATCCCTTTATGTCATTCCCCATTTCCCTTCAATTTATCACATCATGAAACGCTTAGACTAACCACCCCTTTTCAAAACATCTTGAAGACACCCTTTAAAACATGGCTCTTCCTTTGAAAAACTAAACCTTTCCCTGAAGTTTTCATTTCCATTTCCAGCCATTCAAAATAGTCATTAGAGCGCTTTCATAAAAAGAGGAATCACGCCCTCCTTTCAAATCATCATTTGAAATCTATTGAGAAACCCCCCTTTTAAATCACCTTGAGGTCAACACCTCCTTTTAAAACATTACCCATTTTTTTAAAAATCATTTTCCTTCATTGAAAACCGTAATAGGATCAAAATCCAAAACACATCAATTGAACCATTTCAAAAGCCTCTTAGGCACTTCACAAAAGTCAATATATAATATTTTCAATTATCCCTTTAACCATGCCCAAATACCAAAATACAATTCACAACTCATTCACTTCAATAATTACCCTATCTCAATGCTTACCAAAATATTTCACTATTTACAAGGGTTTGGCATGCCCCATGGGTAGCCCTAGGTTCGGTCTCACATCATCAACGAACCCATCGGGGCTCGTGAAGGGTCCCGCACCTCAATTTAAGGCCCAAAATTACTTTCCTTAGTCAAGACATAAAAACACAACAAGGAATCGAATTGGCACATCTACATACACAAATAAAACATCTAGACTATAGACAACAGATTTAAGACCACCTACCTCAAGCTCGTAGACAACTGCTCGTCCAACCTTGGCCCTTGATCCCAGCCCAGAAAACATTTAACATCCAAACTTAGAAAAAGATGGAAAACGAGGGTTTTAGGGCTGCATAATGAGATAAAATAACCAACAAAGTCTCTTCTAGAAAATGGAAGGAAATTGAGTCGAAGACTTAGTTGGAGCTTCAATTCTCACTCAACGGCACTTCAAATGCCTAAGAATCGAAGTAGAAACACCTATGGAGAAGGAGGAGGTTTTTGGTTCGCCGTCCTAGTTGTAGGGGGGTGAATGGGGGAGAAATTTGAGGAAGAAGCATTTAAGCCCAAGAGGGAAAATGGGAATTTCCCCATTTTTAAGAGGTGCGTGGTTTGGCCACACGATTGGCCAAACTTTGCACCAACCATTTGTTTCCCTCTGTCCAAGAGGGAACCAAACCGCACGGTCTGACTGTCCACCCGCACGGTTTGACAAATCGTGTGGTGGTCGTGCACTCGCCATTGTCCAAGGGAAGCTCGAGCCGCACGATCTCCTGGGCCACCTTGCATGGTTCCCTCAACCGTGCACCCCCTTTTGTTGGTCTCACGGTTATGGCTCACAGTTACTACTAATTGTGCGTCAGCCATGCTCTCAACACAGATTGGCCTCTTTTCTTTCTTTTTCGTGTCCCAAACACCCGGAACACCCTTGAGACTTTCCCTACTCCCCGGAAACATTCCATAAACTGAAAAATTCAATCTGGGACGTACCTTATCTCAGGGTCGGGATCTTATAGGTTGACTTTGGTTTTAGTCTCTATTTGAGACTTTCTTTCGTTCTTTGATGTTGGAAGTGGAATGATTGTTGTGTTGGTGTGCATGAAATGACATTCTGGTTTGACTCAATGATGCACTTAAATTGTTTTTTTTTTTGCAATGATATGAATACGTTCAACAAATAAACCGAGTCTAAATGAAGATGTCGCTTATTCGTTTAATATGATGCCAAACCTGTCTCCATTGTTTTTTACCTCTTGTGATGAGAGTTCATTTCTTAAAACCTTCCTCTGCTTGTGTGGTGTGTGCTTTTGTGGATACCAATTCCATTTTTCCATTGAAGTGAAATTTCAAGAGTTTTTGCATCGAGTTCTAACCTTATGAGGAGTTTGGCAAGCAAGAAAGCTAGAATGGTTGATATATTTGCATTCTCGTGACTCAATGATATGGGGTGAGATGATGTGTTTGGTTATATGTATGAATTGAGGTTGTTAATGGTTTGTTTTTCTACTGGATTTATAACTTATGACAAATTGTGAGTATATTTTTGATATTGTAATTAATTTTATTGATATGAGTTGTGTTATAGAATAATGATAATGTAATTTACAATGTTCGCTTCTTTATTTTTGAGAACTAATATGTATAGTATAAATTGTTTGAATATTTATGGATAAAGAAATAAATGTGCAAAATTTAAGAGCAAAAAATAACTATGGTGGTCGTCATTAAAAGTTGTTAGTGGTATTTGCAAAAATGTTTATGGTGATCGTCTAGAGCAGTCGTCATCTAATTGAAAGAGGTATTTGCAACCTCATCTATTGTGGTCGCCAAAAGTGGGTGTGGAGTTGTCTTCTATATTGATGTGGTTGCTATTAGAGGTCGTGAAATGAATATTTGTGACGCTATCAATCGCAACCGCTAAAAGCAGTCGCAAAGTAGTCGTTTGTGTCGCGGAAGCCCCTTCCTGACCATTTTTATGGCCACAGATATGTATTTCTTTGCTTGTATTTTTTAATATTATGAACTTTTTTTCAAATAATATATATTAGGACATTTTTATTGTTATCTACTTATTTACTTATATATAAATATTTATATATTCATATGAAAATATATTTCTTTGTTTATGGTTGCACTAAATATTTAAAATAAAATTATATATATATATATATATATATATATATATATATATATATATATATATATATTTACATTAATTAAATATTCTTAAGTATAATAAAAGTTTGTTTATAATATTAATTATATATAAAAAACATTAATAATTATTAATTATATTTCAATATTATTAATTATATTTTAAAAAATATTATTAATGGTATGGATGTCTAAATATTTTTTACAGTATATTATCAATTATATAAATGTATACATATTTTATTATTTATAATAATGTTTAATTATATTTAAAGATATTAATAGCTACATATGTGCCGCCCCCACACGCAGTTCAAGGAATGAACGGTGGGGAATTAAAAGAATATAATTTTTTTTTAAAAAAAGCAGGAAAAAAAACCAACGGTGTTGGGTGGGGTGGAATTGAAGGCGCGTGGGGATTGGTGCTCCCCGCTCCCTTGGAGGGAAAAGGACACGTCCGCTTCCGGTGTCGGTACGTTTTTTATAGAGGGCGGGGGACGGGGGAATCTTCTAAGAATCCGGATGCCTAAGTTTATTTTTTAAAGCATATAGATATGTCATTTAGTATATTCTCAACAATAATAAACGAATTCTTTATCATTGTTTTTTTTATGATGATAAATATCATGCAAATGTTAAATTTACATACAAAATATTTACATTGATTAATCAAAAAAATTACAACCGATATACAAAATCATAACTCTTGTAGCACACTTTATTCAACAATCAAACTACGTACAAAAAGTTTATCCATGAAATAAAAGCAGTGTTTGTTTTAATAATAGTAAATAAAAAAATTAAAAAAACATGATTTTAATGTTATATAATCACATATGTTAAATCATATTGTTAATTAATGTATATATTAATCATATTATTAGTTATACTATTAATTACATTATTAAGGATTGTATTGTAATTTTATATCAATTTTTAATTACATTGTTAATATATATATATATATGTATATATATATATATATTGTTGTTAATTAATAAATATATTAATGATATTATCATTTATTATCTTAATTACTTAAACAATTGTTAATAATTATATCATTTAACAAAAATGGCATTTTTATATTAAAAACACACTTGGAGTTATATTGTCCACATCTTGTGTCAGATTAACATGCGGCCGATTCTTAAACGTTGCAAATGAATTATGTATCGTTTTTCTAAAATTTGAAAACAATCTGAGCTTATTTGCTCATTTTTTGCTATGTGGCGTACGTTTTAAACTAAAATGACATTTCTATATTGAAAACACGTACTTTGAGTCATAACAACCACGTCGTGTTTCGAACTGACGCGTAGTCAATTCCTACACGGCTCAAATAAATTATGGATTGATGTTCTAAAGTTTGAAAACAACCCAACCTTGTTTGCTCGGTTTTGAAAATGTGGCACACATTTTAAACTAAAATGATGTTTTTATAATGAACACACGCACTTTGAGTCGTATAAGATACGTCATGTGTTTGATTGATGTGTCGTTGATTCCTACAAGACACAAATGAATTATGGAATATTGTCCTTAAGTTTTAAGACAATCCGAGCTCGTTTACTTGATTTTGGCTATATGCCTTTCATTTTACACTAAAATGACACATTTATATTGAAAACACACACTTGGAGTAATACCGGTCACATCATGTGTTGAATTATTGTGCGGCCAATTGTCACACGTCTCAAATGAATTATGGACCATTTCTCTAAAGTTTGAAAATAATCCAAGGTTGTTTGATTGGTTTTGGCTATGCAACGTGCGTTTTAAACTAAAATTGTACTTTTATATTGAAAACACGTAATTTGAGTCATATCGTCTACATGCTATGTCGAATTGAGGGTGTTGATCCTCGTTGCAATTTGAAACCCGAAGAACGCCATGAAAATCATTCTCGGGAAGTGGGAATGGGTGATGGGTGATGTTTGCGTTAGCACTTGGGGATGAGCGCGTTTGTAGCCATGTCAATTGTTATGTCCAAGGATGGATGGAGCACTGGCTGTGATAATCAGGAAATCATTTCATTGGTACAATGACATGGATGTCGGGGAGCGGGATATCGGTTGTGGGTGGGCGGCTTTCATGTGAGGAGGGTTGTGAGATCTTGAGAGTAGTCGTTGGACGAACATTTTGGCTCTAGTATGCCATTGGATAAATGGAACCATGGATGTCAGGTAATCTACATATAGGCATGGTCATGGAAACTCCATATAGGCGTGGTTATCTTGAGTGACATTTGGATTCTTTGACTGACTCACAAACACCAGCCGATTCATTAATTATATGTAAAAAATGATTGTTATTTATATTACAGTATGATTAATTATATTTAAAAACATTATTAATTATATAAATGTGTAAATATTTTTTACAGTATATTATCAATTATATAAATGTATAGTTGAATATAAAAATATTAATAATTACATTTAAATATAAAATGATTTATAATAAATTATTAATTATATGTGTATTATATTAATTATATATATAATATTAATAATTATTAATTTTATTTTAATATTATTAATAACATTTTAAAATTTTATAAATTATATAAATGAATACATATTTTACTATTTATAATGGTGTTTAATTATATTTTAAGATATTAATAGCTACATCTCTGCCGTCCCCACGCGCAGTCCAAGGAATCAACGGTGGGGAATTAAAAGAGGAGAAATTAAAAAAAAAACAGAAAAGAAAGCAAAGAAGAAGAAAGAAAAAAAAACCCAACGGTGTTGGGTGGGGTGGAATTGAAGGCGCATGGGGATTGGCGCTCCCCACACCCTTGGAGGGAAAAGGACACGTCCGTTTCCTCTGTCGGTACATGTTTTATACGGGGGGATCTTCCAAGAATCCGGAGGCCTATGTTTATTTTTCACTACAAATTGATTTATCATTTAGTACCAATGCAAAACAACCAAACCAAAACATCACCCCACATTTCGTATTTGCGACGGACTACTAATTATGCTGCAATGTTCGTCGATTCAGAAGTATTTGTGACGAGAATCAATACTCGTCGCAATTTTTTTTGACCAAATTACTATTTGCAATGGAATTAATTTTGATGCAAATAGTCCATCACAAATAATTATTTTATTTAACCTATGTGACCTGCTCTCTTCCTCTCCTGCATAGTCGCTGCGCTCCTCCGTCGCGCCGCTGCACTGCTCCGCTGCTCCCTCCCTTGCACAATCGCGAGTCAACGCTACTTGGAGTCACCCCACTCAAATCTGCTAGGTACGCACTTTGGTTATCTCCTCCGTTTTTTTTCCGCGTATTTACGTTCAATCTTTTAAATATTAGTCTAGTCAATAACTAAGTTAATAAATTTACCCGTTTTTTTTTTTAATTTATTTGATATTTAAGGTTAATCTAAATTTATTATTTGCTATTTGGGTGTCAATTGTTTTTGCACGAGTTGATTTCATTTGATTTTAGGGTTAATATGTGTGTGTGTTAATACATTAATATACATATATAAGCGTTTTAAAAATAACATGTAAGGTTTTCGATATGTGTGTGTATGTATATAGATTTTATATGTTAATTTGTTTAAAAAAACGTGTAAAAATAAATTTGATGTACATAAATTTCATTAAGAAGGTATGTAATATATATATATATATATATAACGTATGAAATAAATAAAAATTAGTCTTTTAATAACGATGAGAAATTTAATTTAAAGAAATTTTTTAACAAAACAATATTTATAAGATTTTTTTTATAAAAAAACGTTAAAAAAATGGTTTAATGAAAAACAATAACAATTTAAAATATGTAATATTTATTAGAAACTTAGTTAATAAAAATTATAAAAATTTGTTGCAATACTTTTTTTAAAAAAAAATACAAAGAATTAGTAAAAATTAGTAAAAAATATTAATTATTAATTTAAATAATTAGTTAAAATCATTGAATGATTTATAATAATTAATAATTATTTAGTCATTATTATTAATAAATTGTAAATATTAGTGTTAATTATAAAATAATAATAATAATTTGTAAAAAAATATAAAAAATATAACTATTAGAAATTCACAATAATTCATATAATTGTTATATTAATTAAAATAATAAGTATTGATAATTCATATAAATGTTGTAAAAACATCTGATGCGCACAACTGTTATAATGCCTCTACAGTAAAAATTATTAAATCAAAATAAATATCAATTCAAAATAAATATTATTTCAAAAATATAAACTCTAAATTATTTATATAAATTATTAATTCAAGATAATAAAATTTATTTACAATCAAAATTAACTATCAGTAAAATTACTTATAAATTATATATATATATATATATATATATATTTGATATATGTATATTTGTTTAAAAATAGTTAGAATATATATTTGATGTATTTATATTAATTAAGAAATCATGATATATATATAGTAATTATTAAAAATGCAATAATAAGTTAAATAATTAACAATAATCAATACATAATTTATAAAAAATAATAATTAATCAGTCAATACTATTAATAAATATTAAATATTAGTGTTAGTTACAAATTATTATTAATAATTTCAAAATTTTAGGAAATTATGAAAATATGTAAAAATTTGTAAAAGAAAAAATATGAAATACTGGTAATTGTTAAATATTAGTCATATTTATTAAAAAAACATACAAAAATAATAAATAATTAGTATTACTTATACTAAAAATTTAAAAAAATATTTCTAATAAATACTAATTTTTTTAACAAACCTTGCCAAAAAATATAAAAATAATAACTATTAGAAATTCAAAATAATTTGTATACATGTTATGTTAATTAAAATAATTTCTACTAATAATTTGTATAAATGTTGAATATATTATATATATATATATATATATATATATAATATTAATAAAATATTAAAAATGATACCCTAGCGTGCGATGTTACCAAATACCGGACACTCAAAAATGTTATCTCGCGCATAGGGTAAACCCAACATCTCCGATTTAACGGTGGTCTCGAATTTCTGATATGATACACCGTTATGGAGATACTTCAATTTTTTTGTGAGAAATTATAATACAAATATTAAATGAGATTATCATCATGCATGATGTTATCAAAGTCTCGACACACAAAAATGATATGTCGCGTCTAAGGTAAACCCCACATACCAGATCCAACAGTGGTCTCCGATTTTTCATACGATACACAATTTGAGAGATACTTTAAATCTTTATAAGAAATTATAAAAAAAAATATGAAATGAATTATCCTTGCGTACAATGCAACCAAACATCCGACGCACACAAATATAATATCGCGTTTAGGGTAAAGCTCACATCCTGAACCTAACGGCTGTTTCCGATTTTTCATACGATACACAGTTTGTGAGCTACTTAATTTTTTTATAAATAATTATAATAAAACCATTAAATGAATTACTTTCTCGTGCAATGTAATCAAACACCCGACGTGCACAAATATTATATCGTGCCTAGGGTAACCCTGGTATACTAGACCTAATGGTGGTGTCAGATTACCCATACATTACACTATTTAGGAGATAGTTCAATTTTTTTGTAAAAATTATAATAAAAAATTAAATAAAATACCATCATGTGTGATGTTACCAAATTCTCGACACCCACAAATGTTATGTCGCGTTTAGGGTAAACCCCTCATCCAGGATATGGTATTCGATTTTTCATGCGATGCACAGTTTGTGAGTTACTTTACTTTCTTATAAAAAATTATAATAAAAATATTAAATGAATTCCTCGCGTGCAATATAACCAAACACTCAACGCGCACAAATATTATGTTAGGTATAGGGTAAACCTAGCATCCCCAATCTAACGGTGGTCACTACCACATAAATCGACTTTACACATCGTCACTTTTTAACAACGCTACAAAAACGATGATAAAAGGGGTACTTTTATCAGTGCTAAAAAAAGTGGTGTTAAAATATGCTTTTATAAGCACCGATAAAAATACCCCCTTATCAGTGCTGATAAATGGTACTTTTATCAGCGTTTTTCTTAAGGTTGATAAAAGATATTTCATAAAAAATATTTATCATTAAAAAGCAAATATTAATATATAAATATATTGATATTGATATGAATATAATATATTTTATAAAATGTGATTTATATAAGGCTAAATATGCATTTACACTTAAAATATAAGATATTTAGTGAAAATTGATTATAAAATAATTAAAAAATTATACTAATTAATAATTTGCTAATTATTATCGAGTAATAGTCATTTAATAACAATTTGAATATAAAAAAAAATAAAAAAATCATTAAACAATCTAAAATAAGTTGAAGATGTGACTCAAACTTCAAACCATAATTTTTGATCCGGGTGTCCGTTTGGACTCTACCATATATCAAATCAAAACTTGCAACGAGCTCTACACCGTTATAACCAGGGGGCCTCGTTCACTATTTTTTAGAAGCCAAAAGGCCCAGAAGACCTCCAAAATTGAGTTTTTAGTCGGGGTATCACAATTTTTTAACATTCGATGGAATTTCAGCCTCGTTTAAGGGGGTTTTATTGGATTTTTTTTGGTAGGGACTGAATTTAATCCCTAAGCTTACATTCATATTGATATTATGGTTTTGAAATTTTATCATTTTTCATAATGTAGTTTCATTTATAATCGAATATATAAAAATATATACATATTTTGTATATGTTCACACATAAAAGTTTAATTTTATAAATATATATGTAATCATATTTACATGAAAAGTTTCCTTCTAAATATATAAATCTCATCTAAATAAAAAATAATATCCATTTTATTTTAAATAAAAATTTATGAATATTTATATACATATACAATTAATGTATATATAATGTTTATATATATATAAATATATTTGTGTGTGTATTGACAAACAAATTTATATTTATCTATATATTCTAATATATGTATATAAATATTCATATATAATATATGTAAATAAATATAAATATGTATAATTATATTTATAGATGCACACATATATAAATATATGTACATATGTATGTATGTATGTATTTTTAAACACACAAAAACATATTTTATAAATGTATTTAAACACACATACACACACACATGGATAAAAATGTAACGAAATATATATAAATATATAGATATATCATAAAATGAAAAACAAAACAATATAGACGAGTGAAAGAGGCGTGGGCGTATGAGAGGGGGGTCTAAGGTTCGAAACCCATCAAAGGCAGGGGCGCGCGGACGGGTGAGCGGTCTCATAGCGCTGTTAAAGGGGCAAGGGTGGCTAGTACTATTAAAGGGGGGGATTGGACAATCACTTTTATGGGGGGGGGGGGTTGAGCGCTTGCGACCCCCTCCCCACAATGTACCCCTCTTAGGCCGACAATGGGAGGAGAGTGATAGTAACCCTGAGTCTCGCCTCCAGTAGGTCCCGGGTTGGTGACTAGCACCAAGGGTATAGTAAACATACAGATGAGAGACATTACCCTTTAAGAGAACACATGCGAAAGAGAGAGAAAAGATAGACACCAACCAACTCCTGCTCTGACCACAAAGTAAAAGAAACCCAAGTGCACATATGTAATATCATGCAAGAGCTACTACAACTGAAAGGGAAAAATTGCAAGTACCGAAAGAAAGTAAAACGCCAGTGACCATGAAACCCGAACAACTCCTACAAAACCCCAAACTAGTAGTAACCGGTCAGATCTTCAACCTGCTCCAAGTGACCAGAAAAATAGTTTATATAACGTAGGGTGAGTATAACAATATACTCAGTAGGATCCTCCCCGAAGCCTCTCATTCAAAAGTAAAGAAAGCATGCTAAAGCACAATGAACAATAAGTGAAACCAACTTGTCACTTAAACATGCATACTAAGTTCCCAGCCTCACCACGACTACTATCACCGAGTATCACATACAAGAGTATATAATATAATAAATAATGTCAAGGGTACCCCGCTACCACTTCCCCATTGGTTTGCCACCTTGCCCCAACGTCGCACGTCCTGAGCATCTCTCTCCAAAAAGGCTAACCCGAAAACACCTGGGCGAAGCACCACAACCTCCACCTCGTGCAACACACCACCATCGCATCTACATAACCAAAAGTAACCAGGTAGTTTCTGGGAGCCACCACAGCTCACATAACGTGTATCATACATCGGGTATCATACCTCAAGCCATTATAGCCCATACACCGAGTAAAGGTCCTCAAGCCATCACAACCTATACACATTACACCTATAGTAGTCCATATAAACTATATCCAAAATATATGTGTGTGAAATAACCACAATCCATTACATCCCTCTACACACATATATAGGGAAAACTAATGGTCGTGCATACTAGTACTAGTAACTACAAAGAGAAGAGAGTGGTGCTAAAGGGGGTAGTCACCCATCCATCCTCCCACTGTGATGTTGGGGAAAACACCTCCAGGGCTCAAAATTCCCAGGGTGTCAGTCGCCCTAACTGACAGGGTGTAGTAGCGTATAGAAACACAAAAGTACATGATATAATATAGCTCACAACCACACTATGGAAAAAACCTAGTCTTAGACTCAACTACAGCTAACGTCTCTTGGACTCCCAGTAGCCACTGCTAAGACTAGATATCCTATAAGCACACAACCATTTAAAAAGCTATATTAAATTACTATATCCCTTTTTATCAGTTTCACTTTACATTAATTAATTATTTAAGCATTAATTAACCATTACCAATTCCACATTACATTTAATTATCATTCCAACCAAGATACATGCCCTCCAGGCATAACCAAATCGAGTCCACAACTTCGCAAAGTCACAACCTCAACATTGCATCCCAACAAGCTCCAAACCCATGGTTTAAACATTTATTTATTTATTAACAACATTTCCACTTCTATATTTCCATATTTCCAGGTATTCTAGGAAGATATCCTAAGATACCAAACACAAAGGGCTCAACATGGTGAGTAGTCGAGTCTTTTCCACCTATAGAAGGAGCATAGACCCATCCATCCTCAAGAAGCTAAACATGAAAAGCACATGACATACCCCGTGTGTCTTCACCTCTTTTGGAAGGAGGGTAAGTAAGGCCATCTGCCTCAAGCAGTGGGGAGAGTAAAACAGATAAACATACAATAGGTTCATAAAGCATCCAAATTTTATATCAACAGGTAAGCTCAACTTCAACCCATTCCATCATCTCCGGTGTCCTCCCCGACTCCCACATGCACAAACTGATGCATCTCGCCACTCTAGGCATCAACTGCTGCCAAAACCACTGGGCCTCCCTGCCCCCACATACCACAACAACCCTCCAGGATCAGCTATCCTAGGCTCAAATCACATCACAAGCAACAAGAAACAAAAAAACATAGCAACTTGGCTCTTGGACATAAACAAGGCATTTAGCTTTCACACACAACAAGCTCTCACGACTCCAAAGCACAAGGCACTTGGACTTTACAACAAGCGGAAAACTTAGGCACTACAAAGGCATTATAATTAACATACAACTAGTTCTTTATTCCATCTTGAATTAAGTGATTCAATTAAACATGCATAACTGCACCCATTTGATTATCATCAAATCACAACAACAACAACCAGATTCATTAACATGCCTATTTAATCCTTTATCCAATCAATTTGCAATTAATCCCGACTTTACATTCTTTACCAATTTTCATCAAGAACAACATGCTAAACAAGCAAGGCATAAATATCACACTATCTAGAAAATCAAGAGGCAATAACATTGCTAAGAAATTGAATTGATGCTAATTCTTTAATCCAGTTCAAATATTTATTATATCAATTTCATTGTGATCTAGTGGGATAAATCATTCTAACTCTATGACTGCATGTAAATATAATAGAGAAGCCATGAATCCCCCACCTCAATTTTTTTGATGTTCTTTGCACAAGAACGGGCCAACACAAAGGATCACAATCACCTCTCCCGCAATGATTACATCCACCCAAGGACGCCGTGACACAACCACATCAACCAACACCCAAGAAAGATCCATTAGAAACATAGAGACCACATTCCATCACATGGTACAGAGAAATGGGAGAAAAAAGACCAAGGAACCCATAAGAATGGAGGTAGAACATACCTTATATCGAATACAGATCAACACTTCCTGGTTTCACCAAAACAAGGGGTGCACATGCAGTAGGAAAACTCCAAGGGGAAACAATCCAAGGATTGTAGTTCGATCACATGACTCCTACAGGCAGAAGAAATCTGGGTGCCCCGTACCAAGGAAAATAAGAAGGAAGAACAAGGGAAGAAGATATCTTGACCATTTTGAAAATCTAATGGAGCAACAGTTTATGATACAGTTTAGATTTTCCATTAAAGGCAAATATGGTCAAGATTATGCGTTTTGACTGAGTAAAGGCATCGGGACCCTTAAGAGAATTTAAATAAGAGTTATGGTCTTTGAATCAGCCCTAATTACCTTAAAACAAGACTTTGAATGCGTTTTATGTCAAATATAATGTAAAAGGGGTGAAACTATAGGAAGCTAGAAACACTATTCACCTATCATTGGATGTCTCACTGTTCTGGAAACACTAGTCCTGGAACTGGAAATTTTTTCAAAGTGTTAGACATAAGTCACCCTGACCTTCCAGAACACCTCAAACACCACATTTTTACAAAGGTATGGACAGAAGAGGTCCGGGTCATTACATTAGATACCTCTCAAACTATTCTCACCATTGAAAATCCAAAATCAACAAAGAGAGGAATTAGAAAAAGGGGTCTGAACAACCAACCTTTGAGATACCTCTCAAGGCTCTTGCCGTCAAAGGAGCTCAACCGCTTCATCAAAGGAACAATGCGAAACCACACAAATAATCCATCCATCTCCTAACCACTATCCCAGGGGAGATACCTCTCAAAAGAGAGCAAGCAACAAGAGAAAACCATCTCATAAACAAAAAGGGTCTACAACCACCAATGGAACAAAATTATAAGAGAAGAGCTAAACATCAAACATCTTGGGGCACTGAGCACATATCTGCGACTCACTTTCCCAAGTACTCTCCTTCATGACACCATGCCGCCACAAGACACGAACCAAGGGGATAACACACCTGCATAACACCTTCTCTTAGCGATCTTGGATCTCAGCAGGCTGCTTCTCGAAGGTCGCATCATCATCAACATCGATCTCTCCCCAATTGATGATGTGTGAGTCATCATGAAGATAACGACAGAGTTGCGACATGTGAAAAACATCACGTATTCGAATCATCTACAAGAGAAGTGCTACCCGATACGCCACAACTCCAACACGAGCCAACACCTTAAAAGGCCCAACAAACCAGGGAGAAAGCTTACTTCCATGACAAAACCTTCGCTACCCATGACGGGGAGTCACCTTCAGAAACAAATGACCCCCAAAACCAAACTCCATAGGTCTTCTCCTATTATTGGCATAAGAATTCTGACGATCTTGCGCTGCCTTCATCCACTCGCGAATCACCTGAACCATCTTTGTCGTACTTTGTACCAGTTCTGGCTAGAGAATTGCTAACTCTCCAAACCCAGTCCAGCATAAGGGAGAATAGAAAGGTTGTCCATACAAGGCTTCAAACGACTCCATACCGATGGTGGAGTGGAAACTATTATTGTAAGCAAACTCTACCAAGGGTAAGTTCCTCATCCATGAACCTCCAAAATCCAGGACATAAGAGCGCAACATGTCTTCAAGAGTTTGGTTGGTCCTTTCTGTCTGACCGTTCATCTATGGATGAAAAGCAGTGCTAAGGCATAGCTGAGAACCAAAAGCATGTTGGAGACCTCTCCACACCCTAGAGGTAAAATGAGGATCTCGATCATAAATGATCATCCTCAAGACTCCGTGGATTCTTACCACCTCCTCCAGATATT
Source organism: Viscum album (assembly GCA_963277665.1). Lineage (NCBI taxonomy): Eukaryota > Viridiplantae > Streptophyta > Magnoliopsida > Santalales > Viscaceae > Viscum > Viscum album. The sequence continues at coordinate 385,029,913 of OY728137.1, forward strand.
GCCTCGACAAAAACTATACTAAGCTCGACTCCTTGATTTCTATGAAGTGGGATGATTTCATCAAAGGATCCACTACCACCCATATAGTGTCATGGCCTCACCAAGATCAAGGTAAAATGATAACAAAGTCCATACTTCCACTGAGGAATATCTAACGGCTGGAGTAAACCATCTGGAACACGGTGCTCGAACTTCACCTTCTGGAAGACCAAACATAGAGACACAAACTCCACAATTGAATGCTTCAACCCAGGACACCAAAATTGACTACTCAAAGCTCGATACATCTTTGTCATGCGTGGATGTACCACTAAGGGTGAACTATGGAACTCTCTGAGAACCATCTCATGCATCGCCAAAGGAATGAAAATCCTACCCCGAAACAACACCTAGTGTTGTTCATCCTTAGACCAACCATCAAGGGTCTTTCCACAAACAACTTAGTATCTCAAGACCTCCACATCAAGATCCCCCAACTGGGACTCTTCCATCAGCTGCAACAAAGTTGAATGCACAGTCATCTGAAAAAGACATCCTCTTCCCCCAACTTCTTGCATATCCATATTTAATGCTGAAAGTTCTTCCATCACTCTCCAGGAATCACCCAATTAACGCACTGCATCACTACGCGACTTCCTGCTCAGCACATCAGCTACAACATTCCCCTTTCTAGGTGTATATGAAATCTCAAAGTCATAATCCTGTAAGAACTCCATCCACCGATGCCATTGCAAGTTCAAGTCACGCTATGAGAAAACATACCTCAGGCTCTTACGATCAGTGGAGACCACAAAATTATTGCTGATGAGGTAATGTCTCCACAACTTCAGGGCAAACACCGCTAATTCCAACTCAAGATTGTGGGTGGCATAGTTACGTTTGTGGGGACAAAACTACTAAGACCCATAAGAAAAGACTGATATCTGCTACATCAGAATGAAACCTAACCCTAGACATGAAGCATAATAGAAAAACTCAAACCGAACTCCTTCTACTGGAAGATAAAGAACCATAGCACTAACCAACTCTTCATTCAGATACTCAAAAGCTACCTGACACTGATCAGTGCATATGAATGCCCGATCTTTTTGAGTCAACATTGTTAGAAGAGTCACAACTCGAGATAAATCAGATATGGAACTCCTGTAATAGCCTATAAGACCAAGGAAACTTCACACTTCTACCACTTTATTAGGGGATTCCAAAGACACAACTACTTCTACCTTCAATGGATCCACAACTGCTCCCTGTTGGGACACAACATGCCCTAAGAAATAGAATTATCAAGCCCAAAACTCACACTTCGATAACTTCCCAAAACAACTGCTGTCGACGAAGAACTCCCAAAACGACATGTAGATGCTCTGCATGATCCTCCTCAGACGTGAAGTACACAAAGATATCATCGATGAAGACCACCACAAACTTATCCAGGAACTTACGGAACACAATGTTCATCAAACCCATGAACAAAACTAGAGAATTCATCACACTGAATGACATCACAATGAACTCTTAATATTAATGATGACAACAAAAAGCAGTCTTCAGGATATCCTCACCCTTCACACACATCTGATGATATCCTAACCGCAAACTGATCTTTGAGAACCAACTTTCAACCTTCAGTTGATTAAATAAATCATCAATCCACAGAATAGGATAGTGGTTCTTTATTTCCACTTGGTTCAAGCGATGATAATCGACACACAACCACGAACTGTCATCATCCATCTTCACGAACAAAATTGGTGCACCCCACAGTGACACACTCAGTTAAACAAAATTTCACTAAAAAAGACCATCAAGATGTATATGCAGCTCCCACAACTCAGAAGGCACCATCCTATATAGATACATCGATATAGGAGACACGAATGAATATAGCTCGATCCTGAACTCGATCTCCCATCAAGGGGGTAACGCTACAACCTTTTCTGGAAAGACATCAGAGTACTCTTCTATGACCATGGGAAACACCGACTACTGAACCCCTAATGAACTCAACATTAGCTCATACATCAAGGATGAAAAGGATAGAACACGCCTTTGACCCATCAGAGGGTCTTACTTGCCAACAAACACCGGTGGCTCTCCATCAACAACGAATAACACCACCTACCTTCTGAAGAAATCCCTGATATCCTGCACCGAATACAACTAATCCATGCTGAGGATGACATCATATAGTTGTATATGTAAACATAGGAAATCTCCCCAAGAGAGGGATTCTCCAACACTATCTCACAATCTCTACATACTTCAAACAAGTCAGCTCAACCTCCAATTGGTGTAGTCAATGCCAAGGGTACTAGAAGCCTCTCTACCTCAAGTCCCAAAGCATTGACAATGGAAGGTGATATGAAGGAGTGTGTTGCTCCTAAATCAAACAAGGCATGCACCCAAGTAGAAAACAAGCAAAGGGTACCTCGAATGACATTTGGATCACCTAGTGATAGCAATATTAATGCATGAAGCTACCTACGACCCGCTCCATGGACTCCCTAACCATGATGGTGAACACCTCCATGGATACGCTCTACGCTTTGAGGATGAGGAGTGTCCCAAGTCTATCATATGCCTGCCCCATCTTCTCTCTACTGATCCAAAGCTGGTGAAACTAGATGTTGCTGCCTCAGCTGGAACTACCTCAACGGAGGAACCTGAAGTGGAACACCTGACGCATACTGATTGCTCAGAAAATTTGGGCACTTTCCCTGCTGATGACCTTAACCTCTATAAGAAAAACATTCGCCTTATCCTTTAGCATAGGCCTGAGATCCACTACCCCCAGAGAAATGAGACATTGAGGGATGGGACCTACCCTCAGATGAACAGAAAATATTCTACCTTGAAAACCAGGAACCCCAGACCACAGATCTGCTTCATGAGGAATCCTAACGACTCCACTCTCATGATGATCTGATTCTGGATAACATCCTCTCGATTACCTCTTCCCTTGCTAGTACCTAAAGATACATCTTTATTATAAATGGAGTGACCTGACGCCGGACCTCTGGATGAAAATCCTCCTTGAAATGCCTATCCCTAGACTTCTCATATAGAAATAGGTCTGAATCATATCACATAAGATTATTAAAATGAATATCGAACTCTCACACATTGGAGGTCCCCTGCCGAAGGGTAAGCAGTTTCTGAAGAATTACCACCTTCACGTCTGGAGAAAGAAACTCGACTCTGAATTGGTCTCGAAACTCCTCCCAAGTGACTGCCAACTCCTCGTGATCCCTAAGGAACAAGAACCACCACTACCTCGCTAACCCACACAACATCATCACAACCAATGATACTCAATGATCCTTTTGAGCACGGATGAAACTAAAATCTATCTCAACCTCCTCTAACCACTCTTCCATGACTGCATCTTAAACAGAGCCCTTGTACTTATATAGACTCTAGTGCTAAAATTTTCAAAGTGTCCTCCTTCAAGTGTTGTCATTTCCAACCTCTACTAGGTGGAAATCTGTTGGCGTAGCTTGCTGAACATCTTCTGTGCAAACCTGATGAGGATGTCGACCTGGAGCCATACCTACAAAAAGAAAAAACATTTAGATCTTTTAAACCTAGAATATATAAGGCTTAACATTAATTAATTGTTTTCTTTTATTTATTTTAGGTGAACCTATCCCAAGGTCTACCCATTAAAACACACACGCAAAGAAGAATGATGCATGATCCTTTCCTAGGTCTCCACCCTGCAACCAGTATCACCTTATTTAGTAGACACTGTAAGTTTAAAGATTCGTGCATCAGATCACAAGGGTCCCTAAATACCTGTGTCTCAACTGGTCTCCCGCGTTTACAGTTCTTTCTAAACATAGTTGAACCCATTACCCTACCAACCCATGCAACCTCACCTATACGTAACTCCAAACTCCATCCCATCCCTCAACCAGAGCTCTGATACCACTCTATCACAACCTCGCCCCACAAAGTGTACCTCTCCTAGTCAAAAAATGGGAGGAGAGAGATAATAACCCCTCAGTTCAGCCTCCGGTAGGCCCCAAGTTGGCGACTAGAGCTGAGGGTATAGTAAACACATAGATGCGAGGCATTACCCTCTAAGAGAACACATGTGAAAGAGAGAGATAAGATAGACACCAAACAAATCTTGCTCAGAACAAAAATTAAAATAAACCCAAGTGCACATATGTAATGTCATGCAAGAACTACTACAACTGAAAGGGAAAAACTGCAAGTACCGAAAGAAGGTAAAATGTCAGCGACCACGAAGCCCGAACAACTCCTACAAAATCTCAAACTAGTAATAACTAGACAGATCTACAACTTGATCTAAGTGACTTGAAAAAAAAATTTATATAACATAAGGTGAGTATAAAAGTATACTCAGTAGGATCCTCCCTGAAGCCTCTCGTGCAAAAGTAAAGAAAGCATGCTAAAGTACAGTGAACAATAAGTGAAACAAACTCGTCACCTAAAGGTATACTAAGTTCCTAGACTGATCATGAATACTCTTACCAAGTATCACATACAAGAGTATATAATATAATAAATAATGTTAAGGGTACCCCACTACCACTTCCCCACTGGTTTGCCGCATTTCTCCAACGTCGCACGTCCTGAGTATCTCTCTCCAAAAAGGCTAGCCCGAAAACACCATGATGAAGCACCACAACCTGCACCTCGTGAAACACACCACCATCGCCCCAACATAACCAAAAGCAACCGGGTAGTTTTCAGGAGCCACCATAGCTCGCATAGTGTGTATCATACATCGGGTATTATACCTCAAGCCATTACAACCTATACACTGAGTAAGGATCCTCAAGCCATCACAACCTATACACATTACACCTATAGTAGTCCATAGGAAACTATATCCAGAATATATATGTGTGAAATAACTACAAGCCATTATATCCTTACACACACACATATATGGGGAAAACTAACCACCGTGCATATTAGCAGTAGTAACTACCAAGATAATAGAGTAGGACTAAAGGGGGTAGTTAGCTATCCATCCCCCCACTAGGATGTTGGGGAAAACACCCCCAGGGCTCAGAATCCCTGGGGTGTTAGTCGCCCCAACCGACAGGGTGTAATAGCGTATAGAAACACAAAATTACATGATATAATATAGGCTCAAAACCACACTATGGAAAAAACCTAGTCTTAGACTCAACTACAGCTAACGTCTCTCGGACTCCCGACTACCACTGCTAAGACTAGATATCATATAAGCACACAACCATTTAAAGAGATATATTAAGTTACTTTATCCCTTTTTATTAGTTTCAATTTACATTAATTAATTTTTTAAACATTAATTAACCATTATCAATTCCATATTACATTTAATTATCATTACAAACAAGATCCATACCCTCTAGGAATAACCAATCTAAGTCCACAACTTCTCAAAGTCATAACCTCAGCATTGCATCCCAACAAGATCCAACCCCATGGGTTAAACATTTATTTGTTTATTAAAAAAATTTACACTTCCATATTTCCATATTTCCATGCATTATAGGATAACATACTAAGCTACCAAACACAAGGGGATAAACACAATGATTAGATGAACTACCTTTCGAGTCTTTGCCGCCTATAACAGGAGTGTAAACCCATCCATCCTCGAGAAGCTAAACACGGAAAGTACATGACATACTCTGTGCCTCTTCACCTCTTTTGGAAGGAGGGTAAGAAAGAACATATTACTAAAGCATTGGGTAGAGTAAAACACATAAACAAACAATAGGTTCATCAAGAATCCAACTTTCATATCAACGGGTAAGCCCAAATTCAACCCGTTTCATCATCTTTAGTGTCCTCCCCAACTCCTACATGTACAAACCAATGCATCTCACCACTCTAGGAATCAACTTACACCACAACCACTTGGACTTCCTACCCCCACATACCGCAAAAAACCCTTGAGGTTCAGCTATCCCAAACTCACATCACATCACAAGAAGTAGTAAACAAACATAGTAACTAGGCTCTTAGCCCTAAATAAGGCATTCAAACTTCACACAAAACGAGCTCTCACAGCTCCAAAGCACAAGGCACTTGGAATTTACATCAATAGGGAAACTCAGGCCCTACAAAGGCATTATATTTAACACACAACCAATTATTTTTTCCATTTGAATTAACCGATTCGATTAAAAATGCATAACTGCATCCATTTGATTATCATCAAATCACAACAACAACAACCAGACTCATTAACATTCCTCTTTAATCCTTTATCCAATCAATTTACAATTAATCCTGGATTTAAATTATTTACCAATTTCCATCAAGAATGACATGCTAAACAAGAAAAGAATAGATATCACACTATATAGAAAATCAAGAGGCAATAACATCGCTAAGAAATTGATACCAATTCTTTAATATGGTTCAAATATTTATTATGTCAACTTTATTGTGATCTAGTAAGATAAATCATGATAACTCTATGAATGCACGTAAATAGAATAGAGAAGCCATGAATCCCCTACCTCAAAAGGTTTCTGATGTTCTTTTCACAATAATGGACCAAAAAAACGGATCACGATCACCTCTCCCGTAACGATTGCATCCACCCGAGGATGCCATTGCAAAACCGCATCAACCAACACCCGAGAAAGCTCCATTATAAATATGGAGATCACATGACATCACATAAAAAGGAGAAATATGAGGAAATAGATCGAGGAACCTATAAGAATGGAGGTAGAACATACCTTATATCGAATACGGATTGACTCTTCCTGGTTTCACCAAAACAGGGGGCGCACATGAAGTAGGAAAGCTCCAAGGGGAAATAAACCAAGGATTGTAGTTTGATTGCATGACTCCTACGAGAGGAATAACTATGAGTGCCCCATACCAAGGAAAACAATAAGGAAGAAAAAGGGTAGAAGATATCTTATCCCTTTTGAAAATATAACGGAGAAGCAGTTTAAGATACAATTTAGATTTTCCATTAAAGGTGGATCTAGTCAAGATTACATGTTTTGACCGAGTAAAGGCACCCGAACCCTTAATAGAATTTAAATAGGAGTTATGGGTTTTGAATCAACCTTAATTACCATAAAACAAGGCTTTGAATTCATTTTATGTCAAAGATAACGTCAAAGGGGAAAAACTGTAGGAAGCTGGAAACATTGTTCACCTACCATTGGATGTCTCACTATTCTAGAAACACTGTACACCTATTGTTGGATGTATCACCATTATGGAAACAATGTACACCTACCGTTGGAATCCTCACCATTTTAGAAACACTGTACACCTACCATTGGATTTATTACCATTCTATAAACACTGTACACCTATCGTTGGATGTCTCATCATTCTGGAAACATTGTGCACCTATTGTTGGATGTCTCACTGTTCACAGAACTAGAAAATTTTGTGAAGTGTTAGAAATAATCCACCTTGACCTCTTAAAACACCTCAAACACCACATTTTTACAAAGTAATGGATCATAGAGGTATGATCCATTATAGGGGGGTGGTCACCCTCTGATTTTTAGAAAAAAAAGTTTCTGAAAAATTATTTTTTGACCATTATCTGCGCTTTTTTTAGTGTTGATAAAAGGGAACCCATTTTAATAGCACTTCGATTATCATCACTTTTTTAGCATTGATAAAGTCTTTTTAGAATTATTAAAACCCCATTCTATAGTAGTGGGTCTAAAATTTCTCATATGAGACACTGTTCAGGATATATTCTATTATTATCAAAATGCAGCATGTGTATGATATAATATATTTAATATTTTTATTCTATCTACACCGAGATTCTAAGGGCCCCGTAATCTGGTGCTAACCCAGTGCCTCACTCTAATTAGTAACAATTATTCTTATCTATGTTGTTTTTTAGATAACTACAAACCTAGGAATTAGACACCAGTTTCTATTACACCATCGTGATTGGAAAAATCATCGCAAAAATACCAACATATCTGGTATAAATCCTATCTACATTGAAGGTGTTGAAAAATTTATATCATTTTCATCATCGAAGTTAGATTTTGTTTTTGAAGGAATAATTATATGTACATGTCAGAAATGTGATCTTAAGAGATTCAAAACATTTGACAATGTTGATCTTTATCTATTGTGTTTTGGTTTTTAGAAAGATTATTTTTTTTTGGTATCAACATGGTGAAAAAAATTCAGTAGAAAATATATTTTTTGGTTTCAGATCCATCATTTTAGAATTTAGTACATGAGGCTGTTGGTCCGTCTATTTAGGAAACAACAACTCAGAATGATATTCCAAATCTTGAATCAGAACCTTCTCAGTTTTACAATTTGTTGAAATTTGTTGAGGAGGGCATATATATAGGATTCCAAATGAGCAAACTTTAATATGTTACAAAATTTATGGATATTAAATCAGATTTTGGAATGTCAAATAGTTGTTTCGATCAGATATTATTGGAATGTCAAATATTTGTTTCAAAAGAACATCATTTATATAATGACCCATACTTTACATACATTGTTAATACTTCAAAATTGAACCATACTTATTACAATATATAACAAAACCACGAAAGGACCGTATAGGTATAGTGTCTTTAGAAACTGGGAAACATAAACAACTGGTTCATAAAATGTCTACACTGTCTTCCATTTATTTCATCATATCTATAGTCCCTTTTGGCATATCTTACTTAATAACCTTCTTACTGACCTGGGGAAAGAAAACGTACAAAAGGGTGAGCTCAAATGCTCAGTAAGGGTAAACAAAAGAAATATCAATCACATCATATACATAATCACATAACTTTTGGAAATCTTAACCTGCAAAAGAGATCATAATTTCATAACATGGGATAAATCATGGCAGTGAAATGTAATCACAATAATCATAACTTAAAAGATGAAAATTTGTGGCATACACACATAATCATAGAGAATCATTTCTTATTAGTCAAGACTCATTGCCAAGACTATCTTAGTGGACAAAGTCCATTTCTGAACCGAGTCACCCTCGTTTCAGTCCTGTTTCACTGAACCAGTATAACCTACCGTTCCAGCCATGTCTATCTCATGAGATATAAAATCTTTACCCAATGTATTGGAGGGAGATATAGGTCCCACCCATCCCATAATTATACCATTCTTATGTGTGCCACAAAATCATAAATCATACATCATTGCATAACCCATGTAATAAAAATGGGAATCTTAAATATCATGACATCATAAAACAATTCATATAAGATAAAGGAATTCATAAATATAATTCCATCACAAAATAATCAAATCAATGTAATAATAGGGATAGAAACAGAACCCTTTATTATCTTAGATGGAAAATAATTTTGATAAAACACTTGAACTCCATTCTTGAGGAAAATATCCTTTCTGCTTCAAAAACACTTTTCCTTTCTTAACATGTCGTACAATTATAAACTAAAAGAAGTTGATTAAAAATAAACTTGAAAAATTGTAAATAAATCTTCTTGGAAATAATGTTTTAAAAAATCCATTCATGCCGTATAAGTTAAAAGAAAACATTCTTCTCGTACTTTTGTCGGAAAAGTCAAAAAGTACCTCGTACGAAAAACGAAAAAAGATTCCTTTCATATCTTTTACAAAAAACTCACCGAAGGGTAAAATTGGTTATAAACTATTTTATAAGGATATAAATATTACATATTGAGGAAGCATGGATGTGGATGATAAAATACACCTCAGTAAATTTCAATGTATAAACAATCTCGGATAAAAATGAGATTGTGATATTTCCCTTACCTTAGGTCCGATATGCTTTGTACGTGTCCGAACCTCCTGTATAATGATTTAAATAATGTTATTGACTTATTCCAGAATCATACTTATTTTTATGATATCATATTTGGTCATATTCTTAGCTTCTTAGTAGTAATATTTCATTGCTACTTGTTATTCGGGTGTTTATAACTTTTTGTTCTTATGCGTGTTTTGTCGAATAAATTCTTATTCTTATCTTTAGGTTATAGATACCTCATTTACAGAATGGTATTAGTGTAATATATATCATATTAATTCATTCAATTCATTTATATAATCATTATTAAATGAAGATCATGTAGAACGAGTCACATCACATCGTGGAGATGGTATTTCGTACGTACGCACGAGTGATGATATCATTTCTATGATCGTGGAATTGTATTGGAGTGTATGTATACTATTTCAGAATTAGTATCACTTTATAATTTTCATATATAGTCATTATTTACACCATTATACCCATCCAAGTAAGGTGGTGGTGGAAAATAGATTACACCACGGCGTGGAGACGGTATTCCGTACGTACGCACGCGCGGTGATTTCTTTTTCCATAGGATGGATAGATGGTGAAATAGGGTTGTTTCATACTTATAATAACATATCAGTATATTAGTGATACTGATGTTATTACTTCATAATGAAACAACTAAAGAATAAGAAGTGGAAGAAGAAATAAAGATGAAAGAATCGGTAACGGACATTACCTCTTCTTTGAAGTGTTTCTTTGAGACCTCCTTTTAGGGCACTAAAATTGGTATTTGAAGAAGATAAGGACCTCTAGGATTTATCTAGGTAAGTGGAGAGGAGAAAGTGGCAGAGGTTATTCGAGCTTGAAGGCTCAAAGTGGTGTGAGGAAGAGAGGGAGGAGGTGCCCTTTTATAAGGGAGGAGAGGGGCACCTTTGGAATAACTAAAAATATTATTTTATTATAAAGTAAAATTCGGTTTTTCATAGCTCCAAATTAATATATTTAGAAAATAAGGTGGGTAGGGGTCGAAATCCACTTATAAAATATAATTTAGACAAGTTTAGGTTCCTATTTTAACCTTATCATTTAGATTTAACATTAAGTTAAATAATTTTACTTTTACCGTGTCTTCTTGTGTTCTTATACTATAAGGTTAATAAACTTACTATAAGCAGCCAAACGAACCCCAAGTTGTTTATTATTAATATATATAACCTTATCTAAGTCATTTGGCCGAACCTTAGATTTTTAGGAATAAAATAACAATTACTAATATAATATTTTTTTTAAAAACTATTTTATGTCAATTTTGACACTATTTAGTAATTAATTTTTGTGAAAATCATAACAGAATTATTAGTTCTAAAAAAGTTAATTAAATCAATACTAACATGTCATATTAATCTATAAAATTAGTTTAATTCATAAAAAGTTTCAAATTACATTTATTTTGGTGTTTATAACATCAATTATGTCAATATTTCATTAATAAGATAATTACCGCATCATCTTTGTGTCATAAATAAATTAAATTATTTAATTTCTAAAAATTATAAATAAAATATCATTATGTATGAATTCTTTTTAGCTTTCTAATGAATATTTATAGTCTAATTTATCTTATGTATAACCCCATATTAAAAATGATTTAGTTATTAAACTTTGATTTTAACTATTTTAACCCTTCTTTAAATAAATTAATAATAAATGTCCTAATCTAATCCAAGTGGGCCTAAATGGTCATATTTTATTCCTAAGTTTGTTTTTGGTCTAATTACACTTGTCCAATAGAATTAGGACATGTGTTAGGGTAATAATAATATCATCTTTACCCTTAATTACCCTATTTACTTTTAACCGTGGTAAAAAAAGTAAAAAGTTACTATTCACCAAAAAATTATTTTCATCTCATTGAACCACATTTTACTTACTGACATCAACCGTGTCTCTCGGATTTTTGAAATTCCACTCACAGAAGCGGTAAAATTAAGTTTCATGAAAAATTCAGTTTTTTAACTACCACTTAGTGGTTTCACTATTCATCAATAAATGAAAGTTTTCAGAAAAATACCAAAATTTCACCCTAGGCTAATTTCGATATTCCGAATCCAAAAATGAAGTCCATTTTGAAAAATAAAATTTAAAAAATTTCAAAAAGTGGTTATTACTATTCATAACGGCTAGTTTTAATAATATTTTAATAGCATATCGTTGTTTAGTGAAACTCGGTATTGCGTACGACGCAAGCTATCGAGGAAGGTCGCGATTTCGTGTAAAGAAATCCAAACAAGTGTTGTATAGAAAAATATTCCTTTGATGATTTATATTGTAACGCCCCGACCCTAGTTACCTAGAGTCGGTGCATTATTACATTACATTGGCATGATCACGAGAAAGATCAAGTCTCGAAAGATCGATTAGTTTAGTAGCCTTGGAATAACTAGATACATCCTTAATTTTTTTACATTACATCATAAAAAAACATCTTGTCTTCATATCCCCTCATACTATCCCTGCAGGTCATTCATAAATTACTTCTTCATAATCCTGGGAAAAATAAAACATTTAAAGGGGTGAGCTCAGATGCTCAGTAAGGATAACATTATAGCATAAGATTTCATAAATAAGCATAAACACTTAAGGCAATTTATAACTAAAACAAAAGCCTTTTAAACTTGAACTTCAGCATAAAATGGAAAAGGTAAAATGAAATAATTCCATTTACATACTCACATGGATATTCTACTAGTCGAATGATCACATGCAATATCAATATCCACTTTCATAATGTTGGAATGCATAATGCCAGACTATCATAACCACTTAGCCAAGGCCTCGTGCCAAGACTACAAATAAGATTTTGTCAAGGCCTTGTGCCAAGACACTAGTTTGTCTCATGAGACCTACCGATGCATCGAGGAGCTATAGCAGGCTCCACCCGTCACTTATTAAGTCCAATGCATTCCTCATATGAATAGGTTTAAGCATAAAATAAACATTCGTATTAAAACTAGCATACAAAATGTCAATACTTTAACCACAAACCATGAATGGTATAAAAATAGAACATCCACAGTCAAAAATAACTCATTTGATACAATATGGAAGATTGTATTGTATCACATTAACCTCAATCATGAATAATGAAGGATGTTGACATAGATGAAAATAATCATCAAAACTATTTGAGAGAAATATCCCCCTTTTCTTGAAAACATTTAAAAGTCACACTATTTGTCAAGAAGCCATTTAAAAGTAGACTTTTGAATCAAAGTGTCCCATACCACTTTGAAACTTTTAAAAGGAGTTTTAATTTTAAAACTTTAATGTCCATATAAATAAATCCTTAAAACCATTTTTAAAACATGGACATTAATGAGCAAGATATAGAAGAATAAGTCTTTAAAACATTTTAAAATGGTATTTTGGTTAGAGGTTCTAACCAAAAGAGAGACACTTGAATACAAATAATTGAGGTAATAAAAACTTTGTAATATCATGAGAATAAAGGGATTCATGATATACTATGTCAAGTACATTATATACACCACATAAAAGTGATTTGGTGTATATCAACAAAGAAGTCTCAGTTCAATGTAAATTGAGATGAAATCTCTCATAAAGGCCGTATCCTTAGGTTAAGGATAAATCAACGACATAATTATGTGTGAAAAATATAAATACACTAAATATGATTGAATATTCAGTGTAAAACAATCAAAGGATATTCACACATATTCTTGTAGAAACAACACCAACGAATTGGATATTTAACTCAACAAATGGAGATTGAGTTAAAATTACTCTTATCAAGTTCATACCGATCACTTGAGAATTTATCAATGGAGTGATTATGTGTATCAAAAGTATATCCACAGAAAGGGGAGTGGAAATTAAGGCATAATCAAATGAATAGCGATTCCACACATAATCTTGGAGTAATATAATCAATGAAATATGTGTAAAGCCAAATGAGTGGAAATTGAAATCTCAAATTCCCTTATCGATTAGGTAACTTACGAAACATACAACCATGAAAGAAGTATCATAACATGATGATGTAAATACCCATAAATTAAAGTATATTACACAATGAATACAATCATGGGCAGTACACCACATGCAATAATTAAGTGGTGAACAATGGAAATCTCACGGAATTGAAAGTGAGATAAGAAAATCCCTTACTTTGTACTTTTTCCTTGGTCGATGGTAGGTTTAGCTCCTGTATAATGGTGAAATAATTGTTATTGAATAATACAAGAATCATTTACTTTAATATGATATCATATATGATCTTTTAACATTGATTTGTTAATAATATCTTAGAATTATCGTCATTCCAGGTGTTAACGGGTTCATTTTACTTTATATTCTTTGTTATGTGAGCCATATTCGTTATTAATGAGATGTATATTATTCATATCCAGAATGGTATCAAGTCCTTAAACATAATTTTTAAATCATCAAATGATAATTATACTTGAATGGATACGATGGAGAATGAATCTCATCGCGTTCGTGGAGACGGTAGTCCGTACGTACGCACGAATACTACTTCCATTTAATTTTTATTTTAAAAGAATCGAATCCAAATGATACATAGGTATATTACTATTCCAGTAAAATATAATATTTTATATATGTTACTTAAGTTCATTAACACCATCCTTTATACGTTCCATGTGTGGTATGAACGAGTCATATCATTTTAAGGGGGCGGTAGTCCGCACTTCCTCAAATGAAATTATCGTATGTATATACAACATGAAACGAATAATTGTATGAAATAAAATGGAATTACAGAAGCTTATATATAAAATATATATCATTAATATCATATTTAATTACAGTGCCATCCTAATGGCCACCATGAGAGGCGGTAAGATGTATTTGAACAATCATCGTTTCGTGAGGCGTTAGTTTGCCATCCACAGAAACATTATGTTCATCATCCATTAGATGGAGTTGTGTGAATGTGTAGTTTGAATCCTTCTTATAACAACATCCTAGTATATTGTGGATACTGGTTTTGTTACAAAAGAAAGGAAATAAAAAGAGTTTGGGGGTTGGAGAAGCAAAATAATTGAAAATAATTTAAGAGAAAATGTTACCTTTAATTTAGGTAACTCACTTTGGTTGGAACCAAAGGACTTCTTGAAATGATTTCTACCTAAGGGGAAGCTTCAAGGAGGAGGAGAGGGATGTGGGGAGCTTAGTTGGGCAGAGTTTGGACGAGCCAAGTGGCTTGAGAGGTGTGAGGAATGAGTAGAAGTTGTCTCCTTTTATAAGGGAGAGGAGGGGCTCTTTAGGAAAGAGTGAAAGTATTACTTTATAATATAATTATATTCGGTTTATAATGGTCCAAAAATCATTGAGGTCGAATATAAGATGACTCATATTCTAAATAACATCAACCAATAAGAATTGGACAGGTTTTAGATAATATTTTAATCATTATAATCTTATTTATTTAAATGATTTATTAATGAGGTAAACATTGCATCATTATTGTGTCATTAATAATTTAAATTATTTGATGTCTAAAAATTATAAATAAAATATCATTATGTAGGAAATCTTTTTAGCTTTCTAATTAATATTTATAATCTAAAATCCAACATGTATAACCCTATGTAAAAATTGTTCTTTTAAAAGATGTAAGCTTATGCCATTTTTGTATTCATTTTAACTTAATTAAAATAAAGTGTCATTATCACTTACAAGTGGATCAATGGGGTCCCAAAATTGACCCAAAGATGCCCATGGTCGACCATGTATCAACCAATAGGGTTAAGACACGTTTTAGGATAATTTAGTATTATTATAATATTATTTTTTAACCCTTATTTACCGGATTTACCCTTAACCATGGTAAATAAAATATTTACCGCAGTAATTATTCAAAATGTCTAAAAATAAAAGTTACCTATTTACACAATTTGAACATCCTGATTACAAATATGGAATCCATTTTTCTAAATTCAAAACACAGAAGTGGCAGAAATTAATTTAAAATTAATTCCCGCTGTCAAAACAAAAAGCGTGTTTTTAAGAGATAATAACTATCAAAAGATTGACACTTGTTTATGTTCGGTTTAATTGTAAAATTATGTCCAATGACCAAAATTATATTAAATGGTAAAAATATATTCTAAATATACTTTAAAACCACTCAAATTCATAATTTATCACTATTAATTATTTTGATTAAAAAAGTTGTTTTTAATTAAAATTTAGTAATTTTTACTATTCATCAAAATATGAAAGTTATCCGAAAAGTACCAAAATTTCACCTTAGGCTAAATTTGATATTCCGAATCCAAAAATGAAGTCCATTTTGAAATATAAAATAATTTCAAAAAATTAAGTATTACTATTCATAACGGCTAGTTTGATCGGTTGTGGTGTGTGTTAAAACTCGAAGTTGCGTACAACACACGCTACTGTTTTATTCAAAGGAAAGCGTACCGTGGAAGCTTGGGATGTTTTATTTTAAATTTTTTGATGTCCCCATTTAGTCAAAAAGTTTAAAATATTTTATTTAAAAAGGGTTCACTATTAAAAGTTGGTAAAACTACAATACTGAAGATGAATTTGTTCTTACATTATGTCTAAGAAACTCATAATATGGATTCTAAAATTATAAGGATTATATAAAGTTTAAAATTTAGTTAATACTATTCATAACCTTTTTTGAACGGCTTGTTTGGTAAGTCATGGTGCGCTTGAACTCGGTGTTGCGTGTAGTGCAAGTTATTGAATTATTTTGAAGAAATAACACACTATGAAATCTTGGGGTGTTACATTCTCCCCTCCTTCAATAAATTGCGTCCTCGCAATTTGAAATTGTTCTTCGAAAATAAAAGGTTGAAAATAGAAAATATATTTGTGGGAAAACCCACATCGGAAATTGGTTTACTAAAATTTAGTCTTAATATGAGGAAAAGAGAAATGAAAGGGTCACCACCAAATTATGATCTCGATTAGGAGAACATTGGTGGCAATTAGAGACATATAATTGGAGGAAAAACGTAAATATTTATAGGTAGTGGTTGAGGTCATCAATCACAAACAAGTATAAAATTGAGGTCCTTAAACTCATCAATCTATGATGATTTGAAGTACCATCAGTTCAACAAAATATAGGGTATTGGGATCACACATTTTTGACATTTCAAAATATCTTAGTTGAAATCCCACATCGAAAAATGAATTAATGAGGCCTCTATTTAAAATAAAGAGTGGAAAGTATGAAGATTACCGAAAATAACACATACTAGGGTTCCATGTAGGAAAATATGGATATGGAGGAGAAATCTAACCATCAATTATCTGATGGAGAGTGGTAGAGAACATGGCTATGAAAAGGCCAACAATCCCAAAGCCATAAATTAGTGATGATTTAAGGTACCATCTAGGACAACATTTTTTTTAAAGTTACATTTCATAAGGAAGAGGAATTCATTTATGATATTGACTAAGAACATTAGGAGATATACTTAAATTTTAAGTAGATTTTCATTCTTTAATAAATTTCCACCACTAACTCAATTTTTTTTAAACGATGAGTATTCAAGAAGACTTGGTCACACTGGAAGAGCTAGAATAAACTTCTATAGAATCACATGATCCATGTAGGATAAACCATATATTTACATTGTCTTTGAAGATTAATCAAAACCAAAATGGTTAGTGAATGATCTAATGATCCCCCAAAAGGATATTCATTGAGATAAATATGAACTAATCTTAATTTCTAAAATTAAACCAACAATACCCCAAAGTTAAATAGGTACCATTCAATAACCAATTGTCCTTAAAATCCTTTAATATAATCCAAACTAATATTGAAACCCAAAACATAGAAGAATTTGATTATGTAGTCTCCCATGTTACATTGTATCTCCAAATGACATCAAATACTCTTAAAGTCACATACTTAAAAGTAATTAACATCATCACATATTCTCTGTTATAGGTTAATCATTTCCATAAATAACCCAAATCACTATAAATCAACAATAAAAATGTAGATAAAAATCCACCATTACTCTACAAATGAAACCTCATTGTATTCTATTTTCCTTGGGCATATAGTGTTCCTAACAAAACGAACATCTTCCAAAATAACATTTATCACTTAATCACCAAACCATTTTCCTATACCAAGGGTATTCATTTGATAAGACATAAGAACCCAAATCATCTTATTATTGATCAATAAAATCATTTAACAAAAAAAATAGTCATACTAACCAGGGACTTCACGTAGTCCAGTGGTAGGCGATAAATCCCAATCGTACTTTGGTTGTGGGTTCGATTCCCACAGCTTTGTCCGACGCGATGGGTTGTCACACGGTCTACGTGTTGTCCTTTTTCAAAAACTATATTCTATAATATTACCAAAATGAGATAAATTTTTCAAAATAACATAATTTAACCACAAATGTTATATCATACTTTGCATTTTCATCCCAAATTATAATAACTTATCATTTTCTCAAACCCCAATGATTATATAAAACCAAATGGTTATTTATACCTATATCCACAAGAGAAGAGACAATTATTCCTCAAATATCATTCTCACATGGCAAACTGAGGGGTTACAATACAAGAGAAAATTATTCCAAAGTAAACCCATCAACAAGGAGTGCTAATACTTTTTAAATTTTTCTCCAACCATTTATTTCCACATAGCTTCTTCTTTGAGCAAGAAAATATCCTATAAAATAGGACATTCACTCGGGTAATGGCCAGGTCCCCTACATTTACGGCAAATGACTGTAAATGGACTCTTGGGACCATTTTTATCTTCTTCCATAGTACTCTTCATTTTTCTTCGGCAATTCTTCACTTTATGTCCTTCCTTCCCGCACGTAAAACATTTCGTTGTCCCATTGAGACACTTTCCTGGGTGTCTCTTTCCACAATTCCTACATGATGAAAATTGAGTTTTCTTTTCTCCATGGTCTCCATTGCTGGAGATCTTATCATTTATCACCTTTCTTTTCCTTGTTGAGTCTGGGAGTTGGTTAATATATATGTTGTTGATCATATTTTTGGAAAACTGATTTGGCATAAAGATGATATCTTTTACGCCTATCAACATTCCATTTTGTTGCTCATTTCCACCACCGTTCCCACCTTGTACATCATTCTCAAAGTCACTATGACTTCCTTGGAATCCAGCCATTGACTAAAACCAGAAAGCATTGTGTGAGTAATAGTAGTCGTAAAATCATTTAGAGATTAAAATGTCACCATATTCTCAATTTGAAACATATTAGGATTAACCAAGGTCATTTACTCTCATCTTATGTATATATTACTTAAATCGGTTTGTAAAGAAAATGTAAATTATCCTAAGCATATCCCCCGGGAGTGTCGTAACCAAGAGTGCAGCAAGGCCCGTTGTCGTGCACCAGTTCCCGTTCGAGTCTAGCTCAAAGCGGTGTTTTCGGGTTTTACCCCTAGGTACATCTGTGCCAGAGCCGCCTCTACCTGCTCGTATCCAGACAGGGATGTATTGCTCGGAAAACTCACAAAATCTCTACAATACCAAAATTCTAGGAAGTTCTTTTATACTAATCCTCAAAGTTCATCTTAGGTCTACGTGCTCTAATCAGAGTTTAGCTAAATCTAGCTACCAAGGTTTGTACTAAACTTCCTCTGATACCAACTGTAACGCCCCGACCCTAGTTACCTAGAGTCGGTGCATTATTACATTACATTGGCATGATCACGAGAAAGATCAAGTCTCGAAAGATCGATTAGTTTAGTAGCCTTGGAATAACTAGATACATCCTTAATTTTTTTACATTACATCATAAAAAAACATCTTGTCTTCATATCCCCTCATACTATCCCTGCAGGTCATTCATAAATTACTTCTTCATAATCCTGGGAAAAATAAAACATTGAAAGGGGTGAGCTCAGATGCTCAGTAAGGATAACATTATAGCATAAGATTTCATAAATAAGCATAAACACTTAAGGCAATTTATAACTAAAACAAAAGCCTTTTAAACTTGAACTTCAGCATAAAATGGCAAAGGTAAAATGAAATAATGCCATTTACATACTCACATGGATATTCTACTAGTCGAATGATCACATGCAATATCAATATCCACTTTCATAATGTTGGAATGCATAATGCCAGACTATCATAACCACTTAGCCAAGGCCTCGTGCCAAGACTACAAATAAGATTTTGTCAAGGCCTTGTGCCAAGACACTAGTTTGTCTCATGAGACCTACCGATGCATCGAGGAGCTATAGCGGGCTCCACCCGTCACTTATTAAGTCCAATGCATTCCTCATATGAATAGGTTTAAGCATAAAATAAACATTCGTATTAAAACTAGCATACGAAATGTCAATACTTTAACCACAAACCATGAATGGTATAAAAATAGAACATCCACAGTCAAAAATAACTCATTTGATACAATATGGAAGATTGTATTGTATCACATTAACCTCAATCATGAATAATGAAGGATGTTGACATAGATGAAAATAATCATCAAAACTATTTGAGAGAAATATCCCCCTTTTCTTGAAAACATTTAAAAGTCACACTATTTGTCAAGAAGCCATTTAAAAGTAGACTTTTGAATCAAAGTGTCCCATACCACTTTGAAACTTTTAAAAGGAGTTTTAATTTTAAAACTTTAATGTCCATATAAATAAATCCTTAAAACCATTTTTAAAACATGGACATTAATGAGCAAGATATAGAAGAATAAGTCTTTAAAACATTTTAAAATGGTATTTTGGTTAGAGGTTCTAACCAAAAGAGAGACACTTGAATACAAATAATTGAGGTAATAAAAACTTTGTAATATCATGAGAATAAAGGGATTCATGATATACTATGTCAAGTACATTATATACACCACATAAAAGTGATTTGGTGTATATCAACAAAGAAGTCTCAGTTCAATGTAAATTGAGATGAAATCTCTCATAAAGGCCGTATCCTTAGGTTAAGGATAAATCAACGACATAATTATGTGTGAAAAATATAAATACACTAAATATGATTGAATATTCAGTGTAAAACAATCAAAGGATATTCACACATATTCTTGTAGAAACAACACCAACGAATTGGATATTTAACTCAACAAATGGAGATTGAGTTAAAATTACTCTTATCAAGTTCATACCGATCACTTGAGAATTTATCAATGGAGTGATTATGTGTATCAAAAGTATATCCACAGAAAGGGGAGTGGAAATTAAGGCATAATCAAATGAATAGCGATTCCACACATAATCTTGGAGTAATATAATCAATGAAATATGTGTAAAGCCAAATGAGTGGAAATTGAAATCTCAAATTCCCTTATCGATTAGGTAACTTACGAAACATACAACCATGAAAGAAGTATCATAACATGATGATGTAAATACCCATAAATTAAAGTATATTACACAATGAATACAATCATGGGCAGTACACCACATGCAATAATTAAGTGGTGAACAATGGAAATCTCACGGAATTGAAAGTGAGATAAGAAAATCCCTTACTTTGTACTTTTTCCTTGGTCGATGGTAGGTTTACCTCCTGTATAATGGTGAAATAATTGTTATTGAATAATACAAGAATCATTTACTTTAATATGATATCATATATGATCTTTTAACATTGATTTGTTAATAATATCTTAGAATTATCGTCATTCCAGGTGTTAACGGGTTCATTTTACTTTATATTCTTTGTTATGTGAGCCATATTCGTTATTAATGGGATGTATATTATTCATATCCAGAATGGTATCAAGTCCTTAAACATAATTTTTAAATCATCAAATGATAATTATACTTGAATGGATACGATGGAGAATGAATCTCATCGCGTTCGTGGAGACGGTAGTCCGTACGTACGCACGAATACTACTTCCATTTAATTTTTATTTTAAAAGAATCGAATCCAAATGATACATAGGTATATTACTATTCCAGTAAAATATAATATTTTATATATGTTACTTAAGTTCATTAACACCATCCTTTATACGTTCCATGTGTGGTATGAACGAGTCATATCATTTTAAGGGGGCGGTAGTCCGCACTTCCTCAAATGAAATTATCGTATGTATATACAACATGAAACAAATAATTGTATGAAATAAAATGGAATTACAGAAGCTTATATATAAAATATATATCATTAATATCATATTTAATTACAGTGCCATCCTAATGGCCACCATGAGAGGCGGTAAGATGTATTTGAACAATCATCGTTTCATGAGGCATTAGTTTGCCATCCACAGAAACATTATGTTCATCATCCATTAGATGGAGTTGTGTGAATGTGTAGTTTGAATCCTTCTTATAACAACATCCTAGTATATTGTGGATACTGGTGTTGTTACAAAAGAAAGGAAATAAAAAGAGTTTGGGGGTTGGAGAAGCAAAATAATTGAAAATAATTTAAGAGAAAATGTTACCTTTAATTTAGGTAACTCACTTTGGTTGGAACCAAAGGACTTCTTGAAATGCTTTCTGCCTAAGGGGAAGCTTCAAGGAGGAGGAGAGGGATGTGGGGAGCTTAGTTGGGCAGAGTTTGGACGAGCCAAGTGCCTTGAGAGGTGTGAGGAATGAGTAGAAGTGGTCTCCTTTTATAAGGGAGAGGAGGGGCTCTTTAGGAAAGAGTGAAAGTATTACTTTATAATATAATTATATTCGGTTTATAATGGTCCAAAAATCATTGAGGTCGAAGATAAGATGACTCATATTCTAAATAACATCAACCAATAAGAATTGGACAGGTTTTAGATAATATTTTAATCATTATAATCTTATTTATTTAAATGATTTATTAATGAGGTAAACATTGCATCATTATTGTGTCATTAATAATTTAAATTATTTGATGTCTAAAAATTATAAATAAAATATCATTATGTAGGAAATCTTTTTAGCTTTATAATGAATATTTATAATCGAAAATCCAACATGTATAACCCTATGTAAAAATTGTTCTTTTAAAAGATGTAAGCTTATGCCATTTTTGTATTCATTTTAACTTAATTAAAATAAAGTGTCATTATCACTTACAAGTGGATCAATGGGGTCCCAAAATTGACCCAAAGATGCCCATGGTCGACCATGTATCAACCAATAGGGTTAAGACACGTTTTAGGATAATTTAGTATTATTATAATATTATTTTTTAACCCTTATTTACCGGATTTACCCTTAACCATGGTAAATAAAATATTTACTACAGTAATTATTCAAAATGTCTAAAAATAAAAGTTACCTATTTACACAATTTGAACATCCTGATTACAAATATGGAATCCATTTTTCTAAATTCAAAACACAGAAGTGGCAGAAATTAATTTAAAATTAATTCCCGCTGTCAAAACAAAAAGCGTGTTTTTAAGAGATAATAACTATCAAAAGATTGACACTTGTTTATGTTCGGTTTAATTGTAAAATTATGTCCAATGACCAAAATTATATTAAATGGTAAAAATATATTCTAAATATAATTTAAAACCACTCAAATTCATAATTTATCACTATTAATTATTTTGATTAAAAAAGTTGTTTTTAATTAAAATTTAGTAATTTTTACTATTCATCAAAATATGAAAGTTATCCGAAAAGTACCAAAATTTCACCTTAGGATAAATTTGATATTCCGAATCCAAAAATGAAGTCCATTTTGAAATATAAAATAATTTCAAAAAATTAAGTATTACTATTCATAACGGCTAGTTTGATCGGTTGTGGTGTGTGTTAAAACTCGAAGTTGCGTACAACACACGCTACTGTTTTATTCAAAGGAAAGCGTACCGTGGAAGCTTGGGATGTTTTATTTTAAATTTTTTGATGTCCCTATTTAGTCAAAAAGTTTAAAATATTTTATTTAAAAAGGGTTCACTATTAAAAGTTGGTAAAACTACAATACTGAAGATGAATTTGTTCTTACATTATGTCTAAGAAACTCATAATATGGATTCTAAAATTATAAGGATTATATAAAGTTTAAAATTTAGTTAATACTATTCATAACCTTTTTTGAACGGCTTGTTTGGTAAGTCATGGTGCGCTTGAACTCGGTGTTGCGTGTAGTGCAAGTTATTGAATTATTTTGAAGAAATAACACACTATGAAATCTTGGGGTGTTACATTCTCCCCTCCTTCAATAAATTGCGTCCTCGCAATTTGAAATTGTTCTTCGAAAATAAAAGGTTGAAAATAGAAAATATATTTGTGGGAAAACCCACATCGGAAATTGGTTTACTAAAATTTAGTCTTAATATGAGGAAAAGAGAAATGAAAGGGTCACCACCAAATTATGATCTCGATTAGGAGAACATTGGTGGAAATTAGAGACATATAATTGGAGGAAAAACGTAAATATTTATAGGTAGTGGTTGAGGTCATCAATCACAAACAAGTATAAAATTGAGGTCCTTAAACTCATCAATCTATGATGATTTGAAGTACCATCAGTTCAACAAAATATAGGGTATTGGGATCACACATTTTTGACATTTCAAAATATCTTAGTTGAAATCCCACATCGAAAAATGAATTAATGAGGCCTCTATTTAAAATAAAGAGTGGAAAGTATGAAGATTACCGAAAATAACACATACTAGGGTTCCATGTAGGAAAATATGGATATGGAGGAGAAATCTAACCATCAATTATCTGATGGAGAGTGGTAGAGAACATGTCTATGAAAAGTCCAACAATCCCAAAGCCATAAATTAGTGATGATTTAAGGTACCATCTAGGACAACATTTTTTTTAAAGTTACATTACATAAGGAAGAGGAATTCATTTATGATATTGACTAAGAACATTAGGAGATATACTTAAATTTTAAGTAGATTTTCATTCTTTAATAAATTTCCACCACTAACTCAATTTTTTTTAAACGATGAGTATTCAAGAAGACTTGGTCACACTGGAAGAGCTAGAATAAACTTCTATAGAA
This sequence comes from Viscum album, assembly GCA_963277665.1. Taxonomy (NCBI): domain Eukaryota; kingdom Viridiplantae; phylum Streptophyta; class Magnoliopsida; order Santalales; family Viscaceae; genus Viscum; species Viscum album. The sequence continues at coordinate 385,054,635 of OY728137.1, forward strand.
TCACATGATCCATGTAGGATAAACCATATATTTACATTGTCTTTGAAGATTAATCAAAACCAAAATGGTTAGTGAATGATCTAATGATCCCCCAAAAGGATATTCATTGAGATAAATATGCACTAATCTTAATTTCTAAAATTAAACCAACAATACCCCAAAGTTAAATAGGTACCATTCAATAACCAATTGTCCTTAAAATCCTTTAATATAATCCAAACTAATATTGAAACCCAAAACATAGAAGAATTTGATTATGTAGTCTCCCATGTTACATTGTATCTCCAAATGACATCAAATACTCTTAAAGTCACATACTTAAAAGTAATTAACATCATCACATATTCTCTGTTATAGGTTAATCATTTCCATAAATAACCCAAATCACTATAAATCAACAATAAAAATGTAGATAAAAATCCACCATTACTCTACAAATGAAACCTCATTGTATTCTATTTTCCTTGGGCATATAGTGTTCCTAACAAAACGAACATCTTCCAAAATAACATTTATCACTTAATCACCAAACCATTTTCCTATACCAAGGGTATTCATTTGATAAGACATAAGAACCCAAATCATCTTATTATTGATCAATAAAATCATTTAACAAAAAAAATAGTCATACTAACCAGGGACTTCACGTAGTCCAGTGGTAGGCGATAAATCCCAATCGTACTTTGGTTGTGGGTTCGATTCCCACAGCTTTGTCCGACGCGATGGGTTGTCACACGGTCTACGTGTTGTCCTTTTTCAAAAACTATATTCTATAATATTACCAAAATGAGATAAATTTTTCAAAATAACATAATTTAACCACAAATGTTATATCATACTTTGCATTTTCATCCCAAATTATAATAACTTATCATTTTCTCAAACCCCAATGATTATATAAAACCAAATGGTTATTTATACCTATATCCACAAGAGAAGAGACAATTATTCCTCAAATATCATTCTCACATGGCAAACTGAGGGGTTACAATACAAGAGAAAATTATTCCAAAGTAAACCCATCAACAAGGAGTGCTAATACTTTTTAAATTTTTCTCCAACCATTTATTTCCACATAGCTTCTTCTTTGAGCAAGAAAATATCCTATAAAATAGGACATTCACTCGGGTAATGGCCAGGTCCCCTACATTTACGACAAATGACTGTAAATGGACTCTTGGGACCATTTTTATCTTCTTCCATAGTACTCTTCATTTTTCTTCGGCAATTCTTCACTTTATGTCCTTCCTTCCCGCACGTAAAACATTTCGTTGTCCCATTGAGACACTTTCCTGGGTGTCTCTTTCCACAATTCCTACATGATGAAAATTGAGTTTTCTTTTCTCCATGGTCTCCATTGCTGGAGATCTTATCATTTATCACCTTTCTTTTCCTTGTTGAGTCTGGGAGTTGGTTAATATATATGTTGTTGATCATATTTTTGGAAAACTGATTTGGCATAAAGACGATATCTTTTACGCCTATCAACATTCCATTTTGTTGCTCATTTCCACCACCGTTCCCACCTTGTACATCATTCTCAAAGTCACTATGACTTCCTTGGAATCCAGCCATTGACTAAAACCAGAAAGCATTGTGTGAGTAATAGTAGTCGTAAAATCATTTAGAGATTAAAATGTCACCATATTCTCAATTTCAAACATATTAGGATTAACCAAGGTCATTTACTCTCATCTTATGTATATATTACTTAAATCGGTTTGTAAAGAAAATGTAAATTATCCTAAGCATATACCCCGGGAGTGTCGTAACCAAGAGTGCAGCAAGGCCCGTTGTCGTGCACCAGTTCCCGTTCGAGTCTAGCTCAAAGCGGTGTTTTCGGGTTTTACCCCTAGGTACATCTGTGCCAGAGCCGCCTCTACCTGCTCGTATCCAGACAGGGATGTATTGCTCGGAAAACTCACAAAATCTCTACAATACCAAAATTCTAGGAAGTTCTTTTATACTAATCCTCAAAGTTCATCTTAGGTCTACGTGCTCTAATCAGAGTTTAGCTAAATCTAGCTACCAAGGTTTGTACTAAACTTCCTCTGATACCAACTGTAACGCCCCGACCCTAGTTACCTAGAGTCGGTGCATTATTACATTACATTGGCATGATCACGAGAAAGATCAAGTCTCGAAAGATCGATTAGTTTAGTAGCCTTGGAATAACTAGATACATCCTTAATTTTTTTACATTACATCATAAAAAAACATCTTGTCTTCATATCCCCTCATACTATCCCTGCAGGTCATTCATAAATTACTTCTTCATAATCCTGGGAAAAATAAAACATTGAAAGGGGTGAGCTCAGATGCTCAGTAAGGATAACATTATAGCATAAGATTTCATAAATAAGCATAAACACTTAAGGCAATTTATAACTAAAACAAAAGCCTTTTAAACTTGAACTTCAGCATAAAATGGCAAAGGTAAAATGAAATAATGCCATTTACATACTCACATGGATATTCTACTAGTCGAATGATCACATGCAATATCAATATCCACTTTCATAATGTTGGAATGCATAATGCCAGACTATCATAACCACTTAGCCAAGGCCTCGTGCCAAGACTACAAATAAGATTTTGTCAAGGCCTTGTGCCAAGACACTAGTTTGTCTCATGAGACCTACCGATGCATCGAGGAGCTATAGCGGGCTCCACCCATCACTTATTAAGTCCAATGCATTCCTCATATGAATAGGTTTAAGCATAAAATAAACATTCGTATTAAAACTAGCATACGAAATGTCAATACTTTAACCACAAACCATGAATGGTATAAAAATAGAACATCCACAGTCTAAAATAACTCATTTGATACAATATGGAAGATTGTATTGTATCACATTAACCTCAATCATGAATAATGAAGGATGTTGACATAGATGAAAATAATCATCAAAACTATTTGAGAGAAATATCCCCCTTTTCTTGAAAACATTTAAAAGTCACACTATTTGTCAAGAAGCCATTTAAAAGTAGACTTTTGAATCAAAGTGTCCCATACCACTTTGAAACTTTTAAAATGAGTTTTAATTTTAAAACTTTAATGTCCATATAAATAAATCCTTAAAACCATTTTTAAAACATGGACATTAATGAGCAAGATATAGAAGAATAAGTCTTTAAAACATTTTAAAATGGTATTTTGGTTAGAGGTTCTAACCAAAAGAGAGACACTTGAATACAAATAATTGAGGTAATAAAAACTTTGTAATATCATGAGAATAAAGGGATTCATGATATACTATGTCAAGTACATTATATACACCACATAAAAGTGATTTGGTGTATATCAACAAAGAAGTCTCAGTTCAATGTAAATTGAGATGAAATCTCTCATAAAGGCCGTATCCTTAGGTTAAGGATAAATCAACGACATAATTATGTGTGAAAAATATAAATACACTAAATATGATTGAATATTCAGTGTAAAACAATCAAAGGATATTCACACATATTCTTGTAGAAACAACACCAACGAATTGGATATTTAACTCAACAAATGGAGATTGAGTTAAAATTACTCTTATCAAGTTCATACCGATCACTTGAGAATTTATCAATGGAGTGATTATGTGTATCAAAAGTATATCCACAGAAAGGGGAGTGGAAATTAAGGCATAATCAAATGAATAGCGATTCCACACATAATCTTGGAGTAATATAATCAATGAAATATGTGTAAATCCAAATGAGTGGAAATTGAAATCTCAAATTCCCTTATCGATTAGGTAACTTACGAAACATACAACCATGAAAGAAGTATCATAACATGATGATGTAAATACCCATAAATTAAAGTATATTACACAATGAATACAATCATGGGCAGTACACCACATGCAATAATTAAGTGGTGAACAATGGAAATCTCACGGAATTGAAAGTGAGATAAGAAAATCCCTTACTTTGTACTTTTTCCTTGGTCGATGGTAGGTTTACCTCCTGTATAATGGTGAAATAATTGTTATTGAATAATACAAGAATCATTTACTTTAATATGATATCATATATGATCTTTTAACATTGATTTGTTAATAATATCTTAGAATTATCGTCATTCCAGGTGTTAACGGGTTCATTTTACTTTATATTCTTTGTTATGTGAGCCATATTCGTTATTAATGGGATGTATATTATTCATATCCAGAATGGTATCAAGTCCTTAAACATAATTTTTAAATCATCAAATGATAATTATACTTGAATGGATACGATGGAGAATGAATCTCATCGCGTTCGTGGAGACGGTAGTCCGTACGTACGCACGAATACTACTTCCATTTAATTTTTATTTTAAAAGAATCGAATCCAAATGATACATAGGTATATTAATATTCCAGTAAAATATAATATTTTATATATGTTATTTAAGTTCATTAACACCATCCTTTATATGTTCCATGTGTGGTATGAACGAGTCATATCATTTTAAGGGGGCGGTAGTCCGCACTTCCTCAAATGAAATTATCGTATGTATATACAACATGAAACAAATAATTGTATGAAATAAAATGGAATTACAGAAGCTTATATATAAAATATATATCATTAATATCATATTTAATTACAGTGCCATCCTAATGGCCACCATGAGAGGCGGTAAGATGTATTTGAACAATCATCGTTTCATGAGGCGTTAGTTTGCCATCCACAGAAACATTATGTTCATCATCCATTAGATGGAGTTGTGTGAATGTGTAGTTTGAATCCTTATTATAACAACATCCTAGTATATTGTGGATACTGGTGTTGTTACAAAAGAAAGGAAATAAAAAGAGTTTGGGGGTTGGAGAAGCAAAATAATTGAAAATAATTTAAGAGAAAATGTTACCTTTAATTTAGGTAACTCACTTTGGTTGGAACCAAAGGACTTCTTGAAATGCTTTCTGCCTAAGTGGAAGCTTCAAGGAGGAGGAGAGGGATGTGGGGAGCTTAGTTGGGCAGAGTTTGGACGAGCCAAGTGGCTTGAGAGGTGTGAGGAATGAGTAGAAGTGGTCTCCTTTTATAAGGGAGAGGAGGGGCTCTTTAGGAAAGAGTGAAAGTATTACTTTATAATATAATTATATTCGGTTTATAATGGTCCAAAAATCATTGAGGTCGAAGATAAGATGACTCATATTCTAAATAACATCAACCAATAAGAATTGGACAGGTTTTAGATAATATTTTAATCATTATAATCTTATTTATTTAAATGATTTATTAATGAGGTAAACATTGCATCATTATTGTGTCATTAATAATTTAAATTATTTGATGTCTAAAAATTATAAATAAAATATAATTATGTAGGAAATCTTTTTAGCGTTCTAATGAATATTTATAATCGAAAATCCAACATGTATAACCCTATGTAAAAATTGTTCTTTTAAAAGATGTAAGCTTATGCCATTTTTGTATTCATTTTAACTTAATTAAAATAAAGTGTCATTATCACTCACAAGTGGATCAATGGGGTCCCAAAATTGACCCAAAGATGCCCATGGTCGACCATGTATCAACCAATAGGGTTAATACACGTTTTAGGATAATTTAGTATTATTATAATATTATTTTTTAACCCTTATTTACCAGATTTACCCTTAACCATGGTAAATAAAATATTTACTACAGTAATTATTCAAAATGTCTAAAAATAAAAGTTACCTATTTACACAATTTGAACATCCTGATTACAAATATGGAATCCATTTTTCTAAATTCAAAACACAGAAGTGGCAGAAATTAATTTAAAATTAATTCCCGCTGTCAAAACAAAAAGCGTGTTTTTAAGAGATAATAACTATCAAGAGATTGACACTTGTTTATGTTCGGTTTAATTGTAAAATTATGTCCAATGACCAAAATTATATTAAATGGTAAAAATATATTCTAAATATAATTTAAAACCACTCAAATTCATAATTTATCACTATTAATTATTTTGATTAAAAAAGTTGTTTTTAATTAAAATTTAGTAATTTTTACTATTCATCAAAATATGAAAGTTATCCGAAAAGTACCAAAATTTCACCTTAGGATAAATTTGATATTCCGAATCCAAAAATGAAGTCCATTTTGAAATATAAAATAATTTCAAAAAATTAAGTATTACTATTCATAACGGCTAGTTTGATCGGTTGTGGTGTGTGTTAAAACTCGAAGTTGCGTACAACACACGCTACTGTTTTATTCAAAGGAAAGCGTACCGTGGAAGCTTGGGATGTTTTATTTTAAATTTTTTGATGTCCCCATTTAGTCAAAAAGTTTAAAATATTTTATTTAAAAAGGGTTCACTATTAAAAGTTGGTAAAACTACAATACTGAAGATGAATTTGTTCTTACATTATGTCTAAGAAACTCATAATATGGATTCTAAAATTATAAGGATTATATAAAGTTTAAAATTTAGTTAATACTATTCATAACATTTTTTGAACGGCTTGTTTGGTAAGTCATGGTGCGCTTGAACTCGGTGTTGCGTGTAGTGCAAGTTATTGAATTATTTTGAAGAAATAACACACTATGAAATCTTGGGGTGTTACATTCTCCCCTCCTTCAATAAATTGCGTCCTCGCAATTTGAAATTGTTCTTCGAAAATAAAAGGTTGAAAATAGAAAATATATTTGTGGGAAAACCCACATCGGAAATTGGTTTACTAAAATTTAGTCTTAATATGAGGAAAAGAGAAATGAAAGGGTCACCACCAAATTATGATCTCGATTAGGAGAACATTGGTGGCAATTAGAGACATATAATTGGAGGAAAAACGTAAATATTTATAGGTAGTGGTTGAGGTCATCAATCACAAACAAGTATAAAATTGAGGTCCTTAAACTCATCAATCTATGATGATTTGAAGTACCATCAGTTCAACAAAATATAGGGTATTGGGATCACACATTTTTTACATTTCAAAATATCTTAGTTGAAATCCCACATCGAAAAATGAATTAATGAGGCCTCTATTTAAAATAAAGAGTGGAAAGTATGAAGATTACCGAAAATAACACATACTAGGGTTCCATGTAGGAAAATATGGATATGGAGGAGAAATCTAACCATCAATTATCTGATGGAGAGTGGTAGAGAACATGTCTATGAAAAGGCCAACAATCCCAAAGCCATAAATTAGTGATGATTTAAGGTACCATCTAGGACAACATTTTTTTTAAAGTTACATTACATAAGGAAGAGGAATTCATTTATGATATTGACTAAGAACATTAGGAGATATACTTAAATTTTAAGTAGATTTTCATTCTTTAATAAATTTCCACCACTAACTCAATTTTTTTTAAACGATGAGTATTCAAGAAGACTTGGTCACACTGGAAGAGCTAGAATAAACTTCTATAGAATCACATGATCCATGCAGGATAAACCATATATTTACATTGTCTTTGAAGATTAATCAAAACCAAAATGGTTAGTGAATGATCTAATGATCCCCCAAAAGGATATTCATTGAGATAAATATGCACTAATCTTAATTTCTAAAATTAAACCAACAATACCCCAAAGTTAAATAGGTACCATTCAATAACCAATTGTCCTTAAAATACTTTAATATAATCCAAACTAATATTGAAACCCAAAACATAGAAGAATTTGATTATGTAGTCTCCCATGTTACATTGTATCTCCAAATGACATCAAATACTCTTAAAGTCACATACTTAAAAGTAATTAACATCATCACATATTCTCTGTTATAGGTTAATCATTTCCATAAATAACCCAAATCACTATAAATCAACAATAAAAATGTAGATAAAAATCCACCATTACTCTACAAATGAAACCTCATTGTATTCTATTTTCCTTGGGCATATAGTGTTCCTAACAAAACGAACATCTTCCAAAATAACATTTATCACTTAATCACCAAACCATTTTCCTATACCAAGGGTATTCATTTGATAAGACATAAGAACCCAAATCATCTTATTATTGATCAATAAAATCATTTAACAAAAAAAATAGTCATACTAACCAGGGACTTCACGTAGTCCAGTGGTAGGCGATAAATCCCAATCGTACTTTGGTTGTGGGTTCGATTCCCATAGCTTTGTCCGACGCGATGGGTTGTCACACGGTCTACGTGTTGTCCTTTTTCAAAAACTATATTCTATAATATTACCAAAATGAGATAAATTTTTCAAAATAACATAATTTAACCACAAATGTTATATCATACTTTGCATTTTCATCCCAAATTATAATAACTTATCATTTTCTCAAACCCCAATGATCATCTAAAACCAAATGGTTATTTATACCTATATCCACAAGAGAAGAGACAATTATTCCTCAAATATCATTCTCACATGGCAAACTGAGGGGTTATAATACAAGAGAAAATTATTCCAAAGTAAACCCATCAACAAGGAGTGCTAATACTTTTTAAATTTTTCTCCAACCATTTATTTCCACATAGCTTCTTCTTTGAGCAAGAAAATATCCTATAAAATATGACATTCACTCGGGTAATGGCCAGGTCCCCTACATTTACGGCAAATGACTGTAAATGGACTCTTGGGACCATTTTTATCTTCTTCCATAGTACTCTTCATTTTTCTTCGGCAATTCTTCACTTTATGTCCTTCCTTCCCGCACGTAAAACATTTCGTTGTCCCATTGAGACACTTTCCTGGGTGTCTCTTTCCACAATTCCTACATGATGAAAATTGAGTTTTCTTTTCTCCATGGTCTCCATTGCTGGAGATCTTATCATTTATCACCTTTCTTTTCCTTGTTGAGTCTGGGAGTTGGTTAATATATATGTTGTTGATCATATTTTTGGAAAACTGATTTGGCATAAAGACGATATCTTTTACGCCTATCAACATTCCATTTTGTTGCTCATTTCCACCACCGTTCCCACCTTGTACAGCATTCTCAAAGTCACTATGACTTACTTGGAATCCAGCCATTGACTAAAACCAGAAAGCATTGTGTGAGTAATAGTAGTCGTAAAATCATTTAGAGATTAAAATGTCACCATATTCTCAATTTGAAACATATTAGGATTAACCAAGGTCATTTACTCTCATCTTATGTATATATTACTTAAATCGGTTTGTAAAGAAAATGTAAATTATCCTAATCATATCCCCCGTGAGTGTCGTAACCAAGAGTGCAGCAAGGCCCGTTGTCGTGCACCAGTTCCCGTTCGAGTCTAGCTCAAAGCGGTGTTTTCGGGTTTTACCCCTAGGTACATCTGTGCCAGAGCCGCCTCTACCTGCTCGTATCCAGACAGGGATGTATTGCTCGGAAAACTCACAAAATCTCTACAATACCAAAATTCTAGGAAGTTCTTTTATACTAATCCTCAAAGTTCATCTTAGGTCTACGTGCTCTAATCAGAGTTTAGATAAATCTAGCTACCACGGTTTGTACTAAACTTCCTCTGATACCAACTGTAACGCCCCGACCCTAGTTACCTAGAGTCGGTGCATTATTACATTACATTGGCATGATCACGAGAAAGATCAAGTCTCGAAAGATCGATTAGTTTAGTAGCCTTGGAATAACTAGATACATCCTTAATTTTTTTACATTACATCATAAAAAAACATCTTGTCTTCATATCCCCTCATACTATCCCTGCAGGTCATTCATAAATTACTTCTTCATAATCCTGGGAAAAATAAAACATTGAAAGGGGTGAGCTCAGATGATCAGTAAGGATAACATTATAGCATAAGATTTCATAAATAAGCATAAACACTTAAGTCAATTTATAACTAAAACAAAAGCCTTTTAAACTTGAACTTCAGCATAAAATGGAAAAGGTAAAATGAAATAATGCCATTTACATACTCACATGGATATTCTACTAGTTGAATGATCACATGCAATATCAATATCCACTTTCATAATGTTGGAATGCATAATGCCAGACTATCATAACCACTTAGCCAAGGCCTCGTGCCAAGACTACAAATAAGATTTTGTCAAGGCCTTGTGCCAAGACACTAGTTTGTCTCATGAGACCTACCGATGCATCGAGGAGCTATAGCGGGCTCCACCCGTCACTTATTAAGTCCAATGCATTCCTCATATGAATAGGTTTAAGCATAAAATAAACATTCGTATTAAAACTAGCATACGAAATGTCAATACTTTAACCACAAACCATGAATGGTATAAAAATAGAACATCCACAGTCAAAAATAACTCATTTGATACAATATGGAAGATTGTATTGTATCACATTAACCTCAATCATGAATAATGAAGGATGTTGACATAGATGAAAATAATCATCAAAACTATTTGAGAGAAATATCCCCCTTTTCTTTAAAACATTTAAAAGTCACACTATTTGTCAAGAAGCCATTTAAAAGTAGACTTTTGAATCAAAGTGTCCCATACCACTTTGAAACTTTTAAAAGGAGTTTTAATTTTAAAACTTTAATGTCCATATAAATAAATCCTTAAAACCATTTTTAAAACATGGACATTAATGAGCAAGGTATAGAAGAATAAGTCTTTAAAACATTTTAAAATGGTATTTTGGTTAGAGGTTCTAACCAAAAGAGAGACACTTGAATACAAATAATTGAGGTAATAAAAACTTTGTAATATCATGAGAATAAAGGGATTCATGATATACTATGTCAAGTACATTATATACACCACATAAAAGTGATTTGGTGTATATCAACAAAGAAGTCTCAGTTCAATGTAAATTGAGATGAAATCTCTCATAAAGGCCGTATCCTTAGGTTAAGGATAAATCAACGACATAATTATGTGTGAAAAATATAAATACACTAAATATGATTGAATATTCAGTGTAAAACAATCAAAGGATATTCACACATATTCTTGTAGAAACAACACCAACGAATTGGATATTTAACTCAACAAATGGAGATTGAGTTAAAATTACTCTTATCAAGTTCATACCGATCACTTGAGAATTTATCAATGGAGTGATTATGTGTATCAAAAGTATATCCACAGAAAGGGGAGTGGAAATTAAGGCATAATCAAATGAATAGCAATTCCACACATAATCTTGGAGTAATATAATCAATGAAATATGTGTAAAGCCAAATGAGTGGAAATTGAAATCTCAAATTCCCTTATCGATTAGGTAACTTACGAAACATACAACCATGAAAGAAGTATCATAACATGATGATGTAAATACCCATAAATTAAAGTATATTACACAATTAATACAATCATGGGCAGTACACCACATGCAATAATTAAGTGGTGAACAATGGAAATCTCACGGAATTGAAAGTGAGATAAGAAAATCCCTTACTTTGTACTTTTTCCTTGGTCGATGGTAGGTTTACCTCCTGTATAATGGTGAAATAATTGTTATTGAATAATACAAGAATCATTTACTTTAATATGATATCATATATGATCTTTTAACATTGATTTGTTAATAATATCTTAGAATTATCGTCATTCCAGGTGTTAACGGGTTCATTTTACTTTATATTCTTTGTTATGTGAGCCATATTCGTTATTAATGGGATGTATATTATTCATATCCAGAATGGTATCAAGTCCTTAAACATAATTTTTAAATCATCAAATGATAATTATACTTGAATGGATACGATGAAGAATGAATCTCATCGCGTTCGTGGAGACGGTAGTCCGTACGTACGCACGAATACTACTTCCATTTAATTTTTATTTTAAAAGAATCGAATCCAAATGATACATAGGTATATTACTATTCCAGTAAAATATAATATTTTATATATGTTACTTAAGTTCATTAACACCATCCTTTATACGTTCCATGTGTGGTATGAACGAGTCATATCATTTTAAGGGGGCGGTAGTCCGCACTTCCTCAAATGAAATTATCGTATGTATATACAACATGAAACGAATAATTGTATGAAATAAAATGGAATTACAGAAGCTTATATATAAAATATATATCATTAATATCATATTTAATTACAGTTCCATCCTAATGGCCACCATGAGAGGCGGTAAGATGTATTTGAACAATCATCGTTTCGTGAGGCGTTAGTTTGCCATCCACAGAAACATTATGTTCATCATCCATTAGATAGAGTTGTGTGAATGTGTAGTTTTAATACTTCTTATAAAAACATCCTAGTATATTGTGGATACTGGTGTTGTTACAAAAGAAAGGAAATAAAAAGAGTTTGGGGGTTGGAGAAGCAAAATAATTGAAAATAATTTAAGAGAAAATGTTACCTTTAATTTAGGTAACTCACTTTGGTTGGAACCAAAGGACTTCTTGAAATGCTTTCTGCCTAAGGGGAAGCTTCAAGGAGGAGGAGAGGGATGTGGGGAGCTTAGTTGGGCAGAGTTTGGACGAGCCAAGTGGCTTGAGAGGTGTGAGGAATGAGTAGAAGTGGTCTCCTTTTATAAGGGAGAGGAGGGGCTCTTTAGGAAAGAGTGAAAGTATTACTTTATAATATAATTATATTCGGTTTATAATGGTCCAAAAATCATTGAGGTCGAAGATAATATGACTCATATTCTAAATAACATCAACCAATAAGAATTGGACAGGTTTTAGATAATATTTTAATCATTATAATCTTATTTATTTAAATGATTTATTAATGAGGTAAACATTGCATCATTATTGTGTCATTAATAATTTAAATTATTTGATGTCTAAAAATTATAAATAAAATATAATTATGTAGGAAATCTTTTTAGCTTTCTAATGAATATTTATAATCGAAAATCCAATATGTATAACCCTATGTAAAAATTTTTCTTTTAAAAGATGTAAGCTTATGCCATTTTAGTATTCATTTTAACTTAATTAAAATAAAGTGTCATTATCACTTACAAGTGGATCAATGGGGTCCCAAAATTGACCCAAAGATGCCCATGGTCGACCATGTATCAACCAATAGGGTTAAGACACGTTTTAGGGTAATTTAGTATTATTATAATATTATTTTTTAACCCTTATTTACCGGATTTACCCTTAACCATGGTAAATAAAATATTTACCGCAGTAATTATTCAAAATGTCTAAAAATAAAAGTTACCTATTTACGCAATTTGAACATCCTGATTACAAATATGGAATCCATTTTTCTAAATTCAAAACACAGAAGTGGCGGAAATTAATTTAAAATTAATTCCCGCTGTCAAAACAAAAAAGCGTGTTTTTAAGAGATAATAACTATCAAAAGATTGACACTTGTTTATGTTCGGTTTAATTGTAAAATTATGTCCAATGACCAAAATTATATTAAATGGTAAAAATATATTCTAAATATGCTTTAAAACCACTCAAATTCATAATTTATCACTATTAATTATTTTGATTAAAAAAGTTGTTTTTAATTAAAATTTAGTAATTTTTACTATTCATCAAAATATGAAAGTTATCCGAAAAGTACCAAAATTTCACCTTAGGATAAATTTGATATTCCGAATCCAAAAATGAAGTCCATTTTGAAATATAAAATAATTTCAAAAAATTAAGTATTACTATTCATAACGGCTAGTTTGATCGGTTGTGGTGTGTGTTAAAACTCGAAGTTGCGTACAACACACGCTACTGTTTTATTCAAAGGAAAGCGTACCGTGGAAGCTTGGGATGTTTTATTTTAAATTTTTTGATGTCCCCATTTAGTCAAAAAGTTTAAAATATTTTATTTAAAAAGGGTTCACTATTAAAAGTTGGTAAAACTACAATACTGAAGATGAATTTGTTCTTACATTATGTCTAAGAAACTCATAATATGGATTCTAAAATTATAAGGATTATATAAAGTTTAAAATTTAGTTAATACTATTCATAACCTTTTTTGAACGGCTTGTTTGGTAAGCCATGGTGCGCTTGAACTCGGTGTTGCGTGTAGTGCAAGTTATTGAATTATTTTGAAGAAATAACACACTATGAAATCTTGGGGTGTTACATATATAACATAAAAGTCTCGGGTGTTACAATTTATTATTTTGTCAATGGATTCAAGATTTGAGGTTACCAGATGGTTATTCTTTTAATTTGTCTCTCTGTATCAGAAGTAGACATATAACCAGTTTAAAAAGTCATGACTACCATGTTATAATTGAAAGATCACTACCTATTAGTCTTAAAGGGCAGTTTAATTCTTTAATATGGGATGTATTGCCCAAAATATCATATTTCTTTCAAGATATTTGTGTGGAAACATCAAATTATGATGCATTGAGTGTGCTACAAAAGGATGTTGTTTAAATTTTATATAAATTGAAGAAAATATTCCCACAAGGATTCTTTGACTCATTGAAACATTTAATATTTCATTTACCATATGAATTTATGTTTGGAGGGCCGGTACAATTCTGATGGATGTTCCTATTTGAGATATGTATGCATGTAACACCCCGATATTTTTTGAAATATATATTTTTTGAATTAATTTAATCTATTTGATATTTTTTATTTCACGCCACATTGAAAATAGTCTATTTTATATTAAAGCACCATATTTGTCTTGAGTTATACACAACAAAAATTTAATCATGCAATAAATGCAACATAAATTTTAGCTTTCTCTATACAGAACACCGAGGTTAGCTTACATTACATGCAAGATTGACTTTCCTCAATGGATTACGTAACACACAAGACTGAGTGTTACCGAACAATAATTCATTACTAAAATATTATTATTTCATAGGATATGAAATGACCATTAAATTGATATTTATAGGATTAAATAACTTATGAATATATAAAGTTGAATTCATTGATTACCTAATAATTAGAAAAAATATAGAAACCAAATGAATATAAAGGGAATGATTTTATAAAAGTCTATTTATATGTGAAAAATGATTTATATTAATAAGTTAAATTAATTAATAATAGTTAATTATATTAATTAAATTTATATTCTATATATTCAAAAAAACATTTTTTATAATCATAAAATATATTTGATAGATATAAGATAAGAACAAACCCAATTTTATGCTTAAAAACCTATATTTTTATAAAGGGAGTTTTACCGTCTTTTAATAAAAAAACCATTTTAAATCCAATTTTTAGAAATTTTATAGATTTAATATGTAAAAATAAACTTTATATTTAAAATAAAAACATAAAAATTATGTTAGGATAAATTTTTTGTATTTTTCTGTAAGGTTTCATTTTTAATAAATAGTTAAAAATACTGAATTTTAATTCGAAACTACTTTTTCATCTAATTCATTTATAAGGTCAAATTATATTTTAAATTGGTTGTAAAGTTTAATTATATAATAATTTTATAAATTAATTCAAATCAGGTCATTGGAATCAATTTCACTTTGAAATTGGGTATAATAACTTAGCAAACTTTTGGATGTTTTTACTTTAAAAACCCACAATGTTGTCCTGTCAGCCAGATTATTTTTAAATTAATTTCTACCACTTATGTGATTATAATTTGTAAAAATGGATTTAATATTTTTAATAAGAATAATTTATATTATCTAGTAAGTTTAACTTAGTTTTTGACCAAAAATATTATTGGAAGTGATTAAAATTAATTACAACGATTAAGAGAAAAATTAGGTTAACAAAGTACTAAACCTTAAATTTAAGACGCAAAATAACATAGAAACTTATACAACACCCATTTTATCTCAATTATTTGTCCATTTACCTTAAATTATTGATTTTTTTGGTTTGTTATGACTTTTTTTAGGTAAAAACGTGGGTACACCTAACTTTCTTTCAAAAATGCCAAGTGCGTCCTTTCCCTTCCCTATAAAAGGCCATCAACTCTCCCTCTTTTTCACAACTATAAAACTAATTAGTTTCATACAATATTTTTCTAATACACTTTCCAAAATACCTACCTTAATCCTATAATACTCCTTTTTGTAAGAATGCAATCTAAGGAAGCCTTTTGACACAAACCAAAAGGAGTTACCCGATTAAGAGGTAACGTCTTCTCTCAAGCTCCTTTCTTTTATTTTCTTTCTCTAATCCCCCAACTATTCTTATTACAAGATTTTATAAAAAAATGGTATCTTCAATATACTAGTATTTTTTTTATGATAAGGGTTGAACCTATACTTACACACACATCCATCTAATGGGTAATGAAAATACTATTTATGTGTACGACGAACTACCGACTCACTAAATGTTGATTGTTCATTTTTCATTTACCGCCTCTCATTGTAGAAATTATGATGGAAAATATGTTTATATTTTTCATATATTATATTTATTATGTATTTAATCTTATGTATTCCTTTTATAGCACATATCTTTTTTTACTTTCCATTTGGTGTAAATATGATAATTTTGTTTGAGGAAGTGTGGACTACCGTCCTCTCAAAGCAATGTGATTCATTCACGCACTACATAGAATTTATTAAGAAAGAGTTTAGTGAACTTATATGATATATATAATACAAAAATGATACCTTAATAATGATATATATACACATATATACACATATATATACATATATTTCATGTACTTTCTTTACATCAATATGACAATAAAAATAGAAATAGTGTTCATGCATACATACGACTTACCATCTCGATGAATGATGTATTCCATTTCATAATTATATATTATATAGATTATTATAATACACATATACTGAATATAAATGATATTTATATCATTATGTAAATTTTGGAAATCATGATATAAGTATAAGGGCCAAATATATAACAAATTAAGACACATGCAAAGTAAGGGAAATTATAAGAAATTATATATAATAATATGGTAATGTGATATATTTATAATAAACTTATATTTATTATACAAGATGTTTATACGAGTACAACGAGAGTCAAGACACAAAGTAAGGGAATTTCATCTCATTTTTTATTTCTATGAGATACATGCTTTATTCACCACCCATTAATTTTTTTTGGTGTGTATACTAAGCATGGATGTATTATATGATTATTATAATAAAATTTATGGGTATTTAAATGTCTATTCTATTATTTTATTTCATGGGGTTTAAGTTTCAAAAGTTACCAAATCGGTAAAATAGTTTTGTCTCAATTTGACTTCTTTGAGACTCATGTTTTGTTATGCACCTAAATTCTTTTCAAGGTGTATATAATTACATTTTACATGTTATATCATGAATATAATTATTTTCATGATATTTTAAGCTTCATGTAATTTCATTTTCTTACATGGAGTGTATGATCCCATGTTACCAAGTTATAAGAGTTTATTGAAACAATATCATCGCTTTTAAGATTGTTTATGTTTATGATTCATTTGATAAAATATTATGATCAATCTCTCAAGAACACTCATGAATTTTATTCTCCTATGGTTACTCATAATATATTCATGCATTTGAACTATTTTCCACTCTTTGTTACATAATATAGTTAAGAAAGTGTTTATATAAAAGCCCGACTTTACCCTCTCTTCTATCAAAAATCTATGTTCATTTAAAACCATGTTTTCTAAAAAGGATTTCAAAATATTTTCAAGTGTTTTCAAATAAAACTGTTTTTAAAATTTTTCGAAGCTTATTTTATAAGTTTTCAAGGAATTTTTTTTAAAAGGTTTCCAAACTTCTTTTATAAGTTTTCAAGAAAAATGGTTTTCAAAAATGTTTTCAATATTATTTTATATGTTTTCAAGGAAAATGGTTTTTTAAAAAAATTTCATGATCTCTTTATATGTTTTCAAATAAAAAGGTTTCCAAAAGGTTTTGAAATCTTTATTTATAAATTTTCATGTTTATTTTCAAGAAAATGGTTTTCAAATGGTTTTATGTTCTTAAGATACTTCTTCAAAGAAGAAAGGATATTTACCTAAAGAAATATCCTTCCAAGTTATTTTCCATCTAAGATAACATCCATTTAAGTTACTCCTATTATTCTAGGAAATTATTCAAAGGTTCAATTTATATTCCTTCTTGAATGGTATATGTTTTGATGGAATAATGATTATGAAACCCATTTATTTTCCACAGTTTATATACTTTTGAAACCCTCTTATTTTAAAGAGTTATGATTTTATGAAATGAATATGAAACCTATATCTTTTCCATAGGCTATAATGTGATGAAATGTTAATGATACCCATTTTATTTCATGGTTCATGATTTTATGTTTATATAACCCATCTCTTTTTATGGGTCACGATATAATGAAAGTTTTATTATCTTGTGGAACATATATTAATGATTTTATTATGAGATGGGTGGGACCTATATATCCCTCCAATTCATTGGGTAATGATAAATGTTTTATGAGCTCAAAGGGTACATGGTAGGGTATCCCAAGCCCAAAATAAGAGGGTACATGAGAAGACATCCCAAACCTGAAATAAGAGGGTACATGGGAGGACATCCCAATCCCAAAACAAGAGGGTACATGGGAGGATGTCCCAAACCCAAAACAAAAGGGTAAACAGGAGGACACCCCAATCCCAAAATAAGAGGGTACATGGGAGGAAATCATAATCCCAAAACAAGAGGGTACACGGGTAGTAATGCGAAACAGGCGGGCCGGGGCGGGGCAGGCCAAGCCCGCATGGGTTTGAGCCCACGCGGGTTTTTCCGCAAAAGCCCGCATATAATGCAAAAAAAAATTTCAAGCCCGCCCCACCCCGCATAAACCCGCGGGTTGCCCGTGGGCTTATCCACAATTAAAAAAAAAATACTATTTATAATTATTTAAATACTTTATTTTTTATCATTATTAAAGGTATTTGTGGGGATAAGTATGAATTAAAAATAACTAGAGTTTTAAAGGATGTGATAGAACATTTTTTGTGGGTTAATAGTGGCATGCATTAATGCTGATGTGGTGGTGAACTGTTGCAATGGAAAGTAGGTGAGTGATCGGTGATGGGCGATGAATGATAATGTTGGTTGTGTGGTGATGTGAACAACTAAACATGTGAATAAATGAAGTCTCTCCAAGTAACAATTTGTTTCAGAGGAAGCTATTAGTGTTTTCACGAGGTTTTATCCAATTCTCTTAATAACAAAATAAAATTAAATAATAACAAAATTAAATCGACCTAAAAAATATTATGATTATAATAACTCTTATAGAATTGAAACCATGCACAGGGGCGATAAGTTCCATTTTTCGAGAGATGGGTTGACACACCATGTGAATATGATTAATAATTACTATATAAATAATATAATATCATATTTAACCAATAAATATAGGCCTATTTAAAATTCACATGTGAATAAATGGTTAATTAATATGATCGTTATGGTGAGAAATCATATCACTGTTTAACCATGATTTTTTATTAAAAAAACTAAAATGTTAAAGAAACATATATTTTAAAAATAATATATATATTTTTTAAATCAGGCCCGCAGGCAAGCCCGCATCCGCGCAGGCTCAACCCGCATTGACCCAAACCCGCACGGGCTCAACCCGCATTGGCCTGCACTCTAAAAGGTCAAAATTTTTAGGCCCGCCCCACCCCACATCTGCCCCATACCCGCAAAGCCCACGGGCCACGAGCCCACTTTGCATCACTATACATGAGAGGGCATCTTAAGCCTGAAACAAGAGGTTACACGGGAGGACATCCCAAGCCCAAAACAAGAGGGCACATGGGAGATAATACCAATCTAGAAGTAGGTACACAGGTGATTAACCCAAGAATAATATATTAAAAATGCCTTGGTAGGCCACCTTGACATAGGATTGTTATATTCTTATGTAACTTCTATAATTCCATGTTTTATTCATATGTTTGATTTGATGAATTATGTTATTTATTTCCTTATGATTCACGTCTTATGAACTACCAAGCTTTATTCCATGATTTATGTTTATGATCTTATGATATTAAGGGTATGATCTTCTAATGTTATGATCACATTATCATACACTTATACTCATGCTTATGATTACATGCCTCCCTTGTTTACCCTTACTAATCATCTGAGGTCACCCATTTTTATGTTTCTTTCCCCAAGTTATGAATATATATATTAAGTATGATGTGTATAATAAGGGTTCTAGTCATTAAGAACATAGTGGGAGATAATGTAGATCACTTACATACCGATGTTAATGTTTCCATGTTTCCAAAGGCACTGTACTGATAATGTCTTTGAGCATTTGTTTTTATAATGTTTTAAGTATTCTGAAAATGTCATGTAATTTTAATGTATGAAACATGAGGGTTTCTATAGTAGTTATTAGATAAAAGGTTTAGTTAACCTTTGGAAACTAGGATGAGAAAATTTTAGTGAGATCCCAAGGTATATTTCTAAGTATATGTCTAGGGATGTATTTAAGGATAAGTTTAAGGATGAGTTAACGTTTAGGAAAATATCTTAGAATTTTGGTAAATGATAGAGTAAGTGGTTTCCTAAAAATACATACCTTTCTAGATACTACAAGTGGATGTGGATTTGGAAAAGATGTACCTAGGGGTAAAAAATCTAACAAGATATCCTGGGCCTGACTTGGGATAATTTGGTACATGACAACGAGACTTGCAACACACATGATTTGACACTCCTAGGGGATATGGTTTAGAAATTCACAAAATCTTTATGAACCATCATGAAGGATTTAAATATAATTTGGATATTAATAACTTAGAATAAACCTAATATGTCATAGTTTAAGAAATGTGTCATAATTTAGACATCATATATGTGGTTTTCATGATTATTTGGTTCCTCACTCTGAAACTATTTCTTACTCTATGATTTTGGTTTTAGTCAATGGATGGAACCCAAAGGAACCACGTTAATGATGATTGCAAAAGGCAATGCAGTGATTGTCCTCCTGGGAAATCAAATTCTATGGGAGTAGGAATGCAAAGTATCATTTCTATACTCACCCAAATTTCTCAGCATATGAACCATACTGGACTCCAAAATGAGCACATGAGGGAAAAACATTATGTTGAGTCCTTCATGAGGTAACACTAGCCTTCTTTTCTTCTAATCTAATAGTTGCTAAATAATGGGTCAGTACCACTGAAAAGATATTTTTTGTTCTCCATTGTTCAGAACATGATAAATTCATTCCAGCTATTTATCAGTTAGAAAGTGAAGTGGACCAGTGGTGGACACTAATCAAGAATATGTGGTAGTAATATGAAATTGACTCAATGGATTGGGATGATTTCAAGAACTTATTTTTTAATAAGTAATTTCCTCATATTCTTCGTACAAAGATAGAAAGGGAATTCCTAGAGATTAAGCAAAAGGATGATGAATCTATTCATGTTTATGTAGAAAATTTTACAAGTATTGTGAGGTACTGTTTGAGTATTATCATTCAACCCAAAAGAAAAATTGATCAATTATTTGGTGGTCTGAAACCTAGTCTTCAAAAGGCCTTGGCTATAGGAGACCTTAACAACTATTAAGAAGTGGTTAGATGTTCTATAAAGGTGGAAATTGAGGTTGGAGTTGTGTATCAATCTCATGGTTTTGAAAAGAAAAGGAAGATAGAGTTCAGAGGAAAATCTAACAACTGTGGAGAAAAGAAAACGTGTCTTCTATTAAGCACAATTTGTGGGAAGAAACATGGAGGAAATTGTCTTAAGGGGACTACTAAATGTTTTAAGCGTGTAAGGGAAGGTCATCGAGCAACTGAATAACAAAGTGATTGGAGGAAGTTAGATAATGATTCAAATAATGAGAAATCCCCATATAATGCACCTCACACACTTCAGTGTTTCAATTTCATGGAGTTTGTCCATTATAGAAACAAGTGACCCAATCCAAGGACTAATGTGAATGATAATCCAAAAAATCCTCTAAAGACAAAGGAAAAATAGAAAGCTTTTGAGTTCTTAATGGATTAAGTGAAACAAGATAATTAAGAAATACTTATCCTTCCCTCCTTAGTTGGGAATTTTATGTTTTATTTTGTATGAATAATACCTATTAAAGTATTATTGTTCATCTTTTGGTGATATTTCATGTGATTATCTTTCCCTACATGGATTATCAAATAATAAAATCACATTTAATTTTATTTCAGTACAAATATGGACCCAAGTTTCTTATAAAAATGTTTTTGGTTTAAGATAAGAGATTATTTAAGGAATAAAGGATGAATTATATTTTCTAAGGGTTAAAAGGTTAACCATTTATGAAAAGTTTAAGTTAAACTTTAGATGAAGTAATCATATACTGAGTTTGTATTCAAAACCTTAGTTAAATGTCTATTTAGTGATTAACCTTATTTCAAGGATATCCATCTTATTTACTTTGGAAATTATATTAGTGTGGTTCTAGAAAAGGATATCATGTATGTCATGTGATAAACAATCAAGTTTGGTATGGATATGGATCTTGAACCCATGACTGAAGGATGATACATGTTTCACTCCTACCACTGGCCTACGCGATGTCTAGGTCAATGTGTAATTATTTTTGTTGAATAATTATTAATGATGAACCAGTAGAGTTACTTTTTATGTCTACATATTAATGTATTAACCATATTGATTTATATCTAGAGAAAAATAATTATACTTTTCATTATTTTATGTGCCTTAAGATCTATGAAAAGTGTATTTTATCACTTCAAGAATCAAAGTTAATTTTTAGACATCCATTTCTTGAAGTAATGGATGAATTAGAAATAGATAAAAGCTTAACTAAATAATGAAATTCTGTTCATAGAAATATATTAATTAAGTATATTTCCTTATATTCTTAATCAATAAAACAATTAATCAATGTTAGGATAATGATAAAAAAATGTGTTTTCCTGATACCTTAATTTTTGTTGAACTGATGGCCTTTTAAATCATCACAGATTTATGAATTTGAGGCCCTCAAATTTTCTTGATCATTATCTTGTTTGTAATTGATGACCTCAACCACTCCCTATAAATATTTATGATTTTATTCCATGTCCAATATTCACTCCCAACCTATGTTCTCCTATGTAGAAACCCAATTATATGTTACATTGGTCAACCGTTATGGTTCTAACTTCCCCTTTTTAAGGGAAGTTTTAGTATTCATTTTTATGATATGAGTTTCTATGAATGGAACTTTAAAGTATTAAGCCTTTGATAACCCAGATAAATTTTCAAGGAGAAATTCATTTTAAGGGGGTAAAATGTAACACCCTGATATTTTGTGAAATATATTTTTTGAATTAATTTAATCTCTTTGATATTTTTCATTTCACGCCATACTAAAAATAGACTATATTATATTAAAAAACTATGTCTAGGTTGCGTTATACACAAAAACAAGTTAATAATGAACTACACACAACACAAATTTTAGTTTTCTCTGCACATAACACCGAGGTTATCTTACATTACACAAACGATCGACTTTCCTTGATGGCTTACATAACATGAAAAATTGAGTGTCACCGAATGACAATTCATTACTAAAATATTATTATTTAATAAGATATGGCATGAAAATTAAATTGAAGATTATAATATTAAATAACTTATGAATATATATATTTTAATTCATTGGTTACCTAATAATTAGAAAAGAAAATAGAAACCAAATGAATATAAAGAGACTTATTTGATAAAAGTCTATTTTTATGTGAAAAAGATGATTTATATTAATAAGTTTAATTAATTAATAATAGATAATTATATTAATTAAATTTATATTATATATATTAAAATAAATATTTTGATAATCATCCAATATATTTTATAGATATAAGATAAGAACAAACCCAATTTTACACTTAAAAACCTATACTTTTATAAAGGTAGTTTTACTGTTTTTTAATGGAGAACCCATTTGAAATAAATTGTATGGAACTTTTATAGATTTAATATGTCAAAATAAACTTTATATTTGAAATTAAAACACACAAATTATGTTAGGATAAATTTTTAGTATTTTTCTGTAAGGATTCATTTTTTAATGAATAGTTAAAAATACTGAATTTTAATTCAAAACTAAATTTTCATCTAATTAGTTTATAAGGTTAAATTATATTTTAAATTGTTTTTAAAGTTTAATTATATAATAATTTTTTAAATTAATTCAATTTAGGTCATTAGAATCAATTTCACTTTGAAATTGGGTATAGTAACTTAGCAAAAATTTGGATGTTTTTACTTTAAAAACCCGTAGTGTCGTCCTGTTAGCGGGATTATTTTTAAATTAATTACTTCCAATTATTTGATTAGAAATTGGAAAAATAGATTCCATATTTATAATCAGAATAATTTATAATTTCTAATAAGGTAAACTTAGTTTTTGACCAAAAATATCAGTGAAAGTGATTAAAATTAATTACAAAGATTAAGAGAAAAATTAGGTTAACAAAGTACTAAACCTTAAATTTAAGACCCAAAACGACATATAAACCTGTAAAACACCCATTTTTGGAACATGATTCAGCCATAAACCTTCCATTATTTAGTTTTTTGTTTTTTCATGACTTTTTTTAGGTAAAAACGTGGGTAGACCTAACTTGCTTTCAAAAATGCCAAGTGTGTCCTTTCCCTTCCCTATAAAAGGATACCACCTCTACCTTATCTTCACACCTCTCAAAAAAATTAGGTTCAGAAAATATATACCCAATACACTTACCAACTTCCATTTATTCCTCTTAGAATCATACCCTTGGGAGTAAAGTAATCCAAGGAATCCTTTTGGCACAAACCAAAAGGAGTTACTCGATTAAGAGGTAACGTCTTCTCTCAAGACCATTTCTTTTATTTTCTTTCTCCACTTTCACAAATCTTTATATTACATGATTTTTTAACATGAAAAATACATTCAATATACTATGATGTTGTTATGATAATGTTTTTACCTACAATTACACACACATCCATCTAATGAGTAACGAACATACTGTTTATGTGTACGGTGAACTACCACCTCACTAAATGATGATTGTTCATTTTTTCTTTACCAACTCTCATGGTAGAAATTATGATGGACAATATATTTATATATGTCACAGATTATTTATTTCTTTTATAATATATATCTTTTTACTTTTCATTTTGTGTAAATACAATAATTTCGTTTGAGGAAGTGTGGACTACTGCCCCCTCAAAGTAATGTGATTTATTCACACACTACATGTAATGTATTAATAATGAGATTAGAGAAATTATATTATATATATTATATAATAATGTTACTATAATAATGATATATATACACATATATACATATATTTCATGTACTTTATTTCTTTCAATACAACAATAAAAACGAAAACAACGTTCATGCGTACGTACGACTTACTATCTCCACAAGCGGTGTATTCCATTCCATACTTATATATTATATAGATTATTATAATACAAATATAATGAATATAAATTATATTTATATAATTATTTACATTATGTAAATCATGATATAAGTATAAGGTTAAAAGATATAACAAATTAAGACACATACAAAGAACAAAGCGAATATTGCCTGAAGTGAAACCTTAACATATAATTGTTAACAAGCGGGTAATACAAAGTCATAAAAAAAAAGGTATTATATATAAGAATATGGTTATGTGATATATTTATAATAAACTTATATGAATTATATAGGAGGTTTTTACAAGTACGATGATAGTCAAGATACAAGGTAATGGAATTTCATCTCACTTTTTTATTTCCATGAGATAAATGCTTTATTCACCACCCATTCCTTTTATGTGGTATTTATACAGCCCATATATGTATTCTATTATTATTATACCAAAATTTATGGGTATTTAAAATTCCATTCTATAATATTTATTTCACAGGGTTTAAGTTTCAAAAGTTACCAAATTGGTAAAATAGTTTTGTCTCAATTTGGCTTCTTTGAGACTCATGTTTTGTTATGAACCTAAATTATTTTAAAGGTGTATATAATTCCATTTTATATTTTATATCATCAATATAATTATTTTCATGATATTTTAATATTAATTTAATTTCCTTTTCTTACATGGATAGTATGATCCCAAGTTACCAAGTTATAAGTGTTTATTGAAACAATCTCACTGCTTTTCAAGATTGTTTATATTTATGCTTCCTTTGATGAAATATTATGATACATCTCTCAAGAAAACTCATGAATTTTATTCTGATATTGTTACTCATAATATATTCATGGATTGGTTCCATTTTCCTCTCTTTGGTACATAATATAGTTAAGAAAGTGTTTTTAAGAAAGACCAAAGTTACCTTCTATTCGGTCGGAATTGTGGTTATTTGAAACAGTCCATCACAAATAACCACAACTGTGACACCATTTTTTGCCACGATGAATTAGTGACAGACTCTCTTCACAAATCACTTTTTGTGATGAGAATCCATCGCTATTGATTTATCGCAAAAAATGGAAACTTTAGTAGTGAAAAAATCTCAACCTCACTTAATGCATGTCCGATGGATCGAATCACACACCTCTCTCACCTAAACAATGAACAATCAAACACTGAAGATATTCAGTGCTCGACAATTCCCCCAAATTAAAAAATGAATCCCTCAATTGAATCATTATATCAAGGATGTCACAAGACAAAATTTTCTAGTTAAGTTCGTTAGATCGCACAAACTCAATTGCTTAGTTCGAGAAATTGAGAAAGGAAGGAGAGAAAAAATGAGAAGAGAGAGTAGTAAACCGATTTTGTGAAAATAATCACTCTTGATCACCCTAATTCACAGTTAAAGTCTGCTAAGGAAAAGAAAAATATGATGATCGCCGTGAATATCAGATCTCCATGTAGCATCGGGTTTCACTACCTAAATCAGGCACTGAAAATGTAATGGCCCGAACCTCTCCGGACCATTCCTTTGTCAAAAAGAGGGTCATGAAGTGTTCTGGAGGGTAAAATGGACTTTTCCCACACTTTTCATAATTTTGAAACTACACGCCATGTAGTGTGAGTACACGCCGTGTACCCCATCGCCGGGTATACCCCGTGTTGAAGCTCGTGTCCTTGCCGTGTGAAATAAATGGGTACACGCCGTGTACCCCATACTAAATTTCGTGTAGTCCCTCCCCGTGCATGCGTTACCTTCAAAACGTGTGTTGAATAGTCAACAGCTGTGTGCCATGTTAGAGCCGTGTCCTTACCAGGTGAAATAAATGAGTACACACCGTGTAGCCAATACTACACGCCGTGTAGTCCCTCCCCACGTACGCATTACCTTCAAACCGTGTGTTGACCAGTCAACGGGCGCGTGCCGTGTTGAAGGCCGTGTTGGAAGCCACGTGGTGACCGTGTGAAATGGTCGAGTACACGCCGTGTACCATAAAGTACACGTCGTGTACTTTTGTTTTTCTCGCCTATAAAAGGAGGGGTCCCCTCCTCCGTTTCAACTCACCCCTC
Organism: Viscum album; assembly: GCA_963277665.1. Classification (NCBI taxonomy): domain Eukaryota; kingdom Viridiplantae; phylum Streptophyta; class Magnoliopsida; order Santalales; family Viscaceae; genus Viscum; species Viscum album. The sequence continues at coordinate 385,081,880 of OY728137.1, forward strand.
TCCTCCCCTTTCCTCCGAGTAGAGCTCTCCCAAGAGACTCGAAGGCTCTTTTCTTCCATAACTTCTTCGTCCAAGCTCTGATTTACGATCCGTCAGCGACCACAGGAACATAACAACGAGGAGGAACTTTTGATCTTGGATCCGTTGTCTTTACTTCATCTTTTCCTTTCCAACTTCACCCGAGGAGGTTTTTTCGGGTTTTTCCAGAAGTGACGGACGCCGACGGACGTCTTCTGAAGTTGATCCGTGGGAGCATTGTTATCAGAACCTGTTGAGGTAGGGATCTTACCTTCATCTCTCTAATTTGTGCATCATGCGGCATGGGTATCCTCTTGTTTTCATGAGAAATGGTTGAACCATTAAACGAAGATAATAATTGGTTAAAGAACGAGGATGGGGAAGTTGTTATGTTTATCTTTATATCCTGTGATATTATGTTGTGAATTGAATAGACTTATGACTACTGAAAATCACGGTCATTGGGGGCCTTTTCTTGCGTAATTAAATATTTCCCTATCTTTCTAGACCGTTTTTTGTGAATGGAACCTTGTTGAATGTGGAATTTGGTTAATCACGTAAAGTTGGATGATTTAAAATCTGGAACCCTTGTGTGGTCACCCCGGTTGAACAAAATGGAATAATGAACATGTGGGTGTTGGCTTGGATATGTGGCATGTGATGGGGGTGTTTTTGTGGGATGTTGTGGATCGGGTTAGCAGCGGGGATACGGTTGTCTTGGTTGTGGTTATGGTGGTTGGTAGCGGGGTTGCAGGGGTGGGCTTGAATGTGAACAAACTATGGGTTGTGAATAATAAATAAAATGTGGAAGAGTTAATGAATGGTGGGGCTTGGTAATGGAACAGAAATAATAATCAATGGGGTTGGTTGGTTAATAAGAGGGACTTGGTTATGTTGCTTGTGTTTTCCTAACTTGATTTGTGGATGGAAGGGATATTCTTTACGAACGATTGATATGGTTGGTTGTGGATAGTTGCCCAGTAGTTAAGGAAGTAATAAGCTAATTCTGTTGAAACATGAAAACCTAAATGGGGTTGGGGTTGTTTTTTGTATGCATGCTTCGTAGTAGCAGTGCTGAGGCAAGTGCTTAGTTCTCTGATTAGAAGCCATAGGTTGGGATGAGTGTTTAGTATATATATATATATCTGTATCTTTGTGTTTTATCGAACCCCACCCATGTTGAGCACTTAGTGCCGAACACTCCCATTTCATGGGAGAGGGTGTTTTCCCCCATAGTTACTAGCTCCTTACAGCTCCTTCTTCCATAGGTTGTGATGGCTTGAGGTGACATTACACCCAAGACTCTTCGGGTAGGTTTTGATTGGGGCGGTTTTAGCCCAAGACTCTTCGGGCAGGTTTTACTGTTTCCCAAGAATCTTCGGGATGAGGCCCGGGTGTGTGTGGGTGGGATACGTGGTTGTGAGGCCCAGGTGTGTGCGGGCGGGATGTGTGGTTGTGAGGCCCAGGTGTGTGCGGGCGTGATATGTGGTTCTTTAGGCCCAGGTGTGTGCGGGCGGAAAGAGTGTGGTATTGTCAGGACGTTCACCGTTAGGAAGAGCAGGTAACTAGTGGGAAATGGTGCGGGGCACCCAATAATCTTGTTCTTATATACTACTACCTGTTGTGATTGTGTTTTTGGTGAGTGTGGCTGGTGAGGTTGGGTGGATAGAATTCCTTGCTAGGTTTCTTCTGTTGTTCTCACGGGACATTAGGATGTCTCCCCACTTGTGCATGAGTGCTTTAGGTTTCCCTACTGAGTATACTTGTATGATCACCCTACGTTTACTTTCAGGTTTCCAGGAGGACTAACAAGGCCATGAGGGACCCTACTAGTCAGGACAGTTGGAGTTGTTGCAGTTGCTGTACTCTTGTTTCTTTTGGTATTGTACTTTTGAGCTTTCTTGTACTTGTACCTTGTTTCAGAACTATTTAAACATGCATGTGGGATTGGTTTGAGTTTATTTCTATACACTTGTTATTTTCCTTTTTGGTGGTTGACTTGTCCTATTTCTATATCTTAAATAATAAAATGGGTAATGTCTCCCATATTTGTGAAAACTCATACCCTTGGTGCTAGTCGCCACCCTAGGGCCTACTGGAGGTGGGACTCGGGGGTCATTATCTCCCTTTCACCATTGCCAGCTCAGGAGGGGCATCTTTGGTGGGAGGGGGTCGTGACATAATGGTATCAGAGGTGATGGTTGAGAGATAGGATGGAGTATGAAGTTAGGCACAATGAGGATTGCATGGGATGGTAGGGCAACAGTTTTGGTTAATCTTGGTGCGTGACATAGGCCAGGGAAGACCGGCTAGGACACGGGATTTTAGGGCCCCCTGTGATCTGATGCAAGGACTCTGAGCCTACCGAACGAGCAAGTGAGCCTACATTTATTGCAGGGTAGAGACCCTAGGGAAGGTACATGCATCATCATGATTGTGTTTTACCTGATTTGGGTGTTCTGGGAAAGAAATTGAAATAAAATGATAAAATGAAACCTTGAGAAATTCCTTGCTACTTGGGCTTAGGTAATCCTTGTTTACCATACAGATATGGCACCTGGACGTCGTCCCCAGGTGACTCAGATGGCTGAGGCCCAACAGATTCAGGTGGTCGATCAGTTGAGGATTGACCGAGAGGAGGAAGATAGCCAGTGGCAGAATACTCTCTGTTCTTTCCAGCGACAAACCCTCAAGAAGTATGAGGGTAGTACTTTGGATACGGAGATGTAGGGGTGTCTTGAGAAGCTAGGGATCGCTTTTACCTTGATCCGTGCTCCAAGGGAGTACTGGGTTCCCCTAGCAGTCAGTCAGCTGATAGGTGCGGCGCGATAGTGGTGGACACTCTACCTCGGAGAGAGGATAGAGGCAGAGGTTCCATGGGCTGACTTTGAGAAAGAATTCTGAGAGGAATTCCTTTCTTCCATGATCAATGTGGAGAAGCGGCAGGAGTTACTCTCCCTTCAGCAGGGGAGTATGTCAGTACGAGAGTTGGGGATCAAGTTCAAAGATCTCATACGCTTTGCTCCAGATCTATTTCCGGATGAGGAGTCTCGGGCGAGACGTTTGGAGGAGGAGCTTCCTCCTTCGCTCCAGTATGTTGTCACCCCCTTCACCCTTCTGACGTACTTGGAAGTACAGAAGAAGGTAGTGGTTGTAGAGAGGATTCACTCGTAGGGAGGTGCACCACGTGAGGGGATCCATCCAGGTTCGTCGAAGGGGAAGGCGGTCAGCAGCAGGTCTCCTGCGACGGGACCTTCTAGGTTCAGGCCAGTGGGGAGAAGGCCCTAGCAGTTCCAGTTCATATCTTCAGGTCCTCATCCCTTTTTCACGAGCCCAGAACCAAAGTATTTTTCTTGTGGAGGTTTTAGGAACATTCAGAGTCGGTGCCCAACCCGAGCTCATTACGGTGGAGGTGGGCAGGTTCAGCACCCACCTCAACATCACTAATTGCCGGCAAGGCCTTTCCAGCAGCAGCAGGACCATGCTCTCCCGAGGGAAGACTTTGCAGGAGGAGGCCGACCTCAGGGTGCTCCTTAGGGAACTCAACCAGGGCATGATCGGGGAGGTGGACGACATCAGAGAGGCAGAGGAGTTGGGCGTGGACAGTTTCACACTGCAGAGTTGGCAGCTCCAGCAGGACCAAAGGTGGTGAGAGGTACAATTTGTTTTTTCAGCACTCTTGTTTCTACTTTGTTCAATTCGGGAGCTTCACACTCCTTTTTTGCACCTGGTATATCCCATTCTTTGGGACTAGACGTAGAGAGACTTTCCATAACACTGGTGATGAGTACACTAGTTGGAGGCCAGACCAGCGTATCTTGTCTTTGCTGGGGATGTGGGCTGAGTTGGGACCACATCGATCTAGTGGGGACCTTCTTCTGTTACAGATGTAGCTATACGATGTCATCCTAGGCATCGAATGGTTGTTTTCTATTAGTTCCGTTATCGACTACTTCCGGAGAAGAGTCGTGTTCTCCGACGTGGACGGCCAGCGTGTAGCTTTTTTTGGTGAGAGGAGCTATCAGGTGGGAAGCCGGCGTGTGGAGCCTCTCCTTTCTTTTTTAGGCAGGTTATCAGTGGTTCCAGCTGATGCAGAGATGGTGGATGTCCCAGAGGTTGTTGGGGAGTTTCTCGATGTTTTTCCTGAGGAGGTTGTGACTCTACCCCCCCGACGGGATGTTGAGTTCGGGATAGACTTACATCCTGGTGACTGTCCGATTTCGATGTCCCCTTATCGGATGGAACCTTCGGAGTTGCGGGAGTTGCAGATTCAGATTGAAAACCTGATGGAGAAGGGTTTTGTTCGACCCAGCGTGTCGCCATGGGGTGCTCTAGTTTTGTTCATGAAGAAGGTAGATGGTGGTCTCAGGTTATGCATAGACTACCGAAGGTTGAATCAGGTAACGGTCAAGAACCGTTACCCCCTTCCAAGGATAGATGATCTCTTCTCCCAGCTGAGGGGAGCAGGTTGGTTTTTTAAGATTGATCTGCGATCATGATATCATCAGCTGAGGGTAAAGGATAGTGACATCTCTAAGACGGCTTTCAGGTGCAGGTATGGGCACTTCGAGTTTGTAGTGATGCCATTTGGAGTTACGAATGCACCGGCTGTGTTCATGGGAATTATAAACTTTGTCTTCCGAGAGTTTCTGGACCGGTTCGTTGTTGTGTTTATCGATGACATCCTGATCTACTCAAGATCAGAGTAGGAGCATGTTGAGCATCTCAGGGCAGTCTTGGAAGTCCTTCAACACCACCAGATTTATGGGAAATTGTCAAAGTGTAAGTTCTTGACACAAGAAGTACACTTTCTTGGGCACATAGTGTCTCAGCATGGAGTGTCAGTGGACCCGTCGAAGGTGGAGGCAGTTGTTTCTTGGGCAGCACCCAAGAGCATGGTAGAAGTTAATAGTTTCCTGGGGTTAGCAGGTTACTATCAGAGGTTATTTTTAGACTTCTCTCAAGTTGCTGCTCCATTGACAGCTTTGACTAGGCAGAACCAGGTCTTCCTATGGAGCGAGCAGTGCCAGAAATATTTTGACTACCTAAAGGAGAAGTTGGTTAGTGCTCTAGTACTCAGGTTTCCAAAGGAAGGGTTGTTGTATAAGGTGTTTTGTGATGCTTTTGGCCTTGGTTTGGGGTGCGTACTGATGCAGAAGAAGGGTGTGATCTATTATGGGTCTAGGCAGTTGCGCCCTCACGAGCGTAACTATGCCACCCATGACCTGGAGCTTGCAGTAGTAGTGTTTTCACTAAAGTTGTGGCGACATTACCTCTTTGGGGAGCGCTTTGTGGTCTTCTCAGATCACAAGAGCCTGCGTTATATCTTCTCTCAGCGTGACCTGAACTTACGGCAGTGGAGATGGGTCGATTTCCTCCAAGACTATGACTTCAAGATCTCTTACACTGAAGGTAAGGGCAACGTTGTGGCTGATGCCCTGAGTAGGAAGTCACATAAGGAAGTGGTTTGGGAATCCACTGATACTTGGAAAGCGATGGGTGAGTTGGCCGCCTTGTACTTGGATGCAAGGGTAGAAGGTGTTAGAGGCTGTTTGTTTCAGATGATGGTGCAGTCCTCCTTGTTGCAGCAGGTGGAAGAGTCTCATTGGGGGGACTCCGAGGAAGAAGTGATGCGGGATCGTATCAATCAGGGGAACATTCCAGAAGGATGGTCAGAGGACAGCCGACATCAGATGCTTTTCCATGGAAGGTTTTTTGTTCCATAGGCGATGCGCGAGGGAGTTCTCCGTGAGTTCCATAGCTCAGCCTTGGCGGTACATCCAGGAGTTTCAAAAATTTACCGAGGCCTGAGGGAACAGTTTTGGTGGCCCGGGGTGAAACGGGCAGTGGCAGAGTTTGTGGCTGAATGCCTAGTGTGTCAGCAAGTGAAGGCTGAACACTGTGTTCCCAGTGGTTTGTTGCATCCTTTAGATGTCCCTGAGTGGAAGTGGGATGAAATCTCAATGGACTTAGTCACGGGACTATCCAGAGATCAGGGTGGTTATGATGCTATCTGGGTAGTGGTGGATTGTCTGACGAAATCAGCTCACTTCTTAGCAATTAAGGAGTCGGGCTCGATGAGTAACTTAGAACAGAGGTACGTAGATGAGGTGGTGCGTTTTCATGGAGTTACGAAGACTATCATCTCAGACCAGGATACTCGGTTTACCTCACGAGTCTGGAGGGGGTTACGACATGATTTTGGTATCCAGCTACGCCTTAGCCCTGCTTTCCACCCCCAGACTGATGGGAAGACAGAGCGGACTATCCAGACGTTGGAGGACATGCTGTGAGCATGCGTTCTAGATTTTGGAGGGTCATGGGTACGACACTTGCCTTTAGTAGAGTTTTCCTACAACAAAAGCTTCTACTCTACTATTAGCATGGAACCGTTTGAGGCTTTGTATGGAAGACCATGTTGTTCACCTATTTGCTGGGAAGAGGTTGGTGAGATAGGTGCTCTTGGGCCAGAGGTAGTGCAGATCACCACAAAGAAAGTCCAGCTTGTACGTGAGAGGATAAAAGCGGCTCAGGACTGACATAAGTCTTATGCTGATCATCGGAGGAGGCCCTTGGAGTTCAAGGTGGGAGATCATGTGTTCTTGAAGGTTTCCCCTCGACGGGGGCAGTGGAGGTTTGGGAAAGGGAGAAAGCTCTCACCTAGGTTCATCAGACCTTTTGAGGTGCTGAGGCGAGTCGGTGAGGTGGCATATCAGCTAGCCCTGCCACCTTAGTTGGAGAGGGTTCATGACGTCTTCCATGTCTCCCAGCTTCGTCGGTACTTACACGATGACTCTCACGTTATCGACTGGGGAGAGTTAGATATGGGAGACAACGAGACCTTCGAGGAACGACCAGTCATAATCGAGGATTGTAAAGAGAAGGTGCTCCTTGGATGAACCATTCCCTTGGTTCGTGTGTTATGGAGGCATGGAAGCCTCGAGGAGAGCACTTGGGAGCGAGAGGCTCAGATGCATGCTTAGTACCCGGAGTTGTTTTGACTTGTGTTTGATTTGTTCTTCTGATCTTTGTTTTGATGTTATACTCTGTACCTTTGATATATGGAATGATTGTCTTGTCGGTTATGAGACCTTTTGTTTCCTTGTTCTCTGGAAGTGTGTAACATGTCTGGATGTGTGGGAAAAAGGAAAAAACCTGATCCTTAATCGAGACACATTAATGCGGATGCGATTGAACCCGTGCGGGCGAGTCAGTTCTGCCTAAAGCTGATAATATCTCGACATAGGAGAAAGAATTTCCACAAACCACATGTTCGGGCAGTGTGTTGGTTGTGTGGTGTTGGGGGTAGTGCAAGTTGAAAAATCCTAATGTATTAAAGTGGGAAGACCCAAATTCTTAATCGAGACGCATTAATGAGGATGCGATTAAACCCATGCAGGCGAGTCAGTGCCGCCTAAAGCGGATAATATCTCGACATAGGAGAAGGAATTCCTAACACATATGATTAGGGTTGTTGAATGGGTTCCTGTTATAATGAGGGACCTAAGAGGTATCTTGTTGGGTTCCTCTGGGTTGGATTTTGAATTCTCGGGGACGAGAATGTTTTAAGAGGTATCTGATGTAATGGCCCGGACCTCTCCGGCCCATTCCTTTGTCAAAAAGAGGGTCATGAAGTGTTCTGGAGGGTAAAATGGACTTTTCACACACTTTTCAGAATTTTGAAACTACACGCCGTGTAGTGTGAGTAAACGCCGTGTACCCCATCGCAGGGTATACCCCGTGTTGAAGGTCGTGTCCTTGCTGTGTGAAATAAATGGGTACACACCATGTACCCCATACTACACGCCGTGTAGTCCCTCCCCGCGTATGCGTTACCTTCAAACCGTGTGTTAACCAGTCAACGACCGTGTGCCATGTTGGATCCGTGTCCTTACCGGGTGAAATAAATGAGTACACGCCGTGTAGCCAATACTACATGCCATGTAGTCCTTCCCCGCGTACACGTTACCTTCAAACCGTGTGTTGACTAGACAACAGCCGCGTGCCGCGTTGAAGGCCGTGTTGGAAGCCGTGTGGTGACCGTGTGAAATGGATGAGTACACGCCGTGTACCATAAAGTACACACCGTGTACTTTTGTTTTTCTCGCCTATAAAAGGAGGGGTCCCCTCCTCCTTTTCAACTCACCCCTCTCCTCCCCTTTCCTCCGAGCAGAGCTCTCCCAAGAGACTCGGAGACTCTTTTCTTCCATAACTTCTTCGTCCGAGCTCCGATTTACGATCCGTCAGCAGCCACGGGATCGTAACGACGGGGCAGAACTTCTGAGATTGGATATTCTGTCTTTAATTTGGCGTTTCCTTTCCAACTTCCACCCAATGTTGTTTTTCCGGGTTTTTCCAGAAGTGACGGACGCCGAAGGACGTCTTCTGAAGTTGATCCGGGGGAGAGTTGTTATTAGAACCTGTTGAGGTAGGGATCTTACCTTCATCTCTCTAATTTGTGCATCATGCGGGGTGGGTATCCTCTTTTTTTCATGAGAAACAATTGAACCATTAAACGAAGATAATAACTGGTTAAAGAACGGGGATGGGGAAGTTGTTATGTTTATCTTTATATCCTGTGATATTATGTTGTGAATTGAATAGGCTTATGCCTACGGAAAATCACGGTCGTTGGGGGCCTTTGCTTGAGAAATTAAATGTTACCCTATCTTTCTAGACCGTTTTTTGTGAATAGAACTTTGTTGAATGTGGAATTTGGTTAATCACGTAAATTTGGCTGATTTAAAATCTGGAACCCTTGTGTGATGACCCCGGTTGAACAAAATGGAATAATGAACATGTGGGTGTTGGCTTGGATATGTGGCATGTGATGGGGGTGTTTTTGTGGGATGTTGTGGATCAGGTGAGCAGCGGGGCTGCAGTTGGCTTGGTTGTGGTTATGGTGGTTGGAAATAAGGCTGCAGGGGTGGGCTTCAATGTGAATGAACTATGGGTTGTGAATAATAAATAAAATGTGGAAGAGTTAATGAATGGTGGGGCTTGGTAATGGAATGGAAATAATAATCAATGGGGTTGGTTGGTTAATAAGAGGGACTTGGTTGTGTTGCTTTTTTTTTCCTAACTTGATTTGTGGATGACATGGATATTATTTACGAACGATTGATATGGTTGGTTGTGGATAGTTGCCCAGTAGTTAAGGAACTAATAATCTGATTCTGTTGAAACATGAAAACCTAAATGGGGTTGGGGTTGTTTGTTGTATGCATGCTTCGTAGTAGCAGTGCCGAGGCACGTGCTCAGTTCTCTGATTAGAAGCCATATTTTGGGCTGAGTGTTTGGTATATATATATATATATATACATATGTATCTTTGTGTTTTATCGCACCCCACCCATGTTGAGCACTTAGTGCCGAACACTCCCATTTCATGGGAGAGGGTGTTTTCCCCCATAATTACTATCTCCTTCCTGCTCCTTCTTCCATAGGCTGTGATGGCTTGAGGCAACCTTACACCCAAGACTCTTCGGTTAGGTTTCAATTGGGGTGGTTTTAGCCCAAGACTCTTCGGGCAGGTTTTACTGTTTCCCAAGAATCTTCGGAATGAGGACCAAGTGTGTGCGGGCGAGATACATGGTTGTGAGGCCCAGGTGTGTGCGGGAGGGATGCGTGGTTGTGAGGCCCAGGTGTGTGCGGGCGGGATATGTGGTTCTTGAGGCCCAGGTGTGTGTGGGCGGGAAGAGTGTGGTAGCGTCAGGACGTTCGCCGTTAGGAAGAGCAGCTAACTAGTGGGAAATGGTGTGGTGTACCCAATACTCTTATTCTTATATACTACTACCTGTTGTGATTGTGTTTTTGGTGAGTGTGACTGGTGAGGTTGGGTGGATAGAATTCCTTGCTAGGTTTCTTCTGTTGTTCTCACGGGACATTAGGATATCTCCCCACTTGTGCACGAGAGCTTTAGGTTTCCTTACTGAGTATACTTGTATGCTCACCCTACGTTTACTTTCGGGTTTCCAGGAGGACTACCAGGGCCGTGCGGGACCCTACTAGTCGGGACAGTTGGAGTTGTTACAGTTGCTGTACTCTTGTTTCTTTTGGTATTGTAGTTTTGAGCTTTCTTGTACTTGTACCTTGTTTCAGAACTATTTAAACATGCATGTGGGATTGGTTTGGGTTTATTTCTATACAATTGTTTTTTTTCCTTTTTGGTGGTCGACTTGTCCTATTTCCCGATCTTAAATAATAAAAAGGGTAATGCATCCCATATTTGTGAAAACTCATACCCTTGGTGCTAGTCGCCACCCTTGGGCCTACTGGAGGCAGGACTCGGGGGTCATTATCTCCCTTTCACCATTTCTAGCTCAGGAGGGGCATCTTTGGTGGGAGGGGGTCGTGACAGAAAATTAGATCTCCATTACTGGATATTTGAGATCACAACATGAAGAGAAAAAAAATTGACACAAAAACATCACAATTAAATTACAAAACATACAGAACAATGATATTTACAGAACCAAAATGAAAGAAAACACATAACCCAAAAAAAATGAAGAAGTAATAAGAGCGGAAGAAGAAAGCGTGGGCTGCCCATCTTCAGGAGTTGGAGACAGTTCCCATGTCTGGGTTGACATGTGGTTCTCTCAGAGAGGAGAAGTCCTACTATTATTCAAAAAAATAAAAATAGTTAAAATAAAGTCATCCTAATAGTCATTAGCATCCACATGACATGCCTTCATGTGCGTGTCACGAGGCTTCGGTTAACTCTCAGTTAATGAAATAAACCTCCTGTAATGAACTGGATTCCCCTCACACTTTCCCATAATTAGTTTTGCTGTCAGTCCTTGATAACATCCCCCCACTACAACCAGTAAAGAATAAAAAAATGACAGATAGTTCTTAACACCTGAAGGTGGATCGACATTCTCAGATCAGTGGGTTAATGTTCTTCACTGATTTTAGATATGTAAAAAAATTAGTTTTAGGGTTCAAATTATTCTAGTTGATGGTTCTGGTTCAATGGTAATTTTGTTGGTTTCAATATTTCTATAGAATTTTTATGCCGGTGGTGGAATTTTTGTGCTCTCATTGCACATTTTTATACTAATGCTGGTGGATTATGATTTTTCTGCCATTGTTGTGGGTTTGGTTCAGGTTCTGGTGGAATTTCGGTAACCGGTGGTGACTCCCTGAGTCACCATTGGTGGGTGGTGATGGGTCATAGTGAAGATTGGATATGAGTGAGGAGATTCAGTGGCTAACAGAGGGAGATATTGGCAGTAACACAATAGAACAGTGAGTAGGGGGTGTTGGCGGTGAGACAAGACTCACCGTTGGAGGAGGGGGGTAACATTGAATCTTTGAGTCACTATTGTGTGAGGCAAAAAATGGTGGTAGCGAGACATGACTCATCGTTGGCAAAGCCAACAGTGAGTAAGATATTTGTAAAAGGAAATGGTTGGTGGTGAGACAGGACTCACCATTGGCAAAGCCAACGGTGAGTGTAAGTGGGTGTGAAAATTGACAAGGATGGAAGTCACTGCCAATGGTGGGTGAGTGGGGAAGGTAGAACCTGAAAAAAATGATAAATTAAACATTTAACTATAAAAAATGAATTAAAAAAACTAATTCACGGTTAAACATTGTTAATAAATAAATAATTTTAATTACAAACTATTCAATAAAGAATTTATTTAAGATTACAAATTATTAAAAAAAATAAATTAATTTAAAATAATAAAAAATATGTAAATTCGATTTCTTTAAATAATTAAATAATTAATTAATTAAAATAATTTATGAAATCAAAGAAATAAATTTAAATTAAATAATAGAAAGTATTAAAATATTTAAAGAATAGAATTCAATTGTTATAATTAATTTAATTATTTAAAGTATCAAAAACAAAAGTGAAAAATTATTTAATTACAATTTAAAAATAATAATAAATTAAATTAAAGAATTAATCTAAAATTAATGAAAAGATAAGAAAGAGAAAAACAAATTAGAAAAAATAAAATAAATAAAATAATTAAAATAATAAAAAATGAAAAATTATTATTAAAAAAAAACAAAAGAATAAAAATTTAATGTTTAATAGAATGAAATATTTAATTTAAAATTTATTCAAAATGACAAAAAATCAATAAAATACATATTTTCATAAAAAATGATTATTTTAACAATTATGCACAAAATTGAAAACATTTGGTAATTATTAAACAATATACACCGTTTTGATACTAAAAATACAATAAAATACAAAAAATGATGTGACAAAGTGCATTGAAAAATAGTCACATCAATATACAAAATCATAACTCTTGTAACAAGCTTTCTTCAATGATCAAGCAACGTACAAAAGTTTTTCCATGCAAAAAAAAAATAATGTTTGTTTTAGTAACATTAAATTAAAAAATTCCCCATGGGCGCAACCTAGTGGTTTCATCCTATGGTGGTGTTTAGGTAAGTCTCAGTTTTGCGCCTCCCCACGTGCAATTAGATAGGTTTTCATTTGTTTATCCCCCTCCCATGACTGATGTAATAATAATAAACTAAAAAATAAACAAATTATGATTTTAATATTATATAATCCACATATTATAAATTATATTGTAAATTACTATATATATTAATGATATTATCAGTTCTACTATTAATTATATTCTTAATGATTGTATAGTAAATTTTATATTAATTATTAATTATTAATTATTTTATGAATTATCAATTACATTGTTAGTTAATATATATATATATATATTATATTTTTATTTACTAAATGAAATAATGATATTATTGATTATCACCTTAATTACTTTAAATAATTGTTAATAATTATATCATTAAACTAAAATGATATTTTGTTTATTGAAAACACACACTTGAAGTTATATTGAAAACATCTTGCATTGTATTAATGTGAGACAGATTCTTACAAGTCAAAAATGAATTATAGATCATTTTTCTAAAGTTTGAAAGCAATCCAGCCTCATTTGCTTAATTTTGGCTATGCGACGTGCATTTTAAACTAAACTGACACTTTTATATTGAAAACACACACTTTGAGTCATACCATCCACACCATGTTTCTAATTGACACGCAATAGATTTCTACACAACCCAATGAGTTATGGATCATTGTCCTAAAGTTTTAAGACAATCTGACCTTGTTTACGTAATTTTGGGTATGCGACGCGTATTTTACGCTAAAATGACACATTTATATTGAAAACACAAACTTGATGTCTTACTGATCACATCATGTGTCAGATTGACATGTAGTCAATTTTTACATTCTCAAAATGAATTATGGATCATTTTCATAATATTACAAGATAATCTGGGCTCATTTACTTGGTTTTGGCTATGTGATGCTAGTTTTACACTAAAATGACACTTTTATATTAAAAACATGCACTTGGAGTCATACTGGCCAAAATCTATGTCGAATTAATGTACGGTTGATTCCCATATATATAAAATGAATTATATACCATTTTTCTAAACTTTGAAATCAATACAAGCTTGTTTTCTTGGTTTTGGCTATGTTACATGCTTTTTATTCTAAAATGAAACTTTTATATTGAAACATGTAATTTGACTCATATCAGCCAAATCATGCATTGAATTGATGTTGAGGTTGATTCCAACACATAAAAAATGAATTATAGGTCATTGTCCTAAATTTTAAAAACAATATGAGTTAATTTTCTTAGTTTTGGTTATGTGATGCACGTTTTAAACTAAAATGACATTTTTATATTAACAACACACACTTTGAGTCACACCAGCCACTTCGTGTGTCTAATTTATGTTTAGTTGATTCTTACACATCACAACTGAATTATGGATCAATTTCCTAATGTTTGAAAACAAACCGAGATCATTTTTTTGGATTTGACAATGTGATGCTTGTTTTAAACTAAAATGACACTTTTATATTGAAAACATGCATTTGGAGTCATACTAGAAATATCATGTGTTATATTTATGTGAAGTTGATTACTACACACAAAAAATGAATTATAGATCATTTTCCTAAAATTACAAGACAATTTGAGCTTGTTTAATCAGTTTTGGCTATGTGATGCATGTTTTACACTAAAATGATACTTTTATATTGAAATCACGAACTTAGAGTCCTACTGGCCACATAATGTGTGAGATTGATATGTAGTAAATTTTGACATGACACAAATTAATTATAGATCATTTTACTAAATTTTTAAGATGATCCTAGCTCATTTACTTTTTTTGGATATGCGATGCATATTTTACACTAAAACAACACTTTTATATTGAAAACATGCACTCAGAGCCTTACCGGACACATCGTGTGTCACATTAATCTTCCATTGATTCTTACACACCTAAAATTAATTATGGATAATTTTTATGAAGTTTGATAATAATTCAATATTTTTCCTTAGTTTTGGCTGTGTAATGTGTGTTTTAAACTAAAATGACACTTTTATATTGAAAACAAGTACTTTGAGTCTTACCAACTACATCATGCATCAGATTGATGTATGATCAATTACTACACATCAATAATGGATTATGGATCATTTTTCTAAATCTTAAAAATATCTTGAGCTCGTTTTCCCAGTTTTGAAAATGTGTCATATGATTTAAACTAAAGTGACACTTTTAATGTAAAAACATGCACTTTGAGTCATACAGGACACATTGTGTGTCAAATTGATGTGTGGTCTATTCCTTCATGCCAAAAATAAATTATTGATAGTTTTCCAAAATTGTCAATACAACTACAGATCATTTTATTGATTTTTACAATGCGACATGTGTTTTATTGTAAAATGATACTTTTATATTGAAAACATGCACTTGGAGTCATACCAGCCACAACGTCTGTTGGATTAATGTGTGGTTGAATACACATATCAAATTAATTATGGATCATTGTCCTAAATTTTGAAAATAATATGAGTATATTTTCATCTTTTTGAAAATATTACACATGTTTTAAACTAAATTACCTTATAGAGATCATCTGGCATTTTAACATTTTCAACTTCAAACCCCAGTTTAACTTACTTCATAGTCAATTCCTCATTTATAATTTGAGAATTGGATCCAGATATGGGTTAGGAATCTCTATTAGTATTTATAATATCTTTCAATATTATGTATTTGGTTGGAATTCATCTTACTTATTCATTGTGGAGGTGGAAGTGATTATAATAGAGCCCATACTATTTTTAAAAACTCATCAAAATATATCAATACACAAAATTAAAATGATGAGGCTAGGAGGATAAAATAAACTTCCCAACCAATTGTAACATGTATTCAGATTTTTGGGTAGAAGGATCCTTGAACCATTTCCCTCCATTATCTCAGTTGTAGCCTTGAAGTCCAATCTCTAACGAGCACGAGCAGCTTCGAACATGTTACTAGAACTTCCATAATTCACAGAACATAACCCTCCACAATACTTCTCCTTGAGGAATAGCTCAAATATTTCTTTCTTTATAGGTTCATCACCAAAGAATTTTTTTGTTTCTAGAAACTCATCCTAACCTCTAAAATAAGGGAATTAGTGAACAATTTAATTTTATTTTAGGAAAAACATTATCTATAGAATTATGATATTAATGATTCACATCCCAAATTTATATCTAAGGTCACACTCTATACTAGATCACAAAAATAATAGGTAATGGACTAAAATTTATTTTGAAAAACATTCTGACACCATGTACCCTACCCACACATCTCTAAACAAATTTACTTATTCTTTAGAGTACATAGACTATTAGAAATCCTGAAAATACTGAGAAAATATATCCAAACAACTGATCAAAAAATATTTTAAATAAAATTGTAATTACCTTCAAAAATTACTTGTTTGGGGATACTATTTTGTTGATGATATATAATATTCTTCATAAAATTTCAAACATAATATCTACAATCCTTGTCATTATTTTGTTTTGGATACTATAGAAACATTAACTAAAATAAGTTATTTTTTTGAAATATGGTTTGATAGTTAAATATTACTATATATACCTTTATTTCCTTCTATTTCACTACTAGAAAAGTGGACATTTACGAAGGGGTATTTTTGACAGAATACTATTTGTCACAAATAACCAAGAACACTTATGTTTTTATGACAAAAAATAATAGCCATTTAAAATAAAGTTTTTTTTGTGACAACTATTATAGATAGACCATATTATCCATCGCTATTAGTATTAATGGTAAGATTGATAGAAAAGTATAACATGCTCCATCGCAGATGGTCCCATTGACATCCATTTAGCGATGAAAAATCCATCGCTATTATTCCATCACAAAAATATTTATGTAAAAAAACACTCGAACCCTCCCCGCAATTATTCTTCCCCCATTGCTCTTCCCCCATTTCACATTCCACCCCACCATCGGGCAGCCATCACATAGACCACCCCCATATTCCTCTATCGCACCCAATATTTTTCTGATTGAGGTTCAAATCCCCCAAGAAAAACTCCTCTTCTCTCAACCTTAATTCCTTTTGAGATTCCCCGTTACCTCTCACTGTAATTAGTTTGGTAAACCCTAGGTCAAAAAATTAACCCGATTTTTATGGTTTATTTGGTATTTAGGGTTACTGTAGTTGTAACGTATCATGTTTTGGATAATTGAAAGTTTAAAAAAGAAATTAAAATTTTCATTTAGGGGATGAGACAAATATTGATCTAAGCTTCAAATTGGAATTTTGAGAGCTTTAAATATTTAAAATGTTGATTTTGGATGAGGTTCAAAGGCATCTACAAGGCATACAAACATATACACAAAGCTTGCATGCCAATCATGTGATTGTTTTTGATATAATTATTTTACTTGTGTGAATTACTATCCATGATCAAACCTATAATGATATTTAAAGTTAGTTATTGTAATTTTACTTAACCATTTTTAAAATTTTTATATATTTATAATTAATTATCCGTGTTCTAGTTATAACATTTAATTGTGCATGTACTCGACCACCTCAACCATTCATAATATTTTCTATCTTCATGATTCAAGTTTGGAGCTGAGTAACTGTTGTATGTATCTCATTAAAATCTACTGTAGTATATAAACTTGGGTTACCTCATGCCTCCTCAGCTCACCTAATATTTTCACGAGGGATGTTGGTGTCATCAGTACTACTGAACTGGTCTATCTCAGCATCAGAAATAGAATTTATCAACGTAAAAAAAACATTGACAACCATAACACCCTTAAAATCACTCAGTCTTTATCAGTGCTAAAATTAAAACATTAATAAAGTTACCCTTTATCAAAACTTTAGTTTTAACCCTGATAAAGGCCTACTTTATCATAAATTTTTATTTAATGTGATAAAGTTCCTTTATTAGTGGTAAAAGAAAGTAATAATAAAGGAGACGTTTATCAACACCTTTTTACCATTGATAAATGGGTTATTTATCATCACTTTCTTTTAGTGTTGATAAATGTCATGCAATTGTTGCAAAGCTAAAACTCTGAAAAACTCCTATAATAATAAACTAAATCATAAAACATAAACATATAAGAATAAAAATATATGTAAAACCATATTAGAATACAAATATAACATTGCAATATTATTTCAATTCAAAATTTACATACAAAATATTTACATTAATGTGATATTTACAATTAGTCAAAAAAATTACAACCAATATACAAAATCATAACTCTTATAGTGGACTTTCTTTAATGACCAATCTACATAAAAAAGTTTTTACATGTAATAAAACCAATGTTTTTAGTAATAGTAAATAAAAAATAAAGAAATAACGATTTTAATGTTATATAATCTGCATAAGATAAATTTTCTATGTAATAAAACCAATGTATTATTAATGATGTATTGCAAATTTTATGTTAATTACAAATTATTAATTATTAATTATATTAATAATTAATAATTATATTATGAATTATGAATTAAATTATTAATTAATAATAATAATATATATTGTTAATGATTGAATATGTTAATGATATTATCAGTTATTATCTCAATTACTTAAACAATTGTTAATAATTATATCATTAAACTAAGATGATATTTTTATATTAAAAACACACACTTAGAGTTATATTGGACACATCTTGTGACAAATTAATGTGTGTCCGATTCTTACATGACAAAAATAAATTATGGGGTTTTCCCTAAATTTCAAGACAATCTAAGTTTGTTTAGTTATTTTTGACTATGTGACGTGCATTTTACACTAAAATGACACTTTTTTTATTAAAATCCTAAACTTGGAGTCTTATCAATCACATCATGTCTCAGATTGACATGGAATGGATTCCCACATGCCATAAATTAATTATGTATTTTTTCCCTAAAATTTTTAATACAATTTGAGCTTATTTACTCGGTTTTGGCTATACGATGCTTGGTTTACACTAAAATCACACTTTTATATTGAAAACACACACTTGGAGTCATATTGTCCATGTCATCTATTTTATTTATGTGAGACTGATTTATAAAAACTAAAAATTAATTATGGATCATTTTCTTAAAGTTTCAAGACAATCAGAGTTCATTTACTCGGTTTTGGGTATGTGATGTGCATTTTACACTAAAATGAAACTTTTATATTGAAAACATGAAATTGAAGTCTTACTGATCACATCATGTGTTAGATTTAAATGTAGATGATTAATACATTAAAAAAATGAATTATAGATCGTTTTACTAAAGTTTCAAGACAATCCAAGCTTGTTTACTTAGTTTTGGCCATATGATGCTTGTTTTACACTAAAATGAAACTTCTATATTGAAAACATGCACTTGGAGTCATACCAACCACATCATATGTTTAATAAATGTATAGTAAATTCCTATACATCTCAAATAAACTATGGATTATTTTTCTAAATTTTGGAAACAATCCGAGCTTGTTTTCTCAGTTTTGGCCATGTGACACATGTTTTAATCTAAAATGAAACTTTTATATTGAAACACGTACTTTGAGTCCTACCAGCCATATAGTGTGTTTGATTTATGTGGTAGTCAATTCCTACATATAAAAAATATATTATGTATCATTATATTAAATTTTAAAACAATATGAGCACATTTTCTCAGTTTTGGTTACGTGATACACATTTTAAACTAAAATGACATTTCTATATTGAAAAGATTCACTTTGAGTCATACCAGTCTCATCATGTGTAGGATTGATGTGAAGTTGATTCCTACACATCAAAAATTAATTATGGATCAATGTTCTAAAGTTTTAAAACAATCCAAACCCATGTGCCCAGTTTTGACAATGTGATGCTAATTTTAAACTAAAATGAAAATTTTATATTAAAAAAACACATTTGGAGTCACACCAGACACATCATGAGTTATATTGATGTGAAGTTTATTAATACACACCAAAAATGAATCATAGTCAATTTTCTTAAAGTTTCAAGTCAATACAATCTCGTTTACTCAGTTTTTTCTATATGACATTTGTTTTACACTAAAATGATACTTTTATATTGAAAACACAGACCTTGAGCCATACCAACCACTTCATATCATATTAATATATAGTAAATTAATACATTCCAAAAATTAATTATGGATTGTTGTTCTAAAGTTTTAAGACAATATTATATCATTTACTTGGTTTTGGCTATGCGATGTATTTTTACACTAAAAAGACACTTTTATATTGAAAACACACACTTGGAGTCCTACCGGACACATCATGTGTCAGATTAATCTATGGTTGATTCCTACACATATAAAATGAATTATGGACATTTTCTATTTTTTGTTTGAAAATAATACAAGCTTGTTTGCTCAGTTTTGGCTACATGATGCATGTTTTAAACTAAAATGACACTTTTATATTGAAAACACATGATTTGAGTCTTATCGACTATATTGTGCATCAGATTAACATACAGTCAATTTATACACATCAAAAATGAATTATGGATCATTTTTCTAAATCTTGAAAATAATCCAAGACCATTTTCTCTATTTTGACAATGTTTCACATGATCTAAACTAAAATGACACTTTTAATATGAAAACACAAACTTTGAGTCATATAGACCACATTGTGTGTTAGATTGATTTGAATTCAATCCATTCATGCCAAAAATGAGTTATAGTTTTTTATTAAATTATCAAGACAATCTGAGCTCATTTTCTAAATTTTTATAATATGAAACACATTTTAAACTAAAATGACACTTTTATAGTGAAAAAACGCACTTGGAATCATACTACCCACATTGTCTATTAGATTGATGTGTGGTTGGATACACATCTCAAGTGAATTATGAATCATTATCCTAAATTTGAAAATAATCTCAATATGTTTTATTGGTTTTGAAAATATGAGCCATGTTTTAAACTAAATTACCTTACAGAGATCAACTAGTGTCTCAACATTTTCAACTTTGAACCCTGGTTCAAATTCCTTTATAGTTAATTTCTCATTTCTAGTTTTATAATTGGATCATGATATGGGTGAGGCATCTCTATTAGTATTTATAGTATCTTTCATTTTCATGTATTTAGTTATAATTCATCTTGCTTCTTAATCGTGGAGGTGGAAGTGATTATAATAGAGCCCAGACTATTTTTACAAACTCATCAAAAGATAACAATACACAAAATAAAAACGATGCGACTAGGATCATGGAAGCACCTTCCCCCATAGTTTTTAATATATATATATATATATCTGTGGTTATAATGATCCTTGAACCATTTCCATCTCCCCATTATCTCAACTTCATCCTTGAAGTCCAATATCCCACGAGAATGAGCAGCTTCAGAAATGTTACTAGCACTACCGGAATCTACATAGTGAAACCCTACATGATACTTTTCCTCAAGAAATAGATCAAATATTTATTTCTTTTCAAGTTCATAACCAAAGTGTATTTAAGTTTATACCAACTAATCCTAAACCCTAAAATAAGGAAATTAGTCAACATTTTAATTTTATTTTAGGAAAAATATTATCTAAATAATTATGATACTAATTCTTGACATACCAAATGTATCTCTAAGGTAATAGTTTTTACTAGATCACAAACATAATAAGTAATCTCCTCAACTTTATGTTGATAAACATTATGAAACTATGTCCTCTTCCCACACATATCTAAACAAATTTAATACTTCTTTAGGGTATATAGAATTTTATAAATCCTAAAAGTACTGAGAAAACATAGTGAAAATAATTATTAACAAATATTTTAAATAAATTTGTAATTAACTCCAGAAATTACCTATTTGGGGATGCTAGTTTTTGGATGGTATATAATATTCTTCATACATTTTAAAACACAATATCAACAATTGTTGTCATTATTTTGTTTATGTCACTTAAGAAACATTGAACAAAATAAGTTAATTATTTTGAAATATGTTTTGATAGTTAAATTTTACTATATATACCTTAAATTTATTCCATTTCACTACTAGAAAAGTGGAAATTTACGAAGGGGTATTTTTGACGAAATACTATTAATCACAAATAACTGAGAAAAGTTATTTTTTTTGATAGAAAATAATATCCATCAACAATAATATTTTTTTGTGATGGATAATAGTGAAATACCAATATTTTTTTGATTGAGGTTCAACTACCCCAGGTATAAACTCTTCTTCTGTCCACCTTCATTCCTTTTGATACCCCCTTCCCTATCACTGTAATTAGTTCAGTTGAACCCTAGGTTAATAAATTTACCTGATTTTTATGATTTATTCAGTATTTAAAGTTACTACAGTTATAATATCCCATGTTTTGGACGATTGAAAGTTTCAAAATGAATTTCAAATTTTCATTTGGTGGATGGGACAAATATTGATGTAACTTTAAAATTGAAATTCCGAAAGCTGGAACTCTTTAAAATGTTCATTTTGGATGGGGTTTAAGGCTTTTAAGGTTTTTCAAAAGTTAGAATGAGTTTCATAAGCCCCAAGATTCAAAAACTTATTTCTGAGAGAGATATCCATAAACACATGATTGGAACATGGTTAGTATTAACCATGCAGCTCAAATGTGCGACCAATTTTGTTAAGGTACAAAATTTGTATAAACTGTGCATGAGGTCCTAGACAACTATGTGGCCCTTGGAGGGTGTCACACGGTTTGTAAAACCGTGCGCCTATGGCCATATTACTGTGAAAAAACTATGTATTTTATTACATTGGAGAGTGCATGGGATGTACAAAGTTTTTCTAACCATGCACCTAGACTGTCCAAGGATTATAGTTGAGACAGTTCTAAGGGCACTATTTGCACACAATTTTTTAACCATGCACATGAATCGTGTGGGGTGTGTCTCTTAGGAAATGGGAGCCGCACAGTTGGCGTAAGGTTTTTCATACCCTGTGGCCTAACTGTGTTCCTCTTAAAAAGGGGAAAATTTACAACTTTCACCTTCAACATTAAAAGTATTTTTGTAACACTCTGACACGATTTTCCACTTTATCTTTTCTCTAGTTTTGTTGGCATGTAATTACATGTAATTTTTTTTAATTATATGTAATTTTATGAGTCTGTGAAAATTGAAGATGCATGATTCAAAGGCCCAGTGTGCTTGTAATGAATTTCTGAGATTTTTTTTGAGTACGTTCAATAAACACACAAGAAACATTTTCTAACTTTTGAACTATTGTTCGGATTAAAAATCTAAGGGAACCATTGAATATGCAACACTAGGATTTGCTTAAGGGAGGAATCACTTTGACTACAGTAGGTCCGGAGAAAAATTTAGTTTTGGAACTTTTTAATAGAATAAATAAAATAACTTTATTATTTTATTTTATTCCATTCCTCCAATGGACAAGCAGTAAGGTGGGACTGATGACGTGTCAAACCAATAAATGGATTGACCCTCCAATCAAAGTAACAACCATGTTGGGGGAAATTAGGAAGCTTCCTATTAATGAGCCTCAATAACTCCCCACATCATTACTTACTCTTACCCTATCCTATAAATATAGAGCTTGGGGGATGGGTATCAGACAAGATTCGCCAAGCAGTGAAGTTCTATTGGAGTGCCATAACACCGAGCCCTTAGAGGATAGAGCCGACCCCAGCAGGAGGTGACATGCGACACCGAAACCTGAACTAGAGTTTGACGTTCGAGCGGCGGGGAGGGTGGCTTGTTGTGGGGATGACGAACAATGAGACTCCCTCAACCGCGAGCGCTCTCCAATGTTTCAAGGTAGGGGGTTGCATTGATTTTGGTTTTCCCCACCACTCTTTCTAAAAAGATAAGAACTAATCAACTCACAAACAATTTGAACCATTGTTTTATTTTATTTTTATATGCAGGAGGGTGTGATTTATTGTTGGGGTCAGGAATTGAAATCGAGGCATGAAATTTAGTTAAACTTTTCCCCGAAACTCCCCCGGGTTTATCTCTAACGCGGAGGGTGCAGGACGACATGAACACAGCCTGAGCCCCACCGATCATGTGTTATTTTTGATAGCCTTTTTCTTGAAGTTTGCGACAACCCGAAGCAGGGCCTACCCCGGTGAAGAGCGCGATCCTAGGAAACCGAAAATGCCGACGACGCAGGAAAGCAGGCCACCAGTGCACGACCGGTGGCCCAGCGAACACCCTGCCACCGGTACCGGTGCCGGCAACGGTGCATAGCGGCGCGACAGTGGCATGTCGTGGCACCGACCGCGTGTCCGGTGGAAGACCGGTCGCCACCCTGGGGGGCGGCAGAGTAGAGGACGGGTGCGCCCCCTGCGGCGCACCCACGCGACAGTATGGCCGCAACCTACGATGGCTGCAGTAGGAGCAAAGGGCTGCCGATACAACCGAAAGATGGTGGATAGGATGTGCACTAGCGGCGCGCTCGGTAGAGGAACCGCGGCCCGTCGACTGCGGTGTGGAGGACCTACGAACCCGCGAGACGACCTGCGACCCAGCGGCCTGACCCGCGACCTAGTCGGGTCAGACCGAGCCCAGAAAGCTGGCTTGACCTGATTCGGGTCGGACCTGATTCAGGCCGGGTTGACCCAAGTCGAACTGGATTGGCCCATGCTGAATCGGGTCGGGTCATTCTGATTGAGGCAGACCGGACCCGGACGCAGTACCGACTTGTTACACGAAACATTACTTAACTTCTGAACTAGACGTCCGTTTGACGAACCGTCTACAACCTCGGGATCCTTAGGACGAGACGATAATTTTCAGGATGCTCCACCTGAGTTTTGGATAATGTTGGGGCATGACCTGGTTGGATCAAATATGAATCCAATTGGGCCCTCGACACTAAATGCCTATATCTCGTAAACCGTGCATCCGATTGACGAGTCGTTTGTGGCTTTGGGAATATTTTGAGGAGACAGATCTTTTTGAATACTTTGTGGTTACTTCCATGGATATCAAGATACAAAGAGTGGCTTGAGGAGTGGTTCTCCCAAGGAGACTATGTATGGAACCCTGCGGTTGGCTGAGACCTAAAGACTGTTTGACAATTGGCCCAGTGGGTAGCAGATCTATATGACCCTTGAAGGTCCATGGTGGGGAGAGGCTTTGTGTGACCCTAAATACCCATGGTACTCGACAGTAGGAGTACCTCAGTTCAGCCAAGGTGGGAAGCGACTCTGTGTTACCCGGCATGCCCACAGTGGGAAGCAGCTCTGTGTGACCCAACATGCCCATGGTACCCATCTGGGATGGGTAACACAATAGTTCAATGTTAGTGGGAAGTGGCTCTGTGTGACCTGTAGTAACCACTGTACTCGATCGAGGAGGATTTCTCTAGCAGCCGAAGAGTTCGATGACGTGACGACCCTTCTATCCTTAACCTAAAGCGATACCTGGTGTGAGCTGACTTGTGTTGTGTACTTTTTCTTTATGATTTGGGGTTCATTCTTTATAGAACTCTAGGATACCTACGGGGGTCTCGGGGTCCCTACTAAGTATCTTTATACTCACCCCTACATGGGCTTCGCCCGCACCTTGTTGTGTTTGGTGCAGATGACGTACAACGTTGATCGAGGCTGAGGGAGATGGGACTTGGTGGTGCTTGGAGATGGACCTTTTTGACATGACGTGACGTAGGGACTACAAATCGTGAGATGTGACTACCCTTCAGGTAGGATCCGTGGTGGACGATCCAGAAGCTACCTTTCACTTTTCATCTGTTTTGTACTTTTTCAGTTGTACTTGTACTTTTTCCAGTTGGGCTTGTATTTTGGCCCCCTTTATTTTCAACACTCTTTACTACATCAGTTTACTTCACAGTTGCTTTTTTTGAATTCTAGTCAGTGTGGTTGCCTATTTTTACATTCTACTCTGTGAGTTTGTATAGGTTTAAAGGAAATGCCTTCCCATTTTAGGGATACGCCTTTCGGTGCTAGTCGCCAGCCCCTGGCCTATGGAAGGAGGGCTTGGGGTAGTCATGGCATGGGCCCGAGGGGACAGGTCATGAAAAAGTGGTATCAGAGATGGTTGGTTCTACCTCAGAGACTGAGAGTCTGTGTTTTGTTCTAAATCATCAGTGTTGAGTGTTGAGAGTTCTACCTTCAGGTTTGGGGAGTCCAGGGTTGGTGCAGTGGCTGACGTATCTATACCCTAGAACCTTGAGTCCTGCTTTTTAGATCAATGACCAAAAATACTGGTTGCTTTTTCATTTTGTGATTTAAAATAAGAGTCATCTCACTAGTTATAAGGTTCTAACTGTGGAACGTCTTGATTTATCTCAAGATGCTTCCACGAGGATGACCAGCCAGGATCCAAATGCGTGAGGAAAACCCTCTCAGTGATGAGGCATCTGTCCAGGGACTAGTGTTCGAGATGGCCCCATGGGGTGGTGCCCCAGTGCTACCACCACCCGATGGTCAGCCCCTACTACTGATGGTTTCGGTAGATGACGTTCGTAGGCTCATCACCCTAAATGATTTTCAGAGATAGAGACATCCCAGGTTCAGGGGTGAGACAAACCCTCGATTCATTGATGACTGGCTAGAGGTCATGACGCAGGTCTTCTGCTTAGTGAGTTCACCACCAAACTAGATGGCAATCTTGGCAATGAGCCTTCTGCATGGATTAGTTGGGAGATGGTGGAGTTTGACCATCCAGGTTCATGATGAGGCGACCCTCACTTGGGTTGACTTCGAGAGACTTTTCAGGAGGAGTTTTTCACTGCGATGTTGTGCTCTGTGCGCATTCAGGAGCTTCTTCACCTTCAGTAGGGCAACATAAAAGTGGCCGAGTACTCGGTGAGGTTCACAAAGCTTTCCTGCTACTGTACGAATATGGTACGAGACCCTTTCTTCAGGTCTCGGGCCTTCGAGCAGGGGCTCAAGAGGGAGATCAGAGCTTCAGTGATGACCCTCAGCATCCCCACCCATGCGGGAGTACTGGAGCAGGCCCTTCTTGCGGAGATCTTCCATTCAGAGTAGGCACCGACTACGAGAGCCTACAGCAGACCCCAGGCAGTAGATTCTTCGGCAGGAAGTAGGTATCAGGTGCATGGGACCAAGGTTAGGTCTTTCAGAGGGTGACCCCAGAACTCTGGGTCGGCAGTACGAGGCTCCTAGTCCAGAGGGAGTCAGTAGGGATCCAGATAGTGCTTTACATGTGGCGGACAGGGCCACATAGCTTGTGACTACCCGAAAAGTCGTACGGAT
Source organism: Viscum album (assembly GCA_963277665.1). Taxonomy (NCBI): domain Eukaryota; kingdom Viridiplantae; phylum Streptophyta; class Magnoliopsida; order Santalales; family Viscaceae; genus Viscum; species Viscum album. The sequence continues at coordinate 385,108,504 of OY728137.1, forward strand.
GACCATCATACGGTCGAGGGACCGCCAAGGAAGAGGCATAGGTTCAAGTGAGGAGGTCCGCAGGGTGGCGTATGTGGCAGGGGATCTAGCCATGCAGTAGGTGGTGGGTGACGATTCGAGGTGCTACCGCTACCACCTCCAGGAGGTCCACCCTGACCATAGGGAGTAGGTGGGCAGGGGTGAGTGCAGCTCTAGGCAGCTAAGGCCTATGATCACGGTACTCCGAAGATGATTAGAGGTATGATTTTTGTCTACTCCACCCTAGATGCAGTTCTTATAGACACAACTTCTAGTCACTCTTTTATTTCCATGACCCTCGTTCAGAGCTCGGAGATTCCGATGGAGCCGTTGGCTCGATCCTTACAGCTAGAGACTCCTACGAGAGAGGATTTTATGATTACCCACTGGTGCTAGTAGTGTGAGATTACTCTAGGTGGTGAGAGCTTCCGCTGAGATCTCTTAGTAGTAACGTCGAGGCCTTACAAAATTATACTAGGTATGAATTGTTTATCCACAGTCCATTCTCAGATTGACTATATTAAGCACAAAGTGCGGTGTGTCCGCATGGTTGGGAGCAGGTTTTCCTTCACCAGCGAGAAGGAGACCTTTTCAACACAGGACAAACTTACCCAGAGGAGGGTACAACCGATCACCTATCAGTTGGCTAGCCTTACCCTCAGGGCAGTTGATGTGAAGAGTCCGAGCTATCCTGTCATGGTGGACCAGTATGTCAATGACTTCCCTGATGATGTCCTAGGACTACCTCCACGCAGAGAGGTAGACTTTTTCATTCACCTGTACCCCGGGACGACACCGATATCTACACCAGCATATCAGATGGCCCCCGTGGAGCTTTGTGTGTTACGGGTACAATTAGAGGACTTACAGGGAAAGTGGTTCATAAGACCCAATGTTTCTCCATGGGCGGCCCCAATTTTGTTTTCCAAGAAGGAATATGGGAGTTTGAGACTCTGTGTGGACTATCAGCACCTGAACCAGGTGACCATGAAAAACAAGTATCAACTTTCGAGAATTGATGATCTTTTCGATCATCTGAAGGGAGACCATTGGTTTTAGAAGATATACCTCAGATCAGGCTATCATCAGATCAGGGTACGAGATGAGGATGTACAGAATACAACCTTCAGATGTCAGTATGTCCACTATGAGTTCTTGGTTATTCCATTCGATGTGACCAATGCCTCTACAGTATTCATGTGACTCATGAATAGTATTTTCTAGCCATACCTCAATCTCTTTGTGGTGGTCTTCATTGACAAAATATTGATATACTCAGCAATGGGGGAGGATCATGCCTATTATCTCCAGATAGTTCTGGAAACACTCTGAGAGCACCATCTTTATGGTAAGCTCTCGAAGTTCCATTTCTAGATATGAGAGGTCCACTTTCTGGGACACGTTATCTCAAAGGCTGGAGTTGCAGTGGATCTAGCGAAGATAGAGGCTGTACTTGCTTGGGAACCACCCAGGTGTGTGACCAAGGTGCAAAGTTTCCTGTGGTTGGATGGATATTATCGAAGATTTCTGCCTGACTTTTCCAGATTTGTGGCACCCTTGTCAGCGTTGATGAAGAAGGGGCAGCCCTTCGTATGGATGGAGATATGCTAGTGGAGTTTTCTAGAGCTGATACAGAGACTAATGAGTGCTCCCATATTGAGGATACCCAAAGAGGGAATTGGGTATGTAGTCTATTGCAATGCATTAGGGAATGGACTTGGGTGTGTCCTGATGCAGGAGTGAGCAGTGATCGCCTATGGCTCGTGACAATTGAGACAACATGAGTAGAACTACGCTGCCCAGGACCTGAAGTCAGTAGCAGTGGTCTTTGACCTGAAGATATGTGTAACTCCCCGACCCCAGAAGCCCAGAGTCAGTGCATTATTACATAACATTGACATGATACAAGGAATCATGTCCTGAAAGACCGATCGGTTTAGTAGCCTTGGAAGTACTAGATACATTCATAAACTTTGCGTTACAATATGAAATAAGAGAATCGAAAACATTATGTCCCCTTTTTAAACACACTTATATACTTAGCCTATACATGAAGGTCAACCATAAAATACTTCTTCACCTCCTGGTAAAAATAAAACATAGAAATGGGTGAGCTCATATTCTCAGTAGGGATAACAATATAGTGGAAACTTTCATAAATAAGCATAAACATTTAAGGAAATATATAAGACTAAAACAAAATTCTTTTAAACTTAAACTTCAACATAACATGGAAAAGATAAAATCAAATAATTCCATTTAATTATTCACATGGATATTTTACTATTCAAAAAATCACATGCAATATCAATAGCCACTTTCATAATTATGGAATGCATAATGTCAGACTTTCATAACCACATATTCAAGGCCTTGTGCCAAGACTACAAATAAGATTTTGTCAAGGCATTGTGACAAGAAACTAGTTTTTCTTATGAGAGCTACTGATTCATCAAGGAGCTATAGCGGGCTCCACCTGTCACTTACTAAGTCCAATTCATTCCTCATGTGAAAAGGTTTAAACATAACATAAACATTCATATTAAAACTAGCATACGAAATGTCAATAATTTATCCATAAACCATGAATGGTATAAAAATAACACATCCACATTCAAACATAACTCATTCAATACAATATGGAATATTTCATTATAATAAATCAACCTCAATTGATAATAATGAAGGATATTGACATAGATGAAGTTAATCATCAAAGCCATTTGAGAGAAATATCCCCTTTTTATTTTAAACATTTAAAAGTCAATCTATTTATCAAAAACCTGTTTAAAACATATTTTTGAATCAAAGTGCCCCATAACACATTGAAACTTTTAAAATGAATTTTAATTTTAAAACATTAATGTCCATATAAATAAAACCTTAAAACCATTTTTAAAACATGGAAATTAATGTTAATGATTTAGAAGAATAAATTTTTAAAACATTTAAAATGATATTTTAGTTAGAGTTCCTAACCAAATGAGAGAAGCTTGAATACAAATTATTGAGGTAATAAAACTTTATAATATCATGAGAATAAAGATATTCATGATATACTATGTCAAAGTACAGTATATACACCAAATAAAAGTGGATTGGCGCATAACAAAAAATAAGTCTCAATGGAATGTAAGATGGGATGAATTACTTTATAAAGACCGTATCCTTAGGTTAAGGATAAATAAATGAAATAATTATGTGTGAAAAATATAAATAAACTCAATATTATTGGATATTCAGTGTAAATAAATCAGAGTATATTCACATATATTCTTGTAAAAACAACACCAATGACTTGGATGTTTAACTCAATGAATAGAATTTGAGTTAAAATTAATCTTATCAAGTTTATATCGATGACTTGAGAATTTAACAATGGAGTGATTATGTTTATCAAAAGTATATCCATGAAAAGGGGAGTGGAAATTACTACATAAGTAAATAAATAGTGATTTCATACATAATCTTGGGTTAAAGTAATCAAGGAAGTTTGCATAAAACCGAATGAGTGGAAATTGAAATTTGAAATTCCCTTATCGATTTGGTAACTTAAGGAACATACACCCCATGAAAGAAGGATCATCAAATGATGATATAAATACCCATAAATTAAATTATATTACACAAAAAATACAATCATGGGTAGTACATACACCACACAAAAGGTAGTAGTGGAAAATATAGCATGAATCTCACGGGAATAAAAGTGAGATGAAAACCACTTACCTTGTACTTTTCCTTGGTCGAGGGTATGTTAAACTCCTGTATAATAGTTAAATCATTGTTATTAAATTATACAAGAACTATATACATAAATATGATATCATATATGATCCTCTAATATTGCTTTGTTAATAATATTTTAGTAGTATCATCATTTCGGGTGTTAACTGATTCGTTTTCATTTATATTATTTGTTATGTGAATAATATTTGTCTTGAATAGGATGTATCTTATTAATATACAGAATTATATCAAGTCTTTAAACATTATTTTTAATCATCAAATGAAAATTATTCTTGAATGGATACGATGGAGAATGAATCTCATCGCGTTCGTGGAGACGGTAATCCGTACGTACGCACGTGCGACAATATAATTCTTTTAATATTAAAATCATATATAATTGGATGGTATATCATATATAAAAAATTATTATTATGTTATATTTATTATTTACACCAATTATACATCATTATTATACCCATCCAAATAACAATGTATTGAATAACAACTACACCACAACATGGAAACGGTAAGCCGTACGCACGCATGTATGGTGACATGTCATTCAAATGATGGGTAGAATAATGAATATGGTTGTACCATATTTATAATAACATAATATTATATATAAGATACTAGAGTTATTATTTTTATAATGGAAACAACAAAGAAATAGGAAGTGGAAGAAGAAAGGAACTTGAAAGAGGTGACGAAATATTTACCCCTTCTTCGGGTTCTTCCTTTTGATTTGATCAAAAGGGCTCCTTATGTTGGCTTTATTACTAAAGTAAGGCCTCTAGGATGAATATAGGACAGCTTAGAGGGTATTTGGGTAGGGTTTTGATGATCCAAATGGATTTGAAGGTGTTAATTAGAGAGAAGGGGAAGTGCCCTTTTATAAGAGGGGTGATGGGCACCTTAGGAAAAGCTAGAAATATTATTTTATAATAAACTAACTTTCGGTTTATAATGGCTCCAAAATGAATTATTTAAATTATAAAGTGGTTATGGGTCTAAAACCACTCAATAAATAGGTTTTAGAAAGGTTTGGGTCACTATATTAACTTTATCTTTTGGATTTAACTCTTAGTTAAATAGTTTGACATTTACCATGTCTCTTTGTATTTTTATATTATATGATTAATATACTTACTATAAGCTTCCAAGAGAACATAAAGTGGTTAATTAATAAAATATATAATATTATTTAAGACATTTGGCCAAACCTTATATTTTTAAGAATATAATATCAATTAATAATACAATATTTGTTTTAAAAACTCTTTTATGTCAATTTTGACACTATTTGGTATTTTGTTTTTTATAAATTTATAACAACATTATTACTTTAAAAAAAATTAATATAACCAACCCTAAAATGTAATATTAACCTATAAAATTAGTTAAATTCATAAAAAGTCTCAAATTACAATTATTTTGATATTTATAATATCAATTATCTTAATATTTCATTAATATGGTAATTACTACATCATAATTGTGTCATAAATAAATTTAATTATTTAATGTATAAAAATTATAAATAAAATAACATTATGTAGGAAATATTTTTATCTTTATAATGAATATTTATAGTCTAATTTATATTGTGTGTAACCCTATATTAAAAATGGTTTAGTTATTAAACTTTGAATTTAACTCTTTTAACTCTTCTTTAAATAAAATAATAATAAATGTCTTAATCTAATACAAGTGGACCTAAAAGATAATATTTTATTTCTAAGGTTGTTTTTGGTCGAATTAAACTTATACAATAGAATTAGGACATGTTTTGGGGTAATTATGATATCATTTTTACCCTTAATTACTCTATTTACTTTTAACCGTGGTAAATAAAAGTAAAAAGTTACTATTCACCAAAAATTATTTTCAACTTATTGAACCAAATTATTCTTAATGATATCAATAGTTTTTCTCATATTTTTGAAATTCCACTCACAGAAGTGGTAAAATTAAGTTTTATGTGAATTTGCAAATGCTCCTAGGAGGTGGGTAAAAGACGGTAAAAAGATCAATAAAATTTTATACATCTAATTTTATTATAAAATGACTCCAATGAATTACATTGAACTTATATAGGTATTATAAATATATTTTTAATTAAAATAAATTAAAATAAAATAAATAATTATTTAAATAAAAAGTCGGTTTTAAACTATAACACAGTGTTTTTCACTATTCATAAAAAATTGAATGTTTTCAGAAAAATGCAAAAAATTTACCCTAAGATAATTTTGATATTCTGAATTCAAAAATGAATTCTATTTTACCAAATTCGAAACATAGAAGTTTCATTAATTAATTTAAAATTATTTCTTGTTGTCAAAACTGAAAAGCGGGTTTTTTAAAAAGTAAAAACTATCAAAAGATTGACATGTGTTTATGTCAAATTTAAATGTGAAATTACTTATAATCACCTACATTGTATTAAATGATAAAAATATAATCTAATTATAATTTCAAACCATTAAAATACATAATTTAACACTATAAATTATCTCGATTAAAAAAGTTGTTTTCAATTAAAATTCACTATTTTTTAGTATCCATCAAAATATAAAAGTTATTAGAAAAGTACCAAAAATTTATCCAAAATAAATTTTTATGTCCCGATTCTAAAGAATAATTTAATTTAATTAAATTGAATATATAAAAGTGTCAAATATTGGTTTTAAAAATGAGTTTCCATTAAAACGTGGTAAAATTGCATTTTTTTTGAAAAATAATTCTTTTATCAGAAAAAGAATGAATTTGTTCTTATATTATGTCTAATAAACACATATTATGGATTCTAAAATTATATGGAGTATATAAAATTTAAAATCTAGTTAATAATATTCATAACTGCTTTTGAATGACTAGTTTGGTAAGTCGTGGTGCGCTCGAACTCGGTGTTGCATGTAACGCAAGCTATCAAATTAAAGAAAATAACTTAATATGAAATATTGTGGTGTTACAATATGGTGACATTACTTGATGGGTGAATGTTTTACAGTCTTCTCTAATCACAAGAGTCTTAGGTATATCTTCTCTCAGAAGGACCTGAACCTAATACAACGACGTTGGCTAGAGTTCCTCCAGGACTATGACTTTGAGATAGTCTATACTCCTGGGAAGGGGAATGTGGTAGAAGATGCATTTAACAGGAGTTCTGGTCTACATTTACTGAGTGAGGTGACAAAATATCTAGCCGCGTTGCAGATATCCTTCATGGATAGAGATAGAGCAACCTACCACCAGTCTTTGACAGTCGCTCCCCCACTCCTTTAGTGAGTCAGGGAGGCGTAGCTTAGGGACATTGACTATGAGGTTCGACATGCTCAGATATCCTCAGGACAGGAACCTGATGAATTTTATGAATGTGGGGAGCACATAATTCTCTTAAGAGGATGTACCATGGTACTAGTGGAATTACGAGAGGAGGTGTTGAGGGAGTTCCATACGTCCCCTCTGGCGGTACATCTTGGTGTGGCGAAGATGTACCAGGATCTCCAACATCAACACTGGTGGCCAGATATTAAGAGGGTTGTAGTGGAGTTTGTTTTATGATTCCTCACTTTTTATCAAGTGAAGTCCGAGCATCAAGTCCCAGCAGGCTTAATATAACCACTAGAGGTGCCAGAGTGGAAGTGGGATAAGATCTCCATGGACTTTGTGATAGGGCTTCGACGTATGTCCAAGGGACACGATTCCATCTAGGTGATCATTGAAAAACTCACCAAGTCAACCTACTTCCTACCTATCAGAGAGAAGAGGTCACTAGAGGTCTTGGGACGCCTCTATATATAGGAGATTGTGCGACTCCATTGGGTGCCATCGACGATCGTCTCGGGCCATGACACACGTTTCACATCCCGGTTATGGAAGGGTTTGCAGGAGGCATTCAGGACATAGCTACGTCTGAGCACCGCCTTCCATCCTCAGACGGATGGTCAGACAGAGCAGACCATATAGACGCTGGAGGACATGCTTTGTGCATGCATCCTAGATTTTGTCCATAGTTGGGAGGATCATTTTCCATTGGTGGAGTTTGCTTACAACAATATTTTCCACTCCACAATCGGTATGGTACTATTCACGGCCTTGTACGGTTGACCGTGCAGATCACCTCTATGCTGGACAGACCCTAGGGAGTCAGCACTTATGGGTCCAAAGTTGGTACAGGCTACCACTGAGAAGGTACAGATCATCCAAGAGCAGTTGCAGACTGCGTAGAGTAGACAGAAGTATTATGCTGACAGGAGGCGGAGACCCTTAGAGTTCCATGAGGGGGACCATGTATTCTTGTGAGTCTCCCCTCAACAGGGACTACATATATTTGGCTGAGGCAACAAGTTATCACCGAGGTTTATCAAAACTTTTCTGATACTTCGGAGGATTGGCGAGGTGGTGTATCTCTTGGCACTCCCACCGCAGTTGGAAAGAGTGAATGATGTCTTCTACGTATCCTAGCTGAGGAGATACGTGCATGACCCATCTCACGTCATTGACTATGGAGAGATGGACTTGGATGATGAGGTGACGTTTACGGAGGTTTGATTAGAGATTGAGGATCGACAGGAGTGAGTCCTTCATGGGCAGTCGGTACCTCTGGTGCGAGTTTGCTAGCAGCACAAGAACCTCCAGGAGAGCACATGGGAGCAGGAGGTTCAAATTCCTGCCCAGTACCCCATTTGTTTACTTAGTCTATGTTGTGGATTTTGGGGACGTAAAGCCCTAAGATGAGGAGAATGTAAAGACCTGGATTTTCCATATTTTTTTTAATTTTAAGGAATTTTATGAGTCCGTGAAAATTGACGGCTTGTGATTTTAAGGCCCAGTGTGCCCGGAATGAATTTCTGAATATTTTTCGGGTACGTTCAGTAAATGTGTGAGCGGTGTTTTCTAAATTTTGAACCATTGCTCGAATTAAAAATCTGAGGGCACCATTGAATTCGCAGCGCCAAGATTCACTTAAGGGAGGCTTCTCTTTGACCGCAGTAGATCTGGAGAAAATGTTAGTTTCAGAACTTTTTAATAGAATAAATCAAATAAATTTTATTATTTTATTTTATTCTATTCCTCCAACGGACAAGCGTTAAGGTGAGACTAGTGACGTGTCAAGCCAATAAATGGATTGACCCTCCAATCAAAGTAACAACAACATTGGGGGAAATTAGGAAGCTTCCTATTAATGAGCCCCAATAACTCCCCGCGTTGTTACTTCCTCTCCCCTCTCCTATAAATATAGAGCTTGGGGGAGGGGTATCAGATAAGCTTCACCAAGGAGTGAAGTTTTGTTGGAGTTCCATAATGTCGATCCCTTAGAGGATGGAGCCGACCCAAGTAGGAGGTGATGTGCGACACCAACACCCGAACCAGAGTTTGACATTTGACCGGCGGCGAGGGTGGCTTGTTGCGGGGGCGGCGAATAACGAGGATTCCTCAATCACGAGCGCTCTCCAATGTTTGAAGGTATGGGTTGCGTTGATTTTGGTTTTCCCCACTACTCTTTCTAAAAAGATAAGAACGGATCAACTCACAAACAAGGTGAACTGTTGTTTTATTTTATTTATATATGTGGGAGGGTGTTCTTTATCGTTGGGGTCAGGAATTGAAATAGAGGCATGAAATTTAGTTAAAATTTTCCCTGAAACTCCCCGAGGTTTATCTCTATCACGGAGGGTGTGGGCCGACACGAACACAGCCCGAGCCCCACCGATCGTGTGTTATTTGTGATCGCCTTTTTGTTGAAGTTGGTGACAACTCAAAGTAGGGAATACACCGGTGAAGAGCGCGATCCCAGGAAATTGAAAATGCCGACGACACAGGAAAGAGGGCCATTGGTGTGTGGCCAGATGAACACCCTGCTAATGGCACCGGTGCCGGCGGCATGACAATGGCATGCGACGGTACTAGCTGCGTGTCTGGTGGAAGACTGGTCGCCGCCCCGGGCGGCATCAGAGCAGAGGAGGGGCTCCCCCCTGGTGGCGCGCCCACACAGTAGTAGGGATGTGACCTACGATGGCCACAAAAGTAGAAAATGGCCACCAGTATAGCCGGTGGCTGGTGGATGGGGCGTGTGCCAGCGGCACGCCCGACGGAAAAACTGCAGGTCGTTGCCTGTGGCACGGAGGAAACCGCAGCCCTTCGGCTGCGACGTAGAGGAACCGCTTCCCATCGGCCGCAGTGTGGAGGACCGACGACGCCCTACGGGGCCACGTCGGGTCAACCCCTTAGGGTTTGACCCACTGACGTGGCGCTACGCCTTGTGAACCCTACCCGGATGCATCGCATCTGAGTGTCCATGGAGGCCCGCGTTGCCAGGTGGGTGGCACCGCTGAGTCTGTCCTGCGGACCGACCCGCCGCACAACGGGCCAACTTGCAGACCCACAGGCCAACCCGCGACCCAACGACCTGAACCGAGACCCAGCCAGGTTGGGCCGGGCCTAGTGGGACGACTTGACCTAAATCAGGTCAGAACCGAGTCAGGCCGAGTCAACCCAAGTCAAACCGGATCGGCCCATGCCGAACTAGGTCAGGCCGGTCCGACTGAGGTAGACCAGACTCGGACCCAGTACCGACTTGTTACATAAAATATTCCATAACTTCTGAACCAGACATCAGTTTGATGAACCATCTACAGTTTCAGGATCCTTAGGATGAGTCGATCCTTTTTAGGACTCTCCACCTAAGTTTTGTAGAAATTTGGGGCGCGGCCAGGTTGGATAGAATATGAATGCAACCGGTCCCTCAACACTAAAATGATCATATCTCGTAAATCGTGCATTCGATTGACGAGCCGTTTGCGGATTTGGGACTCTCTTGAGGAATCAAATCTTTTGGAATACTTTGTGGTTACTTACATGGATATCAAGATGCAAAGAGTGTCTTGAGGAGTGTTTATCCCAAGCAGACTACGTATGGAACCCTACGGTTGGCTGAGACCTAAAGACTGTTTGACAATTGGCCCAATGGGAAGTGGCTCTATATGACCCAGCAGGCCCATGGTGTGGAGAGGCTCTGTGTGACCCGGTATACCCACGGTACTCGAAAGGATGAGTACCTTAGTTCGACCAAGGTGGGAAGCGACTCTGTGTGACCCGACATGCCCACAGTGGGAAGCAACTTTGTGTGACCCAACATGCCCACGGTACTCATCAAGGATGGGTAACACCGCAGTTTAAGGTTAGTGGGAAGTGACTCTGTGTGACCCAGAAGGCCCACTGTACTCGATTGAGGAGGAGTTCTCTGGAATCCAAGTAGTTCGATGATGTGCCGACCCTTTTATCCTTGACCTAAAGCGATACCTGGTGTGAGCTAACTTGTGTTGTGTACTTTTTCTTCATGCTTTGAGGTTCATCTTTTGTAGAACTATAGGATACCTATGGTGGTCTCGAGGTCCCTACTGAGTATCGTCATACTCACCCCTACACAGGCTTCGCCCGCACCTTGTTGTGTCTGGTGCAGACGACGTACAACGTTGATCGAGGATGATGGATCTGGGACTGGGCGGTGCTTGGAGATGGGCCTTTTTGACGTGACGTGATGCAGGGACTACAAATCGTGAGCAGTGCTTACCCTTCCGGCAGGATCTATGGTGGACGATCTTGGATCTTCCTTTCACCTTTCAGCTCTTTTGTACTTTTTCAGTTGTACTTGTACTTTTTCCAGTTGGGATTGTATTCTGACCCCCTTTATTTTCAGCAGTCTTTACTACAACAGTTTACTTCACAGTTTCTTTTGTTGCATTCTAGTCAGGGTGGTTGCCTCTGGTTTCATTCTACTCTGTGATTTTGTACAGGTTTAAAGGCAATGCCTTCCCGTTTTAGGGATACACCTTTTGGCGCTAGTCGCCAGACCCTGGCCTATGGAAGGAGGGATTTGGGTAGTCACGACACGGGCCCTGGGGGACGAGTCATGACATGGTCACTGGGCCTTAGGTGTGCCTCCCCATACACAAAAGGATACCGACTAACAATGAGGGTTTGATTAGGTGATATTGGGGAGACTATACCCTCTAGTAATGATAATAATAATAGTCTATATATATATAACATAATGAAAAAAATACCATAATAAAATAAATAACAAAATAAACAACACAGAGGATATACAACGAAAACAGTAATCATAATCCCAAAGGAATAATACCATATGCATATAAGTACATAATAATCCAGATCATATAAAAGAGGTAAACAAGGTCGCTCGCGGCCGACTGTAAGAGTATATACAAATAAAATCCCAAAAGAAGGTCTACCTCAATGTAAGGGAACCACCAAGTTCCATCCATCCTTTGAAAAAAATAAAAACACAACCTTGATCACTAAGGTCTAGCTCCTGAGCCTAATCCCTTACCTATTCTCAAAACCATAAAGTCTACACGCTTCCCTAAGGGTATGTGTAGGGTAAGAGAATGAAATTATTAGAACACCAACAATGTATGCCTATCTTACATCCATTATTATATAGTGTATGATTATAAAAATAAATACTAGGGAATCACACATAAATATAAATAACCCACTCCACTTGTTCTTAACATTCAAAGGTGAGTGTTTCACTTGCTTCATCCAATGTCAGTATATCTATGAACAAGTGACCCCAAATATATATTTTTGTATATTCAAAGACTGTAAAGATATATTTTTAGTGGTGAGGACCTATAGATTAGTGCCCAGGCATACCCTGAAGAATATCATATGTAGATAGCCCTCACGCACCACCCATAAATATATCACCAACACCTCATACCATCCTACGAGCCACATGCCACCAATCAAGTATCCAACATCCAAATGGCATGACTATCAATAAGTCCTAGGCCCCTCATACCAGCACTCATAAAGTCACCATCAGCTCAACAACGCGACGTCCCAAGGCACGATGATGTCCATCCTCCAAAATATAATAAATCACCGTTAGCCCAATAGTAAAACATCTTGAGGCACGATGATATCCATCCTCAAATAATACCATCCTATTGGACTCAAATATAAAGGTAAGCACCACCCCCCTAACCGAAGGTCTCAACACCATCTCCTGATGGTCCATCACGATCAACTGTGGATTTCTACATTGAGAACCTGCTCCATAACTAATTCTCAACACTACATCCCAATAAAAAATATATATGGAGGCCTACACCCATAATGAGTGGCCTATACTACCTTAAATGAGTACTATTTATGTGAAAACGACTGAAACAACGTGTCAGCTAACAATGGTGAATGTAAATCACCAAAATTTACTAAGCCACAACAACTGTAAACCTTGTTTCCATAGGAAACTACATCTCCTAAGTTTGATGGTCAACACTATCCCAAGTCCCATGGGCTATTTCCTCAACCTATGACCTCATCACCTTAATTTGATGGTCAAAACCATCTCATATCTCTTGGGCCACACCCACACCCTAACGAACCTATTTGTCTCTATCCTACTGATCAACATCACCTCAAAACCTCAGGCCATGTATGTGAAATTCCCATGGAACCCATATAATCAACATATTGAGTTGAAAGTTATAATTTCAACTTTTCCTTTCCTTAATTTTGAAAATCACAAACACTTTAACACTTTATTAGAAATATATTTTACTAACTTTATATATCCCAACTATTTTATACTGTTTTTTTAGAAAACATATTTTCTACCGAACATATAAAGAGTTCTAATATAAACAAATATAAACTTTATTCTTTAATCCAATCCATCAAAGTGACTAATGTTCTGTCCATTAGACAGACTAGTGTTCTGTCTATTAGAATGACTGAAGTCATATCCATCAAAATGAAAATAATTCTGATCCATCGGACTAACTATAGTTCTGTTCATTGGATTGACTTATAGTATATTCAATCAGACTATGTAAAGTTTATAACTAGAGAGTTGGAATTGTTTATTTCAAAAAAAAATCTATAATAACATTGTAATGGTGCAAATAAAAATGACATTGGATAGAAACATTTTGTTAAGATATCAAGTGAAGAACATCTGAGTCCCTTACAACAAACTCCAAGAATCACAAAAATATAGTTTTTGGAGGGATTCCTATAAATAGGTGTGCATTATAGGAGATTGGAGTTGATGCATCTGCAATTCAACACATCTGATATTTTTCTCTACCTAAACATCTCTTTCTTATGCTTTGTAATTTTTTAGAGAGTTGTAGTTATAAGAAATATTATTGAGGATTGTAAATTACTTAGGATATTTTGATTTTGTATTTAGTGTGTCTAATATAGGTTTAGATCAAAGGATTATAGGGATAGGAAGATAGGAAAATCTGATCCATTTGATCAAGAGATTCTGAGGATGGGAAGACGAAGATGAAATCGATCATCATATTGAGGGATTCTAGGGTTTTGGAAGATAGGGTTATTCTAATCATCATATTAAGGGATTTCCTGATGTTCAAAGATAGAACTTTTCAGTTATGTTTAAATCTATGAATATCTTAAGTTAGTATTTCTGACTTCCTTAACTCTTAAGGTTAAAATGTAGAATTAATTTTATAAAGATTGTAATTCATTATTACTTTATTATAAGAATTCATATTACTTGTTTCCATATGTTTAATATCCCACTTTTCATTTATATTATATTTTTTACTAATATTTATAATAATTGTTTTATCAGATTTCCTGTGATAATAGAAAAACTGATTTATCGGATGATTTTTGAATCTGATACACACACTTTGATCATTGGATGATTGTTGAGTCTGATATTTTTAACTAAATAGGTCTTGGGTTTTGTGTTAGTTTAAAATTTTAAACCACAATTCACCCCCTCTCATAGCTATCATAAACTATTACAATCCAACAATTGGTATCAGGGTTTGTTCTACTACATTACTTTCTGAGTTTTTACTTTTTTTATCCACTGCAAGTTATTAATTTTTTATAAACTACTTGTTTATAAACTGTGATTACACTAACATGTTTTTTAGAATGATTTTGTATTTGATAATATGGTAGGGTTAAATATTGTCACCCTTGAGAATTTAAATCCTAGTTGACCTCCTATATTTTATGGTAATGATTTTTAATAGTAGAGATATAGGATGATGAATTTTTTTATTAACACTAGAGTTGATAATTTTGTGACGTTAAATGGAAACTATATGATTCATGAGAAAGAAGTAACAAATTTTACTAATCAATAAAAGTTAGAATATCAGTTGAATTATAGAGTAATGAATACTATTTTAGGTTCTATGATGGGAAATATCTATAGTAATATATATTCATGTGGAGTAGAAAATAATATATTGAATAATTTAGAGGTAACTCATTTTGGAACTTCCAAAATTGTTGAGACAAGAAGAGGTATGATCTGAGTTGATTATCAAGATTTTGATTTTATAACTGGAGAAACTGTTTATAATATAAACCAATGGTTTATGACTATTGTTAATAGTTTACAGTCACTTGGTGAGAAATATATTATATATATAATCTTAGTGAAAAATATTATAGAGATAATGCCTAGGGAATGGGAATAAAATATAACCACTTTAGACGTCAAAAGAAGGATTACTAGTCTTAATCTTTATGATCTTATCAAAACCCTTATATAGTATGAGATAATATTAAAAAGTGATACTGTGAAAATGAAAAATAAGAATAGAGGAGTTTATTTTGAAACTACATTAAATTTTCATATAAAAGTACAATCTACTGAGAAATATGTGAAGACTTCTAAAAAGAAGAAAGTAATTATTTATTTTGATAGTGGTTCATTGGAACAGAATGAGAATGAAATAGCTAATATTTCTAAAAGAATGAATAAGATTGTTGGAAAGAAGGGTTTTCAGTATAGATACAAGAAAATTCACATGGATAAAAGTGATAAGAAATATTTTACTAAAGAAATATGTTATGATTGTAATAAGGATGGACATATTAGAACATATTGTCCTAATCTAAAGAGAAAGTATAATAAGGAAAGTAATTGTGAAATAAATGCTAAGAAGTATTATAAGCACAAGAATAAGAAAAGTATGAAAGCTTCATATACTTAGAGTAAAGGTGGTGGAGATATTTTTTCTAAGATTTCATCAGATAATGAAAGCTCTCGACAGATGAATATTAAATTCTATACAGAAATACCAAAGGTTAGCAATTGCTTCATGGCTAAGGAAGCTAAAAAATCTATTAAAATCCTTACTTTATATGTCAAATTTCCCAATAGCAATGATAAAGATGATTCTAAATCTTATGATGAATAATATTCTTCATATAATGATGAAAATAATTCTTTACCATGTTTTGAATAAGTTACAAAATTTTCAAAATTACATAAAAATGAAAAGTGTAATATTTCTAAAAAACCTAAAAATACTCAAGAAAAACTTGAGAAAGAAAATTCGAGGAAATATATTTTAACTATTGAGATATCATATCTTTATAAATAAATTGATAAATATTATTTTGATAAAGATAATCTTTCAAAATAACTTGAAAAGTCTTATTGTGAGAAAAATAGTTGACGAAACGATATTGTAAAAATTATTTTGATTACAAGTTCTAATGAGGATGAAAATTTAGTTGTAAAACTAAATTAAAAAATTTATAGTTTAAAGAAGATTTTATCTAAGTTTAACATTGGTAAAGAAAAATCTAATAAAATTTATAATAAAATTAGACCTCATAGAGATATTTTTGGAATGGGTTATACAAATAGAAAACCTATTTTTAGTAAAACCTATTTTTTTCTGACTGATACATTTTTCACTAAATGTAAAAGTGGTGGAAATTGGAAGAAAAAATGTTCTTTAAAAAAAGTAATTATTTAGGATTTTATAAAGATTATTTTAAAAAATAATTGAAATTTTCTCAACATAATAAATTCATAAAAATGTGGATTTCTAAAATATTAATTTCTAATAATACCAGACTCAAGAAGGTTTGGGTTTTGAAGTGAGAATGATTCTATTTTCAGGAAAATAATGAATGTACCACCAAAAAAAATATTTAGTACATGGATAGTGGTTTCTCCAGACACATGACTAGAAAAAAATATTTATTTAAGAAGATTATAAAGATAAAATGTGGAAAAGTGTCTTTTAGAGATTATGATGATAAATAAATTATTGTTATTGGTAACATTATTATTCTCATAAAATATTTAATTTTGAATGTTTTATTTATTATAGGAATTAAGAACAAAATTATAAGCATAAAAAAATTATGTGATGGGGTTATCTTGTGAAATTCAATAATGATAAATTTATTTTTCATATTTCAAAAGATGAGTTTAGTGTTTATTCCAATCATCATGATAACATCTATACATTAAACCTAGAATACATCATGATCCAAGATATACCTTACCTTAGTGCAATGGAATAAAAATCTTGGTTATGGTAAAGAATATTAGGCCATTGTAATCTTATAAATTTATCTAAGTTGTATAAGAAAGTACTAGTTATGAATCTACCCAAAATTAGGTTTGATACTTCTAAAGTCCTTGATCCTTTTTAATTTCGAGAGTAACATAAGTCAAGTTTTAAATATATTAGTGAAGTATCAACTTCTAATGCTTTATAGTTAGTGCACATGGATTTTTTTGGTCCTACAAAAAATGAAAGTATTAGCATCAAATACTATATATATGTCTTAGTTGATGATTACACAAGATATACTTGGGTGTATAATCTAACAAAGAGTTTCTAAGCCTTTTGTTGTTTTAAAAATTTTGTAGCCAGAGTTAAAAATGAGAAACCCCCTTGATAACTATTCATTGTGATCATGGTTGAGAATTTTTAAATTCTTATTTTGAATCTTTTTATAGTAAAAAAGGTATTATATATAACTTTTTAGCACCTAGAACATCACAATAAAATAGTTTAGTTGAAAGAATAAATATTTTCTTCAAGATATTACTAGAACCTTGCTGAGTGAATACTCAACTGTTAATTTTTTTTGGGTTGGAGAAGTTAGTAATGCCTGCTATACTATAAATCGAGTTTTAATAAGAAATTTTATTTATAAAACTTCTTATGAGTTATTGACTAGAAGGAAACCAAAAATTTATTTCTTAAAAGTTTTTGGATGAAAAGTATTCATTCTAAATACTAAAGGTAACTTATATAAATTTTCTCCAAAATCTAATGAAGGGATATTCTTAGGTTATTATACAACCAGTAAGAAATATAGGTTTTAAAAAAAACACAAGTACTATTGAGGAAATAGTACATGTTAATATCGATGAAAATGATCTTTTTTTTTCAAACAACCTCTACCAACATATTTTAATGTTATTTCAAAATATGATTTTCAACCTATGTTAGAAATTTATTCTCATGAGAGAAGAAATGAAGAATATATTTCAAAAGTTATACCTCAATAATAATTTTAATATGTTGTTGAAGAATATAGTTTAGTAAACACAAGAAATTAGTTGTTTCTTAGGAATCATCTTAGTGATAATATCGTTGGTGATGTAGATCAACTAGTTAGAACTAGAAGTTCTTTAAAAAATTAAATTAAAAATTTAGAATTTTTATCTCAATTCGAACGTAAAATTCTCAATAAGAATTTATGTAATGAATATTGGATAAAAGTAATACAATATAAACTCAATTAATTCAAAATAAATCAAGTTTTAAATTTGGTTGAAAAACCTCATGATAATCATGTAATTGAAGTAAAATGGGGTTTTCAGAATGAATGTGATGAAAATGGAATAATAGTTAGAAATAAATCTAGAATTTATACTAAGGGATATAATAAATAAGAGGGCGTATATTATGAAGAAACTTATACAGTGGTAGCTAGAATTGAAGCTATTTGAATACTTATAAGTTATTAAACATTATTAAATTTCCAACTATTTCAAATGGATGTAAAGTGTGAATTCCTTAATGGATATTTACATATGGAATTTTATGTAGAAAAACCCCCTGGTTTTGAAAATAAAAAATTTTTAGAACTTGTTTTTAAATTTAATAAGGTACTTTATGGACTCAAATAATCCCCTAGAGATTAGTATGATAGTTTAAATGATTTTTTTTCACAAAACAACTTTGTTAAGGGAGATATATATCTAACTCTTTTTATAAATAATTTTCTAAAAATATAATTATTGTACAAATCTATATTGATGGAATTATATTTGGTTCAACTCAAAATTCTTTAACACATTACTTTTTGGATCTTAAGAAGTCTGATTTTGAAATGAGTATTATAAGAGAGTTTACATATTTTATAGGTTTTCATATTAAAAAAAAACTAGAATAAAATTTTAAATCTCAACATAAGTATATAAAATTCATTCTTAAGAAATTCAGATATGACAATACTAAAAGTATTAGTACTCCTATCAGAACCTCAAACACTTTAGATATTGATGAAGTTGGGAAACTAGTTAATCAAAATATCTTAAGAGGTATGATCAAAAGTTTACTTTATTTAATAGAAAGTCATTCAGATTTAATGTTTTCTATATCATTATGTGATAGATATCAATAAAATCCAAAATAGTTCCATCTTAAAGCTCTAAAATGAATTTTTTGTTATCTTAAAGGAACTATAGATTTAGGTTTACTTTACTCTTCTGGAAATTATTTTGAGTTATTTTTTCTAAATGCTAACTTTGGTGGATGTATAATGGATAGGAAAATTACTTCCAGAACTTATCATTTCTTAAGATATGATTTAGTTTCTTGGTATTGTAATAAAAAACACTCAGTAGCAATTTCCACTACTAAAGTTGAATATGTGACAGCTGGAAGTTATTGTTCTCGAGTGTTGTGGATACAACACACACTCACTGACTATAGAAAGAGTTTTAATAAAACTCAAATATTTCATGATAACATAAGTTCCATTAATTTAATTAAAAACCCATAAAATCACTCATGAGCAAAGAACATAGATATAAGACACCATTCCCTTTAAGATCACAAAAAAAAGTAGATATCATTTCATAATTCATCTGAATGTAAGAACAAATTGCTGATATTTTTACTAAATTCCCTAGTTCTGATAGATTTGAATATATTAAAAATAATAAAGTAATGATCAATATAAAATTATCATTCACATATACTTCATGTTTACTAATCTACTTACATTAATAAAATCCTTTTAAAAATGGGAATATATATTTTTTGGTCTTATAAAAGTTTTATTTTTTTAAATTTTTCCTTTCTAATATTTTTAGTTTTTGAAGTCAAAATTTTTATTAAAATTTTTACAGATTAAAAAATATTTACTAAATTTTTTAGAAACAAAATTCCATTTCAAAAATATTTCATAATTTTTTTTATAATGTTTTTGAACTCATTCTCTTTTATAAAAACCAATAAGAGCAGGTTACTGGATAATACTTTATACCAAAATTCTATTTCTATTTCTAGAGGTATACTTATAATATTTTAATTTTATTAATTATACATTAATTTTGTTTTTATATTTTGTTCTACGTGTTATTTACTTTTACAAACTTTCAATTTTTTTCATTTTTTTAAAGTTTATGTAATAGTACATTAACTAGTATAATGAGTATTTTTTATTAATTTTTTGAAGTGTTCAAAATATATTTATAAAATAATTTGAGTATTTTTTGAATATGAAGAATCGCTCTCATGCCTATATATAAGTGGTGGGTCACCCTTATCCCACATAGATCTTCAAGATTTCACTCTCAACCCTTGGTAAATCTTATATTGCTCAATATGAAAGTTTTCCATTGATTCATTTAGATTCTTTAATCTGAGTTTCAATATCAGCTTTAGTCAGATGTATTCAATAGAAGATTTCATGAAAAGAGAAGTTATAAGAGAAATATTGACAGATAATGGATGGTATAAAAAATTTGATTCTTTGTTAAAGAGAGTTATTAAATTTTAAGTTTGGAAGAATTTATCCGTTGAAAAAGAATATTTTGAAAAACATTATCTAAAAATCATAGAAGAATTTTATTCTTTAGTTGAATTCAAAATAGAAGAGGATACAAAAGTAATTGTTTTTACTATATTTGGTAAAAGTATCAAACTAAGATATCAAATTGTTTTTGATATTTTTGGAGTTCCCTTGTAAGGTGAAGCATATCTTCTTTTACACAAGATTCTAGAGAAGCTTGTTAGTTTCGAAAAAACAAAATTAGAAGCTTTACTATTTACTTTCTATGAAAAGCTTAGAAAAGTGTTTCATTTAACTCTGGATGCTAGAGTGGTTACCTTATAGATAAAAGGTTATTTGATATTGAGTAAAGGTGATAGATAAACTCTAAAAGTCCTTGATATTTTCATTTTGGATTATCTTTTTAATATAAAGCAGATAAATCTGGTGAAGTTTTTTTTCTATAAAATCTATTAAGAACACATCTATGAATTAAAGGATTATCACATTTCATTATTTTATAAATAAAATATTAGTCTATTGTATTGAGGTTTCTCAGATCAAGAATAAAAAATACACTCTTAGATAAAATGTTTCTCCCATGTGTGAATAGAATTATGTGGATGAAATTGGTTTTTAATCTGAAACTGAAGAAATTTGTTGAAAAATCAGACAAAGATGCTTCCGATGTTGAACCAATGAAAGAGAAATAAATAGTACAAGAGACAAGGAAATTTGACTCCTCACCTCAAAAAGTTCAAAAGAAATATATTTCTATGTATGATGAAGATTTAAAGAAATTAATGGCCCATAAGGATTATAATAAGCTAGGGGATCCTAGATTTGGACTAGACAACGTAGATGATTTAGTCTTAAATATTAGAATAGTTGATGAAATAAAAGTGTCTTAGAATAAGAAGCCAAAGAAAAGGATAGCTAGAGATATGATAATGAAAAAATTATTGAAAGAAGTAGAATTAGTGTCAGAAGATCAACCTATTTTTATATCTCCATTATCAGTATCATAATCGGTTGTAGGATCTGGAACCCTTCATCATGCCTAAAAAACTCTTCCAGATTCATCAGCACCAGAAGTTTTAGAATTCATTGAAACATCTGTAGTGCTTGTAGCTCTGGATAAGGGAGAATGAAAACATGTTGTAGAAGAGGTTGAAGTTCAAAATCAACTTCAAGAATCAAAAAAAAAATTGTAAGGAATTTGAAGAAGAACAAGGTATAAAATTCAGTTTAGAAAGTCAAAAAGGGAGTCTAATGAACTATGAGGCAGTTGGAGAAATAATTAGAAGAAGAAGAATATGGAGAAGGAGAAGAAACTTCATCAGAATCATATTCTTAATTTACTTTAATATCAACTCATCTAGATAATCACCCAGTACTTGATGTTTTAGTGGATGTTTATTCATCATAAAAAAAGAGTAATTTTAAGCAAAACATTCACATACAAAAGTTTTGGAAAAAGTAGAAACAGGTAGAGAGGTTGATGTGGATAATGTTTTGGAGGAATAAAAAGTTGAATAAAAATATAAGTCAGATGCCATAACTTCTCAACCAAACATTTCAAAGGATTCATCAGAGCTATCAGACTCATCAGCCACAAAATCATAGAAAAACATTGATTACATTTGTTAGACTCTGAAACAAATTACTACCTCGATGGTATATCTTTCTACTATTGACGCAATATGTAAACAAATTCAGAAAATTTTAATGAGAATTCCTAATCATTTAATTTATTGATAGAATTAGTGATTTAGATTGAGACCAATATTAAAATTTTAAAATATAAATTAAAGGAACACGAAATAAGATTCAATCAAATTTTAAAGTGTACAAGACAAGTAGATGGGGACTTAAAGGAACATGATGATCATATAATTAAAGTCAAGAAAGTATTAGTTGAAATTGCATATTTATTTGAGAAGTTATCTTATGAAGCATCAGATAGACTAATGTTTGTTAAACAATTAAATGATTCGATATATTCTCAGAATCATGAGATATTATAATTAAAAGAAGAAATTCAGAAGGTAAAAGAATAAAATATTCAGTTCCAATAATTTGAAGAAGAGTTCATAAGATTAAATGAGGAAAAAAATAAAATATATGTTCTTGAAGAGGAGGTAGAAATATCGAAGATAAATAATTGGAGTCTCTCAGTAATGAAAGATAGAATAGTCAAGATTGAATATTCAACAGAAAAAACCAAGAAGGATCACGATGAATTTAAGAAGTTAAAGGCCATTTTCAAGAAGATTTATAAAAAATAATTATTTTTTAATATAAAATCTTAATGTATTTAAAAATATTTAAATGAAATTATGTTTTAATGACTTATTATCAAAATATTACTTTGTGATTTTTTTTCTAATTTTACTTGGATGAATGTTATATATTTTCTTTTAGATGAATATTTATTTAAATACAAATTGTTTTATATTATGTTTTTCTATCATTTTAGAATAATATATTACTTTCCCTATTCCCTTTTTCAAATCAAAATGGGGGAGAATTTATTAAGGGGAAAATTTTATCTAAAGGGGTAGAAATGGTTCAAAGGAGAAATAATCTAAAGGGGATAAAATTATAAAAGGGAGAAAATTGATTTAGGGAGAGTATTCAAAGTTATACTATTTTCTACCAGATCAATACTAATGTTCAAAAATATGTTATCAACTCAGGGGGAGTTATGATAATTAAAGAAAAAATATTCCATATAAATAATTCATTTTAAGTTCATAAATTTACAAAGGGTTGTAAGTATTCAATTTTAATAGTTTTTCATTTTAAGTGTGGTGTTTTATGATTTCTAAAAAGGGGGATATTCTTTATTCAAAAGTTATAATTTCTAATTTTCCTTTCCTTAGTTTTGAAAATCAAAAACACTTTAACACTTTTAAAAAAATATATTTTAATAACTTTATGTATCCCAAGTGTTTTATAATGTTTTTATAGAAAACATCTTTTTTACTAAACATATAAAAAGTTATAATATAAGTGACCATAAAATTTATTCTTTAATTCAGTCCATTAGAATGAATAATGTTATATCTAATGGATAAACTAGTCTTCTATATATTAGACTGAATGAAGTCATATCCACTGGGCTGACAATAGTTATGATCCATCAGACTGAACATAGTTCAGTTCATTGGATTGACTTAGAATATAGTCCATTAGACTATGTAAAGTTTACAATTGGAGTATTGGACTTGTTTATATCAAATAGAATCTATAACAAAATTGTAATAGTGCTAATAAAAATGACATCAAATGGAAACTTTTTTATGAAATTTCAAGTGAAGAAAATCTGTGGCCATTACAACCAACTCTGAGAATCACTAAAATGTAACTGTTGGAGGGATTCTTATAAATAGGTAAGGAGATGTTAGCTGATTCATTTGAAATTGAAAATGTCTGATATTTTTCTCTACCTAAACATATCATTCTTAAACATTGAAATTTTTTAGAGAGTTTTAGTTTTAATGAATCAAAGTAAGGATTTAAATTCCTTAATACATTTTTATTTTTGATTTGGTGTGTTTTATCGAGGTTTAGATCAAGGGATTATAGGGATATGAAGATAGTTTAATTTGATCCATCTGATTGACGGATTTCATGGATAAGAATATAGAGCTGACAACGATAATCGTATAGAAGGAATCTATGGTTTTGGAAGATAGAGTTATTTTCATCATTGTATCGAGGGCTTTCTTGGTGTTGAAAGATAGACCTTTACATTTAGGATTTAAAATATGGATATCTGAAGTCAGGATTTCTAACTTACTTAAATCTCAAGGTTAAAGTGTAGAATTACTTTTATAAATATTGTAATTCATTATCAGTTTATTATAATCTTTCATATTTCTTGTTTCCACAAGTTTAATATTACACTATACATTTATATTAGAAAGTTATTTTTACTAATATTTATAATAATTGTTTTATCGTATTTTTTTCGGGTTCAAATAACATAACTAATTTATTGGATGATTTCTGAACCTGATACACACACTATGATCATCAGATGATTGTTGAGTCTGATCTTTTTAACTGAAGTGGTTTTGGGTTTTGTGTTAGTTTAAAATTTTAAACTATTATTTACCTCCCCTCTTATAGACAACATAAACTCCTACGATCTAATGAAACATACACAATTAATTAATTAAAATAAGAAACTATACCAACCTTCCTAGTTGGTCAAAATACCCTTACCCAAATTAGCATATATAAATAGACTAGGGAATACCCAATGAAATCCCATAAAATTAGATAATCAATTTAAAATTAAACATTAATTTATTAAAGGTTACCCCTAGACAACCCAACATGAGTATTTAATAATTCACCCCACAACACCCATAAAATTAAGGATAAATCTAGGTACCACTTACCTTAAACTCATATGCACTTGTTCGTCAAATATCAACTTCTAAATTGAGCCAAAATGAGATAAGTTAGTCTTTTAGACAAACAAACAAAAAATAGGGTAAAATAGATCACACATATTTGACATTCTGTATGATTATATTAAAAAAAAAGAAAAAAAAGGATTGATGTCCATACCAAGAGGAATCTATATCCACCAACGGATCTTGATTCGAAGCTTGGAAATATGAAGGTGGCCAAAGCCTAGGAAGAGAGAAATGTGAGATCCCCAATACCTGGAGGATAGGGATTCATGTGGAAGGAGAGAAATAGGAGAAATAATCTTAAAGGATTCATGGGAAAAAGTGTTATTTTGGACACTTTAAAAATTTGTATGGTTTGGAAAATTGTGCGTGAAATGTGTGGTGCTCACTGTCGAAGAGGACAGACACCTCACATGGTATAGACACATGGTTTTAGAAACCATGTGCCAACCATGTGGGTGAATTTGAACACCTTTACACTAGCACACACTTAATTTTAAGGGGACACATGATTAGAAAAAACCATTCCCCTCTGAAAATAGGCCTCACAGTTTAGGCCACATGGCTAGACAGACCGTGCACCCTTGTCTGCCTTTTCCCGAAACTAGGTTTTCAAAGATAGATTCTTCCGAAACCCATTAAAACTCTCAAGTCACTCAACAAGACTTAAAAAATGTCTAAAAACAACTCATTGAAGTATTCAATCTACATAATTAGGTTCTGAAGCCCAAAATAAAATTTGTATGACCCCAAACTAAAAGTTCATGTTTACCTGGAAAAAATGAGCCATTCAAAAACCCTGGACCTTACGGTCTCCCTACTTTATAATAGCTTGTACCTGAGATATTAGGATTTAACCAAAGATGGTACCAAATATACCCATATCATTACATCATCCCAGTCTACCCTACTTATTAAGGCATAGGCAAATTATGCCAGTGGCATTCCCCACCTTAGAAATTACCTACCCGGTTGCTTCCAAACCCAAAAATAAAAAATTATGATGGTTCCACCGGACATACCCAAACATAAAAATCCTCACATGATATATAATAATTCATGCACCTCATCAGGATATCAATTGTACCCACATTATACCTGACACTCATCAAGTCCCACATCTCACCAGATGCTCTTTCCATACCTGCACCACACACGACACTCATGAGTTCCGCATCTCATTAGATTCCCATAAGTCCTGTATCTCAATAGATTCTAAAAATAACCCCCCACATATATATACATATATTCATTTACATCATAGTTTTGATGCCTATGCACCTCATACAAATCATGCATAATACCCTATTCCCACAGTCTAACCAACACCTAGTTCAGTTATAATACATGCACCTCATGCACCAAAAACTGGCGATGCCAAAAACAAAGGACACACTATGATCATGGAATACTTATAACCATATTCAGTTCCCTAGCCTAATATACACCTGGAATATGAACTACATGCACCTAACCTAAAGATGAACACCTGAGGCTTGACCTCCCTATAGAGCTATGCGAGCTACCAACCATTGACCCCACTGTTGGGTCTCTTTCTCTGCCATGACCTACGCATGTAGTATAATATCATCTACTAGCTCCTGGTACCTCTATTGGTCCTACCTCAAATCCATGATTCTACCCCAGTCCTTGACTACCGGCTTCCTGAGATGTCTTCCTATAGAACCTCTCAAGATTACCCATCTAAACACATCTTCTACACTCCTTTAGAGCTCACTCACACTGAGTTTGAACATGACCTGACTATCCTCAACAGAAGTACACTATTAGAGAAACACTCCTTGATGGCCTAACCAAGTCTCTGTCCTGACTGCCCTGCTAAAATCCTCACAGTATCACTTTTGGATACCTGATCATCACCACTAAGCTCACATGACACCATCACCTTGCTCTAATATGACCGATCTGTCAAGTTTTCCTTGGCTATGAGTGGTCAATTCACTTCCTCTAAGAAAGAGGTCTGTTTGAAGATATTTACCTAAATCATGATGGATTTTTGCAATCCATAGTCAAAATAACTCACCTGAGTGATGTTGTCTCCCACAATAGAAGGTGAAAATAAGGATAGGTCTATGAAGTTAGCCGCATAATCCATAAAGGGTGTATGTCCCTGTTGTAAATTCATGAAATCACAGGCTCAATCCACCCTCATAATCTCCAAGAAGAAGTGATCAAAGAACTTGACCTCAAAATCCTTCCAATTCAGTACCTAATGCCTACAATCCTATACCTATATGTCCCACTAATGCGATTTTTCCTCTAATCCTGTAAGTAGCCAACACCACCCTCAGACTTGGGAGTATCTCCAGATGATCAAAAACCATCTCCACTAATTCAATCCCGTTCTCTGTTACCTACGGTCCACTCTCACCCTAAAATAATGGTTGGTGTCGAGACTAAAACTCAAGATTTAGATATTTTAGGGATGGATCAACTCCCAGAGTTCCCCTATCAATAACCTATATGAAAAGCTCCAAGATTTATCTGAGATACTCGTCTAACTATGGAAAAAAATATTCCATCTACCGTGGCTAACCCACCTATACCAGATCATGTACCTGTATATCATGATCATCCCGATCCTTAGGGGTCTCATCCAAATCCTTAGGGGCCTCACACTAAAGACCAAATAAAATGGTCAAGCATCCATAACAACATACATAAATCATAGTTTGGGAAATATTTCATAGGCATCACATCTCACCACCCTTACACTTCCCCACCGCACCCATGTCACATGATATTTTACCTCATGTCCCCTTACCAACCCATATCAGAGTCAAGTATCACATATAATCTAACCTCATGGACCACTGCCTACCCATATCATAGTTAGGTATCATATATCATGTATATCAAGATATCATAAATCTGAGGTAGCTGAGTAGAATACCAGAAGAAGGCTATATAAGAAAACTCTATTTAGATTATTTTTGAAACTTTAAACAACTCACCCCTTTTCATTACTCACACCCACCCTAAATAGAGTTGGGATAATACATAATATATTTTCATGGAATCACAGATTGATCCCACTAGGAACCACATTCCTGGGCTGGCTAAGTAGAATGTCACCAAAAAGGCTAAGTAGAAAAAAATATGTTTAGCTTATTGTTGAAAATTTAAGTAACCCAACCCCTCTTAAAATATTCCAAGTTCCCAATGATGATCATAATAAAAATGCCCATCAAATGAGATTAGAGGCCTACCATGATGCATGAACTATCCACCCTTTCCATACTAGTCCAAGGGTCAAAACCATAAAATCCAATAACATCACACCCAATTGTGCCAATTGAGGTAGAAACCAATCAATTATAAAGGTACAAATCATAACATCAATTTCCCACCCTTGAAAACTTGGTTTATCCTCCATGCATGGGGTTGCAGGCACCCAAACACAAGATCTTTAGCCAGTCTCAACTACATCCTTTTGTCTGATCTATCATAGCTCAAATAGCAAGACCCAAAAGAAAAAGAAACTCCTCAGATACCATTTGTATCACCCTAACCCAATTTTCCACTTTATCTATGCTCTAGGTTGGTTGGCTACTGGGCCTTAGGCATGCCTCCCCATACGCTAAAGGATACCGATTAGTAGTGAGGGTCTGATTAGGTTATAGTGGAGAGACTATACCCTATGATGATGAAAATAATAATTATCTATATATATAACACATTAAAAATGGATCATAGCACCATAAATAATTGAATAAATACAATGAAGTATATAAAACAATAATAGTAATCATAATCCCAAAGGAATAAAACCATATAGAGATAAAAAAGGTCGTTTGTGACCGACAACAAGAGTAAATATATATAAAATCCAAAAATATGGTCCAAATCGATGTAGGGGAACCACCTGGTCTACTTCCATCCATCCCATGAAAAAACAGCCCAACCCTAATCCCTGAGTTCTATCTTCTGATCTTGATCCCTTACCTGATCGCAAAACCATAAAGTCTACATACATCCCGAGGGACCCATGTAGGATGTGAGAATGAAAATAGTCGGCCACCGCCAATGTGTTATAGCATTACATCCATAATTATATAGTGTATTATTACAAAAATAAATATAAGTAACTCACACAAAAATATAAATAACCTGCTCCACTTGTGCTCAACATCCACAAGTGATCATTTCACCTTCTTTGTTCAACACTGATATATATATGAACACATGTCCCAAAATATATATTTCCATAAATTACATGTATTCAAATTTATATTCTCAATGGAAAGGACCCATGACTTAGTTTCCAGGTGTCCCCTGAAGAATATCATATCAGAGAGCCCTCATGCACCTCCCATAAATATATCACTGGAACCTTGTTCCATTTGACACCCCATGTTCCACCAATAAAGTATCTGAAATCATAATGATACAACCATCAATAAGTCCCAGGTCCCTCAGAACTTCACTCAGAAAGTCACTGTCAGCTCAATAACTCGATTTTTCAAGGCATGATAAATTCCATCCTCTAATATATAAAAAATCACCATCAGCTCTACTGTCTGACATCCCAAGGAATAATGATACCCATCCTACAATAATCCCGACACATCATCCTCAAATATAATGGTGAGACTCATCCCCCAACTGATGGTCTGAACACCATCTTTCAATGGTCCATCACTATCAACTGCAACTTTATGCAGTGATCACCTCCTCCATAACAGTTGTTCAACACCATATCCTAATCTATAATATTTATGGAGGCCTCCACTCATAATGAGTGATCTAAACCACCTCAAATGAGTCCTATATATGTGAACACAAATCCAACAGTGCTTCGATCAATAAAAGTGAGTATAAGTCACCAAAATTTCCCAATCTATACTAATTAGAAACCTCATTGCCACATGAGATCACATTGACCAAGTCCAATGGTCAACACCATCACAAGTATCTTGGCCCAAGACCACAGTTTGATAACCTCACTAAATCAATATAATGGTCAAAAAAATCCCATATATCTCATGTCACACCCTCATCTTGATAAACCTAGTCATCTCAGTACTGGTGATCAACATCACCTCAAAACCTAAGGACATGCCTGTTAAGTTCCCATGGAACTCATATAATCAATATACAAAATTAA
Source organism: Viscum album (assembly GCA_963277665.1). Taxonomy (NCBI): domain Eukaryota; kingdom Viridiplantae; phylum Streptophyta; class Magnoliopsida; order Santalales; family Viscaceae; genus Viscum; species Viscum album. The sequence continues at coordinate 385,138,666 of OY728137.1, forward strand.
TTAATTTATACAAGAAGCCAACCTAACCCTCCCAATTGGTTAAAAGAACCTTACCCACATTAGCATATATAAATAGACTTGGTCATACCCAATTATAGCCCATAACATTAGTTAATCAATTTAAAATCAAACATTAATTTATTAAAGGTTTCCCCCAGACAACCCAACATTTATATTTAATAAGGCACCCTAAAACACCTGTAAAATGAAGGAAAAAACTAGGAACCAACTACCTTAAACTCATAGTAACTATCTCATCAAATATTGTCCTCTAACTAGAGATTAAATGAGAGAAATTGGGATTTTATACAAATGCCTAGAAAATATGGTAAAAGAGATCACGCAGATTTAACATTCTGTATTGAGAGATAAATGAGGAAAGGAAACAATAGGATTAAATGCCTTATCAAGAGGAATCCATATCCCCCAAATGATCTTGATTCGGAGCTTGGACAGATAAAGGATGCCAAAGCCTAAGAAGAGGGAAATAGGAGAGCCCCACTGTCTAGAGGATAAGGTTGCATGTGGAAGGAGAGAAAGAGGAGAAATAATATTAAATGACTCAAGGTAAAATGGGTCATTTTGGCCTCTTTAAAATGCCACATGGTTTGGAAAAATGTCTTCCAACCATTTTGTGCTCACTGTCTAATAGGATAGACACCTAGCACGGTCTGGCTGCATGATTTGACAAACCATGCACCAACTATATGGGTGACTCTGAACACCCATAAACCAAAACATACTTGAAGGGAAGTGGTTTCATGGTTAAAAAAACTATTCACCTATAAAAATAAGCCACATGGTTTAGGTTTCATAGTTAAATAGACTGTGAACTAACCGTATGACCCTATCTTCTTTTCCCCAAAACTGGGTTTTTGGAGCCCGATGCTTCTGAAATCCATTCAAACTCTTAAGGAAATGAATGAGCCTTAAAACCCATCCGAAAACAATGCCTTGAAGAATTCAAACTCTTGAAATTAGGTTACTAATCCCAAAAAGAAAATTTGTCTAATCACCAATTTAAAAGTTTAAGTTTACCTGGAAAAAATGACCCGTTAAAAAACCCAAGATATTATAGTTTTGACCCTATTTCTTCCTCCATTAATCTTGGAACTCCCTCCACATGTGCCTCCTTCATATCACCCTCATGGGAATATTATCCCCCATTCTTGGTCTGAATCAAACTATTTTAGGTGTGTTGGAAGTGTAATGGTGAGTTTATAACTCTGCTTGATTCATTTCTTTACTTTCTTCATCCTTAGATTTATTACCACTATGTTAGATAATATTCCCTATTTTTATTGATTTTTTCAATTATATGATTTATCTCATCCCACCTCAAATAAAATCCCGATAATGGACAAGTGAAGCATCATAATTATGAGGTAGGTGGTTTATGGATTTTCCTTCAAAGTATTTTATGTTTATAATATGTTTCCTTTATTCCAATCATCTTACTTTCAATGAACCACCTTCTAAATGTTAAAATGTTTTAAATAAAATGTTAGTACCTTGAATTGGTTGTACTTGAGACCCAATTTCCTCGATTGAGGTTTTATACCTTGTTCTGGACCACCAATTGGAGTTTTTTACTTATATTTCCCTGAACTCTATATCTTGATTAGGTACTTAAACCACCTTTTAAGGTGTGTTGATTTCTCTATTCTTATATGAATTAGTTAAATGAAATTAAATGAGTTATATGTGGGTGGCCGAAACACTTGGATTTTGATCATTTTTTATATTATTATTGAGTCATACCTTATCAATGAAATAGTCAATGTGAGTTAAGTGAATTGTTAAATGGAAAGGAATTACACAAGGTCGTATTCAAATGTTTAAATGTGATACTTGAATCTTACCCACTTGCGAGTGGAATAGGAATTAGAATGGAATGAATTGTTTGGTTAGGGATATTGTATATGATTTTTCACACCACCTTAATCTTTGATCCTCATTCCTTATTCTTGAATATTATGAAAGACTGACTTAATTAATCAATTGAATTATATTAAGGCATGTATTTAAACTTGGCCCTCTTTATTGATTGTAAATAAATTTCCAAATGAAATCCTCAAGATGAATCATAGTGTGTGGAATGGACCTTCCTCATGGAATTTATTTAAATATTAAATTTTAAGTGGTTGGAAAACCATACCTTGGATTATGTTAAATAATTAAATGAAAGTATTTATTATTAGGTCATATTGGTTGTTGTGACATGGTTAAGGGAAGTGTTGGACATGAAGCTTCACACTCCCTTGATGTGAGATGTTAGAAATGATGCTTCACATCATTTATTTGGATTTTGGGAATGAAATACCTTATCATTCATATGATATTGTTGAGAATTGACTCCCTTAACATTCATTTGATATTGTTGGGCATGGCGTCCCTTATCATTCATTTGAGATTGTTGGGAATGATGTCTATTATTTAAAGTATGATACTTATATGTTATCCTTATGTGGATGCCAGGGTATTAAGCTATAATGACCCATAATTTAGATACATTGTTATTACTTCATAATTGAAGCATACTTATTACAACATATAACAAAACCATGATAGGACTATATAGGTATAGTGTCTTTAGAAACTGGGAAACATAAATAACTGATTCATAAATCATTTACATTGTCTCCCATTTATTTCATCATATCTAGATTCCATTTTGGAATATCCTACTTAATACCCTTCTTCCTGACCTGGGGAAAAGAAAACATACAAAGGGTGAACTAAAATGCTCAGTAAGGGAAAACAAAGGAAATATCAATCATATCATATTCACAAGAACATAACATTTTGAAAATCTTATCCTGCAAAAGAGATCATAATATCATGACATGGGATAAATCATAGTAGTGAAATGTAATTCCAATATTAATAACATAAGACATGAAACTTTGTGACATACACACATAATCATAGAAAATCATTTCATATTAGTCAAGACTCATTGCAAAGACTATCATAGTGGACAAAGTCCAATACTGAACCAAGTTCACTCCTCATTCCAGTCCTGTATCACTGAACCGAATTAACTTTACGTTCCAACCATGTATATCTCATGAGATATAAATCTTTACCCAATGAATTGGAGGGAGATATAGGTCCCACCCATCTCATAATGATACCATTCTTATGTGTGCCAAAAAATCATAAATCATACATCATAACATAACCCATGTAATAAAAATAGGATTCTTAAACATCATGCCATCATAACATAATCCATATAAGATAAAAGTACTTCATAAAAATAATTCCATCATAACATAATAAAATCAATATAATAACAGGGATATAAACAGAACCCTATATTATCTTAGATGGAAAATAATTTTGATAAAACACATGAACTCCATTCTTGAGGAAAATATCATTTCTACTTCAAAAACATTTTTCCTTTCTCAACATGTCAAAAAATTTTAAACTAAAATAAGTTAATTGAAAATAAACTTGAAAACTTGTAAATGAAGATTCATGGAAATAATGTTCTATGAAACCATAAAAATCTTTTCATGCCGTATAAGTTAAAAAAACATTATTCTCGTACTTTGGCTGGAAAAGTCAAAAAGTATCTCGTACTGAAAACGACAAAAGATGCCTTTCATATATTTTAATAAAAATCCACCAATAGGTAAAATTGGATTTAAAAAATTATAGGAGGATAGAAATAATATTACATATTGAGGAAACATGTATGTGGATGATAAATATTCCCCATTAAATTCTGAAGTATAAATAATCTCAGATAAAAATGAGATTGTGAGATTTTCCCTTACCTTAGGTTTGATATGCTCTGTACGTATCCAAAACTCCTGTATAATGATTTAAATAATGTTATTGACTTATTATAGAATCATATAAATTGTTATTAAATCATATATGGTCATATTATTATCTTCTTATTAGTAATATTTCATTTCTACTTGGTATTCGGGTGTTCATTCCTTTATATTCTTATGCGTGTTTTGTCAAATAAATTCTTATTCCTCTTTTTCGGTTATAGCTACATAATTTAAATAATTATATTAGTATAATATATACCAGATTTATTCATTCAATTTGTTTATATAATTCTGGTTTAATGAAGATCATGTAGAATGAATCACATCGCACCGTGGAGACGGTAAGCTGTATGTATGCAGAAGCGACTATATCGTTCTCATAATTATTAAATGGTATTGGAGTGGATTATAGAATATCTCAGAATTAGTATCATGTTATAATAATCATATATAGATATTATTTACACCATTATACCCATCCAATTATGTTGTAGTGGGAAACAAATTACACCACGACGTGGAGACAGTATTCCGTACGTACATACGCGCGGTGATTTCGTTTTCCATAGGATGGATAGAAGGTGAAATAGGGTTGTTTCATAGTTATAATAATATATAATTATATTAGTGATACTAATTTTATTACTTTATAATGAGAAAAATAAATAAGAGGAAGTACAAGAAGAAATAAATTTGAAAGAATCGGTAAAGGATATTACCTCTTCTTCAATGCGCCTCTTCTAAACCTCCTCTTAGGGCACTAAAGTTGGTCTTTGAAGAAGACCAGGACCTCTAGTATGTTTCTAGGGAAGTGTAGAAGAGAAATTGGCAGGGTTTTTCCGAGATTTAAGTCTCAAAATGGTGTGGGAATGAGAGGGAGGAGGCGCCTTTTTATAAGAGAGGAGAGGGACACTTTTGGAAACCTCTAAAATATTAATTTATAATAAAATCCAAACCCACTTAAAAACCTCCAAAAAATGACTCAAATATAAATATTAGATGAGATAGGGTTTTAATATCATCAACCAATAATATTTAGACATGTTTTTTATTTATTTTAAACCTTATCAACTTGATTTATCCTCATTTAATCTATTTAATTTTATTTGGGGTAATAATATTCTAAATTTTAAATTGTTATAAATAATAACTTATGTGTTGTGAATTGTCCATAATTGGATACTTTATGAAATTTTAGACCATATAAATTTCAATTTATAAATTTTAAATATTTTTGTGATTTTTAAAGAATTTTATAATATGTTATTTTTAGAAAATAACAATAGTGTCAATTTTGACACTATTCATTTATTTGAATTTAAATAAAATAAACACAGAGTAAATATTCGAAAAAAAATAATTAATATAATACTAACATGTCATATTAATCTAGAAATTTTTTGGATCACATTAATTAGTTTATATAATATTTATTTTAATATTTTTAAAACCATTTATTTGATATTTCAATCAATAAAATAATTTCTACATCACCATTGTGTCACCATTAATGATAATTATTTAATCCCTAAAAATTATAAATAAATTCTCATGATGTAAATAATTTTATTATATTTATTTATACTATTTATATTCTAATTTTTATGAGGTTTATCACTAAATTAAAATTATTACACTTGTAAGATATAAGAGAGTGACATGTTGTCACTTTCTTTGGTTTTAATAATAATTATATCATTTTTATGGTCAAAAGTCCATGAAATGAATCTATTATTACCCTTAAGTGATATGGTTTGACTTTTATTCAGCCAATAAATTTTTGGCAGGTGTTAGGGTAATTTTATAATCTTATTTTTACCCTTAATTACCTGATTTACCTTTAACTGTAGTAAATAAAATTCTCTGTAGTTACTATTCATAATGTCAAAAAAATAAAAGTAACCTATTAACATAATTTGGACCCATTTAATCTAAATATGGAATCCATTTTTAAAAATTCAAAACACAGAATTTGTAGTAATTAATTTAAAATTAATCTCGTTGTTAAGAAAATGGGTTTTTAAAAGTTAAAACATTGTCAAAAATTGAAATGTTTTTACCTATGAATTCAATGTAAAATTAATGGTAATGACATAAATTATATTAAATGGTAAAAATATATTCTATTTATACTTTAAAACCATTAAATTTTATCATTTAACCATAAAAATTATCTTGATGAAAAAAGTTGTTTTTAAGAAAAAGTTATCGTATTTTTACTATTCATCAAAATATGAAAGTTATCAGAAAAGTATAAAAAATTTATCCAATGTAAATTTTTATATCCTGATTCAAAATAAGAAGTTTATTTTTTAAAATTTAACTTATAAACTTGTCAAAAATTATATTTAAAATGGGTGCGCCATCAAAAGGCGGTAAAACTGCATTTTTTGAAAAATACTTCTTTTATCGAAAAATTGATTTTGTTTTCATATCTCATTCTTGAAAATGTGTAAGATGAATTATAATGTTCTAAAATTAAAAATTCAGTTAATACTATTCATAACGACTAGTTCATAATATTATAAGAATATATCATTGTTTAGTGAAACTCGGTATTGCGTACAACGCAAGCTATCGAGGAAGGTTGCTCTTGCGTGTAACACAAGCCAAGCTAGTTTTGTGTGTAGTGAAAGATTCTTTTGGTGTTTCATATAACATAATATATAAAAAATATATATATATTTCTCATAAAATCTCAGGGTGTTACATAAGCCTCGATTCCTCACTAGTGAAATATATCTTTACACACACAGAGACACAGATATATATATATATGTGTGTGTGTACGTGCGTGTGTGTGTGTGTGTGTGTGTGTGTGTGTGTGTGATGTAATCTCTAGAGATGTTTTGGCTTAGGTTGAAGCAAGTACGGTTCTCTAGGTGTCGCATGGGAACCCAATCACACATGTTTTATATTTTATTCCTTACAATAATTATTATTATACCTTTAAACCACTTCATTTTATAATCATTAACTATATATGAATTTGATTCTATTGGTGGTGTCCTATTGAGTTTTAATTACACCCTGTTTGGGGATTTTTTGGGTACCTAGATAGATCTTATACATGCAGGTGTGGATCAAGGCATACACCCAACTATATATGATTGACCTTCTGTACTCAGTTGGAGTATGGGAAAAGAGGACCGAGCTAGTATTCACAATGCTAGTGGAGTTTAGTTGTTGATATTTTGTTTACTTTTGTATAGAATGTATTATATTTTCTGACTGATTCCTATTTATATATAATCTTTTCATCATCATTTGTTTATGATTCTTGTAGTGAATTTTTTCTATTTAAACTATTGGGGTAAATTGATTTTGTTTATTTATTATTTGTCTTCCATATAATTTCACTTAGTTACACTTCTGATGTATTCATTACTGATTTAGAGGGTATAGTCTCCCCACTATACCAACCTCAGACCCTTGTTTCTAGTCAGCAACCCTAGGTGTTTGGGGATTTGTGCTTGAGGCCACATGACCCACCTGGTTAGGTTACTTCTGAGTGAACTGGGACCAAGATTTTACAAGTGGTATTTAAGATTATTTTTTTACTTTATATTAATATTTGGGGTCGGTAGACAGGAGACTAGGAATGTGTCGACACTTAGTAAATAGCTCGTGTATGGGTTCAGCCGGCCTATTGTTCATGATGTTTATTATTATAGTGGATTATTATTTCACCTTGAGTGATTGGAATAATTTTTCATTGATTTATGTATTTATGAGATTTACCTCTTGGCTGGTATGGAAAGAGACAATTTACCTCTTAGCCCAGTATGACAAGAGATGGGGTGCGTTCATGCATCATTTCAGGCACATAGTATTCACATGTCATCAATATGCTTATCTATATACCATGTTTAGTTAATTATTTATAATTTTTATCTATATACTATACTTGTGTGATTATTAGCATGCTCATCTATATTCCATGCTTATTTTTTTTCCTGTTTACATTTTTTTATTCTCTATTGATTCGATAACCTTTCTTGTTATAATTTTGATATAAGGTTGATTAAATAAAGTGTCAATATCAACCTAAAAATAGTTTTACCACATATCTTGACGATGAAACTCACTATAAATAACCTACGATTAATTAAATAAATGATTAATTTTGATATTAAATTATAAAATGGTAAGAAATTTGTGGGTTTTTAATAAATTCATATAATTGATTATGGATTTAAGTTAAATGGTGTGTCAATTGTAACTTATAATTGATAGTAACTTTATAACTTGGGAATTCTGACCCATATAACTAAATACTATTATGCTTGACCCGACCCTTGTATCTGAGTTTAAGCTTCTTATGGTTTTGGGAAAAACATTCTAGGAGTGTTATTAATCTTTAATAAATAATTTTTTAACAGGTTACACTTAAATGGGATTCCAATTGTAATCTATAGAGCATTGAATCCATAATTTGGGAATTTATTCCCATATAGCTGATCCCTGGTTGATATGTTGGGACCCTTGAAGGTCACCTTTATTTCTCCTTCATGATTTGGTTTAACCCCATGGGGGTATATTCATGATAAATGGGATGGTTATTTAAAGTTTTTACAACCACTTATATGGTGTTACATATAAGTGTATGGGGGAATCTTATTTAACTAATCCCCCTTAAATGATAAAACACCTTTGACTACTTTTTAGCTTTATTGATATGTGGACTTGTTTAATTATAATGATAATTACAACCTAAAGAGTGTTTTATGCTATAACTTGGAATTAAAAATTTCCTTGTATAATCCCTATTATGAGAAATTATAGATAAATGAATGGTTTAAAAGGAAATTAGGAGCTAATTTTCCTATAATTCAGCTTGACATCATCTAAATAAAGTGTTAAGTAAAGTAGTAAAATGTTTTACCTTATAATAGGTACTTGATTTTATATATGTATGATCCTCTTTAAATGTTATGATAATGAGAGTTGATGGAACCACTTAAATGAAACTTTTTAGTGGTGTTCATGGATAAGACCCTCAGGTAAGGGTTAGTTTTCATGTTTCCTTGAGAGTTACCACAAATGGGAATGTGGAAGTTGATTGTGGACCTTAGTTGACTATTTTATTTTAGTTTATTTAGGCCCAGAGGATAGGTAAGTGAGCCTAGTGACCATTTAATCCTGGGTTTAGTTTTTAAAATTGATTATTTATGCTTTAGTGATGGGATATCCTATTGTGTAAACACACTTGGAAATGAAAAACTAGTAGAAATTTGAACTGAGTTCCTAGGAAAGTTAAGTGCCATTATCTGACCTTTTGACTTAGGTAGGACTCGTAGTTGGTGAAACGACACCCCCAGGTAGTCAAGTGGTTATCTGATAAGTTATACATTGAGGTGGTATTATCATATATAGATACTCAAAGAGTGTCATTTTTTTCCTTTTTACATTTAATTTTTAACCCTCCAGGGAGATTTCCCTCCTACGAGGATACTCATAGAGGTTCAGGTCCTAGTATCCTAATAATTTGCAGGCGATGTCATTACACTTATATTGGTAGGATTTGAACCTTATAGGTTAATGATATTATACCTACCATCATATTTACCTCCTTAGAGATATTTTTCAGGCGTGTTACATGCTATGTGATATAGATTGTTAAATGGGACAAGATTATCATGCTAGAGACCTTAGGGATAGGTGGATAGACCTAGTGGCTCTATTTTGAGTTTTTATTGGTAGGTCTAGTTGAGAGACACATAGGCCCTTAATCCCGACTTGAATCATAACAATTCAGTGGTTGAAATAATAAATGGAAACCCATGAGATAGGTTGGACTGGGTTAATAAATACCTTTAGAGGTGGTGATCATGTCCGTACACTCATTTCAAGACCAATGCACGATATGTGCTCAAGTTTTTCAATATTGTCATGGTGATGCCTATGTTTTTTTGAAGAATCTATTAGAGTGTTGGGCATCAAGACTGGCTTAGATGGGAAGTTCTATTCATGTTCTTGAACAAGTTTACTAGTGGTTACATGGAAGTGATTTTTTTTCAAAATGACATCATGAGGCGGGCAGTGATTCAATAACTCATGGCATGAAAGGGGTGCTTAACTTTGAATAGGATTTCCAAGGGAACTTCCCACATAGAGAGATTGATGTCCTGGGTAACATGGTCAGCTTAGACTCATTGGTGACTAACCCATAGAATAATGATCCGTATCTTAAACTAGGTGGTACATGATTGTGCACCTGCTGTGTAAGGAAAGTTTAGTTTGCACCATTTGAGCATGATAACTATTAGTTGTGGAACATCAGTGAGTATTTAGGTTTGGGATGATGACTAATGATTTCAAATTTGATGCTTTCATGCATCATGACATGGATACTGGGGTAATTAAGAAGATATTATCCGATGATGAGGGATAATTTTGAACTTAAACCAGGTACTATGAGACAAATAACAGGTGGTTGGACCTGGAAACACGTTGTTGGGAGATGTGGTGTCAGGAGTTGATTGAAGGCATGTATAAACTATTTTAAAAATGTTCACAACTTTAGAGGATCCTTACATTCCTATTGATAAAATTTTAGTTTACTAATTCTTTAGATACAATCATTCCCAATATATTGACATCATCCTGAGTTCACTGAGAGAGTATCAGATATAAACCAATCTAACTAAATGTATTTCTATTTTGATGGTGGGACTCCTTAAGAGTTGTCTTGAGGACTGGTTTAAGGTAATTTATAAGGTGGGGATCACACCACTGTTCATTTGAGGGTGGTGATCCTCATTGTAATTTGAAACCCTACGAATGAAATGGAAATCATTCTTGGGAAGCAAGAATGGGTGATGGATGACGTTTTCATTAGCACTTGGGGATGATTGGGTTTTTTTCCATGCCAATATTTTTGTCCAAGGATGAACATAGCGTGATCTCTGATAATTAGGAAATCATTTCATTAGTACGAGGTCATGGATGCTCCTAAGATGGGGAGTGGGACATTGGTTATTGGTGGGAGAACCTCATGTGAAGAGGCTCATGATATATCCATATGAGTCTTTGGATGGTTTTTTTATCTCTAATATTTAATTAGATAAATAGGACCATGTATAGATGAATTTCTCTATAAATTCCAAGAACATTCTCAAGGGATGAAAGGTAATATACTGGTTGTTTTATGCTTGTATATGGTTATGGGACTGAATCTCTATATTGGCATGGTTATACTAATTGAAACTTGTATTCTCAAATAGTATTTACCTTAATGAAATCTTGAACACTAGACAATTCATTGACTCGACCGCTAGGTGTGATACCACCTTTGGGATCAGTTAGTGGTTCTGATGTGGAGACGTTTTGGCTATGTACTGATGTTTCACTTATAAGCTTCAGAGTATAGATTACCTTTGATGACCCTCTTAGACTCTAGTAGTTTGACTCCGAGTTTGACCCATACTTATATTTGGGATTAGTTGATGGTTAGATTGTGACAATCCAAGGATGCTTGATCAGGATTACAATGGTGTTCATGATGTAACACAGTAATAGAAATGAACCGAAGTGGGTTCAGTTAGAAGACATCACTGGAAGTAGAGCATGGTATTTGATGAGTGTGATAGAAATAATTATAGTACACCTTAGTATAAAGGATTCAGAATATGGTTTTGGTGAAATGTCGGTTGTTAAAGTCAAGCATTTTTAAAAAATAGTTGGCTGGAGGTGGTTATACTTGATATATCTTGAGCAGTTTTATGAGATCTGTGAGGAAATATATCTGGAATACTATTAGGTTGAGATGGGTGAAATCTAAGAGTCAGTCTAGGATTTTCAAGGGAGAGCTGGTGAGACTAGGTTAAGTTGGGTTGATGGGATTTTGAACATTTTGATCAGATTAAAAATCATTCCTAGAGCATCTCTAGGACATTTAGGGTGTGTTTTAATAAGAAATTATGATGGTGGGAGTATCATGACTCAGAATCAAATGAATAAATATAGAGCCTATAGTGGGGAGTGACATAGGATGGACGATGAAAGAGATGACGATGTGATCATGTCTTGGGTTTGATAGGCTTAGGTATGCACCATCTTAATGTTTCTTTAGTAGTTACGATAGTTGGATTGAATTTTATTTTCTTAAGTATTATATGATTAAAGTAGCTCTTAGAGGAAAATTGGGTGTTGAAAATAAAATTTGGCTATTTGAATAGGAGTTCTCATCCTAGGTATGTTTGGTGATGTTTTATTTTTCCCCAAGTCTTCTGGGGGATGAGAATTTCTATGGTGGGAAGGTTGTAATGTCCTATGTTTTGGGCAGTTAAAAGTTTCTATAGGAATTTGAAATTTTCATTTAGTGGATGATACAAATCTTAATTTGATCTTTAAACTGAAATTCCTAGAGTTTCAAATCTTTAAGATGTTGGTTTTGGATGAGGTTTAAGGCTTGTAAGATTTCTTAGAAGTTAGGATGAGTTTTATAAACACTCGAATTTGAAAAATTATTTCTGAGAGAGACAACCATAGGTGCATGATTGGTGCACAATTATTACTAATCTTACAACTCAACTATGTTACCTATTTTGATAAGGAACATAGTTTTTATAAACCATATAGGAGGTCCTAGAAAAATGTGTGGATATTGGAGGGTATCATATGGTTTTTAAAACCATGAACTTGAGACCAAAACCGTGTAAAATATCTGCAGTTTATTTTAGATGTGAGTGAACAGGATGAAAATGGTTTTTATAACCATGCACCTAGACCATGTAGGGTGTGAATATGAGACAACTCCAAGGGCACAATTTTCACACGGTTTATCTAACCATGCACATGAACCATGTGGGGCATGGCTCTTATGTAGTAGGATCAACACGGTTGGTGAATGATTTTTCTAATCATGCGGCCTAATGACATGACTGTTAAAAAGGGGAAAAAATTACCATATGCTTCTACGCCCTTAATAGGGTTTTAACCCTATTTCTTCATCCATTTGTCCACGTTCTCCTTCCATGTGCACTTCCTCACTCTCCTATCCCATGGGAATATTCTCCCTCATTCTTGGTCTGATTTGAATGTCGTTGGGTGCATTGGAAGTGTAACACTGAGTCTACAACTCCTCTCACTTAATTTCCTTACTTTCTTCATTCTTATATTTTTTATAATTGTGTGGGATAATATTCCCTATTTTTAGGAGTTTTATTGATAATTTTATTTCTATCATTTTATATTGAATGAAATCCTAATAATGGACAAGTGAAGAATCCTAAGAATGAGGTAGGTGGTCGTTGGATTTTCCTTCAAATTATCACATGTTTATAATATGTTTCCATTGTTCCACATGCCATAATTTCCGTACATTGACTTCTAAATGTTAAATTTATTTAAATGAATAGTTAGTACCTTGAATTGGTTGTCCTTGAGACCCAATTACATTGGTTGAGGTCTTTTGCCTCATTTTGGACCACCCTTTGGGGTATTTTGATTATATTACCATAACCCCTATGTCTTGATTAAGTAGCTAAACCACCTTTTGAGGTTTGTTGATTTCCTTCTTCTTATATGAAGAAATTAAATGTAATTAAACAAGTTATACATGGGTGAGCGACTCACTTGTATTTTTATCATTGTTTATTTTATTTTATAGTTATCGCTTATAAATGAAATTTTCAATTTGAGTAAATTAATTGTTAAATATAAAGGAATTACACTTGGTTGTATTCAAATTGTTAGATGTTCTACTTGAATATTACCCAATTTTGAGTGTATTGAGAATTAAAATGGAGTGAATTGCTTGGTTAGGGATTTTGGACATGATGCCTCACACCCCCTTAATCCTTGATCCTTCTTCCTTATGCTTGACTACTATAAAGGAATATCCTAATTAATTAATTGAATTGTATTAAGGAATGTATTTAAACATGAACCTATTTATTGCTTTTAAATTAATTGACAAATGAAATGATCACGATGAATCATATTGTATAGAAAGGACCTTCCTGTTGGACTTTATTTACATCTTAAATGTTAAGCGGATGAAAAACCATCTCTTGGATTATGTTAAAGAATTACGTGAAAGGATTTATTATTATTATTATTATTAGGCCATATTGATTGTTGTGACATGGTTAAGAGAGGTTTTGGGAATGACACATCACCCTACCTTGATGTGAGATGTTGTACATGACACTTCACATCATTTATTTGGATATTGGGAATGAAGTACCTTATCATTCATCTAAGACTGTTGGGAATGGAATCCCTTATAATTCATCTGAAATTGTTGGAATTACATCCCTTATCATTCATCTGATATCACTAGGTGTGACGTCCCATATTCAATGTATGAGACTTGTATGTTATCTATATGTGAACGCCTGGGTCTTAAGCCTTAGTTCCTCACCAATGAATATATATATATATATGTATTTATGTACCCAATTTTAATTTTACCATTAAAAATGATCAATCCAAGATCCGTCACGATGATAAAATGAAGAATCTTTGAAATATAACGAAGAAAGAAAAGGAAATAGGGAAGTCCTAGAACCATAGATAAAATCATCATATGTTGGTTGTAATTAATTTAGTAAAAATAAAAGGATTACCTTGATGAAATTCTCTCTCTATTGATGTTTCCGGTCATGATCCAATGTGATATGTCATTGCGTCACGAAAGCCACGTGTAGTCTTCCTCTAGCGGTGATCCACACATGATCCACATATCTCTGGATGTCACCGAAGGGATCTCCGAGTGATAGAACAGAAGATCCTTCACTTGCGATGTCCACCTTTGATCGCCTTGAGAGCCACTTCCAAAGCACTCTCCATGATTTGGTGGAGGAGGATATCTCTCGTAACTTGAGGGTGTTCTTGGAGGAAAGGAATTCTCTCTTATCTTAAGAGATTTCTCCAGATCCATTGTGAAAAACCACAAATAATGGCTAGATCTAATGAGAATAATGAAATTGGGATTTATATTACTTAGAATAATAAAATGAATTAATTACCCAAAGGTATTTATTTTTTTCATTTAATTCTTAGTAAGAAACCATGTCTAATAATAATATTAGACTATTATTATCACTTGACATGCACCCAAAAAATTACACTTAATATTATTTAATTAAATAAATAATATTATTTCTCACAAATCTCTAGAAAAACTACACTACGTGTATATTAATATACATGGCGTGTACTTTTGTTTTTCCATTTTCTTTATTTCATCCACCGCATTAATTAGACCTTGAATAATGAATATTTATTTCTTTAATAAATATCACTACATTATTTGCAAATAAATAAATTATTTCTCCCAAAATATATATTCTATCGAATAACTGGTGAAAAAATAAATGCGATCAGGAATCCTTGAATAATTATGAAACCACAACTGGTAATAATCTTTATTAAACTTGTTAAATGAATATTGAACTGAGATACTTGGATACACTTAGTGTGTGATCCTCTAGGCCTCTTTCTCAGTGGCATTAGGAAGATCCTACCTAAAGTCCAAGGTTAGCATCTAGGAACATGCTAAGGAACCCATAGAGAAAGAAGTTAACACCGCAATGACGTGTCACCTCATATGAATTCTTACCATGTAATGTAATCCCTTTGACTCGATATCTCAAATCAAGAGGGTTTCATGCTAGTGTCATTAACCCTACACTCAATTACTCTTTATTTGACCTCCCAGAATTGAAATTTCCCATTCTTCACTATGTCCATGGATTTATTTAGTTTATATAAATTTCATCAAAGGGAATGAGATATCAACTTCCATTATGAAACAGAAGGGAAAAATCCTTTCTCGCATTATATATTAATGCAGTATTACTCGTGACACACCCAACATATCCTACCTCACTGAGTATAGTGTGCCATCACAATTTTAGTCAATACATCTAAGTGCACAATTTTTATTACTCATTAATAATAATTTTAAAGTCTAAGGACCAATACACACTTCTGCAGATAGGAACATCCAATGACACTATGAAATGTAGATTTTCTATTGGTGGGTCTCGTTCTCATAATATCCTCCTAGATATTACTAAGGGTGCACACCATGAGAAGGTTCCTCAAATTTTTATGAGTTATCACCCCTAATGACCTATATTATTTGTGTCCCTAAAATAACACCATTCGGCCATAAAACACGTATTCAAGAATAGTGTTATGGAACTTCTAGGTTCTCATCATAGTAGGGATCCGCTATGACCCTTTAGTACAAAAACTATCCTTAGGACATTATCACATGAATTTTAATGTAGAAGAACAATAAATATGTGATAAGGTATTTATTAATATTCAAATACATGAATAAAATCTTATCATAAAGTACAAAGTAGTTGGTTCTAGGCCACCAACTCCAAAAGACTCCCACTTGCACTAGATCCAATTGCTAAAAACCTTTAACCTGATATCTCTCACATGATATTCATGCTTCTGATTAGATATGACTTTAGTCATGAAGTCCAACAAGTTATTTTATGTGGACACCATGCTCACTTTAACTTCAACCCTTTAATAGTAATCCCTCAAGAGGTGATACTTCCAGAGAATGTTCTTTGTCTATTGATGTGATCTTGGTTCTTTTGAAAGAGCCACCACTGTAGTATTATCAAAATAGAATGTGACAAGGTCTCTACTACTTGGCACCAAATCATGATCCTAGAAAAATTTCCAAATCCAGATAGCTTACTTAGCTGCATTAGAAGATGCTATATATTTGTACTCTTCTATAGAATTGACGAAAACTGGCTGCTTTGAACTCTTCCATCTCATAGTTCCTTTGTTGAGATCGAAAACATATCCTGATTGCGACTTCATATCACTCTGATATTTCTTAATACCAACATCATCATACCCTCTGATGACAGGCTCCTCGTCTCCTCCACACACCAGGAACATATCCTTTGATCTTATCAAATACTTAAGGATAGTGTTAAAAACTATCCAATGTTGTTCACCTGGATCTGTTTGATATCTTCCCAGGATGCTCAGCACAAGGGAAACATCAAGCTTGGTACATAACATTGCATACATGATGGGTCCTACAGCCGAAGCGTATGGGATCTTACTCATCCTATCTTTATCCTGTTGTGTTTGAGGACACATTCTCTTAGAAAGATGTAGGCCAAGTGACACTAGAACCAACCCCCTCTTGGATTGTTCCATAATAAATCTCTTTAGTATATGGTCAATGTATATACCCTGACTTAGTCCAAACAACCTCTTGGATATATCACGAATGATCTTGATCCCTAGAATATAGGCTGCTTCACCTAAGTCCTTCATGGAGAAACACTTGTTTAACCTATCCTTAACTGACTATAAGACTGGTATATCATTTCAAATAAGTAATATGTTTTCAACATATACTAATAGGATAATGACCACATTTCTATTAAACCTCTTATAAACACATGGATCACATTCATTCTTAATGAAACAAAATTTCTTTATGGCTTCATAAAATTGAATGTTCGATGACCTGGATGCTTGATTTAACCCATAAATGGATTTATTTAACTTGAAAACCTATTTTCCTTCACCTGGTGTGACAAACTCTTCTGATTGTTTCATATAGACATCTTCCTAAAGTTTTATGTTAAGGAATGTTGTTTTGACATCCATATACAAAATCTCATAGTCATGGTAAGCTGCTATGGAAACTATGATTCTTATGGATTTAAACATGGAAACTAGCAAGAAGGTTTATCATATTAAATTTCTTGATATTGTCTGAATCCTTTATCCACTACCCTTGCTTTATAGGTTCTAACTTGACCTTCTATTTCCATATTTCTCTTGAACACCCATTTTCATCCAATAGGCTTTACATCAACTGACTCATCGACCGAAACCCAGACTTGGTTATGAGACATGTAATCCATCTCAGAATTCATAGCTTGTAGACATCTTGTATCTTATGATCTCTATACTACTTCCTTGTAGAAGATAGATTCATCATTTTCCAACAATAATGATTCACCATCCTCAGTGACTAGGAAATAAAATCTCTCTAGTTCTTTTAACTCTCTTGATCTCCTACACAATACTTGTGTTTCTGGAACCTATTCCATAGGGACCTATGGAACTTGTTCCTGTACCAAATCCTATGTATCATGATCATTAACTTCGTCGAAGTCAATCTTTCTCCCACTATCATTTTTGAGGATGTGATCCCTCTCAAGAAATAAATCTTGTATAACGACAATTACTTTCTTGTATGAAGGTTTATTTAGGTAATATTTTTTTTGTTTCCTTGGTATATCCTATGAAGATACACCTCATGCCCTGGGGTGCTTGTTTATTTCCTAAGAAGGCCTTAAAAAATCCTCACATCTCCATACACGTGTGTGTGACAAAATTAGTTTCTTTACATTCCATAACTCGGCGGGAATTCCATTTTCTACCTTAGTTAGTACTCAGTTTAATGTGTATACTGCAGTTTGAAATGAATATCCCCAAAAATATAATGGAAGATCTGCATGACTCATCCTCAACCTCACCATTCCCAATAAGGTTTGGTTCCTCCTTTTACTAACACCATTCCACTATGGTGTATACGGAGGAGTGAGTTGAGATAGAATCCTAGACCCCCATAAAAGGTCGATGAACTCTTGGTTCAGATATTCTCCACCTCAATCTGATCAAAGATTCTTTATCTTCTTACCAAGATGATTCTATAATTTATTCTTGAATTCCTTAAATTTCTCCAAGGAATATAAATTATACCTTATTAAGTAGATATATCCATATCTAATCAAATCATCAGTAAAAGTAATGAAGTAAGAATATACACATCTATCTTCTACTAGAAATGGTCCACACACATCTATGTGTACCAATCCTAAAAGCTCGATGTCCCTTTCACCCTGTCGTCCAAAAGACATCTTTTTCATTTTACCTTGTAAACAAGCATGGCATCTATCAAGTGGTTTTAGCTAAGTAGAGTCTAAATAATCATCTTGGTAGAGATTTGTCAAGCGCTTCCCATTTATAAGACTGAGATTGTGATTCCACAACTGGGTATTGTATGATTCATGTGAGTTTGTTTCATTATCGATTGACAACACTTGGTTTTGATAATTTAATAAATACAGACCATTATTTAAATTTTCCATACCATAACATACAATTTTCTTATAAAATAAACAACCCTTATTTCCAAACATGAAAATAAATCCATCCATATACAAACATGATACATAATTTATGTTCTTAGTAACAATAGGTACATAATAATAGTTATGAAAAATAAAAAGCATCCCAGTTGGCAATGAGAGATGGTAATCGCCAATGGCCAATGCATCTATCCTCATGCCATTAGCAACCCAAAGATCCACCTCTCATCTAGAAATATTTCTAAATCTACTTGGTTCCTGCATTTGAATACAGATGTGAGCCCCACATGCTGTATCTAATACCTAATGTGTAAAAATGATAAGATTACACTTTATAAAAAATACACCTTTAACATCCCCACGCTTCTAGGTGTAGTTAATCTTCCAATATACTGGATTTCCACATGGAAAACATACTGCCTCCCATTCCTTGCCCTGCCTTTGGATCTTCCCCTTCTTGGAGGGACGATGATCAGGGGATTCAGACCATTTATAAATCTTTTCCCCTTTTCCTTTTACTTTATCTTCTTATTCACTATAAGGACTACGGGTTTGTCATGCTCCATTTCCTTATCTACCTGGACAATCATGGTCTGAAGTTCCGATAGACACTTATCATTTTTTATCATGTTGTAGTTAACAATAAATCTAAAGAAGGTCTTGGGTAGTGATGATAGGATGAGATCTATACGCAACTCATCTGGGAACATAATCCCTAAGATGTCCAGGCATTTAATGTAGCTAATAAGCTTGACTACATGATGCCCAACTGGCACAAACTCTCCAAGATTAGTTGTGAAAAAAGCATTTGAGATCTCATATCTCTTCTGTCTTGCCTTCTCTTGATAGAGATCCTTTAGGTGATACATCGTGCTATATGCATCCATGTTTTCATGTTTCTTCAAGAGTTCATTAGACATGGCCAATAGCATGAAAGATTGTACATTTTTGGAATAATCCAAATTCTTCATATAGAGAGATATTTACTCATAACTGGACTTGTTTTCAGGTGGAATTGTAACAGGCTCTTCCAGCACATACAATTTACTCTCTTGGCGAAGGATGACGCATAAACGCCTCTACCACTCATGGAAATTGGTACCAGTGAGAAGGTTTTAATTCTCAAGTATGGTTTGAAATGAAATGTTTGATGTCATTTTTATTAATGTTTCTACAAATTAATATTATAAAATATTTATTACTTTATCATAATAAAACAGAGACAAATAAATAAATTAATACTTTTTAGTCTCCCACTATTTTATAGAACTCCAATAGACCTTACCGTTGACTTCAAAATATTATGTTTCCCGAATATTCTAGTGGAAAAGATCTATATTGACCTTTGTATTTCCCCAACTAGGGTTGTTTAATCAACTTGAAGGGTTTTTGGTAGGCATTCTTAATGCCAATTGTATTAACTCGCATCTCCTTGATCTACTGAGTGGACTCCCCAATCCTGAAATCCTTTTATTTTGGGTATCCTCAACCTTTGCCGCTTAGTCACAGCAAGTCCTGCTGTGGAGGTCAAACATTGATGTAAACCAAGTCAAGTCAACCCAAAACCTCGAATTAGAATTCCCCGATAATTGAAATCACCCCAACTAGGGTTGGTTCAAAACTTCTAACTATGGTTCGATTCTATCCAAGATTATAGAAGGCTATACCAACTTAATATTTCATTGAGGGATTTTATCCTTATACATAAATTTCTATTTTTCATTATATTTATTACATGATTTTTAATATTAAGTGGGATATAATTAAGTGATTAACCACGTCTAAGATAAAATTTAAGAATAATCCCCTCTTATTCTAGTTTCATCTTATATGCTTGTTTAATTCTTTAATTGTGTGATTGCGATAACACACCCACAATAAATAAACCATGAAACTGATAGAAATAAAATAAATGGCATGATCATGAGATTGTTCTATTGGTTATTTTATCTAGCGGTTTATAAACTAACCCAAGAACTAGGGGAGAATATACCTTGAACCTTTTGGGTTTGTGTTTACAGCTTTCAACCTGTCCACCTTTGTATCTCCTTGGATTGGTTTCACCTTGACTCCTAAATTGAGCTACCTCCACTATCTTGGGATCCTTATCCATTACATATGATTTTATCTCACTCATAGGTGCAGGGTAAAATGAGTTTTTACATAAAAGAAACCATGGGCATGTAGGCCCTATATATTAATGAGGATAAGGATCGTAGACCAAAAAATTTAATTTAAATAAATAAATTAAAGAAACCATCCACAGACAAAAGGTCCTGGTCTAGATCATGATCATCCATATCTACAATGATATTTATGAATAAATAAAATTAGAATTCAATTCTTTAATCATTACTGTTTAAGATAAATCACACTCGAATAAATTAATTATTATCTTTAATTAATCAATCCTTTTATCTTAAACATTTTTCTGAATTTCCTTGAGTTTCTCATCCATCATAGTTTTAAACAAATAAATTCATTTAAAATTATACTTGTACGTTACTTGTACTTTGGAGGAAACATGGTGAATTTCCATTTATAACTACCTAACGAGTAGAAATGAATATTTCAAAGATGTTAAATTAAACACATATGTATAAAACACCTATCATGTGTTGTGCCCTAGCTTTACACCCACACCATGGTACACAACTAAAAGGTTTTTATAATATAATAATAAATATTAATAAATCTGCATAATTTGGATGAGTAAACGACGTGTAGTTCCTAGTACACGGCGTGTACTACCATTCACCGTCTATCCAAAGTACAGGCCTTGGGATATGACATGTAGATGTACTTCAGAAATTTTAAGAGTACACGACATGTGCAATGGGCCACACGCTGTGTAATATCCACATTACAGGGTCTCTAGCTAGGAAAGTAGTCTAAAAGGTACACAATCTAACCCTAACTCGAAGGGACTACACACCATGTCCATTGGGCTACATAGCATGTAATACAGAAACCATGTTCCACCTTTTCCCAATCAACACGGAGAGTCATAAAGACTCAAATAAACTCCAACACATGGCTTGGTTTGACAGACCAGTCCCAATGCATTGAACCTTGACCACATAGCGTGTGAGGCAGAATACACGCTGTGTGTTCTGGTGTTGTACGATCAGGAATCTTTAGCACCTTTAGATGAGATCCTCTTTTTTTATATTAATCAAAAATTAATAGAAAGGATCGTTTTTGTAAAGTGAATAAAAAACTAAAGAGGTGGAATAAATCTTGAGATTCAAATTTATAGAACGATTAACTTGAATCGAAACAACGAAATTATTAAATTTTTAAATCATCAATGAAAAAATAAATAATTATAATCAAAGATAAGACTGTTCTAATACCACTTTTAGGTTCTAGGCTCAGCGGAAGCACGTGGATGGGTGTACCTACTTTAATTTTTCCGTTAACAATGATCAATCCGAGATCCATAATGATGATAAAACACCAGATCTTTGGAATAGAATGAAGAATTAAAAGGAAAGAGTGAATTTCTAGTACCATAGAGAGGATCATCATATGTTGGTTATAATTAATTAAATTAAAGGACAAGAATTACCATGATGGAATTATTTCTCCATTGATGCCTCTGGTCACGATCCAATGTGATCGGTCATTACCTCACAAAATCCAAGTGCATGATTCATATAGTAGTGATCTATATGTGCTCCACCTATCTCTAGACATCGCCGAAGGGATATCCAGGTGCAAGCACAGAAGATCATTTGCCTGTAATGTCTGCCTTTTATTGCCTTGAGAGCCACTTCCAAAGCGCTCTCCTTGATCCGATGGAGTAGGACCGCTCTTGTAATTTGTGGGAATCCTTAGAGGAAATGAATTCTCTCATGGCTTGAGAGTTTTCTCCAGATTCGTTGTGCACAACCACAAAGAATAGCTAGATCTAATAAGAATAATGTAATTGGGATTTATATTACTTAAAATAATAAAATGAATTAATTACCCAAAGGAATTTATTCATTTAATTTAATTCTTAGTAAGTCTCCATGTCTAATAATAACATTTGACTGTTATTATCACTTGAAATGTACCCAACTAATTGCACCTAATATTATTTAATTAAATAAATAATATTATTTCTCACAAATCCCTAGAAAAACTACATGATGTGTATATTAATATACATGGTGTGCACTTTTGTTTTTCCATTTTCTTTATTTCCTCCACCACATTTATTAGACCTTGAATGATGAAAATTTATTTATTAAATAAATATCACTTCATTATTTTCAAATAAATATATTATTTCACCCATAATATACATTATCCTGAATAACTAGTGTCGAAATAAATGCGATCAGCCATCCTTGAATAATTATTAAACCACATCTGAGAATAATCTTTATCCAACTTATTAAATAAATATTTAACTGAGATACTTGGATACACTTAGTGTGTGACCCTCTAAGCCTATTTCTCAGTGGAATTAGGTGAAGCTTGCCTAAAGTCCAAGGTTAGCATCTAACAACACGCCAAGGAACTGATAGAGAAAGAAGTTAACCCCGCAATGATGTGTCACCTCATAAAAATGCTTACCGTGTAATGTAAACCCTTTGTCTTGATATCTCGAATCAAGAGGGCTGCATACTAGTGTTATCAACCCATGCGCTCAATTACTCTTTATTGGACCTCCCAGAATTGAAATTTCCCATTACTCACCATGGACATGGATTTATTTAGGCTATATCAATTCCATCAAAGGGTCTGAGATATCAACTTCTGTTATGGAACAGAAGGAAAAAAAATCATTTCTCGCATTATCTACTAATGCACTATTACTCATGACGCACCCAACATATCCAACCTCGTTGGGAACAGTGTGTCATCACAGTTTTCATCAATACATCTAACTGCGCAAGTTGTAATACTCATTAATAATGATATTAAAGTCTAAGGACCAATACACACATCTGTAGATAGGAACATACAATGACACTATGAAATGTGGATTTCCTACTAGCATGTCTCATTCTCATAATATCATCGTGGATATTACTAGGGGCACACACCATGAGAAGGTGCCTCAAACTTTTATGAATCCTCACCCATAATGGCCTGTATTATTTGTGCCCCTAAAATAACATCATCCAGCCATATAACATATATTCAAGAATAGTGTTTTGGTACTTCTGGGTTCTCATCATAATAGGGATCCGCTATGACCCTTTAGTGCAACAGATATCCCTAGGACATTATCACATGCATTATGTAGAATAACAATCAAGATGTGATAAAGTATTTATTAATATTCAAATCTATGAATACAAGTTTATCATAAATTACAAAGTAGTTGGTTTTAGGCTACCAAATACAACATTTATTTATATGATTTATTTTATGTTTGAATTATTACAAAGCATGATATATATGTAATATTTTAATTTATTTTACATGTTCATGCTTATTGGTTTTATTTATTATTTTAATGTCACATATCATTTGTCAATGGAATTTGATTATTAATCTCATGGTATTTGATATTTTTCCATGTTTGAGATTAGTTGTAATGTCTTAGTAATATCTATTAAAATTTTATTTATAATTATTAAATAAGAAGTGTTACATAATAACTATTTGTACTAATTAGTATTGTTTTTGTAATAACATGTAAAAAAATATAAAAAATACTAACAATTACCACAAATTCAAAATAATTAGTAGAAATGTAGTAATATTTAAGAAAATAATATTAATTATTAAATTATTTTTAATAATTAATAAACAATTATACAATATTAGTAATAATTAGTAAATAATGATAATTTGTAATAAATATTAACAATATATGCAAAATATTAATAAATATTAAAAACAAGTAATATTAATTAAAAACTTAGTTATTAATAATTATTAAATTTTTTAATAACATGTAAAAAAAATAAAAAATATCATCAATTATTAAAAATTGTTAATAATTAGTAAGAATGTAGTAATAATTAAAAACAATTAGTAATAATCATTGAATACTTTGTAATAATTAATAAATAATTAGTAAATAATAGTAATAATTAGTAAATGTTAGTATTAATTACTAAATATTATTAGTAATTTGTAAATATTAGTAAATTACGATAATTTGTAATAAATTGTAAAAAATATATATGAAATACTAATAATTATTAAAAAATCGTAATATTTATTAAAAATTTCGTTATAATTAATAAATAATTAGTATTATTTAATACATAATTTTTTTAATTAGTAAAAATCAACAAATATTAGTAATAATTAGAAAATTTTTTATAATACCTTGTAAAAAATATAAAAAATAATAAAAATTATTAAAAATACATAACAATTAGTAAAAATGTGGTAATAATTAAAAACAATTTTGTATTAATTATTAAATAATTTTTAATAATTAATAAACAATTATTAAATATTATTAATAATTAGTAAATTCTAGTATTAATTACTAAATATTAGTAATAATTAGTAATATTAGTAAATTATGATAATTTATAATAACATGTAATAAAATATTTGAAATAACAATAAATATTAAAAATCCATAATAATTATTTTTTTTAATAATTAGAAAATTATTAATAATTGTTAAATAAATTACAATAATTAAGAAATAATTAGTCATTAATAATAATAATTAGTAAATGTTAATAAAAATTAGTAAATATTGGTAATAATGTGTAAATATTAGTAAAAATTATGATAATTTGTTGTAACCTATAAAAAATATTAAAAATATAAAATATTAGTTATAATTAGTAATATTTATTAAAATTTTAGTTATTATTAATAATAAATTACTATTTATTAATAAATATATTTAGTAATTAATAATATTTAATAATTATTAGTAATAATTTGTAAAATAGTAATAAATTGTGATTAGTAGTCATAATTAGCCATAATTAAAATTTAATAATAATTTTTAATAATTAGTCACAATGAGTAATATTTATTCTTATTTATATTGTTTTTTAGATGATTATGGACTCAGGAAGTGGTTACGAGTTTCTATTATGTGGTCATGATTGAAAAAATCATTACAAAAATCCTAATAGATATGGTATAAAACTAGTCTACATTAAGGGTGTTGAAACATTTATATTATTTGAATCGTCAAATTCTGATTTTTTTCTGAAGGAACAATTAAATGTCCATGTAATAAATGTGATATGAGGAGATTCTAAACCTTTGATAACGTTAGACTTCATCCTTGGTGTTTTGGTTTTCAGAATGATTATATTTTTTGGTATTAACATGGTGAATAATGTTATGTAGAAAATATGAATTTTTTGGTTCCAGATCCATAATTTTGGAATTTAGTACATGTGGTTATTGGAATTTCCATCCAATAAACAAAAACTTAGTATGATATTTCAAAACTAGAATGAAAACCATCTTAGTCTTACAATATTTTGAAATATGTTGAGAAGGCCTTATATCTGGGATTCCATATAAGCAAACTTGAAGCTGTTAAAAAATTTATGGCTATTAAATTAGATTTTGGAATGTCAAATAGTTATTTAGATCAAATTTTTTCTCTGGTTAAATTGTTGTTCCCTGACTAAAATACATTACTTATAAGTTTCTATGAATATAAGAAGTTGATCCATAATTTGGGTCTTAGTTATTAGAAGATCCATCATGTTCAAATGAATGCATTTTAAATTATAATGATTATGAATCATTATTTAATTATCTTATATATGATGAATCAAGGTATAAAGAGGTAAAATAAGGGAATTTCAGATTTCCTTTGAAAAAGTTGTGATATTTTCAAATTACACCCTATTTAAAAAATATATTTATGTCTCACAATGTAGTTATATTGATGACATGACATAAATCAAATATTTTT
This sequence comes from Viscum album, assembly GCA_963277665.1. Taxonomy (NCBI): domain Eukaryota; kingdom Viridiplantae; phylum Streptophyta; class Magnoliopsida; order Santalales; family Viscaceae; genus Viscum; species Viscum album. The sequence continues at coordinate 385,165,419 of OY728137.1, forward strand.
ATCAATAAAATATTAAATCATCCATGTTATGATGATTCATGGAAAAAATTATCATATGCATCCTTAATTTCTTGAGAACCTCATAACATATGGTTGAGTATTTCTACTAATAGTTTTTATCCATTTTATTCTTATAAAATTTAATATTCTTATTGGTCTATTTTCATAACTTTGTATAACTTACCAACTTAGATGCTGATGAAGGAACCAAATATATATTTGGGGCTATTAATTCCAAGAAATCCAAAGAAAAATATCAATGTTTGTTTGAAGACACTAATTAATGAGTTAGTTTCATTATAGAATGATGGTGTAACTACATATGATATAGTTGTAGATCAAAATTTTACACTAAAGGTTACATTAATATGGAAATCTAGTGACTTTATGGTGTATGGTATGTTTTTTGGATGGAATATACGTGGTCTAAAAACATGTCTGCACCGCATGACTGATAAAAAATCATTTATGATTGTCTATGGAAGAAAGACTAGTTATTTTAAATATCATGAGATAATTCTTCCTATAGATATCACTTTTCAAAGGAATAGAAATAATTTACCAAAGATAGAATTCAAAGAGATGAACCTCCATGAGTGCTCTCAGGTATTCAAGAAAAATATATCATATATTTAATACCTCCTATTACTTTTAGACTAACTATACACAAATAAAAAATATACGATTTTAAGATAGATCATAATTGGATAAAGTAGAGTATTTTTTGGGACCTTCTATATTGGTATGATTTGTTGGTCCATCACATGTTAGATGTAATGCATGTTGAGAATATTTTTTTGATAACATATTTTATACAATGTTGGAAACATCTTGTAAGACTAAAGATAATTTAAAGGCACGGTTAGATCTTTCCAAAATATACAGTAGTCCCGAACTTGAATTATTAGAAAATGAAAGATCACAAAATTTAATGAATTAAAAATAAACTTACACACTTTATAAATAAATTAATTTATTATTCTACGAATGTATTAGATATTTGTGCTCACTAGATGGTTATGCTTATAATTTGTCTCATTGCAATAGAAATGGATATATTACCTTGTTAATAAGTCATGAATGTCATGTCATAATGGAAATACTATTGTCTGCTGGACTTAGAGGGATGTTGAATTATTCAATATGGGACATGTTGACCGAAATATCATATTTCTTCCAAGATATTTTTATAGCAACATAATATTATGATTCATTGAGAATGATATAAAGATATTGTTTTAATTTTTTATAAATTGGGGAAAATAGTCTCACTAACCTTCTTCGACTCAATGGAATATTTAATATTGCATTTTTTATATGACGTTAATTGTGGAGGGATGGTACAATTTTATGGATGTAAAAATTTGAGAGATGTATGAAAAAATTAAAGAAGATAGTACATAAAAAATCACCAGTTGAAGGGTCAATTTCATAAGAATACTTGTAAGAGGAAATTTCAAATTTCCACTCTTATTATTTTCAGTATGAATATCCTTAAAAACATAATAACATAGGTCACAATGAGGCAAATGTTGTTAATATCATAGATTATCAATTGTAAGTTTTTAATAATCCTGAGATTATTTTTTTGTGGTTACCATGAATGATGGATTTCTGGTGAAGAAATTAAAGTAAATCATGCTTATCTTCTGTTGAATTATGAATAAATGAGAATTATTTGTGCAGTAAGTACTAATTTTTTTATTATTTTTAAAAAAAATTAAGAGATAAATTTTTTTATATTATTTTTTGAGGACTATATGATGACCATTTTAATTTTTTTATAAATATTACCCCTGCTACTCTGGAAGAACATAAAAAACATAAATTTACATATTGGTTTTAAATATTGGTAAGTTAAGTTGTTTACAATGGATCATTAAATCAATTTTGTAATGAAATCTATTATTAATAATTTTTATTTTTTGCAAGAAACACAACATGGAAGTAAAATTGATAGTTGATTATGTGTACTAGAAAATCCTCTATCTAAATTTGTTATATCCTATAATGGATATGTGGTTAACAGATTTCAATTTTATAAATGTATATATGGAGAATCAAATAAATCAATGAATAGTGGTGTTTTTTTTGAAAGGATTTCATCCTAAAGAAAGTAAAGTTGAATTTATAGTATAATAGATGAAATAATTAAGCTATTTTTTCTGGGACCAAATTATGTAACAATGTTTAAATTTCATTGGTTTGATAATAATTGAGGGTTATTAGTTTATCCATGACATGGAGTCATTGACATTAAATATAAAATACTTCTTTCCACAAATGAACCATTTATATTGGAACAACAAGCACATCAATTTTATTATGAAAATCATTATGCTATTCTGAGAGATTTAAATTACTGGTGGAGTGTAATAAAAATGAAATATCATGAAAATTAGTTCTTAGAAATGAAAATGGTTCTATAGAAGTGAAACATATTTAAAATTTTCAATTAAAATCCCCAAATACATATCTTACTTGAAGATATATAAATATCGATGATGAAACCCCCTAATTAAGGGCTGATGATATTAAAATTATTGATAATGTAACAAGGGATGATGAAACTAAAATTCGTATGGAAGTTGAATATGATAAAGAGGATGATTAAGACATTGTCATTGATGAAGATAAGGATGAAGATGATGAATGGTGTATTATATTTTGGTATTTATTAGTTTTTTATATTTGATATCCATATTCATAATTATTTATAAGTAGTATTATTTGTTTTAGATGGTTAGAGATAGTACCAAATATATATTTTGTTCCTTCAATGATTTTGGAATTTATTAGTTTTTTATATTTGATATATGTATTAACAATTATTTACAGGTAAGATTATTATATTCTATATGGTATTTATTAGTTTTTTATATTTGACATTTTCATTAACAATTATTTATAGGTAATATTATTATATTCTACATGTTATTTATTAGTTTTTTATAGTTGATATCTGTATTAAAAATTTACAAGTAAGATTATTATATTTGACTATTTATTTACATGAAATTATTATATTTTGGTATTTTTTAGTTTTTTACATTTGATATATGTATTAAAAATTATTTATAGGTAATATTCTTATATTTTGGTATCTATTAGTTTTTTATATTTAATATCCATATTAAAAAAATTTTATAGGTAAGTTTATTTGTTTTAGATATCTGGATATGTTTTCGATGGTCTATTCTATTCCTTGCTGATGATGGAATTCCTCATGATGAGCTCAATTCATATGACCTGAAGTATACTACTACAACACTACCTATTTGGAGGGGGTGAAACCTGAAAATAGTGTTGATTCCAAACCTATTTCTAAAATGACATCCATATCTTGATTTTGTTCAAAATTTATAGAGGTATATTCAATTATTAAATTTAGTTATTTTATATTATTTTTTTATTAATTTTGGTAATAAAATTCTAGTTAATTGTTTTTTATTTTAACAGTTTTTTTGTATTCAACTATTGGGAAAGCTGGCATGATTCTATGAAATTATTTTTCTATGCCATGGGTGTCATGAGATCAAGTTCCCAAATCTATTGAACATTAGATGTCTGACCACTAGATTATATGTTAATAAATAATATATTTTATTTTAAATTTATTTAAGTAGATAAATATTGTTTTTAATTGTATTATAGAATTTATAGTCTTTGATCGATGATATCATAAGAGATCCTATCCGGGAGGTACGGGTAATTTTTATAGATGAACATTTTCAGTAGGTTTTATTTAACTTAAGAAAGAGAGCATTAGATAGATATTCTTTTATTGTTTTCAACCAACTTTGCTTCTCTCATCGACCGGATTATATTTTAGCTCAGGCATGACATGGATTGTGATCCTATTGTACAAGAGATACTTTTAAGAGGTTGTTATCATCTTTCCATTAAAACCATGGGAGATAGGATGTCACACATAAGGGTGGGAGTTATATACTTGGTACACATGAATGATATATGGTAAGTAATATTATTTATTAATGTATATATACATTAAATTTAAAATGTTTGTTATATTATATAGGCTTCTATTGACCCTTATATTATGGAGTTCTATTTTTACAGGAATATGTACACTCATCCCAGTACATGATAGCGTTTTAGTGATAGGCATCGCCAGATTATGGTATTATTTTTAAAAACATTACTTAAAGTTTTTTTTTTATAATTTATATTTTAAGGATATGTATGAGAATGTAAGTTCTCATTCATGAGAGAGTCCAGCCAGGACCAAAGAATATCCTATACGTGAGTTAGGTTTTGATGAGGGTGCTTGGATATATGTGACTATAATGGTTTCAAGAAAGGACGGGTGACTCGTATTGGTTCAAAATTGGCACCTACTAGTCATTATGGTACTTATGCGATGCAATTAGTTAGCTTGAAGGGAGATCATGCAATATAATTAACGTATACTGCATATTATGAAGAAAAGTTTCAAGATCAAGATGTGATGATACAATACATGCAAAAAGAGTGAGGGGAGGAGTGTGAAAAACAACATCAGAGAGATGAGAAGATGTCAGAGTATATGCAATGGTTTGTGCATGTCATTGGTATGGAGTTTCCCCCTGAACCTTTAAGTGACCATCCTCCTCATGATACCAGCTAATCCTCATTTTTCAATGCAAATGTTATATAATTTATATTGATAAATATATTCTGTCTGAAATGGTGTAATAAAATTATGAGTGTTTTTATTATATTTTAAGTTCCCCCTATTTTTTTTATAATTTTGTTTTTAATTAATTATTTATTTTAATTATTTTAATATTTAATTAATTGAGATGAATTAAAAAATCCATCTTAATTATATTTTTAAAACTTTGTGGCCTTATTCTTGATCAGAATAAATGTTCATCTCAAAAAATAATTATATATGATATCCTATCACAAATAAAAATATTTTTTATTATGTTTTCCATGGTGGTATTTTTATGATGGATTCCCGTCCCTAAAAGTCATTTTCATTGAGAATTTGTCACCAAAAATTCCATCAGAAAATCCAAAAAATCAAGTTGCATTGGAATAAATCCATAGGCGTTTTGTATTTAGTCACCAACATCATAACATGATTTAGATGATATTTAGAGATCACCCTATCATAATAAATTTCTTGTTAAAATACAAACTGAAAAAATAAAATTTTATGTTTATCTATAAAATATTGATTGAAGTGAATTAAAAATTCTTAATGAACATTATATGTTGTCATTTTATTGTAAATCCATGCTTTGGATCCAAAAAATAAACATTAAGGGTATCCAAATCTATTTTGATTAGCATCCAATGATTCCTAAAAAAAATATAAATAGGTAATTAAAAAAAATAAAAATATATTTTATATGATTATACATTAGAGTTTTACCCCTGCATTACAGACATTAAGAGGAGTCTATTATCTATTATTTTCTTTTCAAATACCACAATTAGGTCATCTTTTTTATTTTCAATTTATTTCAATTCTGAATACACCTTTTCTATACAAATAATAGAGGGATTAATGAGTATATATGATATTGGTTAAATAAATATGATTATATAAATTTTAATTATTCTTTAATTTTTTTTCATTCCATCTATCAGAAAATTAAAACAACGTTCGTGCGTACGTACGAACAGCCATCTCCATGAAAGGTGTAATTCATTTTTCTATGTATATATTCATGGATGACTCTAAATATATATACATTTAATATATATGATATTTATATCATAAATAATATTCTGTATATTATTGAAATATAATAAATTTATAAGTACCAAAACCATCGAATCCAAACATACATGAAAAACATATCAGTTACCACCTGAAACAGTGACGTTAACATTGAATGGATAATAAATTTGCGATACAATATTATAAGTAAATAATATGTTGTATAAAATATACGAGTATGGTTCTTTAATATATTTATAATAATTATATATTTATTATACATGATATTCGAACACATATAAAGAAAATCAAACCCGAGGTTAGGGTTTCTCATCTCACTTTTACTTCCGTGATACTTATGCCATATTCACCACTTATTTATTTTGTGTGGTGTATATACTATCTATTTGATATATTATAACATTAATATCTTAGTATTCATGGTATTTTAAAGTTTTTTTGAAGTTATTTCTTTCACGCGGTTCCTCGCCTGAGAAGGTTAGGTACTCTCCATCTTCATGCGCTTTTCCTCCACCCTTTCCACAAATCCAGCTTTCTCTGAAGGTCCCAGGTCTATTTTTCGAGGCACCCATTTTGCCTCTTCTTCCGGCGGAGCTCAATAATGCCTTGGATTTATGTCGTCTCACCCTGGTGGCCCGTTTCCGGCTCAATCGTCCATCGGTGGAAGTGTTTGCTCAGTTCATCATTGCTGATTGGAATTTTTGTCAACATGCGGTTGTTGGTTTGATCGACCGAAAGCACTTCATGGTACGATTTGGTTCGGAAGAAGACTTGATCATTTCCTGGTCTAGGGCACCTAGACGATGCAGTGGATCCCCTTTCTATCTTTTCTGATGGAGCTTCGATTTTCACATGAGGTGAGACCCTTTAATGATTATGACATGGGTAAGATTTCCTAGTTTAACCCTTTCATTTCAGAACCCTTCCATTTTGTGTGCAATTGGAAATATGGTAGGGTGTTTCTTGTTTGCTGATCATCGTACCGAGGATGTGAGTAACCCAATTTGTCGGTGCATTTTCGTTGAGGTTGATGCTGCGAGGCCTCTGGTGAACTGTGTTTGGATCACTGACGGTAAAGAGTTTCTTTGGAGGCAAGAAGTTGTGTTTGAATCTTGGATGCAGTACTGCACAAACTTTTTTAGTTTTGGTCATTTGGAGTTGGTCTGCCATAATGGGAAGTTGAGTCGAATCCCACTAGAGGGTCTTGAGGGCCGTGAGGTTTTTGGGGTCCGGTTCATCTGGCGATGTAGGGTAGCAAGCTGGGCGTCTGTGTGGGAAGGGATTTAAATAGTGTTGTAGTGGTTTCTGAGCCTTCATCTCTAGTGGTGATGCAGAAGAGGTGGCAAGGTGATCCAATAGAGGAGCCTTCAAGTGGTTGTGGAGTGAAGGAATTGCAGGTGCCTGAAAATACAACAGTGAAGCGTGTATTTGATATATTGGTGAGTGACTTTGGGCTGGGGAAGATGTCTGCGATGGAGAATGTTGATGATGGTTCCCATTTGAGTTTGGGGACTCGACATAAGAAGAAGTTTAGTAATGGGGATCATGAAAACGATGGAGTGCAAGATTAGAGTAGAGGAGGCAATCAGTTTGCTTGCTTATAATATGAAGAGGTTCCTGTGATGGGTGAGGGAAGTAAAGAGTTTGATGTTATGCAGATTGATCCCAATAATAAAGTTAGAGTTGGTATGAAAGATCATGAGATAGAGCTGCATGATGGTCATGGAAACATGGTGAATAATCATGTTCTTTACCTGATTGATCATAAAAATAAATCTGATCTGAAAGGGATTCTGGATGCTGTATAGAGTGCTATGGTGAGGGAGGAAGGAGTCAATAAAGCTCCCTCTGTAAAAATCTATAGAAAATGGGGAATTTTTTCTGGCAGTGACAAAGAAAATAGCGAATCTGTCAGGCCATCTGTGACATTGTTCAAGTTAGGTGATGCAAGTCGTCCGATAGTGATGGAAGGAGGACTGTGCCACAAAAAGGAAACCGAGGAAAGACTATTCTTACCTAACAAAGCCAATGGCCACTAGGTCTTCATCAAAGAGGGAGATAGGGGATGTTCCTATTTTTAAAAAAGGCCATGGACAATCCAAGAAAGAGGGTTTATCATTGGAACAATTGAAGTTAAGAGAGAAGTACGCCAATATCTTGAAGCAATATGAAACAAATTCTGAGTGGGAATCAGTTACTGCAGAGGAAACACATGATTATGGAGGTGGTGAATGAATATTATGATATATAAGTGTCTCATTTCTGTTGGAACTGGTGGTTGGGTGTGGGCAAGTTGTTTGCTCGTATCCTTTTTCTTTTTCTGCTGTACCTTTTCTTTCTTTTAATAAATGGTCAGGGGTCTTTCACCTCTGGATCATTTACCCGGGTATATTATTTATGTTTAAGTCTCCACTGAGGAATATTTATATTCCATATCCATATTTTCTATTTTTTTTCAAAATGGTTTTAAATATTCTCCATTTATTTTTCAAATTCATTATTACCCATTTCTATATTTTTACAAAACAGTTTGGAAGGAATCTTTTTTGTCATTTTTTTGAACAAGATACTTGTTGAATTTTCTTAAAAAAGGTGTGAATGGAATGATTTTTTATCTCATAAGGCATGAATAGAATTTCCCACCTTCATGATTATTTAAATATTTGAATCTTCCTTTACAATTTTACAAGTTTCTTTTCAAAGAAAAATGTTTTCTTTTATAATTTTTCATGTTTTAAAAAATAATTGATTTTAAAAGTCTAAAGGTTATTTTTTTTGAGAATGTTTTTAATGATCTCTTTATGAAATTTATATTTATAAATGTAAACAACCCTTATTCTACTTATGATACACTTGGAATATGTTGTAATTATATAATTCCTAATATTTTTTGAATACTTTATGATCAGTTTGATAGGGGATGCACTAGTTTGATACCATTCATATTACTTTGGATGGTTTATGATTATGTTTATTGATTGGGGTAATTATTGAAATTTCACATTCTAGTTTTTAAATATTAATGTTTATGTTGATTATGTTTTACCCCTTTAATATGATTAATTAATTTGAATTATTAAGTAATGGGAGGGGACCTCTATATCCCCTCGATGCATCAGTAGGTATCACGAGACAAACTAGTTTGGATATTGGCTGAGGTTTTACCCATTTTTGTATGATGTCTTGGAAAAAGCCTTTATGATATTTTTATGTTATCTGGAATTATGAATTCCATCATTATTAAATTATTTATTAAATTCCATGTGATTATTCTATCAGTTAGATTATCCATGGTTAAGTTTCATGCTCATGTTGTTATTTATATGGAATTATTTAACAATCATTTATTCTTATGATATTATGATCAAGTTATTGATTAAATGGAATGTGTTTCAATTATTTATATTTCCATATTGATTATTTATTATTTCTTCATATCTTCCGCTGTATGTTTACCCTTAATGAGAATTTGAGCTCAACCCTTTCTTATATTTTATTTTCCATAGGATACAAGGAAGTATTTTGTGATTGATATGGAGGGATACACTAAGGAAAAAAATATAATTCTCAAAGAAAATTTGTTTTTTTATTTTTAAAATGAAATTTCAATTTCAGTTTTATATCTATTTTACTAATACTACTAAACTATTTAGTAATTTTAGATGTGATACCTTGTATCTTATGCCAATGTAATAAATTAACCACTAAATCTAGGTTACTAATGTTAGAGTCTTTACATAGATGGTTAAGGGGAATGAATATCCTCGAATTTGGTAGGGTCATATGGATCTTCTTGGGTTTTTTTTGAAAAAAGTGGGGACTAGTCTCTTACCTTAATAAGAAAAAACTAAAACAATATGAAGGTAGACAACTTACATTTATCCCTTTATAATATTGGAAGAAGATCTTTTGAGAGAGTGTTAGAAAAAATGGAGGTCTCTATATTCACTCCCTTGTTTGCAAGAGCACCCACAAGTACATTGGCTTAATGAAATATATGTGTGATAATGTAGATATTTGATAAAAGTTAGTGTAGGATATCAACCCATTTCACTGTGAGTTTCTAGAAGAGATGAATATGTCCATTTCTCACAACCTGAACAATGGATGTAAAGTTGGACTCAAACTAGATGTTGTTCCAGTTATTTTACTTTACAAGGGAGACTTTATTTATTAGACATTTAAATTATACTTCCAAGGCTGAATAAATTCCATAAAATCCAAAAAAATATCCAATGACATCTCCACTATAGTCTATGAAGGAAATACCATAGCCTGCTAGCCCTGTGCTTCCTCACAAAGCACCATCACAGTTGCATTTTTTCCATCTGGTAAAAGGAGAAATCTAGAAAACCTCAACCATGTTCTGAGGTGGAAGTTAGTTACCATTGAAATTTGGTCTCCTTAGAATAATGAGATCCTATAATGAATTGCAGCAATGTTCAATGTGCATTATCTGAGCATTATATACCGCCATCATAAATTCAATCAGGAAGGTTTTTTCATTGAAGCGGAATTTATCATGTAAGGATTTATTTCATCCTCTCCATATGGAATGAATAAGTTCAATGTAGTCCACCTTGAAGAGGATTTCAATCTTAATCTACAAATATATATCAAGTAGTGTAAGAAGAAAATATATAAGTGAATCAGTTATTGGAAGCTAGACTTCAAAGATATCTAAGGTGGCCTTCCAAAGAGAGGATACAATTTTGAAGCTAAGGAAACGGTGGTCAACATCCTGACGTTGATGGTGGAAGAGTACACACCTTTATCATAGGTTAATACTGAACTGCTGTAGGTTAACATCAATAGGAATTTTGTTGAGAGATAGAAACCATAGTAGAGTAAATATGGAAGGAGAGATCCATTTCTTGTTAAAATAACCAATCCATTTATAGGATCCCTACATAATATTTTTATAGAAGGCCTTAAAATCAAGTTTTACATTTGAATATAGATCACATATAGGCATGTATTCCAAGTTTAATAATTCCTTATATGAGAAAAATTGTTTGATTTTATAAGGAGAAGCATTGAGATTGGCCATTTGTTCTTTGATAGATATTCCATAGCCAATGCTATTGTCCATGTAATCAATTTGATTAATGAGAGGATTCCTAGACTAATTATCCTTACATAACTTGAGTGGGGAGTTGAAATTTTTTATCCAGTGATCATTCCTGAAGATTTTGTAGAAGATGACCTTAAACCCAGTCCATATTGAAGATTCCATATAGCAGGTGTTCCCTATTTTTAATTTTTCAAAAAATATTGATCTGAGGATGTACAGGGAATCTGAGGTAATGTTGAGAAGTTTCCAAATGAATTGAGATTTTAGGGATTGATTGAAAGGGGCTTGGTTCTAGATTTTGAGTCCCCCAAGAGAATAAGGCATGCAAGAATGCGTTCATGAGGCTGTAATAATATTTCTCTCCAATATAATTCCACTCCACATGAAGTTTATCATCAAATTTTTTATGGATTTAATAAATAAGGAAGGACATACATACACCATAAAAGAATAAACCATCTTTAAGAAATTAACATGCTTGAAAAGGAATGATATTTTAGCCATAGACAAAGATTTACCTTTCTAAGAATACAAAGTTCTTTTGAACCGACTCAAAATGTTGGTGAAATAGGATGCACGTGGTCTACCCCAAAGCATGGTAACACTAAGATAAGTAAATGGAATAGAGCCTTCCCTTAGTACCAAGTCATTGATCATATGAATTTTCTTCTTTATATTCAATGTAGGACATATTTTCATATTTTAATGTTGTATCTACATGATCTTTTAATTTTAATACATATGGTATTGTAATTGGTACAATGAAGGTACTCTCAAAAGGTCCTTTTGTTTTCTTGGTTGATCCACTGGATTTTATGGATTTGACCTTCTATTCCCCCATTGTTTTTTCTGTCTATAATATCATACCTCATTTCAGATATTTTATCATTAACTTTTAATGTTTTTACATTTTAATTTTTTTTAAAGACATACCTCATGTATCTTTATAAGATTAAACATCAATGTTATGAAATTTCCTATAACATTACTGACCGTGGTGAAATCTAGATCATCAAGTGGAATAGTAAACTTAGCAATCAACTTGATATATAATTTAATCCCCACTATCACATGATATTTTGGTAGTTTTTTATTGTGTATAATATCTCTTGGAATATTTTACACCGTACCCCTCACAGTAAGGTGATTCATGAGTGTTTATAGATTTAAATCATATACAATTTCATCCTTTATAATTTTAGTAATATAAAGTTATTAAAAGTTATTTTATTCAAATTTAGAATAAAGTTTTATAAAAAAATTGAGTACCTTGGGTAAGTTAAACTATAACACACCAAGATTTTAAAATAACACCATGTTAAATAGCATTTACAATAGGCAACATCGAGCTTATACGAACCCCAAAATATGATTATTTAAATATGACAGTAATAACCTATCTGTTAAATTGGTTTGTATAAATAGTATTAAACAAATTATGAAATATATATATAGGTCATACTTAGTTAAATTTTTTTAATTAATGATTTTAGAATAAGCACTTTATTTTTATTAAAGTAATTTTATTCTTCAAAAAGAAGTTTTCTTCAAAAAATAGTTTTCTTGTTTTTTATGAGAGTATTATAATTAATTTATATAAATTTTAGAAAATTTATTTGAAAAAATGAATTTCATTTTTGGGCTCATCATGTAAAAATTATCTTAGGATTAATGTTTGATAATTTCTCATGCATTTTATGAAGGGAATATTTATGAAAAATAGGTTTTTATTGAATTTTTCTGGTATAATTTTAAATTAAATTAAAAAACTATTATTTATTGATTTTTAAAATATTTATTATATATTTTGAATAAATAGTTTAAAATTTATTAAATATACACCTTTTATTTTTGGTCAATATGAACAGTAACTTTGGTTATTTTTGTTACCATGAGAAAGGGTAAATCAGACAATTAAAGGTAAAAATAATATGATAAGGACTCTAAAATGTCCCTAAAACTTGTCCCAATTTTATTGGATGAGTAATTTTCATCCATAATTATTTAAGGTTCGAATATATGACCTTTTTTTCATTTTTAAGTGATTATGATATTAAAAAAAATTTATTTAAAGAAAATTCAAAGATGCCACACCCATGTTTTTAATAACTATAAATTTTTTAGTATTGGGTTATCCAAAGGATATGATTGAATATAAATATTCTTATGAAATATAAAATATTTATATTCATAATATTAATTTATTTTTAATTTTTAGTGAAGAAATAATTATCTTAAATGATTTCACGACGCTGATGAAGTAATTATTCAATTATTGAAAAAATAAAATAAATGATATAAAAATATTGAAATAAATATAATATGAGATAATTAAATTTATAATTTTTTTATAGATTAACTCAACATGTTAGTGATACAATATTTTTTTTAATTCTAAGTGTTATGTTGATATTGTTAAAGTCAAACTAAGGAATAGTTCTAAAAATTTACATTATGAATATTTTATAATAAATAATATTTTATTAAATGATTAAAAATTTAATTTTTTTAAAATAGATCAAATAAATGGTATATGGTTAGTTAAATATACCATAGTCCATTTATGGATTTTTTATTTTATAGTAACATTATTGACGCCTATATTGTAGAAAATATTAATAATACGGTAATTGTCAAAAGAATTAATGGGAGGTTAAAACAAAAATATAATGGTATAAACAAGAAATAAAATTGTACAAAAAATATTGGATGAATATTATTCTAAAATTATTTCCCTATAATCTAATTTTAGTTTTTTAATGGACACTTTTCCATTAAAATGATTTATATATTATTTAAATCGAAGATAGTTACAAAATGTCACTCTCTTTTATTTTAATATCTTTTATGTGTCCACATAGGGGAAAAAGCAATATATGAACGAATATAAATATATATTTTGATATTAATAAAATTATTATCATTGTTTTTTTGAATTTTTGGAAATTATATAATTACCTTAAATGCTTCTACAATACTAACACAATATTTATTTAATTAACAAAAAATTAAAATAAATGATTTTAAAAATATTAATTTCAATATAATTTGAATGAGTAGATGTATGAAACTAATTTTATTGGTCAATATGACATATTAGAGAGGTTTTAAATCATTGTATTCAAATTTCCCCATTTTCTTGATGTATTTGAATTCAAATTAAATGAATAATGTCAAAATTGACATTAATGATAATTTATCAAAATAATATTTTATTAAATTATTTAAAATTCATAAAATATTATATTCATCCCTTTAAATTTAATATAGTTTAAAAAATCATAATTTTTCCATTTATGAGTCATTTTTATAATTATAGTAACATTATTAATCCATTATGATTAAATTAGTGGTTACCACAGTTATGGTAAAAAATAATTAGCTAAGTAGTTAATCAAAATTATAAGGTTTAAATTGACAAAAAATCTTGTATAAATTATTTTTTTATTTTATTAAGACCCTATAATATCTTTCCTTCAAATAAATTTTAATTTGGTTGAATTTACCATGATAAATTAATTTATTATAATTTAATCTATTGAGAAATTTGAAAAGTTCCCCTCACATAAATTATAAAACCACTCCTCCACCTTACTTATTCACACCATATTGAGCCTTATAGATTGACAAATTACTAACCATTGATCTTAAAAACTTCCTTATATAAGTTCTTTAGGTATTTTTAATCTATAAATACCAGCCCTAGTTTCCTTAAGAGGAGATCCAAATAATGATTCTTTTAGAGAAGGTAACAATCTTTACCAAATCCTTCAATATTATTTTTTCTTATACTTCCTATTAACATGTTATTCCAATTGTAAAGTAATAAATATAAAATTATTAATAAACTGATATGTTATTATTTTTATGGAACCGATATTTTCCTTCTCTTCTCCATCCTATGAAAATAAAAACATCACTCGTGCGTACGTACAAATTACCATCTCCACTTAGTAGTGTAATTCATTTTTCATCACCACCTTACACTGATGGTTATAAAGATGGAAACAATGAGTATATATGATATCTATTAAATAAATATGATTCTATAAATGTTAATTATTCTTTAAATTTCTTTCATTCCATCCATCAAAAAATAAAAACAACATTCTTACGTACGTACGACCTACCATCTCCATGAAAGGTGTAATTCATTTTTCCATGTATATCTTTATGGATGACTATAAATATCTATATATTTAATATATATGATATTTAAATAATAAATAATATTCTGTATATTATGTAACTATGATAAATGTATAAGTACCAAAACCATCGAATCCAAACATACATGAAAAACAAAGCAGTTACCACTCGAAACAGTGATGTTAACATTGAATGGATAATAAATGGGTGATAAAATATTATAAGTAAATAATATTTTTTTTGATATATATGAGTATGGTTATTTAATATATATATATATAATAATTCAATATTTATTATACAAGATATTCAAATACATATAAAGAAAATCAAACCTGAGGATAGGGTTTCTCATCTCACTTTTACTTCTATGAGACTTATACCATATTCAACACTTATTTCTTTTTTGTGGTGTATATACTATCTGTTTTATATATTATATAATTAATATATTTTTAGTCATGGTATTTGGAAGTTTTTTTTTGAATTTATTTCATTCATGAGCCTTATAATTCAAAAGTTACTAAAGTGGTAAGGGTTTATTCCATAATTTCATCATTATTCTAGATTATTTATGTTTAAGTCTCCACTGAGGAATATTTTTAATCCATATTCATATTTTATATTTCTTTTTCAAAAAGGTTTTAAATATTCTCCAATTATTTTTCAAAGTCATTATTACCCATTTTTTTTATTTTTACAAAACTGTTTGGAAGAAATATTTTTTGTCATTTTTTGAAAGTGATACCTCTTGAATTTTATTATAAAAGGTGTGAATGGAATGTTTTTTATCTAATAAGGCATGAATATAATTTTCCACCTTCATTATTAATTAAATATTTTAATCTTCCTTTATAATTTTATAAGTTTCTTTTTAAATAATTTTTTTCCTTTATGCTTTCGCAAGTTTTAAAAAATAAGTGATTTTAAAAATTTAAAGGTTTTTTTCAAGAATGTTTTTAATGATATCTTTAATAAATTTATATTCATAAATGAAAAAAACCCTTATTCTACTTTTGATTCACTTGGGATATGTTGTTATTATATAAGTCTTAATATTTTTGTATGTTTTATGATCAGTTTGATAGGGGATATACTAGTTTGATACCATTCATATTACTCTGGATGGTTTATGATTATGTTTATTGATTGGGGTAATTGTTGAAATTTCAAATTCTAGTTTTTAAATATGATTTTTTATGTTGATTATGTTTTACCACTTTAATATGTTCAATTATTTTGAATTATTAAGTAATGGGAGGGGCCCTCTATATCCCCTTGATGCATCGATAGGTCTCACGAGACAAACTAGTTTGGGTATTGGATGAGGTATTACCCATTTTTGTACGATGTCTTGGAAAAATCCTTTATGATATGTCTATGATATATGGAATTATGAATTCCATCATTATAAAATTATTTATTAAATTCCATGTGATTATTCTATCAGCTAGATTATCCATGGTTAAGTTTCATGCTAATGTGGTTATTTACATGAAATTATCTGATCATCATTTATTCTTATGATATTATGCTCAAGTTATTAATTAAATGACATGTGTTTCAATTATTTATCTTTCAGTATTGATTATTTATTATTTATTAATATCTTCCACCGTATGTTTACCCTTAATGAGCTTCTGGGTTCACCCCTTTCTTATATTTTATTTTCCATTGGATACAAGGAAGTTTTTTTGTGTTTGATAAGGAGGGATACACTAAGGTGAATGATATAATTCTCAAAGAAAATTTGTTTTTTATTTTTAAAATGTAATTTAAATATCAAGTATATATCTTTTTTACTAATACTACTAAACTATTTAGTAATTTTAGACGTGGTTTCTTGTATCTTATGCCAATTTAATAAAGTTACCACCGAATCTAGGCTACTAAGGTTAGAGTCTTTACATATACGGTTAAAGGGAATGAATATCCTAAAAGTTAGTAGGGTCTTGTGGCTCTTCATGTGTTTTTTGAAAATGGTGAGGACTAGTCTATTTCATTAATAATAAAAAAACTACAACAATATGAAGGCATACAATTTACATTTATCCTTTTATAACATTAGAAGAAGATCTTTTGAGAGAGTGTTAGAAAAAATGGAGGTCTCTCTATTCACTCCCTTGTTTGCAAGAGCACCCACAAGTACATTGTATTAATGAAATACGTGTGTGATAATGTAGATCATTGATGAAAGCTAGTGTATGAAATCAACCCATTTCACTGTGAGTTTCCAGGAGAAATGAATATGTCCGGTTCTCACAGCCTGAACAATGGATGTATATTCAAACTCAAACTAGATGTTGTTCCATTTATTATACTTTGCAAGGGAGACTGCATTTATTAGACTGTTCAATTCTACTTCCAAGGCTGAATAAGTTCAAAAAGATCCAAAAAAATATCCAATGAAATCTTTACTAGAGTCCCTGAAGACAAGACCATATACTACTAGCCCTAGGTTTCCTCACGAAGCTCCATCAGAGTTTCATTTTATCCATCCGGTAAAAGAATAAATCTTGAAAAACTCAATCATGTTTTGAGGTAGAGGGTAGTTACCATTGAACTTTAGTCGCCTCAGTACAATGAGATCCTGCACTGAATTGTAACAGTGTTCAATGTGCATTATCTTAGCATTATATTCCACCATCACAACATCAACAAGGATGGATTTTTCATTGAATTGAGATTTATCATGTAAGGATTTATTTCATCCTCTCCATATGGAATGCATAAGTTCAACATAACATAAGAATAAAATATGTAATTTCATTAGTTATTGGAATCTGGACTTCAAATATATTGAATATATACTTACAAGGAGAGGATGCAATTTTACATCTAAGGAAAAGGTGGTTAACGTCCTGACAGTGATGGTGGAAAAGAACACACCTTGAGAAGAGGTTAATACTGACATGGTGTATTTTGACATCAATAAGAATTATTTTGGGAGATAGAAACCATAAAAGAGTAAATCTGGAAGGAGAGATCCATTTCTTGTTAAAATAACCAATCAATTTATAGGATCCCTACATAATATTTTTATAGAAGGCCTTAAAATCAAGGTTTCCATTTTAGGATGGATCCAATATAGACATGTATTCTTGGTTTAAGAATTCCTTGGATAAGACAACCTGTTTGATGTCATAAGGAGAATAATTGAGACTGGCCATTTATTCTTTAATATATATTCTATAGTCAATTATATTGTACATGGAATCAATATGATTAATGAGATGATTACTATCATAATTATCAGTCCATAACTTGAGTGAGGAGTTTACATTTACTATCTAGTGAGCATTCCTAAAGATTTTGTATAAGGAAACCTTAAACCCAAGCCATATTGAAGATTCCATGTAGCAGGTGTTCCCTATTTTTAATTTTTCAAAAAATATTGATTTGAGGATGTCTAGGGAATTTGAGGCAATATTGAGAAGTTTCCAAATGAATTTATCTTCAAGGGATTTATTGAAAGGGGCAAGGTTCTTGATGTTAAGGCCCCTTAGAGAATAAGGCATGCAACATTTCTTTCATGAGGCTGTAATAATATTTCTCTCCAATATACTTCCACTAAACATGAAGTTTATCATCAAAATTTTGATTTATTTAATAACTAAGGAAGGAAAATCATACACAATAAAAGAATAAACCATCTTTGAGACAATCACATGCTTGAAAAGGGAGGATATTATTGCCATAAACAGAGATTTACCTTTCCAAGAAGCCAAAGTTATTCTGACCCGACTGAAAATGTTGGTGAAGTAGGATGCATGTAGTCTACCCCAAAACATGGTAACACCAAAATAAGTAAATGGAATATATCCTTTCCTTATTCCTAAGTCATTGATCATATAAATTTTCTTGGACGTTGGTATATTCTTCCCAAAGTAAATGATGAATTTTCTCCAGCTAAATTCCTAACCTGAAAAACTTTCATAGTGAAAAAGGATTTCCTTGATGTTTTTGATATTCCTCATGTATCCATGAGTAAAAATGATAATATCATTAGAAAAAAAGAGATGATAAGGGGATGAAATACCACAAGCTTCCCTAATGGTTTTCAGATCACCATTATCTACCATATGGAGTAAGCGTCTGCTGAGACAATCCTATGTAATGGAAAAAATGATAGCGATGAGAGGGTCTCCTTGTCTCACCCCTCTTAAGCACTTTAAGTATCCCTTTGGGGATCCATTAATTAAAAGAGATATTTGGGTAGAGTCAACCAGGGCTTTGATCTTGATGATAAATTCTTCATTGAATCCAAATCACAAGAGGACCTTGTAGATGAATCCCTAGTCCATAGTGTAAAATGCTTTTTTGATGTCAATATTGAGGGAGATGTTGTATCCCCTAGTTAATTTACTAATAAGGTTCAAAAATTCAGAGTTATAAATCAAGAAATCATGTATGTTTATTTCTTTCACAAATCCAAAACTGATTCTGAGAAATGATTTGGTTTAAGATCTGGGAAAATCTATTGGCCAGAATCTTGGTAATGATTTTGTATATTGTATTAACCAGAGAAACCAGCCCGAATTGACTAATTTTTATATCATTTTACACCTTTGTAATGAGGGTAATAAATTGGGTGTTGAATCCTTAGGAGAAGTATACTTCCTTGAAAAAATGTGTAACTATATTACAAACATTATCCTGAATGATATCCCAAAAATGATGAAAAAAATAATTGGTGAAGCCATCCGGGTATAGAGATATTCCCTTGTTAAGTCTAAAAACAATATCTTTAACTTAAAATTCAAAAGGAATAGATGTTAGGAGCACATTTTTAGCCTTAGTGACCATCTTTGGAATAATTCCTTTTGTTAACTCCACATTTCTTGAAGTTCCATTGAAGATATATTCTTAAAAGGAAAAAATGTGTTATGAAAGGGATTTCCTTTCATTAAGAATTTGATCTCCATATTTCAAAAGAGAAAGAGGATTGCTGGTTATTCTTTCCATTTGGTGAGCATTGAATAACTTGGTGTTCCTATCCCCATCATTAAGCCACTTGGATATAAAAATGTCTTTTTGAATGCTTCCTTTGAGTCGTATAATATTTTGAAGTTGAGAAGAAATTTCTACCACTTAAGTGATGCCTCTAGTGAAGTTGTTTTTGGTGATGTACTCTTGGATAGAGTGAATAGATTGTTAAAAAGAATCTATATCTTCATCAATATGGATGAAACATTTTTTGATCCAATCCTTCATAATATATTTTATATTTTTTAGTTTGTAAATCTAAACAATTGGGTTAAAATTATTTGTAGGTTCAACCCAACAATCTGGAACAATTATGTATCAATCTATAAGGTCTATCCAAGTGTTGTTAAACCTGAAATGGATGGGAAATTTCTTCTCATTTCCATGGAATCTTACCATAATGGGGTGGTGATCTAAATGATTATTTTCTAGAGTGACACACGAGATAAATCTTCAGTTTCCTAGCAATGTATCATTTACAAAATATCTTTCAATACTACTAGCTTGAACACCATTGAGATATATTCTGTACCAAGTGTATTTGGCTCCAGTGTGGTTTAATTCCATTAAATTAGCATCCTCAATACTGAAATTGAAGTATTTAATGGATACCGAACTCAAAACAGGCCCCATATTCTCATCAGCATGTAGAATGGGGTTGAAATCACCAATGATCACCCATGACTCCATAATGGAGCTAGAAAGTCCTTTTATTTGTGTCCATAGATATCTCATAGAAATGTAATTATTGAAATCACAACTAAAAGTGAAAAAATGTTCTTTCTATCTTTGGAATAACATCATGTAATGAATTTCTCTTCCTCATGAACAGTATTTGGATTTTTCATGGAATTGTGAACCAGAACCCAAAGTCAGTCATGAATAGTGGGAGTCCAATATTTTCCAAGAAGATGATATACACTATTAGAATTGATTTTTTCCTTCTTGGTTAGGATTTTATTTTAATCATCCAGTCCAATAAGATTGATTTTTTACTTACCTCTAATTAGTCGAAGGGAAATTTCAGTGCCAAGGTTGGTTATGCCTTGATAGTTCTAGAAAATAAACCTCATTTTGACCATGTTTTTGGGGAGATTTACCCCTTTACTTTTTCTTGAATTTTTTTATTTCTTTTAGACATCCTAAACTTTTTATTTGATTATATCACATGCAGGATGTCTATGGACTCTTCTACATCACTCGAGTGATTTATGTTTGTGCCGGTACACTTTATAACAGTCATAACATGAGTTTCTCTTGATGTAGAATTAGAAACCTATTTTTCATGCAAAAATATAGGCACTTGAGCTGTTCCCAACCACTGATCAGATCGATATGGACCATTAAGATCCAATTGAGTGGCTAAATCCTTCTACTCATCCAGTGTTCCAGATACCAGATTTTTCTCCATATTCTATTCCAATTCATCTGAACCATTAATTTCTAAAGAAATGGATTCATATATTCTATAAGAGATAAGATCAAGAAAATATTACTATTTTTGAATATCGGAGAAAATAGAGGTAATCTCAGATGAAAGACATAGTGAATTCTCATCACAATTCTCCTCCATAGAGCCCTGATTCCCCATAGGGGTAAATTAGTTTTGTTGCACATGACTTATTTTCAACACTCTTTTTTTATAAAGTAACAATTTTGAATCAAAGTGAATACAATAGATAATTTCATATAAAATATTATTAACTAAATTTCACCTAAAATGATCCCTCATTATGATGACTAATGAAATATTTCTAGGTTTCTTGGTTTATATGGTGTGCATATATAACTAGTGGGTGAGGGTTTACTTTCCCCTCAGTATCCTTGAGATGATGATTTGTAAAAATTATACAAAATCCTCTATGATATTTTATAAGGACCGTTAATACAAATTTATTATAGAAATAATCTAAAATAAATGAACTATACAAGGGATAATGAAAAGTAAATCAATGTTTAATTATATAGTTTTTTGGTAAAATAGAGAAAGTATATCATAACATTACCCTAATATCATCCCAAATGATTTCCTTAAATGTATGAACAATATTGTTTCATATATATATATATATATATATCAATTGGAACATGTATTATCATTGTGAGCCCAATGTAACTAATGTATGTTGACTTGTTGGGGTGAATAGGTTGGCTACATTGATTCTAGACAACCTCAAATTTTAAATATTTTCTTCTTTCCTTGATAATTTTAGTTAACATGTAGATCCCATATCATTATTTTTTATTATCATAAACATGTTATTTATTCCTTCTTAATTCCTCATTTTCATTATCAATAGTGTGTTGTTCCTTGGGATTGGTTACAATAGTATACAGAGAAGTCATTATTAGCACGATTAGTCAAAAATTTAATTTAGATTATGAAAATAAAGTAGAGAACACATAATATTATGAGGAAAATCATAATATATTAAATTTTTTTAACATTATCATTGAGTTATAATTTTTTCTTTAATTGTTGAAGGGATTTAGGGCCTCTATTGAGTATCCAAATCCCCTCCTTATAGTCCCATCTAATGTACAACACATTATTAACATTTTGACCACTGTGAAATGATTGTGATCTTCTAATGTAAGGGTCATCCTCAATTGAATTTTCATACAACCCTATAGTTTTTATAATCACTAATAGAATAATTTACCAATTATTGTTTGCTAGTATTGGGATTTCACTACTTGTGATGTGATTATGAATGATTTTCCCTTATACCCATCCAAACTGAAATTCACCTTTACTAATCCCAATTCATCGACTTACACTACACTCATGTTTTCAATCCTTTTGTAATAAAAAATAATCACTTTAAATGTTTTATAATACAACTTATATATCTATTCGATGACTCTAAAATATGAAACATTCAGATAAATTAGATTTATATCCTCAGAATTTGATACATGATTTTTTTTAGAATAAGTGAAACTATACTATTTTTCATATTACTGTGTTCATCTTGTTCCCTTTTATAGAAAATATAACCATTAATTACGAAACTAGCATAAGATATAACATTTAAATTTAGTCCCCTGAATATCCATAGAATTCTTTCAAAAATTTTATTTTTATTTGAAGATAAATCCTTATAAATATGATCTTAGAATAATACTATAAATTATGATTATGGGTATTTGATATCCATACCTAATCCCTTGATGGATTAAATTTTCTAAGTTTGTTGTGGGATTCAATGTATGGGAAATCGTCTACACTATTATGTTAAATATAAATTTGAGCATTCTCCCACTTTAACGACAGTACTTTCTAAAGAGGTATTTGTTTTTAAATTCTTTTGAAACCCTCGTTCAGTTTTTCTTTTTGGATAAAACCTAATGGGCATTCCTTAGAGCGGGTCAGTTATATGTTTGGAATAAAGGGAGACGAACAAGGGGGGTTGGAGTCTAGTTTCATAGGAAATACAAGATGTGTATTTGGGCAGGCAAAACCCCCCTTCTACCATCGTGAATGGATTTAGTCTACAGGGAAAAAAATTGATCTTTACACGGTGTGTAAATATTACACACCATTTAAATTATCGTGATTATTTTTTTAAAATAGATACAGAGCCTCTTATTTTGGGCATAAACTTTATTTTTTCTCCTATGAATAGTAGAAGCCACACAAAAAGTTCCTTGGTCATATTGGATCCCCAACAGAAATCTCTTCACTCATCTCCATTCCTATCATGGTATATATTGTTGTTCTTTGTGCTATTTTGGTTCTAAATAATATGCCCAATTTCTAGGGCATTGGTCAATTATTCTAGTTTTTTATTCTTCTTCTATTAAAAGGCTGATACTAGATGATTTTTCATCCACATAACTAAGGTACATAGTCTAGTAATTTTCCCTAAAAGTTTTGGTTTTTTTATAGTTTCGCCATTATGCTGCATTCTAGAAATTTCCACACGAGGCCTAAAAATGTCTTTTTTATTTCTAAATTAATTAAACCATGCTTAGATACCCTTGTAGGCCCATATAAAATTATTATAGGTTTCCTACCTCTTGGATACCACTCCTTTGTGCGTGTTTAATGAATTACCCTACTTGAGTTAAATGTTTAATTTACCTAACCACTATATAAGTGGTCTGGCTTGACTTTAAAATGAATTTTCCTTTCTTTATACATTAAAATGGTTTAATTTAATTGAATGGGAATGGATAAAAAGGCCATTACAAGAGTTTAATATTTATAAATATGAATTATAAGAATTATGGAACCCATTGTTAGTTGGGTTGGATGTTTATAAATGATGTAGAGGTAATCCATCATGATGATTATTATTATACAATAGATATTGGTCGGTGTAAAATGGTTAAGGGATTTGTTGATAAAGGAATTTTACACTCCCTTACATTGGGTGTTGGGAATATAATCTCACACAATTTACTTAAGTTGGATGATGGGCATGACGTTCCACATTCCCTTGAATCAAGTCTTGGGTATGAAGACTCACTCCACTGTATCAAGTGATGAGCATGGTGTCTCACATTCATATGAGATCTAGATCTTGTGCCCTTACTGGAGCCTATAACTCATTATACTAGTAATGGATGCCCAAGTTTTACCTAGGGTCCATCTAGCACCTAATATCCATGTATATGACTATATATGTCCATACATATACAAAGTATATACATGTATACGTACTATATATGATTAATTATATATATGTACATGGTTACCGATCAAACTTATTCCTGCCTATGATGAAGTAGGTAGAGTCTTTGAGGTGTCCTTACAAAACATGATCCGACTAGTATTTATTTTCCGACATTTCTTATTATACTTTATACCTGCACACTACTATACTATACACACTTAATGGATTATTCTAGATACTATTGGTGGTTTCCTATCGAGTTTATCTCACACCCTACTCATTCCAACTTTGGTACTTGGGTAGAGTTCATGACTGTAGGTGTGGGAAAGGGAATGATCCCTATCAAGAATGATTGATCTCTTTTACTTATAGCATAAATCATGGGGGAAGAGGGCTTAACACCTACTTTTGATGCCAGTAGAGATGTATTTTGGTCTTTTGTACTTTGTTTATAGTATGTTGTATATGCTTGTCCCTTGTATCCCATATAACCCCCTTTTGTAGATTATCTTTCCATGAAATAATTTTTTATAAGACTCAGACGAGGGATTATTATTATTATTATCGCTTGGACGTTTCTCATTCCATTGTTCATATTTATGGTATCTATTTCCACTATGATATTGGTTATTTTATATTAATCCTCAATTTATTATCTATTTTTATATATATTGTACCACTCTGAAATGAGGATATAGTCGCCCCACCATACCAACTTGTACCATCGATGCTAGCCGACAATCTCTGGCATACCGGGAGGCGTTTTTGAGGCCATGTGACCTATTGGATTGGAGAACCATTTAGTGGATCATAGGTTGGGATGTTACAAAGTGGTATTAATGGTATTTATTTTATTTTGTATTATTATTTTGGTGTTAGACATGAGACTAGAGTGTAATGGAATTTGGTAATGATCTTGTGTATAAGAGTAGCTAACCCAACTAAAGGGGAAACCAAAATTACATGGGATGGGTTATTTCTGTTCTGAATTGTACCTGTTATAGTTGCATTGATTTCATCATTAGGTGACACACATGTTTTTAACATTAAAATTGTTGATATTATTATTTCATACTTTATTTTACTTGGCTTGGTACGATAAGGATTTATAATCTCATGAATCATAATGGGAAATATAGGACTAATATGCCATGAATTTTTACATTCCATCTTTACTTACCACATGAATGTACTTCTATGAATATTTTGGTTCCTTTTTATGTTTAAAATATGCTAACTATTTTCCAGGGTGAAATAATTGGGTTAATTAAAGTTTCTACATCAATATAAGCAATGTTTTCTCTTATAGATTGATAATGAAACCTTGATTGGCTAATTATACCATGTTGTGGGTTCTGTACCTACTGGTTCCTTGGATTGAAACAAAGTTATTTGATTGGATTACTTGAATTACAAAGATAATTTATGGGAAATGTACTTCTGTAAATATTGATGGTGATTCATGTAATCAAGTCATTACATATGACCTGTTACATCCTGATATAGGATGTAATGGTTAGGTCACAGTAAAATGACATGCCAGTTGAAATTTATAAGGAGTATGAATTTTATAAATTGGTAATGGAAATGTATCTAACTGGACTATGTTATACATACATACATAAAATAGTAATAATTTAAATGAAATTAAAAACTTCTTCTTTTATTTTTTTTTAATTTTAGATTTCATCCTCCTCTAATGGCCCGAAGGCCTTCATTTTTTATTAATTTTGATAATCCACCTTTCAAGGGGTGAGGTGGAACCCTTATAAGGCCCGTAGGAATAAGTATTACATGGACCATAGGCCTTAGAGGAATTCATTTTCCCATAGTCTTCAAACATTACATACAACCCAAACTAACAACTTGAAACTACTCCCCACCAGAATCTTCATCGTGAAATCAGCTCTCCACCTTCGCATGGATATTCGGCTAGGCATTCTCGTGCATGCACAAGATTTTCCTTATGGAAGGTGCCATACCCTCTCATTCTTGCAATCCATTTAGCTTCTACTGCGGTGAATGCTCCTTGCTCATCCTCCTTGTAGATCTTGTTCCTCGCAGGTCATCTGGTTTGCAACTGCACTTAAGGTGGCCCGAAGGCCTTACTGACCCGTAGGACTGGGTGGCTCGAAGGTCTTAAAGGACTCAGGGACCAAATCGATGGCCCGAAGGCCCAAACAGGGGCATATTCCCGGCTTCTATAGTGCCAAATAGTACCTGCTATAGTTCCCACTACTGTACCTGCTACAGTACTGCACAATTCCTGCTATAGTGCCTACTACAGTGCCTGCTATAGTACTGCTACAGTACCAGAAATGATATCTCTGCCTGGATTTGATCCCGGGTCTCCCGGATGCACTTACAGAGTCCTTACCAACCGGGCTAAGGCTCATGTGCATGAAACTAAAAACTTTAAATGAAATGGTTACCCATAAATGGGATTCCAATTAAAAATTAAAAGGGTTATTACTCTATGCCTTGAAATTTAAACTCTATATATCATAACCTTTATCGTGTGATACAAGATAGACTCGAACATGGCCTTAATTGTGTGTAGCCGGGGGTGTCTCTTATTGTTCTTATGTCTTGTTATAATTTTATTTATCACATAGACATGGATTTTGGAGTAGGTAGAGAGGTGTGATATTTTCTATAGGGAGGACATGTACCCGTCCTAATCATTTATCTGAAATATTTTAAACTACTAAATTATTTTTAAGGCATACATATGGTATTGTAGAATCATGACACCATGATAGCCTCAAGTCGTATGCTGGGAGGGTGGTGACGACTATTCTCCAGAGGTGGTGCATGCCGAACCACTAGTATTACCTCCCATTATTTCCACCATATGCACCACCTGCTATTCTTGATTTGGGGACTAACACCTAGTTTCAAGAGGTCTTTCTCTCTATGGTGTATTCTATACAAGGAGTTGCTCAACCTACCCCAACTATGGAAGAGTTGACTCGGGAATTACAGTAATAGAATCCTCCCACTTTTTTGGGGGATGGAGGACCTCAGGTTTCTCAGTCCTATATGGATGATATGATTTATATATTTGAACATCTTGAGATGCATCTAGAGTGAAGGGTTAATCTCACAGATTATATACTATACAGTTCTACCAAACAACAGTGGGATATCAATACCTAGGAATACTGACATCAAGATATGGTCTGGAGGGATTTCCTAATGATATTATATGATTACTTATTTCCACATACATTTAGGGTTGATCGAGATAGAGGGTTTATCAACTTACAGTAGAGATCCATGTCTATATTGGAGTATTCTTCCCATTTTATTGGGATGCAATTGTTTTCATTGACTCTAACAGGATATGATCTAATGACTGCAAGGAAATTTGATTATGGGTTGGTATATGCCATCTGATTATAGGATAACATGTTTTGGATGACCACTATTTTTGAGATACTCAACTAGGCCCTCATTACTGACCAAAATTTGAGGGAATCTGATGGGGTGATCTAGGACAGTTCAACACCCATACATGTCAGTGGATCTTCTATCCAAAGGAAGAAGCATTTTGAGGTTTCTCATGGGGTAATAGAAATAAGAAAACTCAAATTGAGAACTTCCTTATATTTCACCAATGAAGGAAACTGGGGCACATGAAATCCAAGTGTATGTGAGATCCAGTAGAGTATAGTGGATATGATAGGATGATCCGTATTCAGTGCTTTTACACAACTTTTCCACTAGTACCTAGAAAGAGTGGTTTTATAATGATTTCCTGCTATGGAGAGGGACCGGTAGTATTTCTCCAGAAATTTAGCTGGAATAGAACTGACTGCTCAGGATGAGGTGGTGGTTGAGTTAGAGGGAACCAGACTCAAGATTCACAACACCAGTAGAGAGGGCCTACTTAGGACATAAGGTTGTCTCTTAGGGCCACAGTATGGGCGAATTACATCCAGTGAAACCTATGCCAGAGGAGTAGAGTGCCAGACCATCTACTGTTTGAGGTACTATTCTAGTGGTCACCACTCTAGTGTCTACTTTATTTTACATAGGGATGTCACACTCTTTTATATCTATGGAAATTCTGGGGAGTTTGGGCCTCAAGACCGAATAATTCTGTTGAATTACGACACTCAATACCCTACTGGGTATCTTATCAGAGAGTGTTCACTAATATAAGGAATTTCTCATTGATATAGGTGGATATCTTTTCATGTGTAATATCTTCCTCATCTATATGTTAGTGTTTAATGTAATTCTTGAAATGGATTGTTTAGTTTTCTATCAATACCATATTGATTGTTATCACCGAAGGGAGACATTAACATCAACAGGGGGTGGTATAAATATACACAAGGGAGAATGGGATGTTCATGCATCTTGAGATGGAATTGAGAATTAGGGGTTGAGAAGAGTGACCACCCATATTTCTAGTATTTTATTAGATGATCATGAGTTATGTCCTACTATTTTTCCTCCTATGGTTGATCCCTTTAGAGATGTATTCCATGATGAATTTTTTGGGACACCTTCAGTGAGAGAGGTTGAATTCACCATTGATCTAGCACCTTGAGTGAAAAATTTCTATTCCACCTTATAGGATGGAAGTTATGGATCTTATAAAACTCAATAATTAGTTGGAGGACCTATAAGTTAAAGCTTTGATCTGACCTAGAACTTATCCTTAGGGTTCGATGAACCCTTTTCCTAAGAATCTGTATAGTACCCTCAATATTTTTATGGATTATTGATGGTTGAACCAACTTATGATCAAGAACATGTATCCACTTCCTTTAATAGATGACCTCTTTGATTAACTTTGAGGAGCAAGGGTGTTTTCAAAGATTGATTTGAGGCCGAGCTATCATCAGGTGCGTGTCAGGTCATTAGACCTAAATTATATATATTTCCAAAGTAGGTATGGAATTTATGAGTATTTGGCAATGTTGTTCGGTATTAAGAATGTTCCAATTATTTTCATGGATCTATTGAATCAGCTTTTATTCCCGTATCTCGATTTATTTATGGCAGTCTTTGTAGATGAAATCTTGGTGTATTATTATACTCTAAAAAACTATTCCAAACATCTTGATATTGTGCTGGATACATTGATATAGAACCATATTTATGAAAATTTCACCAAATTCCACTTTTGTATTTAAAAATTCCACTTCCTGGGTCATATCATCTTGGAGTTGGGATTATCAGTAGACCTAGATAAAGTGAGAGCTATTATTTCCTTGGAGTAACCTAAGAGTTTCTTTGATATATGGAGTTTCTTAGGGCTAGTTAAGTATTATTTATGCCTCATATAGGATTTCTCATTCCTAGAAGCACCTCTTAAGAGATTTAATAAGAAGGGTGTGAAATTCATATAGCCAGAATCTTTTGGGACATTATTTATAGTGTTGAAAGGAAGTTTGAATTCAATGCTGATTCTTATTCTTCTAAAGATTGGTAGGATATATACAGTTTATTATGAAGCACCTGGTGTCAGGACGAGAGTAATTATGGTGCTGGATGAGTGAGTCATGGCATATGGGTCTCATTAGTTGAGGTCTCATGAGTAGAATTAACCAATGCATGACCTTGAGTTAGTAGCTCTTTTTCATTCTTTATACTATTGGAGAAATTATTTTCTTAGGGAGAATTTTTTAGTATTCACTGATTATAAAAGCCTCAAGTACATCTTTACGCAGTATGATATGAATCTCAAGAAGTAGAAATGGGATAAATATCTACAGTTCTTATATTTCAAGATTTCCTATATTCATATGAAGGGAAATGAAGTAGTCGATGCTATGATCCATAAGGCTAAAAAACATGTGGTTTTGGAGGTTAGTGGTGAGTGGAAGCTTATGGCCTTTTTTTTCAGAGATGCATGTTGAGGTTTAAGAAGATCGAAGTCAGATAATTATCTTTTCTTTATTAGTAACCTCTAACCTTTTGAAATGCGTAAAGATGATGAAACCTTCAGATCCTTAAAGCCTATTCCCAAGAGAGAGTGTTTTAGATGAGGATTCATCTTTTGGTTGGACTGTGGAAGAGGATGAGGCCTTACACATACATGTGTTTTTGTGGGTTATAGTAGACATATGAGAGGAGTTGATGTGGGAATTTCATTCATTAGCTTGGGAAGAACATACCAGATTTACCAAGATGTATTGCAACTTAAGTTACTGATATTGATGGTTTGGTATGAAATAGGAGATATTCAAATTTATTAATTAGTTTTATTCTTATTAGTAGGTGAAGGAGGAACATAAACCACCCACTGGACTCTTACAAACACAGTCTATTACTGAGTGGAAATGGGATGATGTCACCATGAAATTCATGACATGTTTTCCTAGATTTCCTCATAAAAATTACACAGTTTGGGTAGTAATTGACTGATTGAAGATGTTCTTGCACTCATTACCTGTTCAGAAGACCTTTTAAGTAGACAAGATAGGGAGGATATATGTCAAATAGATCATATTCCTTCACAAAGCTCCATGTTATATCATATATGAAATAGATTCTCATTTCACATTGTGGTTTTGGTAGGGGTTAAAATAAGCCTTATGTACACATGTGTTTTTGATCATGTCCCATAACCTTCTGACTGATAGACAGTTAGATCACATAATTCATGTGTTTAAAGACATGATCCATGCATGTGTCCTTGACTTTGGGGTTTATTGAGAGAATCACATACATCTATTTGATTTATCTTATGATAAAAGTTTTCAAACATCCATCTAAATGGATCCTTACGGGGGATTATATGGTATGCCATGCCAATAACCTCTATGTTGGTTAGAGGCAAGAGAGGCAGCTCTGTTGGGACCATATATCATCTAGGAGACTTCATACTAAGTCTAGTTAATCATGAATCACATGTTGATATCTTAGTGTAGGAAATATTCATATTCCAACCTACATCGATGAACTTTAGAGTTTGAGGTTTGGTATTGAAGGACCCTAGGTCACCCTGAGGGGGGGGGGGGGTGAATCAGTGTGTTAACATTTTCTACCGTTTATTGGATCTTGTTACCACATTGGTAGGAACTTAATTAAAGATGTATGATGGACATGTGAAGTAATTAAAACATTCACTTGAAGAAGGAAAACACAACACTTTTACTTGGTTCACCACTAAGGGATACTTCTAAGGATCATACACTGACAGGTTTCCGGTTGTACCTAATTACAATAATCTTCACAAGTTGTGGATTACAAGGTTCAGGTACAATCACTCTGTCCTAAGCACACTGCCTTTACAAAAGTTTAGGGACATCTCACTTCTTCCCTCAGATCACTTCTGTTGACTCCCCCCGAATCACTGCACTAGGTGAAGTCACACTCAGTTTATGGACGGAAAGGTCCCTTCAATGGATAGGCATGGAAATCTTTGTCTCCTGGTCAACATGAGACTTTTCTTGCATCGAGGTCCAGAGTTGATTCTATTTAATGTTCAATATTCTTCTCTAGTGTAACACCCAGATGTAGAAAGACTTCTTATTCTTCTTGACCTGAACCAAAAATTCTTTTGTGATAATTCAAACAATGAAAAATGGATCAAAAGGTATCATCAGAATCAACCCTTCTTATTCCAGGTATGCATGTGACCATGCATGTGGCAATATATATGTGCTCTTACTTTTCACTTCTTTAGAAACATGCACCCTTGGTTTAGGATTATTCTCTTCAAAGTCTTCTTGTATGCATGTGCAGGAATGAATACGTGTACATCCTCTTCTATTCTCTTCTGTGAAGCCCCCAAATGGATATGGTTCCATTAATCACACATGTGACTTCCTTTCCCCTTCTATTTATTTTCTGTTCTTTCTAGTTGGTT
Organism: Viscum album; assembly: GCA_963277665.1. Taxonomy (NCBI): domain Eukaryota; kingdom Viridiplantae; phylum Streptophyta; class Magnoliopsida; order Santalales; family Viscaceae; genus Viscum; species Viscum album. The sequence continues at coordinate 385,197,776 of OY728137.1, forward strand.
CAGATGTACTTACAACTTATGTATGTACTTCTTCAAACTATGTATAAGAATATATACATGCATTTACCATCACCATGCACAATCTTCCTTCTCCCTTCCTCAACACACACTTGTTCACTTTGATTTGCTTATATTTATATGTATGTGATTTTATTCAAACATCAATGTGTTAATTTTGGTATGGCATGGTGTTTCTTATTTTCCTTGTTTACACCATAAGTATAGAGTTATTTTATGCACAAGTGTGCTTGTATCCTCCGTGAACTAGGATGATTCGTGACCCCTCCTAACGCTAAGGATGCAAGGGATTCCCTCGCACATGAAGTGAAGATCTCCTTCGTGTACCAAGTGGTATGTGGTTCTGTTGGTTTGAAGGACCTCATCTTTGTAGAACCAAAACAGTACGCAGTACAATTTCCTCACGAACCTAGAATGGTTCATGGAAACTCTCTTCGTGAACCTAGGACAGCTTGCAGGTCTCCTACCTCGCATACCGAAGTGGTACATGGTTCACTTTGTTTCCAACCACAGTGGTATGCGAGACTTATCTTCATAAACCGGAATGGTATGCAGGTCTTCTCTTCCCCGTGAACCAGAATGGTATGTGGTTCTCTTCACAAGACTAGAATGGTTCTTGGATCATGCTTGACCCTTTTGGACTGGAAGAATGAAGAGACTCTATTTCTCAAAAACAAGAGCTCTCTAAGTCTTGGGAGAGTAACATCTTCTCAAGTCGGTGGGCCTCTTTTAATGGGTAAGATCATATCTTTTCTACATCCAAAATCCGCACTATACGCACATCAAAATTCTACCTTGAATAACATAGATTTTCAATCCTTTAAAATCTTTAAACCCACGTGGAGATACGACACATATATTGTGTGTTTCATTTTTCAAACTCACAGCCTTCTCGCTGATCGTTCATTTATTCAAGATGGCATGTATCATTTTTTTGAATCCCTGCTCAAATCCATGTTTCCTTGGAAACTTCATTTTACTCATCCAATCGCTTGTTATTCGTTTCATTTGCATGCATGAAAATGTAATTTCATAAATGGAATCATGATAGTCAGACAATAAAAATGGGATTGACCAGAGCTCAAATTGTGGCTGGAGTGGCAAGATCATAATTTAGATAAATCCCCTAGCTCGCGAGTGCAACAAATTTTCAGAGGTTGAAGATGAAAAAGGTCAAGAGATCAGATAAAACTGGTTGAATCATGAACTGTGCAATCAGATGGACAACCTTGATTAGAACACAGGATGTGGGATGGAGAATGTGGATGAGATCAATCATGAGATCAGATGGAAGACATGGATCACTTTCATGTTTTTAAAATTCCATCCCACATCAAAACACCCCAATGTTTTCTCACGGTTTACCAATCAATTACTGGTAGCATCAGCTTATAATTCTCCTCCTCCCTCCATGGTACTTCCTCGTACCATGTTAACCCTGTGGGGGTGCTCTTAGTGCCCACTCTTCTCCTCGAGCGCACTCCTAACAGCCACACTGCATGGGTTCGCCACCGTTCAGCACTTGCAGGCTTATACACGGCCCACACACACCCTACCTCATGCGGCGATGGCCTTGAGGGCTTCCCTCAAGCACGGTTGACCCCTCAGGTCCCACATGTTCTTGAGGTGAGGACCTCGCCTGGCCTCCATGGAGGGCCCATTTATTTTTGGTAAAGGAAAATGAATAAAATAACTACTTAGTGTAAAACTAAGTGTTTACAAATATAAAATGCCAAACCACCATTCTAAACCTCCTCCACAACTTCTTCTTCTCCTTTTCTTTTACTCCTTCCAAAGAACACTCCAACCTTACTTAATTGTTGTAGACAATGTATCACTCATGATACACATATATGAAATTTAGGATCAAGCTCAACCAATGTCTAGTTTCCATTCTCCATTTTACTTAGGAGAGTTCCTTCCTTCATTTTGACCATCATTGATATCCATTGAAACTCATTGACAAGAAATACAATCTTTAAATACTAAGTGGTCCCAATAATCTCACCTTTGTGTTTGTTGTCAATACTTCCACATTCTCTAAAATGAGATTGTTAATGTCAAAATGATCTGCTCTCTCTCCCTTCCACTTTTCAACTTTCATTTCACTTATTCTCCCCTATTGATAAGAAATACAAAGTTCATGGTAAATAGGGCATCAATCCATTCTTAATCAATTGTTCCATAAATAATTTATCTTTAAGTCTACTTGAGAAATGATTGACATTGAAAATAATAGGATTTGATCTAGACAACAAAGTTTTACATTATCCCCTGACCATGATACCTCATGTGATGATAACTCATGTAATTGTCTTCAAGGCCCTTTCCACTTTCATTCCAGGATGAGGATAATAAATGTGATATGAGATTATCAACCTAAAACTCTTGATCTCACTTCAACAAACAGATTAAAAACATTAAAATGCAATGGGTAGGATAAGTGTCCTTGGGGAACTTCCATTCTTCTTATGTCACTGATTAACATTATTAATCCCCCTTTGTAAAATAATTTTATTTTGAGTAACCAAGGTTGAGAGATGACATACCATTGACAATGAGATGATCCTCAGACAATCTTCAGAGTAGTTGAATTTAATACCAACTAAAGTTGATACTTATTGCTATAATAACTTTGATATCTTATTCATGTGTCTCCCCCTCAAGGGAACACTTCTCAGGTTCTCCCCCTGAGTGCTTGCTTCACCTTCAGTTCCCTGTAAGATTAGTACAATACACAAAGTGTTAAGGGAATAAGGTGGATCCTCCTTGCTTCTTTAATATGAGATAAAAGGCTAGGATTATTTTCTCAACCAACATACTCTATTTGCTTCACTCCTCATACTTTCACATTTGATCTTCAATTATGAATTTGGTTGTGTAGATCTCAATATTTCTTCCAACTCTTTGTGTGTGAGTATTCTTTATTCATGAGATTTTAAATTACTAGAATCTCCTGGTGCAACTTTCATCTTCTTGAGGAATTATTCTTAGGATGGAGTAAATCCACTGTAATTCTTAACTGTGTAACTAGCCTTGTTTCACCTCACACATAAGACTTTTCTATCATCATGTGGAATATTTTTATTTCCTATTTCACTAGCCTTAGCTTCTGCATCTACTTTTATTATCATTATTTACAAATATTTAGGCCATATAACCAATATGTCTCTGGAAAAAATGGCAGTAAGTTTGGATTTTCCACATGGACTCTTTAGAGTTTCATTATTTTTAGGAATTATTTTCGATGAACTACTCTACAAATTATTGGATTTTGAATCCAAAGACTTATCAACTTTCATTCTTGGAGTCTTCTTGGGAGGCTTTTCTTTTGAATTATTCTTCTAATTTCTTCCCAAGGTAGATTATTGTCTCTTAGCTGGCTTCTGTGGTCTTTTGATCTTATTAGCTCTAGATATGTGTTGAGATAAGCATGCTCCGTTCTTGTGACCACTACCATTGCATAAATCACAGATAATGTCTAGCATTACAAACCCGTTTCCAGTATACAGATGCTTTTGGATCTGTCTATGTTTCTTCTTATTCTTTGGATTTTACCCTTTTTACAAAGTCTTTCTCTGTGCTTTTTCATTTAAAGTATTGTACCAACAATCTAGTTCACAATTCCCAAATATGTTGCAACACCAAAATTGAACAACAAATATTGTCTTCTTGATATATTTGGTATAATGTTGTTGGACCTTTTTATTAATGTGTTGTGCTCTACTAGGGGAACCATATTCTAGCCTCTTCTTCCTATCCACCCTATCCATGGTGGGGGGTTTCTTCTCCTCACCTTTCCTCATCGATACTTGTTTAGAATTTTTCTTCCAACCAACACTTTTAGAAGAAAAATATTTAAAAACAATTTTACAAGTTGGTATGGATGGTAACTTCACTTTCTAAGCTACTTGTGATAGATCAATGAGTGAATTCATGATCTTATTATCACATGTTGGAGGTATATTGGATTTAGAATCCCCCAGTTAACATTGAGTACCACCAGAAACTATTTCATTCTTTTTTGAAGTCTCAATATGTGTCTTCTCAAGATCGGTCAACTGGGTTTCCAGTTTTAGACATTCTGTATTGAGGATGATCTTCTGATCTTAAATCATGATCATCTTCTCATCATAAACATTTTTCAATCTTTCAACCCCATCTTCATGTAACTTAACTTTGGTTTGTAACAATGAGTCAATTTCCTTGATTTTCTTGGAAGTTTCTTCCAAATTTAGAACCTTGAATTCAATACTCTTTTTCAGATCATCCTTAAATGCATGGATCTTTTCTTATAGAGTCTTATTGACTCCCTCTTTCTCTTAAAAGGATTAAATTTTTCTAGAGATCTTATAAAATTCTTATACTTTCTTTTCCAAGGCTTTCTCCATATTATTATCTTATCTTCCCAGTCAGATGATCTCATCCTACATACATTGAAATATTCTACAAATATCAACAAATCTTTCTTTATGAATATCATGCATATAGGTTCTTAATTTCTCATGATCACCTGAAAATGAAATAGAAGTGTCTTATTTTTCTCTGGTTGAAACCTAAGCCACCTTCTCTTTACTTCCCAATACTGTTATTTATTCATTATTAAAAGGGAATGTAGAACCAGATAATGCATATTATTTGGACATGAGAGACTTATTCAACTGATTATTCTCTTTCTTTTTTCCTATTCATCATGGTCTTGTTGGGAGTATATTTCTTCTCAGAGATAACTGAAGTTTCACCAAGAATACTCTTCATTGTTGACTCAGGAAACAAAACCGAAATCCTTTTCTGAATAGAATTACTGAAGAGTAACCAACATATATAAAACTTTGGCCTCTGATACCAATTGAAGGACCCTAGGTCACCCTGAGGGGGGGGGGGGGTGAATGAGGGTGTCAAATTTCTCTCGCATTTATTTGATCTTATTCCCACGTTGGTAGGAGCTTAATTAAAAATGTATGATAGATATGTGTAATAATTAATATATTCACATGAAGAAGAAAAAAAAACAATTTTACTTGGTTCACCACTAAGGGCTACGTCCAAGGATCATATGACAACAGGTCTCTGGTCGTACCTAATTCCACTAATCTTCGTAAGTTGTGGATTACAAGGATTGGGTATAGTCACTCTGTCCCAGGCACACTACCTTTAAAAAAGTTCAGGGATAGCTCACTACTTCCCTCAGATCACATCCATTGAATCCCCCTCGCTCACTTCCCTGGGTGAAGTCACACTCTTTTTTATGGACGTGAAGGTCCCTTCAATAAATAGGCATGGAAATATTTGTCTCCTATTCAACATGAGACTTTTCTTGCATCAAGGTCCAGAGTTGATGTTATTAAATGATAAATATTCATCTCCAGTGTAACACCCAAATGTACTAGTACTTATTATTCTTCAAGACCAGAATCACAAATTGTTTTGTGATTATTCAGACACTGAAAACATTTCACAAGGAATCATCAGAATCAATCCTTCTTCTTCCATGTATGCATGTGACCATGAATGTGACAATATAGATGTGATATTCCTTTTCACTTCTTTAGACACATGTACCCTCGGTTTATGATTCTTATCTTCAAAGTATTCTCATATGAATGTTCATGCATGAATACATTAAATTATTCTTCTACTCTCTTTCGTGAAGGCCGAAAATGGACATGGTTCCATTAAGAAAATACGCGACTTCCTTTCCCCTTTTTTTTTCTTTTCTTGCCACTTGATTCGAATGTACTTACCCCTTATGTATGTACTTATTAAAATTATGTATAAGAATATATACATGCATTTTCCATCACCATGAAAAATCTTCCTTCTCCATTCCCCAACACACACTTGTTCACTTTTATTTTCTTATATTTATATGAATGTGATTTTATTCAAACATTAATGTGTGCATTTTGGTATGGTGTGGTGTTTCTTTTTTTCTTTTTACACACCATAATTATATATTTCTTTTATGTACAAGAGTGCTTGTATCCTCTATGAACTAGGATGATTCGCAACCCCTCCTTGTGCTAAGGATGCACGGGCTTCCCTCACACACGAGGTGCAGACCTCCTTCGCGTACAAAGTGGTACGCGATTCTATTGGTTTGTGGGACCACATATTCGTAGAACCAAAATAGTAGATGGTACTATTTCCTCATGAACCTATAGTGGTTTGCAAAAACTCTCTTAGGGAACCTAGGATTGTTCTCAAGTCTCCTACCTCACATACCGAAGCGGTACGCTGTTCACTTCTTCACCAACCACAGTTGTACGTGAGACTTCTCTTCATGAACCAGAATGGTATGCGGGTCTTATCTTCCTCATGAACCAGAATGGAATGCTATTCAATTCATGAACGCAGAACGGTTCACAAATCGTGCTTTCTTCTTTTAGATTGGAAGAATGAAGAGACTCTGTTTCTCAAAAAAAGTAGCTCTCAAAGGCTTGGGAGCAGTAGCATCTTCTCAAATCGGTGGGCCTCTTTTTATAAGTAAGATCAGATCTTTTCTGTGTCCAAAATTTACACTTTAAAATTCTTCCATGAATAACAAATATTTTCGGTTCTTTAAAATATTCAAACCCACATGGAGATATGTCGCATATCTTGGATGTTTCCTTTTTCAAACATGCAACCTTCTTGCTGATCATTCATGCATTCAAGATGGAATGTATCATTTTTTTTGAATCCCCCCACGAATCCATGTGGCCTTGGAAAATTCTTTTTCCTTGGCCAATCTCTTGTTCTTTGTTTCATTCGCATGCATGCAAATGTAATTGCATGCATGGAATCATGATAGTTAGATGATCAGAATGGGATTGACCAGAGATCAAATGGTGGAAAGAGTGGTGAAATCATCGTTCAGATGGAGATCCTGGTTCATAGGCACAACGAATGTCTAGAGGTTGAAGATGACAACATTCAAGAGATCAGACGACGCTGGTTGAATCCCGAACGACGTGATCAGATGGAAGACCTTTATTAGAAGACATGATGTGGGATGGAGCGTGCAGTTGAGATCAGTTGTGAGATCAGATGGATTACATAGATCGCGTCAGTGTTTTTAAGATGTTGTCCCACATCGAAATGCCATGACATTTTCTCTCGGTTTATCAATCAAGACGTGGCAGCAACGACACAGAATTATCCTACTCTCTCTATAATACCACCCCGTACTGTGTTTACCTTGAAGGCACACTCTTAGCAACCACTTTTCTCCTCGGGCATGCTCCTAGCGCCCACATTTCACAGTTTCACCACAGTGCGACACCTACAGGCTTATACATGACCCGTGAACACCCTACCTCATGCGGGGCTAGCCTTGAAGGCTTCCCTCGAGCACGATTGACCCATCAGGTCCCGCACGTGCTTGAGGTGAGGACCTCAGATGGACTCCATGGATGCCCCCTTCTTTTTTGGTAAAGGAATATGAATAAAATAACTACTTAGTGTAAAACTAAGTGTTTACAAATATATAATTCCAAACCACCATTCCAAACCTCCTCCACAACTTCTTCTTCTCTTTTTATTTTACTCCTTACAAATAACACTCCAACCATCCTTAATTGTTGTAGACAATGTATCACTACTGATACACATATATGAAACCTAGGATCAATCTCAACCAATGTCTGGTTTCTATTCTCTATTTTACTTATGAGAGTTTTTTCCTACATTTTGACCATCATTGACATCCATTGACACTCATTGATAACAAATACAATCGTCACATACTAAGTGGTCCCAATAGGTATTAGGTTTTCTTACATGTATTGACCAAGTTGGACCATCAAATGTTTTGAAGGTAGGGCAATATTTCTCCTCGATTCATTGGACCCTATTAGGTTTTCGAGTGAATCAGACTAATGGGTTACTAGATAGAAACTCTATAGAGATACCAGTCTATGCATGGTGTTTTCACATGTCTCAGCTTCACCAGCATTATCCAACCCCTATGAATTTTTCCATCCTAATGAGGTTGAGTTAGATGTGTATGCTTATTTTGAGGAATAACCGGTTCATATCATGGATCAAATAATGAATACTCTCTGAGGTAGGTTAATTACTTAAGTACATGTCTTATGGAAGCAAAAATGAGTTTAGGATGAGACCTAGGAGAGGGAAGCCAATGTATGTGCTCAGTGGCCAAAGATTTTCTCAGATGATTCCTCTTTAACTTCATAAGTCCAAATTGGGGTCAAGTTTCTTTAAAGAGGGGAGGTTGTAAGAACCTACATTTATAGAGAGGTACAAATCCTTTTTTTAAATTTGGTCAAACCCTCATCCAGTTTTTATTTTTAGGTAAAACTCAATGAATTATCGTTAGGTTGGGTCAGTTTTATGTTTGGAAGAAAGAGAAAGTAGCATGGGGGGATGGAGTCTAGCTTCATAAGAAATACATGACATGTATTCATTACATTGCATATAATGAATACACGATGTGTATTTGGTATCTCTATACCCCCTTCACATGTAATTAATGGGTTTCTCCTAGAGGGTAAAAACCTAACCTTTAAACATCATGTAAAGATCACACACAGTGTAAATGCCCTAGATAATTTTTTTAAATCAATATTGGGCCTCTTATTTTTCACAGAGGCCTTATTTTTCCTACCATGCATAGCAGAATCCATGCAAGGAGCTCCTACACACAAAGACCTTGCTATTTTGATAACTCCTCCAACCAAACTCTATTTTCTTCACTTTCAATCATGTTTGATACACTAAGGTAAGCTCTCCACTCCTCTTCCTTTCTATTGTGGTTTATATCACCATTATTTGAGCTATTTTAGTGTAAGATAATATGCCCTATTCTCAATTCATTGGTATATTATTTAATTTTATTCCATTATTCTTTGATTAAAAGGATGATACTAGATGAGTGGTTATACATGAACCTAAGATAGGTGGTCCAGTAATCTTCCCTAAAAGTTTGGGCATTTTTATAGTTTTGTCACTGTGCCTCATGTCGAACATTTCTTCACAATGCCTTAAAATGACTTTCCTCTTTATAAATTAACTAAACAATGATGAAATACTACTATAGAATTGTATTAAATTATTTGAGGTTTACTACCTCTTTGTTACCACCCCTTTGGATGTGTTGAATGAATTTCCTTCATTGAGTGAAATATTTAATTGACCCAACCACCATTTAAGTGGTATGATATGACTCTAAAATGGATTTTCCTTATTTTATAATTTTAAATGGTTTATTTGAATTGAATGGAAATGGGTGGAAAGGCCACACTAAGTGTTCCATATTTATAAAAATGAATTATAAGAATTATGTCACCCATGGTTAGTTGGTTTGGATGTTTATAAATTCTTTAGAGGTAGTCCATTATTATTATTATTATTATTATTATTATTATTTGACCATGGATATTGGTCAATAGAAAATGGTTAAGTTATGTTTTGAGCTAAGAATTTTACAATCCCACACGTTGGGTGTTAGGAATGCCATCTCACACCATTTACTAAACTTGGAAAATGGGAATGACATTCCACATTCCCTTTACTTGGATTTTGGGAATGATGACTCACCCCACTATCTCAAATGACGAGCATGATGTCACAAATTCATATGATATTCAAGGATTATACCCTCACTGGAGTCTATAACTCATTAGACTAGTCATTGTCACCCAAGTTTCTCCCTAAGACTAGATAACACCTAGTATCATGTATATGCCTATAGATGTCCTTAAATATATAGAGTATATACATGTATACATACTATATATCATTACTTATATATAGAGTATATACATGTATATAGAATTATTTTGGCCTATACTGAAGTAGGTAGAGTCTTCAAGGTATCATTCCAGAACCTGAGCTGACTAGTATTTATTTTCTAGCATTGTTTATTATCCTTTATACCTAAAAAACTACTATTCTATACACACTCAATGGATTATTATAGACACTATTGGTGGTGGCCTACTGAGTTTATCTCACACCCTACTCGGAACGAATTTTGTACCTGAGTAGACATCATGATTGTAGGTGTGGATAATGGAAAGTGCCCTGTCACAGATTCTTGATCTATTTTACTTGTAGTATGGATCATGGGAGCAGAGGACTGAGCGCATGCTCGTGATGAAAGTGGATCCACCTTTTGGTATTTTTTACATTGTGTATAGCATGTTATATATTCCTATCCCACGTATCCCCTATAAACCCCTTTTTTCACATCAGCATGCCATGAAATCATTTTGTATATGACTCAGCCAAGTGATTTTGATTATTATTACTGCTTGGATGTTTCCTATTTCATTGTGTATATTTATTGTATATTCTTTTACTTTGTTTTTGGTTTTTTATATGCTTACTATATTGATTATCTCTATTTGTATATGCCATTACACTATGATATGAGGGTATAGTCTCCCCACCATACTACCTTAGATCCTCACTCCGAGTCGGCAACCTTTTGAGTATGAGGAGGCGTGCTTGAGGCGATGTGACCCACCGACTCAGGGAATCATTTAATAAATATTAGGTCAGGATGTTAAACCCACTCTATAATGGTAATTGTAATAACATCTCTTCTATAAATCCCTTTCACCATAAGGCATCTACTGTGATGAGATTTTGGGAGACCAATTCCATCAATTCCTGATAGGCAATCGGTACAAAATTCAATAGATTATTCATCAATATATCACTCTACAATAAAACCTTATGGACAAATTTTATTTTTGATATACCCTTTTAAAATATTTTTATACCATTCAATGAGGTATATTCATATATAATGTACAAAGATACATAATTGGATCTCTCTAACCATGTAAACAATCAGGTGGACCATTATATCAAAAAAAGATGGTGGTAAGAACATATCCAATTCACATAATATGACTACAATTTTATTATTCATGATTCAAAGTTTCACTAGGGTTTATAAATTTACTACATATTTCTTCAAAAAACCAGAAAATTCAGGTCAATGTATGTCATACATTTTTATGTTGAATGCAATATAAATATATAAGAATTAAATATTGTATAGAAACATGACACTCATGTGATTTTAGACACTATAACTTCAAATTATTAATTGACATGACATTAATTATATTTGATGAATATGCCTCTAGAAATTTGATATAATTAATAATGTTGAAAAATTGAAAATTTTCTTATCGGGATAGAGTGTAAGTTACCAGAGAAAGAAATTTTCATCTTCGACTCTTCATAGGTGCCAACTGTTCCCTTATCCCCATATCAATCATGTCCAACCTAGGCTTAATTCCATATTTTGTTTTCTTTGGTACATTTATTAACATTCCAATAACAACATCACATATATTTGTTTCTATATGCATGACATCTTAAAAATGTCCAACATAAAAACAATTCTAGTACAAAAATTCGAAGAAAATTAATTTTTTTTCCAATGTGATTTCATAAGATTTTTTGATAATTTTTTACCAAAATTTGTCTCAATTTCTTTTACTTTCTAAAACTGTTGACCACCCATTAGTGGGGATGTTATTGTACAACGTTCTATATTTCCATCAAATGATGTCATCCAGGATTGGTATTTATTTCATTGGGATAAAAATTTGTGGCTTCTTAAAAACAAAATCTTCAATGAATGTTTCAACCTAACTTAGTGTGAACATTATTAAAAAATGGGACACCCCAATATTAATTTAATGTTATATCATGACAAATTTAGAATAGTAGGAAAGTCATTTATTGTCCTATAAAACATCGATCTCAATGAGAATTATTCACTTTTATGTACATCATACAATGTAACACCTATATCTCACATTAATTTTATATTTTAATCAATATTGATAAATAGAAATCAATATCATTACCAGGTTATTTTGTTTTAGATATAAGTAGAGACAACATAATGTATTTGTGATTCATGTATAACCATAGTGGAAAGTTATAATTTACCAACATAATAGGCCATGTATCATCAGTAATAATTTATACACCAAAATTATTTATTTATTATATATATAATACAATATAAAGGTTTCTAGGATCATTTACAAATTTAGGATACTCATATTAAATTTTCTTACACTAAGGAGAGTCCGCTAGGTGGTGTAGTTTCCCATCTTCAATTTCTGTATCTACACGCCATGCCAATTTTTTAGCAGTTTCCTAACATCCATATAATCTTATAAACCTTTTGATAATAGGAATATACCATAAAGCTTTATAAGGAATTGATTCATCTTTCTTGTATCAATCTATGCCACACTTTGAGAATTTTATGAGTGATTCATGGTTCTTGAAAAACAAAATATAATCATTCCGAAAATCATGCATTTTTTAGAGATCATATCCATTGAATGCAACATTATCATAGAATTATATGTTTGATAAGGAAGCTCATTTTATTCTAATATCATATCATTCATGATAATAAGTAGTTTTTAAAACAAGTGTTTCTCTATCTGTTACTATCTTTAAAATCATATAACTTCAATATAACTGACAGTGTTGTATATTTATTACAAACGATATAAAATGGTCGGTTTGAACAATTATTTAACTTATAATTTTTTTTTGGACAATTATGAATGTCATCATAAATTTACATTATCATTTCTTCCATATGATCTCCATAATCATTTACTCCGGTATTCATATCAAATGATCCATAATTGGTTGTATCATCCCAATTAATATGTACATTTAGTTTTTGTGTTTTTAGTCCAACATTTATAACTCCTATCTAATCTGTGACAAATAAAATGTTATTAAAACTCTTATGGATAAAGTTTTCTTGAATAAAAAAAAAATAAACACAGATAAAGGATTTGTGAATGGTCATATACATGCATCATTATATGCTTGATGACCTCTTTATAACCATCATGATACTACTTTTTCATATGATTAGAATGAATCTATTTTCGATTCACTACTAAAAATATGGCCTTTATCACCACTAGAAAAGGGCATTAATAGTGCTTAAAAAAGAACTATTAATTGAGGCGAAGATAAAGGGGGGTCCCTTTTATCAACGCTCAGAAAAGCACTGATAAAAGGGGTCTTTTATCAGTGCTTTTGAAAATCACTGATAAAAGTTAAAAAATATTAAAAACAATAAAAAAAATATTTTTGAAATTATGGGGGGATTCAACAGCGCCTCACCCCCATGGTAGCCCACGCACGCCCAACTAGCTCTACCCAACCTCACCCCTTTAACGGCGCTAAGTTATTCCCCCCACCTGGGTGCGCAACCTAGCTCCCCTAGTATTCGAACTCGTGAGATGTTTCCTGTGTACCTAAGCCTTTACTACTCCACCATATTGCTTTGATCTTCATTTATTAATATATATATATAGTTATATTTACTCATATATATATATATATATATATTAACATTTATATATTTATATTAATATATATATATAGGTACATTAATATATATATATATCCATATATTTATTTAGTTATATTAATATATATATATATATATATATTAATATATGTATATTTAGTTATATTAATATATATATATATATATATCCGTATATTAATATATATAAATTTAGTTATATTAATATTAATATTTAATCATATTAATATATATATATATATATATATTTATATTAATATATATATCTGTATATTAATATATATTTATATCTATTTATATATATATATATATTTAGTTATAATTTTTAATCCGTATATTTATTTGTATATTAATATATATTTATAAGATTAGTTTTAAATAAATTTATAAATTATGTTTTCTTATGTGTGTTTATAAATAAATAAATAAATAAATAAATAAATACATATATACAACACACATACACATAGATATATATATGAATAAATACATATATATGTGTATCTAAAAAGCTATAGAATGTTAAAACGACCATAACTTATAATCTAGAAGTCAGTCTCAACTCCACAACCAGTTAAATAAAATAAAATAAAATAATCTTCGACATGATATGTGGTACAGGCCTAGAGGACATCCAGATCAGAAGTTATATTTGAATGTTAAAAAATTTGGATATCCGGACTAAAAACTCAGTTTTGGATGCCTTATGGGCCTTTTTTGTCCTAAAAAAATGTGAAAGAAGGTTCTCTTCTGTTATTAGCATGTAGATATCGTCATAAGATTCGATTTAATATGCTGTAGAGCTCAAACGGACTCCTGGATCAAAAGTTATGGTCATTTTAATTTTGAGTTACATTTTCAACTTATTTTAGATATTTTATTAATTTTTTTTATTTTTTTTGTCTTCAAAATGTTATTAAATGAATATTAGTAAATTATAATTAGAAAATTATTAATTAAAAAAAAATTTCAAAAATTTTATACGCCACTTTTACTAAATATCTTATACATTAATTTTATATTTCCATTTATCCTTATCTAAAACATATTTAAAAAATATATATTATATTTATATCAATATAAATATACTTATATATGAATATATTATTTTATATGATTTTTTTAAATATAAACTTTATCAGTGCTTGAAAAAATAATTGATAAATCCCCCCTTTATCAGCGATACTAAAAAAAAAGCACTGATAAAGGGGTCCCTTTTAACAGCGCTAAAAAAGCACTGATAAAGGGGTCCCCTTTAACAGCGCTAAAAAAGCACTGATAAAGGCACCCCCTTTATCAGCACTTTTTTTAGCGCTGTTAAAGGGTGACGCTGTGAAAACCCAGTTTTGTGGTAGTGATTAATATTAATCCAATAATTTTCAATAATATTAATTTTGTATAAAAAATAAATAAATACATATAAGGTATGAATGTAATGTATTTATACATTTATATGTAGACAAAGTATCAGAATTTGAGTGTATGCATGCTCTATTTGGGGAATGGTTACATTGATTGAACATGTTTATGGTCAACACTCTAGATCCATTTATTACATTCCTAAAAATATAAATTATTCCACTTTCAACCCCATTTCAATATTTCATTTGTTTCCATTTTTCAAAACCCATTATTTCCATGCTAATTTTACAATAAAAAACACCATTTTAAATTACATCATAAATCTATTTTCAATAAATCTAATTCTTTTAATTTTGAATCAATTAATATTTTATGTAAAAAAAGGAATAAATTATAAAACTCCTTGAGATACAACTTAAGAAATAAAAATTTATGGAAATTGTAATACACATATGAGAGAAACTTTGATGGAGAACCAACCAATTGATTTCCATGAAAACTGAATTGTTAGAATACAACTAACCTATATCGATCCATATGGAATCTACATAAACCTCTAATAAGAATGAACTAGACCATGCCCAAAATACACAACCGTTCTAAAAACTTATACCCAACCATTTCAATTTACAAGAAGTTATAAAAAATCTAATAATAAAATATCCAGAAATGATAATCCCATAAATTAGTAAAAAAATAAGATCTCTGAATATTTTTAAGGCATGGGGTATTATGAAAAAATTATTTAAATTAGAAAATAATACCATATACACTTATTATGAAATTAATCAACATGATTTTTAAAAATAATCTTCATCCTATTTTAAGGTGCACTCTATATAATGAAAAGGAGGACTGGACACCTTTAGGAGAATCAACAAATCACAACCTCATTTGAATCGGTTCCAATATTTAGTACATTAATTAAATTAAAAACTGAATGGAATGGTCAAATGAGAGGGAGGATATGAATTTCTCAATATAAACTTATCTGTTATATCCTCAATAAAAATAATAAAAACATTCTATGATTAATTAAATTCAGCAGTAAATCATTTGGAAATATAAATGCACCCAAATTGATAGATAAAATGTTGAAATTTAGAAGGAATAAGCTATATATGAAACAAAACAACTCAGATTCAATTAATTAACTAATAATTCATTTTTATTCAAAAAGGTGATAAATAATTTGCTGTTACAAATACATATTCATGAAGAAATGCAAGGAGAAAACAAATTTCTATATACAAAAATGGTAAAAGAATCAAAGAAATCTGAAGCAGTGTTGTTTTGGAGTTGGTGTTTAGCATTATTGAATCATGGGGAAAGCCTAAAGGGAACATGGGTTGTATGGTACATTGGTAAAAAATAACTAAAAATATAAAAATAATTCAATATCGACTGAAAATGAGTAAAAATAATTACATACCTTCGGTTTTTAAAGGGTTGATTCGTCTGAGAACTTCAAGGGGGAGTGGAAGAAAAGGTTTAGTTCTAGAGATATTTAATGGTTCAAATGATTGGGGTTCTCTGTTAGGGTTCTATTTAAAATTCAGCAAGGGGTTGATCAGTGATTTCCAATAAGAAATGAAAAATACATGTTTTAACAATGCTAAATTAAAAAATCATTGATCAAACGTATCTGTATTAATGCTAGATTTTAGCACTAATAAATATAGGTTTTATGAGTGTTTTTTAATTTAACACTAATAAAACCTATATTTATCATCACATTTTGAAAAGTGTTGATAAAAACTATATAAAATCAATTCAAAAATATTAAATGAATATATATTAAAATTGAATAAAATATAATTTTTTTAAAAATTAATTATATTTTCAATGAATAAATAATGTTAAATGTATGAATGTTATATACGAGTGGAATTTAATAACTAAAAATTAATAGACTTCAAAAATATTAAAAAAAGTGAATAAGTTTTATTAATTATTTAAATTATTAAAAAAATTTAAAAATATTATGAATTCATATTAAATATGTACATTACAACCATATTAAAAATATTGAATATATTCATGAATAAATATGTATAAAAAATATTTAAAATGAATAAATTACACAAATATTAAATGAATAAATATTCAAAATGAATAAATTAAAAAGAAAAGTTAAAAAATTATTAACATTATGAGTGAGTAAATAATACTAAATAATACTAAATAATACTAATGAATGTTAAAAAAGAGTGAAATTTAATAAGTAAAAAATTAATAGATTGAAAAAATATTTAAAAAATCAATAAGTTTTATTAAATGTATATATTATTCAGAAAAATTAAAATTGAATATATGTTAAAATGAAAATGAATAAATATTAATTATATAAATTAAAACCATATTAAAAATATCAAATGTTAATGAATGGAAAAGTGTAAATAAATATTAAAAATGGGAAAAATTAAAACAATAATAAATAAAGGAAAAATAAAAATGAATAAATTAAAAAAATGTTAAAAAATAATTAAAATTATGAATAAATAAAATATATAAAAAATGAATAAATTTTAAAAAATATTAAAAAGTAATAAATAGTATATCATAAGTAAAAATATAAAAAATGAATAAAATTTACTCATTAAAAAAATAATATATGTTAAATATATTATGTTAGTAAATAAAATTCTAAAATGACTATTAAAAATTGAATAAATTAGAGATTTATTATGTTTTTTTTGTGTTTTTCAATATAGATTTTCATTAATTACATATTTGTGTGTGTGAAATTAATGTTTCACAAGTTTGATATATGTTAAATTTAGAATAAAAATGAAATTTTATTAAATGTCCATTACTTGATACTTATTAGCCAATATTTTTAATCAATATTAATTTTTAATTATAAAGAATTTTCACTAAATATATGACTTATTTAATATAAATACATATTTTATATTATAAAAATCATTTTGAGTAAATATAATATATATTGATATATATATATATATATATGAATATATTTCTATATTAAAAATAATAAATATATTAATGAATAAGTAAGTATAAAAAATATTAAAAATGAATGTATTAAAAAATTATTAAGTGAATAAATATTAGAAATGAATAAATTACAAAGAAAAGTAAAAAATAAGTAACAATATTAGTGAATTAGTAATATTAAATAATATTAAAGGAATGAATGTTAAAAAAGATTGAAATTTATTAATTAAAAAATCAATAGATTGGAAAAATATTAAAAAAATTAATAAGCATTATTAATTATATAGATGATTAAAAAAATATAAAAATAGTGTATTTTAAAATTAAAGTGAATATATATTAATTATATAAATTATTACCCAATTAAAAGAATTAAATGTCAGTAAACAATCATGTATAAATAAATTTTTAAAATGGATAAAATTATAAAAATATTGAACAAATAAAAATTGAAAATGAATAAATTACAAAAATATTGGGAATAAATAAAATTATAAATGAATAAATAATATGAGAGGATCACGCATCATAGGTGGTCCCAACCAATAGATGAATGACCAATGAAATTTGGACAGGTGAGGGCATTGTTGATGGGGTGTTGGTGGGCTTGAGGACAACGCTTGTGACGATGGAGGAGCATCCACATAATAGACGTACCATGATAATAAGATGACTGTTTATTGGGATTTTGAGTTTGGGCTCTGTGATCCATGTCATGGGATTCGATCCCCACTAGGCCACCATAGTCATGTAATGGGATCTCTCTACCTATAATAATAAGAGTGTCTTTGTTTCAATAAACGGGGGGGCTTCCCTCCCACCTTTATAAAATAATGAATAAATAATATTAAATGAATGAATGTTAAAAATGAGTTAAATTTAATTAAAAAATGAATTATTTGAAAGGATGTTAAAAAAATGAATTAGAGTTATTAATTATATAAATTTTTAATAAATAAAAATGAATATATATTTAAATAAAAATGATCACGTATATTAATTTTGTGAATTACAATTGTATAAAAATATATATTAAATTTTAATGAATACATATAAATAAATATGAAAAATGAATAAAATTTAAAAAATATTAAACAAATAAAAATAAAAAATGAATAAATTTAATATATATATATTAATTTGAAATTAATAAATAGTATATATTAAATATAAATCTAAGAAATGAATAAAATTTTATAATTAAAGACATAAAATATTAAATATTAGATATTAATAACTAAAAATCTAAGGTGATAATATTAACAATTTATTATTTATGTATATATTTTTCTCTATAAAATTGAATTAATTTTGAATATGTACTTGTGAAATTATTGTATGCCGTATTAAGTGTAACATATTTAGTCAATTTTTAAATTAATAAATAAATAGTTATTATTTGATATATATTTAAAATTAATAAAAATTAAATTGACAAAAAAATATTATTAAATGTCTATTAATATTAACTAGTCAATAATTTTAATTAATATTAAATTTTAATATGATTATAAACTATTTTCACTAAATATATGACATATAAATATGATTTATAATACATTATTATTATATAAATAATATTTAATAAAATTATATATACATATATATATATATATATATATATATCAAAATATATTTTTATATGAAATAATTTTTTTAATAATATATAATTTTTATTTTATATGCCACATCTATTTAAATATCTTATATTTTAAGTGTAAATGTATATTTAGTCATATATAAATCATATTTAACAAAATATATTATTTTTTTATGAAAATTATTATATTTTATATTAATATATGATTTTTAATGATATATATATATATATTTATATATATATATATTTAGAGATATCCTTTTTGTCAATGCTTTTTAGCGTTGATAAATGAGTACATTTATCAGTGCTAAAAAAGCAACAATAATTGAATGAAATTATTTGTACTAAAAAAGCACTGATGAAGGTTACCTTTATCAATGATTTTTAGCTAGCACTGATAAAGGGTAGCACTCTTTATCACGGTTTCTATAGTAGTTTATTTGCAAGGGTATATCCATGACCATATGCACCTACTATACAATTAAATATCTCAACATCTTTATCTAGGAGCCCCATTTCTCTCTCTGATGTTTGTGTACCTTCTCATTGACATGAGTCTATTTGAAGTGTCAAAAAGATACATTAGAATCCTTTTAATCATTCTATATCAATTTTATGAAGATGATAAATTTTTGAAAACCCACCATGTATTCCTTATAAAATTTACTTGGCACATCAATCAAACTCTTATCTATCCCTAGCATTGATTATATAAAAAACTGGTTATAAAAATAGAGAAAAAGAAAATTAAAAACTTAACGCTCATTTATTCCCTTAGCAGCTAGCCCCTGGCCCTACACCTTGAGCCATTTCATAACATTAAAAAGTAAAAAAGTTCATATATCTTTTTAACGGTGTTTTAAAACATATTTTCATTTTTTTTAAAATAATTTATTTATAAATATAATTCAAACATATATTAAAAACAATTTTAAAGTGTTTTTGAAAGAAAATATATGTATCATAAAGGAATTTGAATTTGATATTATTAGGTTACCAATAATATTATATTGAATATTAAAAATATATTGATGATGTGTTAAGTTTTACCCCTCACTTATTCTCTATCAATGTAAATAATTCTAAAAATGATTTTTGATGAAAAAAATGTATAAAAACATTATAAAAACTTTGGGTCATGAGGTAGGGTATTTTTTTAAAATCATTGCTACAAACAAAGGATTTATTGATTATTAGAAATTCATAACTGTCTGATGCACTTGTCCATAGTCCCCAGTATACTTTCCCCATTCTCTATTAGTGATATATCTAATATCTAATTTTTTTTATTGTATCTAAATCATAAAGTAAAATTTTTTATAATGAGGCTTATTTTTCTCTATGTCAAGTATTTATGGATTTTTTTCTAATAATTTTTCAAATTTAAAACATTATATCTATATTTAATGAAATTCTATATAGCATTAGAAACATCTCCCCATTCCACACACACCATTAATGGTGTTCTACTCTTCCCAAAAATTTTAGAGGTGTGGACCATTGTTTTTATGACTACATAATTTTTTTCCCATATTTAATTTTTAAAAGTTTAAAATAATAATAATTATTACTACAATTATTTGAGGGTATAATCATAGAAAAAAATACACATAGCCATATGGACCAATTGAGTGAGGCCACCATTCCCCAAAAGGACTGATCCATGCTCTTTGAGTACTTATTGGTGGAATAGAGCACAATTGATAATAATTAAAAATCTATAATATTTTCTACATGATTATTCTATATAACACCACTAAAATGATAACCGAAATATTAAAACTACTATTTCTACAATAGTACCATTATAGTGTGCTCATTAGAGTGAGATTTATACAATAAAATAAAAATGTAAACTTCATTGCTTCTAAAGTGTAGAGATTAGTGGAATTAAGAAATGATGGGACCTTTTATCAATGCTAAAAAATCACTGAAAAATTTCCACAAAGATTGTAAATAATTTTTAGTGGAGTAGTTTCCCAAATACAAAAATAAAGAATAATTTCAAAAAATAAACATTGAAATGAGTATAATTCAAATCAAAATTAAATGAATAGAAATAATAAAAATATATAATTATTCAAAAATTATTTTATATATTAAAATAATCAATTATTATTACAATAGTTATAAATATAACATTTATATAACAAATAAACATAAATAATAACTTATCGATGAATCAATAATCCTTTAAATTTTAACATAAAAAATAAATGTATTTGTAATTGAAGCAAGTCATATATATGTAATAATAAACAATATGTATTTTATTAATAACACTTGATGAATTTAAAACTAATTTCATTTTAAAAAATTATTCTTTATCCATTATAACCACAAAAAACATTGGAATGAAGTGATTTACATTTATATGAGTCACAGATGAATCAATACAAGTTGTCTAAGAGTTTCATGAAATTATGAACCGATTTTCTTAGTTTTGAGCATGTGATAACCATTTTGAACATATATAACACTTAGAAAAAAATTATTTAAGGAATTTTTTCCAAACCATGAGTTTTAATGACATACATTGTAATCTTAGAGCTTACAAATGTATTAACATCCATTATCCTTGATTGTCATGACAATTTTATGATGTTTGTTTAGTTTTAATCACACGACACATCTTTTAAAAAAAATTATCACTTTAAATTTGAAAATGACCACTTTTAGTCCTACCAACCAAACCCTTTGTTGGAATTACATGTGGTTTATTCCTATATGATAAATCAAAGATCATTATCTTAGAGTCTTAGAATAAACCAAACATGTTTTCTTAGCAGTGAGCATGTGATGTGTGTTTTGAACTTCTTTAACAATTAAAATAGAAAAATTCAATCTAGATCATTTCCACCACACAAAACAATATAATCACATATGATTCATTCCTACTAATCACAAATCAATCAATACTATATTTTTGAGAGTTTTATGACATTATAAGTTGGTTATCTTAGTTTAGAGCATGTGATGCATGATTTTAATTATATATTTTTTAAAATTTAGGACACTTATTTTCTATCTTTTCTAGCACACCATTCATCATAATGGCATGAAGTTTATTAATACACTTTAAAAATGAATAAAAAACCATTATCCTATAGTTTTATAAAAAATCAATAATTTTTTCTCAATTTTGGCCATGTAAAATTTGTTTTTAGCTGAAATATTTCTTTTAAATTCAAAATATTCAGTTTGTATCATTATGACAACACCACATGTCAAAATGATATGTGAATTATTATTATAGGTCACAAATTATTCAATGTTGGTTTTCCTAGATTTCTATGACATTTTGAAATTTTTTTCTCAGTTTTTAGTTTGTGCTACACATTTTAAACTATAATATTACTTTTTAATCATAATACAGACAATTTCAATCATTACAAAATATATTTTCAGAATGATGTGTGGTTTATTCCTTTATTTCACACATGAATGAATTATCATTTTTCAATAGTCGAATGGAAATATGATATTTTTGTTTATTTTTTCCATTTGATGTGAATTTTTAACTAAATTATATCTTTAAAATTCAAAACACGCATTTTCAACTATTTCAAACACACTTCTCATCAAAATGATGTTCAATTCATTCATACATGTTATAAGTAAATCTATGATCATTTTCTTAGAGTTTGATAACTAAATAAGTATGTTTTATTGGTTTTGAGCATGTGATTCATATTTTGAACTTACATAACACTTGGAATAAAAAATTTACTTCATGTAATTTCAAAAAAACTATGAATTGGAATTAATTTTAGTTCATTTCTAGTGATTATAAATGAATCTATGGTATTTTCCTACAATATCATGAAAATTGGAGTCCCTTTTCTCAAAATTAATCATGTCATGAAATTTTTTAACATATATAACACTTAAATTGAAATTACATATTCTTGGAAATCTAGAACATACCCCATGTTTGAATAATTTTTGGTTTGTACTAATGGATACCAAATTATATGATACAATTAAAAAAATAAATGGTAGGGAAATACCACTTCAAGGAATTTTTAGTCATTGAGACATATACCAACATTCCCACACATATCTAAATGATTTTTTTTCACCCTTAACAAATTGTTTATCAACAATATTTTAATATTTTTAGAAACACATATTTAAAAAAATAATAAAAAATTATTTTTTATGAAATTGTAAATATTCAAAAATGGAAACATATGATTGATAAATTCAAGGAGATTTTAGTTGTTCAATGGACTACAACATCCTTCATATATTTAAAAATATAGTAATCAAAGTCATAGAGTTTTGGTTTTTTTGGTAATTATAATCAATTTGTTCTGATATATGCTCCAAAACTGCACTATTAATATATATGTCTAAATAATTTTTCATCCATATTAATCCATCAGTTTATTGTTTGTGTTCATTTTCCTTGAACCCTTTATTGACCAAGGATTTATTACCACAATACTAAAGCAAATATGAAAGTTAATGTATATTGTATAACCTATAATTGAAAGACTACAAAATGAAAAAAATATAACTCATTACTAATTAAAAGTGAACATGATTTTTTGTAAATTTCTTGGATATCCAAGAATTATATCTATAAAATATATCTTTAGACTAATAAGACTGATCAAAATTATCATTTAAAACTCTTAATAAAAAAATTAAAATTATTGAGCACTATATATTAATTTTTTTATCATAATAGTAATTTGAGTATATAGTATTACCTTTGAATGGTAGACATTAAAAGTAACCTATGAACTATTTTATTTTCTTTAATTACTTTGGAAACTTATCCCACTTAACATATAATTTTATATTGTTCCATAATTCTTTATTTTATATAATACTGATGAAAAATTACAAATATAAAAAATCTATCAACTTGTCCTTTAACTTCTAAATTATAATATAAATATCTAGAATAAAAATACACCATTATAATCATAATATAAAAAGTAAATAAATAATTAGATACAATAATTTTAATAATATAAATCATATATACATTTACAATGGAGGATCTTAACCAACCATGCTATAAAATTTTATTTACCATTTTATGACCAATAAATTCATAAATATCTATATTATCTATGTATACTAAAATTAAAAATTAATAAGTATTATATTATTTGAAATATGAATTTACAAGAGACTTTAAAGTCATTAATTATATCCAGTTGGTGTAGAAAAATTAGGATTTGTAGTCCACTTCTGTGATGTAGCAATTAATCCATTTGATATCCATAAACCATCTATTTGTTTCCCATTCCATCAATACCTACAACTGTTTAAAACTTTTTTAGTCATTGTAAAAGATATTGAACATAATATAAGTTAAAAATAACACACCCATTTGTTATCATGTATCTTTAAAAGATTTATTAGTCATACTATGAAAGTTCCAATAGCTTTTTTATTAGAATATTAATATCATCAGTGGGAATAAGTAAATTATAACTCATCACATGAGTTACCAAAATCATAAACCTCACATGTGGTCTCCTCCCACATGGAATCAATGCGCAATTTTTAACATTGATTCCTAAGGTGGAAAATGCAACTGAGATCCATCAATTCAGACCGATTGCTCTCATTAACACGATTTTTAAAATCATAACTAAAATCATTGCAAATAGACTTGCTCCTATTTGCAATAAAATTGTTTCTTGGAACCAGTTTGGTTTTATCAAAGGTAGATCCATTCAAGATTGTATTTGCCTTTCCTCTGAATGCTTTAATATTTTAAATAAAAAAAATAGAGGCGGATGTGTGGCTATTAAACTGGATATTAAAAAAGCTTTTGACACTATTGATTGGAACTTTATCTTTAAAGTGCTAAAAAGCTTTGGTTTTCAGGACCTTTTCATTGACAGAATTAGGATCTTATTTCTTTCAGCTCACATCTCTATCCTTATTAATGGCACTCCTAGAGGGTTCTTTACCTGCTCTAAAGGTGTTCGACAGGGTGACCCTCTTTCCGCTATCCTTTTTGTCATTGCTGAGGATTATCTTAGTAGACTCCTCAGCAGTTTGGCTGATCAAAGTAAGCTTAAACCTATACAGGTCGCTAGAAATATTAATGCCCCCACTCATCTCTTATATGCTGATGACATTATCCTTTTTTTAAAAGGGGACCAAAAGAATATTCAGACTCTTAAGGGTGCCATTGCTCATTATGAGGAGGTCTCCGATCAAGTGATCTCTTGGAATAAATCTTTCATCTTTTTTGGTAAAAATTTTCCTATCGGTAGAAAAAATAATATCACCAATTATTTAGGTATTAAAGAAGGTCGGATTCCCTTTACCTACTTAGGAGTTCCTATTTTCTGGGGAAGACCCAAAGTCAGTTATTTTTCTAATGTTATTGATCAGATTACTAAACAACTCTCCAATTGGAAAGGGAAATCACTCTCCATGGCGGGGAGAATTTGCTTGGTCAAATCAACCATTGTTTCTAAAATGGTTTACTCCCTCATGATTTATAAATGGCCTGCTGGCATTTTCAAGAAAATTAACACCCTTATAAAAAATTTTATCTGGACTGGAAGTATTCTTGAAAGGAAGCTTGTCACCATTCCTTGGAATTCTTGTTGTAGACCTATTGATAAAGGTGGGATTGGCATAAAAAATTTAAAGCTTTTCAATGACGCTCTCCAAGCTCATCTTACTTGGCATATTATTAATTCCACTTCAAAAGCCACTAACTTTCTGTATCACAGATTTCTTTCTAAGCTTTTAAAAGGGAATCTCAATTTCATTAATTCTTCCATCTGGCCATCTATCAGGGACTCTTATCATAAGATCATGGAAAATTCTAGATGGATGGTTAGTGTTAACTCTTCTATTAACTTTTGGTGTGGTAAATGGTATGATAACCCCTTGATCACCTTGTTACCTTCTAGTCATACGCCGGTGGACACTAATCAATCTATAAAAGATGTTCTTCATTTCCATCGTCATGATCTCCCGGATAATATTATGGAAATCATTGATAATCATTCTTTCTCTCCCGATGGTGATTTCTTGGTTTGGGAACTTACCCCTAATGGTGTCCTAGACTCCAAAGGCTTTTATAAGCAGAATTTCTCTCACTTTGATTCTAGTTATAGTTGGGTAAGTCATTTCAATAAACCTTGGATTAAACCCTCCAGGCTTACCCTTATATGGCGTATTTCCCATAATAGATTGCCTACTGATATTATTCTCCAAAATTTTGGGATCCATATTTGTTCTAAATGCCGCTTATGTAACCAACACAGGGAGGATACAGATCATATTTTCCTCTCTTGTGCGACAGCCACTGCATTATGGCATTTTGTCTCTGATCTTTTCAATTTCAGATGCTCTTTTACTGATTCTATTTCTATGTTTCTAATAAACTGCACTAGATCTGACTTTTCTTTGCAGATCAACAACATCTGGTTGGCGGCAGTGGCAGAGCTCATTCATGAAATCTGGTATATTAGAAATGATCTTATTCATAATAATCATTCTTTTAACCTCAATGCAGGAAAATCTCGGATCCTTGTGGCAATCCAAGAGGCTGCTTTTATTCAAAAAGATTGTTGCAACAACTCAGTTGGAGATTTTGAGATCCTTCGTCGTCTTCGTGTTCCTGGAAATTATCCAAAGCCCAAACGCACCTTCGAGGTTTTCTGGCAGGCTCCACTGCAGGGTTGGATCAAAGTTAATGTTGATGGTGCATCAAAAGGCAATCCAGGTCCTACCAGTTGCGGTGCTATTTTCAGAGATTCTGCTAGACAGTGCCAGGGCTGTTTCTTTGTTGGATGCGGTCACTCGTCATCCTTGGAGGCAGAACTGCTGGGTGTCATCCATGCTGTTGATTTTGCTCTTCAAAGAGGCTGGAGGAAATTATGGATTGAGAGTGATTCATCCACCGTCATTCATGCCATTTGGAATGGCAGCACTCATCTGGCCTGGAAGCACACTTCACGTTGGATGAACTGCCTTACCTTGCTCCACAAGATTGATTTTATCGCCACCCATACTTACCGTGAGGCGAACTCTGTCGCGGATGCTCTTGCCAATAAAGGAGTTCACCAGCAGATGACTTGGATGGACTCCCTGCCCGCTGATTTATTTGAACTCTTTGATAGAGATTGTAAAAAAATCCCCTATTTCAGACTCTTGTAACTTTCTTGTCTTTTTTAATAATAATTTGTGCTTTGGTCCTTGACCAAAGCATTAACTTTTTAAAAAAAAAATCATAAACCTCACATAATCTAGCAGTAATAAAGTTTCATGAAGGGAATCAACTTGAATATTATACACAATACCTCTTGTAGTGATTCAATTCATGTGTATGTGTGTATATATAAATTTAAATCAATTTCAACCTAAAATATTTCAAAATAAGGGAATGAATAATAACTATTATATATATAAAAATTATAAAATATTGTGAATAAAATGATTACCTGCAATATGGTAGGCATCTGAGCGGAAACTACCCTAAGAACTTGATGTGTACAAATATGAATCTGTTTAATCATTAACTAATAACCAGTGTTTCATTAATATCTTATTTTGATCCATGATGAGTTCATTTTGTTTGAATAAAAATTCATTTTATATGTTTATTTTTTCCTCCAAGGTTACAACCTTATAAATTATGTCACAATATTCCCTCCCATATTTCATTTATGACCATCCTTTCTTAAATGAGACTCTCCCTCTAATCCATTTTTTTATTATTTTAAAAAATACACCTTAAAGGTTTAGTGGGAACCTTATTAAGGATAAACCAATGACCTACCAATAATAACAAACCATTTAAAAATAGAAAAGCATAGAGGACTAAAAATGATTAGCAGTCTTTTTACATCCCTAGACTATGAGACCCGAGTTGACACTTCCTTGATAATTATTTGATATCAATATCTATATTTTTGTAGAGTATTTATTTATTATAATATGTGATAAAATTCCTAACTTTTAGATAATAGTAAACAAATAAAAAAATGATTTTATTTTTTCATGGAAGAATTCAACTTATAAATGTAACCATTTCAGATGTTCATCATTATATCCTTGAGGTATTTTTTTTGTTTCCACATTTTCATTATTCTATATTGAAATATTTAATTCTATGTCTATATCAACTCCATCTATAAATTCTTTCAATTAATTAAAATTACACCTCTCTCACACATCCATACTATTATAGATGATGCAAAACCACTGAAAGGATGAGTAACATTTTTTCATCTATACGTTGAACCTTATTATTTACTTGATCATAATAAAATGCAATATAGTGTGGGATGGAAGTAGTTTGAGACCCTTAGTGATCAATTAATATTACAATATAGTTATCTAAGTTATTTTTTTTGTGATTACAAATAACAATTTTATTATAAATTAAAAACATAGACCATTTGTTTCTCTAAAATACCATACTCCATACATTATGGGTATGATGGTTTTACTACATGTTATTTATCCTATAAATTCATTTTATATTTTAAAAAAATAACATATATAAAATCACTACTTTATACATTTCAGGTCAAATAAATAAAAATCACTTATAATTTTTCTTAAATCCCCTATCTTCATTCCAAAAAATGAAATAATCCTAAGTTTATTAGGATATTAGTTTAGTATATATCACTGGTGGGTGAGGATTGTTGTTCCCATAAACATATATCAATTATTTAGTGTACAATGTTGATTGTAATGCTCTATTCACCTTTCCAACAACTTTAAAAATGAAATTTATTCTATAGTATTCTTATATAAATGTACAATTAAAAAATCATTATTCCGTAAATTGATATAAAGGGAAAACAATTGAAAGTGTTATAGTTAGTTATCAAAATTTCTTCCCAAATATTTACCTTCATTATAGTCATGACATTATGGTAACTATATATGTCGATTTCTATGTTTAATCTAGTAAAAACCCCAATATAACTAATGATGTTTGTTTTTTGGGTTAATTAGTTGACCATGATCATCCCATAAAACAAAAAATTATTGAACCATAATTATTTATTTAATCCATTTTTCCAAAAAACTCATATAAATATGGTTTTTTACTATTCCTAACTAGACATAGTTTTTTATTCACCTTTAGGATCATTGAAACACTTCCCATCAATATAAGTAGCATCATGGGGGGGGGGGATAAGACTTTTTTTCTATATATGTCAGAAAAATAAATTAGAATATGTAAAATTTTTATTAAAAAAAAACTATATAGATAGAAGAAATATTATATATAAAACACTCTAGTGACAGTAAAATTTTATTTTATAATATTTTTTTAACAATTGAATTAATTGACCCCTCTATCGTATATCTAAATTTTCTCTATATGGTCACATCTAATATATAGAACATTACCTCCATTGGCCCTAATATAATTTTTTTGTGATATCTCAATGTATGGATAATCCTCCATGGAATTGATAGTTAATTTAATAGTGGTTTTTTTACTAAAATAACAATGGAACATTTTTCATTTATAGGATCATGTGTATAAAAAGTATGAAAACATTTCGATACTATTATAAAGTGATCATTTTATATCCTCAATAAAATTTACTTTTATTAAACTCAATTCATAAAACTTATTCTAATTTTATTATTTATTATAAAACTGGCATATGAACTATAGTATTGTCCATCTCTTGTATTTTTTCTAAGACTCTAAAGTAAGAAATATTAATGTAAATATGATTTCTATCCTTGACAATAGATAAAAACACCAATTCATCCACAATAGAGACTCCACTATTTTGTATTACACTAAGTTAATATTGTTCCTTTGTACAGAATATATAACCATTACTTATGTATTCATTATAATATAATACATATACACTTGGTACTTTGGTAAACCATATAAATTTACCATTGATGGATTTAATATTTGTGGAAAAATCTGTATGAACGTGGTCTCAAAACCAACTAAAACACTACTGGTTATTTTTATTTGATATCTAAATTTATAACCATACTGGATTCAAATTTCTAGGAATGATCTTATGAGATTGAAAAAATGGAATAAACTTCAAAATATTATGAAAAATATACAAGTTATATTTTTTCCAATATATGATGGGTATTGTAACGACATCATTTATTGAAATTATTTCACTTTCAATGAACCCATTGTAATGAGATTTTTAAAGACCATTGCTTTTCAAATCATATAAGAATTTATCACAGAATCCAAAAACTTATTCCATCTTATTATACTTAAAAATACACCACTCTAGTTGACTCCTATTTTGAAACACCCTTTAAATATATTAAAATAACTTAGGATACATCCATGTAAAATATATGAGACTAAAATTTTGGATCAAAATCACCAAGTGAACCATCAAGTAAACCATAATATGAAATAATGATAGTGAGAATAACATCTACAGTTAATATAAAAGTGATAAATATTTGTTTTTTACATTATTTTTTTGGGTTGATAACCTTTCTAGATATTTTTTTTAAAAATAAATAAATCTTTGTCATTGTGTGCCGAAATATTTTCAACAGTATACATCATATTGACATGGGAAAGAATATTGAATCAAAATAGGAATCTATATTATTTTAAGCATTTTAATATCAATAAATTCATTAATACAATATTCTTGATATCAAATTAATATCCCTTTAGAACTATTATATCATTTAAAATGTTGAAAAATAGAAACATCTCTTGCATGGAAATAGTGTGATCTACTGGAGGAAGAATAATTTTCTTCCCCTCCTTCATTGGTTCCAACACTTCCCCGATGACCATGTAAATCATGTCTAACATTTCCTTTATTACATAATTGGTATTCACTTATTGTATTTAGTAATGTATTTATTATAATTTTATATAATTTTTCTTGAAATGTATGATGTCTATAAAATTTCTAACATAAACTCTATTCTAGTAAGGCTATTCAAAGAAAATTGATTTCTTTTTCATGCCCAATATCAAAATATTTATAGAGAAATGTGTATCAAAAGCATTTATAAAATCATTTACAATATAAATTAGTTTTATAATATTAATAGATAATATGAAAGACCTTCTTATGAGTTCCCATATAACGTTTTAGTCCATAATTGTTTCACCCACATGTATAATACACCCTAAGAGGGGGGGGGGGGATTAGGGTGTTCCTTTTATTCCCACTAGATATTGTTCACATGTTCGATAAATAAATAAAACCTATCAATATTAAAGAACACATATGATATAAGGATATAGAAATCTAAATGAGGGTGTACCAATTTACTTGGTTTACTACAAAGGGATATTCCAAAGAACTTTCACCAATTATGTATTGATATAACATGGGTTAACAATATGCACTGTAAGTGTTAAAATTGTTTTATAAAGATGAAATATTAATCAAGGGTAACTCCCTCTTATTTTTACCACTTCTTAGAGATAAGGAATATAATAGAAATGTGATATGATAGTTTCTTATTATATTATTCATAAAATAAAAACACTAGTCCAACTTGGGTGTTGTCACACTCCAATTCTTAACCTTAAAATATGCTTTCTATTATATATGAGTATTCTATACTCTAATATTGTAACACCCCAAGATTTCATAGTGTGTTATTCAATAACTTGCACTACACGCAACACTGAGTTCAATTGCACCATGAATTACCAAAAAAAAAGCCATTAAAAGAGGTCATGAATAGTATTATCTAAATTTTAAACTTTATATAATCCTTATAATTTTAGAATCCATATTATGAGTTTCTTAGATATAATGCAAGAACAAATTCATTTTCAGTATTGCACTTTTATCAACTTTTAATAGTGAACCCTTTTTAAATACAATATTTTAAACTTTTTGACTAAATGGGGACATCAAAAATTTAAAATGAAACATCCCAAGCTTCAACGGTACACTTTCTTTGAATAATACAGTAGCGTGTATTGTACGCAACCTTGAGTTTTAACACACACCACAACCAATCAAACTAGCCGTTATGAATAGTAATACCTACTTTTTAAAATTATATATATTTTATATTTTAAAATGGAATTCATCTTTGGATTCGGAATATCGAATTTAGCCTAAGGTGAAATTTTGGTACATTTCGGATAACTTTCATATTTTGATGAATAGTGAAAATTACTAAATTTTAATTAAAAACAACTTTTTTAATCAAAATAATTAATAGTGATAAATTATGAATTTTAGTGGTTTTAAAG
Source organism: Viscum album (assembly GCA_963277665.1). Lineage (NCBI taxonomy): Eukaryota > Viridiplantae > Streptophyta > Magnoliopsida > Santalales > Viscaceae > Viscum > Viscum album. The sequence goes on from OY728137.1 coordinate 385,230,254, forward strand.
TATATTTAGAATATATTTTTACCATTTAATATAATGTTGGTCATTGGACATAATTTTACAATTAAACCGAACATAAACAAGTGTCAATCTTTTGATAGTTATTATCTCTTAAAAACACGCTTTTTGTTTTGACAGCGGGAATTAATTTTAAATTAATTTCTGCCACTTCTGTATTTAGAATTTAGGAAAATGGATTCCATATTTGGAATCAGGATGTTCAAATTGTGTAAATAGGTAACTTTTATTTTTAGACATTTTGAATAATTACTGCGGTAAATATTTTATTTACCATGGTTAAGGGTAAATCCGGTAAATAAGGGTTAAAAAATAATATTATAATAATACTAAATTACCCTAAAACGTGTCTTAACCCTATTGGTTGTTACATGGTCAACCATGGGAATCTTTGGGTCTATTTTGGGACCCCATGGATCCACTTGTAAGTGATAATGACACTTTATTTTAATTAAGTCAAAATGAATACAAAAATGACACAAGCATATATCTTTTAGAACAACAATTGTTACATAGGGTTATATATGTTGGATTTTAGATTATAAAGATTCATTAGAAATCTAAAAAGATTTCCTACATAATTATATTTTATTTATAATTTTTAGACATTAAATAATTTATTTTATTTATGACACAATGATGATGCAGTAATTACTATAATAGTGAAAAATTAAAATAATTGATATTATAAATACCCAAACAAATATAATATGAAACTTTTAATGAATTAAACTAATTTTCTAGGATAATATGATATATTAGGATTAATTTAATTGACTTTGTTCGAAGTAATCAATCTGTTATGAGTTTCACAAAAATCAACTATTGAATAGTGTCAAAATTGACATAAAAGAGTTCTTAAAACAAATATTATATTATTAATTGATATTAAATTCCTAAAAATCTAAGGTTAGGCCAAGAGACTTATATCAGGATAGGTTCATCATTAATGGACCACTTGGGGGTCGCTTGGATGTATATAGTAAGTTTATTAACCATATTATATAAAAATACAAAGAGACATTGTAAAAGTGAAACTAATTAACTTAGAGTTAATACTTAAAGATAAGGTTAATATAAGTACCCAAACCTGTCTAAATTCTATTGGTTGAGTGGTTTTCGACCTATCCCCACCTTATCCTTTGAATAGTCAACTTTGGATCCATTGGAAACCGAATATGAATTTATTATTAATTAATATTTCTAGCTTTTCCAAAGGTGCCCCTCACCCCTCTTATAAAAGGGAACTCCTCCTTCTCATTTCTTCACACCTTCAAAGCCTTTTAGTTCGGCCAAACTCTGCCCAAATACTCTCCCAACATCCCTCACTACAACCTAGAGGCCTTAGTTTGATCAGAAAGCCAACCTAAGGAGCCCTTTTGATCAAATCAAAAGGAAGAACCCGAAGAAGAGGTAATGATTTCACCACCCTTTTCTAAGTTCATTTCTTCTTCCACTTCTTCTTCCTTTGTTCTTACCATTCTAAAATAATAACTCCAGTATCTCACATATACTGTGATGTTATTATAAGTATGGTACAACCATATTCAGTATTCTATCCACCCTTTGAATAACATGTCACCATACGTGCGTACGTACGGCTTACCGTCTCACCGTCGTGGTGTAATTGTTATTCAATATAATATTATTTGGATGGGTATAATAATGATGTGTAACTCATGTAAATAATAAATATAAAATGTTAATGATTCTGTATATATGATATACCATTCATTTATATATTATTTTAATATCAAAAGAATGATATTGTCGCTCGTGCGTACGTACGGGCTACCGTCTCCACAAACGCGATGAGATTCATTCTCCATCGTAACCATTCAAGTATAATTATCATTTGATGATTTAAAAATGATTTTTAAGGACTAGATATCATTCTGGATAAGAATAAGATACAACAACCATGGCTTATGTAACAAAAAATATAAAAGAAAATGAGTAAGTTAACTCCCGAAACAACGATAATTCTAAGATATTATTAACAAATCAATGTTAAAAGATCATATATGATATCATATTAATATATATGATTCTTGTATAATTTAATAACAACTATTTCACCATTATACAGGAGGTTAACCTACCCCAACCAAGGAAAAGTACAAGGTAAGGGTTATTTCACAATCTCTTCATTATCCGAGATTGTTTATACGTAATAATCTACTGGGATATCTTTATCATCCACATCCATGTTTCTTCAAAATGTATTTCAAAACATTTTTATTATTTACAAGAATATGGGTTAAAGTCATTTATACCCTTTTTTGACTTTTTATAAGAGTAATCCTTCCGTCGTTTTCAAAACAAGGTCCTTTTTAACCTTTTTGACAGAATTAAGGTAAGAATGTTTTTTTAACTTATACGGCGGGTGCGGCTATTTTCCGCCGTTATAAAATCTTCAAAGCTTCCTTTAAAAGCTTATAAGAATATTTTCAAATTAAATTTTTTATTTTATAATTTTGTGACTTTTAAATGATTTAAAAAAAAGATATATTTCTATCAAGTATATGAAAATACAGTGCAAATGTATACGTATTTAACGCAAGCTCCAAAATGTTTTTAGAAAACCCGACTCTCGAGTGTGCTAGACAGGAAGGGATTGGGAGTGGACCCATCATGGCCTGCAATTAGTTGAGCAGTCTCAGAACTAGTTATTTTGTTTTCATAAGCTTTCATAATTTTTCATAAAAACACTGGAGTATATTTGAGTAATTTTAAACGTAAGTATCTTCTAAAAAAATTGCATCGGTAGGTCTCATGAGACAAACTAGTGTCTTGGCACAAGGCCTTGACAAAATCTTATTTGTAGTCTTGGCACGAGGCCTTGGCTATGTGGTTATGATAGTCTGGCATTATGCATTCCAACATTATGAAAGTGGTTATTGATTTTTTCATGTGATTATTCGATTAGTAGAATATCCATGTCAATAAGTAAATGGCATTATTTCATTTTATTTATGCCATACCATGTTGAAAGTTCATATTTAAAAGGCTTTTGTTTTAGTTATACATTGCCTTAAATGTTTATTCTTATTTATGAAAGTTTCCGCTATATTGTTATCCTTACTGGGCATTTGAGCTCACCCCTTTTCTATGTTTTATTTTTCCCAGGATGTGAAGAAGTAAGTTATGAATGACCTGCAGGGATTTTATGAGGGGTTAATAGTGTGGATTGTGGAAACATTATGTTGTTGTAGTAGTTTTTCATTTTATGATGTAATGTAAAACTTATGAATATATCTAGTGTTTCCAAGGCTACTAAGCCAATCGGTATTTCGAGATTTGATCTTTCTAGTGATCATGCCAATGTTATGTAATAATGCACCGACTCTGGGTAATTGGGGTCGGGGCATTACAGTTGGTATCAGAGGAAGTTTAGTACAAACCTTGGAAGCTAGATTTAGATAAACTCTGATTAGAGCACGTAGACCTAAGATTAAATTTGAGGATTAGTATAGAAGAACTTCCTAGAATTTTGGTATTGTAGAGATTTTGTGAGTTTTCCGAGCAATACATCCCTGTCTGGATACGAGCAGGTAGAGGCGGCTCTGGCACAGATGTACCTAGGGGTAAAACCCGAAAACACCGCTTTGAGCTAGACTCGAACGGGAACTGGTGCACGACAACGGTCCTTGCTGCACTCTTGGTTACGACACTCCCGGGGGATATGCTTAGGATAACTCTCATTTTCTTTACAAATCATTTTGAAGGGATTATGAGTATATACTTCCTCAAAGAAAACATTCTTATGATTATGGATTATATCCATAAATAGTTCAATTTATGTTAAGTGTTTTATAAGTATGGGATTATGTATTTTGATTCATAAACTGATCTAGTGTATGCCATTGTTTAGAAATGGCGCCCAGTAGAAGGAATGAGAACTCCAGAAATGCACATGATCCAAAGAGAAGGAAGGATCATATCTTTCATGGTCTTAAGCTAGAATTTATAAGAGAAATAGTCTCCCATGTATTATCATCATATGAAGAAATAATATCATGTGTTGATAAGATAAGTAAAGAGTTTACTGAGTCCTATGGCTTTGAAGGGAAGCAAGAGAAGAAAAGGATGGAAGAGAGAAAGATGGATAAAGGGAAGAGGGAAAAGAATAATTTTCCCATATGTGGTAATTGTGGAAAGAAACACCCTGGAACTTGCCTGAAAGGAATGGGAGTTTGCTATAAGTGTGGAGGAAAAGGGCACAAAGTACGTGACTGCAAGGGTAAGAAAATGGTTTCAAATGTACAATGCTTAATTTTCAAGGAGTTTGGACACTACGCGAACCTATGTCCCAGTCATCAGACTATGCCGCAAATGATGTTATTGGATAATAATCAAGTTATGATACTACCACAGATGAAGAGGAGTGATTAGAGTTCTTATGTTGATTATGTCAATTGAGTGTTGTATCAACAATGTAATTGTTATAATAATTATGGAGTATATAAGGATTGTACTACAGTACTATTTCATTAAGGACTTGAGATTGTGTGGAACAAAGAAAAGTGACTCAATAGCAGGATAACTGTTTGGAAAATATATGGTTGAGAGAATGATAAATCATAATATAGTTCTGATACTGAGGTAGTGATTTTGGAATAATATGTGATTGTTTTGGATAAATTATATTGGATATTCTTGACTACCTTGGAACTGATTAATGATTTGTATATTCCATCGTTGTTGGGGTTTAAACCATTTTTGGATTAATGAAGTATATCCAGCATTCTATATGGAATAAGGGAGCATGAATGTAATCAATAAGGAATATGGTAATACATGATGAAGGTATTCATATGCTATTACAGGGTAAAAAGGATCTATATTATGTTTACCTTCCTTATAAATGTTAGACTGTGAGTTTGGACAGAAGTATTTTGGATAGTTCTAGTTTGGATTATTTTGGATTTCCATAAAAGGACAACTCGGAGGTCGGGCGGCAACCCGTCGCGTCTGGCAAGGCTGCGAGACTTGAACCCGAAACCGAAGGGCGACAAGGGTGTATCACCTACCACTGGCCCACGAGATGTCCTGGATTAAATAATGTAGTTTTTATTAAAAGATATTGTAGATGAATTATAAATTCGTTTATTTTGGAACCCTATACGAATAGTGTAAATAGAATTTTTTTACATTCTATTATCTTTTAGAGTGAAAGATGAGTTTGTGGTAGAAATTTATTAATGGATAAAACACTAATTATAAAGTAAGTATATCTCCTTATGATCTTAGCCAATCTCATAAATAAATTCCTCATCATTAAAAAAAGGAACTTAGAACAAAAATGTTTTCCTAGATGGTACCTTAAATCATCACTAATTTATGGCTTTGGGACTGTTGGCCTTTTCATAGCCATGTTCTCTACCACTCTCCATCAGATAATTGATGGTTAGATTTCTCTTCCATATCCATATTTTCCTACATGGAACCCTAGTATGTGTTATTTTCGGTAATCTTCATACTTTCCACTCTTTATTTTAAATAGAGTCCTCATTAATTCATTTTTCGATGTGGGATTTCAACTAAGATATTTTGAAACGTCAAAAATGTGTTATCCCAATACCCTATATTTTGTTGAACCGATGGTACTTCAAATCATCATAGATTGATGAGTTTAAGGACCTCAATTTTATACTTTTTTTGTGATTGATGACCTCAATCACTACCTATAAATATTTACATTTTTCCTCCAATTATATGTCTCTAATTGCCACCAATGTTCTCCTAATCAAGATCATAATTTGGTGGTGACCCTTTGATTTCTCTTTTTCTCATATTAAGACTAAATTTTAGTAACCCAATTTCCGATGTGGGTTTTCCCACAAATATATTTTCTACTTTCAACCTTTTATTTTTGAAGAACAATTTCAAATTGCGAGGACGCAATTTATTGAAGGACGGGAGAATGTAACACCCCAAGATTTCATAGTGTGTTATTCAATAACTTGCACTACACGCAACACTGAGTTCAATTGCACCATGACTTACAAAAAAAAAAGCCATTAAAAGAGGTCATGAATAGTATTATCTAAATTTTAAACTTTATATAATCCTTATAATTTTAGAATCCATATTATGAGTTTCTTAGATATAATGCAAGAACAAATTCATTTTCAGTATTGCACTTTTATCAACTTTTAATAGTGAACCCTTTTTAAATACAATATTTTAAACTTTTTGACTAAATGGGGACATCAAAAATTTAAAATGAAACATCCCAAGCTTCCACGGTACACTTTCTTTGAATAATACAGTAGCGTGTGTTGTACGCAACCTTGAGTTTTAACACACACCACAACCAATCAAACTAGCCGTTATGAATAGTAATACCTACTTTTTAAAATTATATATATTTTATATTTCAAAATGGACTTCATCTTTGGATTCGTAATATCGAATTTAGCCTAAGGTGAAATTTTGGTACATTTCGGATAACTTTCATATTTTGATGAATAGTGAAAATTACTAAATTTTAATTAAAAACAACTTTTTTAATCAAAATAATTAATAGTGATAAATTATGAATTTTAGTGGTTTTAAAGTATATTTAGAATATATTTTTACCATTTAATATAATGTTGGTCATTGGACATAATTTTACAATTAAACCGAACATAAACAAGTGTCAATCTTTTGATAGTTATTATCTCTTAAAAACACGCTTTTTGTTTTGACAGCGGGAATTAATTTTAAATTAATTTCTGCCACTTCTGTGTTTAGAATTTAGGAAAATGGATTCCATATTTGGAATCAGGATGTTCAAATTGTGTAAATAGGTAACTTTTATTTTTAGACATTTTGAATAATTACTGCGGTAAATATTTTATTTACCATGGTTAAGGGTAAATCCGGTAAATAAGGGTTAAAAAATAATATTATAATAATACTAAATTACCCTAAAACGTGTCTTAACCCTATTGGTTGTTACATGGTCGACCATGGAAATCTTTGGGTCTATTTTGGGACCCCATGGATCCACTTGTAAGTGATAATGACACTTTATTTTAATTAAGTCAAAATGAATACAAAAATGACACAAGCATATATCTTTTAGAACAACAATTGTTACATAGGGTTATATATGTTGGATTTTAGATTATAAATATTCATTAGAAAGCTAAAAAGATTTCCTACATAATGATATTTTATTTATAATTTTTAGACATTAAATAATTTATTTTATTTATGACACAATGATGATGCAGTAATTACTATAATAGTGAAAAATTAAAATAATTGATATTATAAATACCCAAACAAATATAATATGAAACTTTTAATGAATTAAACTAATTTTCTAGGATAATATGATATATTAGTATTTATTTAATTGACTTTTTTCGAAGTAATCAATCTGTTATGAGTTTCACAAAAATCAATTATTGAATAGTGTCAAAATTGACATAAAAGAGTTCTTAAAACAAATATTATATTATTAATTGATATTAAATTCTTAAAAATATAAGGTTCTGCCAAGAGACTTATATCAGGATAGGTTCATCATTAATGGACCACTTGGGGGTCTCTTGGATGTATATAGAAAGTTTATTAACCATATTATATAAAAATACAAAGAGACATTGTAAAAGTGAAACTAATTAACTTAGAGTTAATACTTAAAGATAAGGTTAATATAAGTACCCAAACCTGTCTAAATTCTATTTGTTGAGTGGTTTTCGACCTACCCCTACCTTAGCCTTTGAATAGTCAACTTTGGAGCCATTGGAAACCGAATATGAATTTATTATAAATTAATATTTCTAGATTTTCCAAAGGTGCCCCTCACCCCTCTTATAAAAGGGCACTCCTCCTTCTCATTTCTTCACACCTTCAAAGCCTTTTGGTTTGGAAAAACTCTGCCCAAATAATCTCCCAACATCCCTCACTACAACCTAGAGGCCTTAGTTTTATCAGAAAGCCAACCTAAGGAGCCCTTTTGATCAAATCAAAAGGAAGAACCCGAAGAAGAGGTAATGATTTCACCACCCTTTTCTAAGTTCATTTCTTCTTCCACTTCTTCTTCCTTTGTTCTTACCATTCTAAAATAATAACTCCAGTATCTCACATATACTGTGATGTTATTATAAGTATGGTACAACCATATTCAGTATTCTATCCACCCTTTGAATAACATGTCACCATACGTGCGTACGTACGACTTACCGTCTCCACGTCGTGGTGTAATTGCTATTCAATATAATATTATTTGGATGGGTATAATAATGATGTGTAACTCATGTAAATAATAAATATAACATGTTAATGATTCTGTATATATGATATACCATTAATTTATATATTATTTTAATATCAAAAGAATGATATTGTCGCTCGTGCGTACGTACGGACTACCGTCTCCACAAACGCAATGAGATTCATTCTCCATCGTAACCATTCAAGTATAATTATCATTTGATGATTTAAAAATGATTTTTAAGGACTAGATATCATTCTGGATAAGAATAAGATACAACAACCATGGCTTATGTAACAAAACATATAAAAGAAAATGAGTAAGTTAACTCCCGAAACAACGATAATTCTAAGATATTATTAACAAATCAATGTTAAAAGATCATATATGATATCATATTAATATATATGATTCTTGTATAATTTAATAACAACTATTTCACCATTATACAGGAGGTTAACCTACCCCAACCAAGGAAAAGTACAAGGTAAGGGTTATTTCACAATCTCTTCATTATCCGAGGTTGTTTATACGTAATAATCTACTGGGATCTCTTTATCATCCACATCCATGTTTCTTCAAAATGTATTTCAAAACATTTTTATTATTTACAAGAATATGGGTTAAAGTCATTTATACCCTTTTTTGACTTTTTATAAGAGTAATCCTTCCGTCGTTTTCAAAACAAGGTCCTTTTTAACCTTTTTGACAGAATTAAGGTAAGAATGTTTTTTTTAACTTATACGGCGGGTGCGGCTATTTTCCGCCGTTATAAAATCTTCAAAGCTTCCTTTAAAAGCTTATAAGAATATTTTAAAATTAAATGTTTTATTTTATAATTATGTGACTTTTAAATGATTTAAAAAAAAGATATATTTCTATCAAGTATATGAAAATCCACTGCAAATGTATACGTATTTAACGCAAGCTCCAAAATATTTTTAGAAAACCCGACTCTCGAGTGTGCTAGACAGGAAGGGATTGGGAGTGGACCCATCATGGCCTGTAATTAGTCGAGGAGTCTCAGAACTAGTTATTTTGTTTTCATAAGCTTGCATAATTTTTCATAAAAACACTGGAGTGTATTTGAGTAATTTTAAACGTAAGTATCTTCTAAAAAAATTGCATCGGTAGGTCTCATGAGACAAACTAGTGTTTTGGCACAAGGCCTTGACAAAATCTTATTTGTAGTCTTGGCACGATGCCTTGGCTATGTGGTTATGATAGTCTGGCATTATGCATTCCAACATTATGAAAGTGGTTATTGATTTTTGCATGTGATTATTCGATTAGTAGAATATCCATGTCAATAAGTAAATGGAATTATTTCATTTTATTTATTCCATACCATGTTGAAAGTTCATATTTAAAAGGCTTTTGTTTTAGTTATACATTGCCTTAAATGTTTATTCTTATTTATGAAAGTTTCCGCTATATTGTTATCCTTACTGGGCATTTGAGCTCACCCCTTTTCTATGTTTTATTTTTCCCAGGATGTGAAGAAGTAAGTTATGAATGACCTGCAGGGATTTTATGAGGGGTTAATAGTGTGGATTGTGGAAACATTATGTTGTTGTAGTAGTTTTTCATTTTATGATGTAATGTAAAACTTATGAATATATCTAGTGTTTCCAATGCTACTAAACCAATCGGTCTTTCGAGATTTGATCTTTCTAGTGATCATGCCAATGTTATGTAATAATGCACCGACTCTGGGTAACTGGGGTCGGGGCGTTACAGTTGGTATCAGAGGAAGTTTAGTACAAACCTTGGAAGCTAGATTTAGATAAACTCTGATTAGAGAACGTAGACCTAAGATTAACTTTGAGGATTAGTATAGAAGAACTTCCTAGAATTTTGGTATTGTAGAGATTTTGTGAGTTTTCCGAGCAATACATCCCTGTCTGGATACGAGCAGGTAGAGGCGGCTCTGGCACAGATGTGCCTAGGGGTAAAACCCGAAAACACCGCTTTGAGCTAGACTCGAACGGGAACTGGTGCACGACAACGGTCCTTGCTGCACTCTTGGTTACGACACTCCCGGGGGATATGCTTAGGATAACTCTCATTTTCTTTACAAATCATTTTGAAGGGATTATGAGTATATACTTCCTCAAAGAAAACATTCTTATGATTATGGATTATATCCATAAATAGTTCAATTTATGTTAAGTGTTTTATAAGTATGGGATTATGTATTTTGATTCATAAACTGATCTAGTGTATGCCATTGTTTAGAAATGGCGCCCAGTAGAAGGAATGAGAACTCCAGAAATGCACATGATCCAAAGAGAAGGAAGGATCATATATTTCATGGTCTTAAGCTAGAATTTATAAGAGAAATAGTCTCCCATGTATTATCATCATATGAAGAAATAATATCATGTGTTGATAAGATAAGTAAAGAGTTTACTGAGTCCTATGGCTTTGAAGGGAAGCAAGAGAAGAAAAGGATGGAAGAGAGAAAGATGGATAAAGGGAAGAGGGAAAAGAATAATTTTTCCATATGTGGTAATTGTGGAAAGAAACACCATGGAACTTGCCTGAAAGGAATGGGAGTTTGTTATAAGTGTGGAGGAAAAGGGCACAAAGTACGTGACTGCAAGGGTAAGAAAATGGTTTCAAATGTACAATGCTTAATTTTCAAGGAGTTTGGACACTACGCGAACCTATGTCCCAGTCATCAGACTATGCCGCAAATGATGTTATTGGATAATAATCAAGTTATGATACTACCACAGATGAAGAGGAGTGATTAGAGTTCTTATGTTGATTATGTCAATTGAGTGTTGTATCAACAATGTACTTGTTATAATAATTATGGAGTATATAAGGATTGTACTGCAGTACTATTTCATTAAGGACTTGAGATTGTGTGGAACAAAGAAAAGTGACTCAATAGCAGGATAACTTTTTGGAAAATATATGGTTGAGAGAATGATAAATCATAATATAGTTCTGATACTGAGGTAGTGATTTTGGAATAATATGTGATTGTTTTGGATAAATTATATTGGATATTCTTGACTACCTTGGAACTGATTAATGATTTGTATATTCCATCGTTGTTGGGGTTTAAACCATTTTTGGATTAATGAAGTATATCCAGCATTCTATATGGAATAAGGGAGCATGAATGTAATCAATAAGGAATATGGTAATACATGATGAAGGTATTCATATGCTATTACAGGGTAAAAAGGATCTATATTATGTTTACCTTCCTTATAAATGTTAGACTGTGAGTTTGGACAGAAGTATTTTGGATAGTTCTAGTTTGGATTATTTTGGATTTCCATAAAAGGACAACCCGGAGGTCGGGCGGCAACCCGTCGTGTCCGGCAAGGCTGCGAGACTTGAACCCGCAACCGAAGGGCGACAAGGGTGTATCACCTACCACTGGCCCACGAGATGTCCTGGATTAAATAATGTAGTTTTTATTAAAAGATATTGTAGATGAATTATAAATTCTTTTATTTTGGAACCCTATACGAATAGTGTAAATAGAATTTTTTTACATTCTATTATCTTTTAGAGTGAAAGATGAGTTTGTGGTAGAAATTTATTAATGGATAAAACACTAATTATAAAGTAAGTATATCTCCTTATGATCTTAGCCAATCTCATAAATAAATTCCTCATCATTAAGAAAAGGAACTTAGAACAAAAATGTTTTCCTAGAGGGTACCTTAAATCATCACTAATTTATGGCTTTGGGACTGTTGGCCTTTTCATAGCCATGTTCTCTACCACTCTCCATCAGATAATTGATGGTTAGATTTCTCTTCCATATCCATATTTTCCTACATGGAACCCTAGTATGTGTTATTTTCGGTAATCTTCATACTTTCCACTCTTTATTTTAAATAGAGTCCTCATTAATTCATTTTTCGATGTGGGATTTCAACTAAGATATTTTGAAACGTCAAAAATGTGTTATCCCAATACCCTATATTTTGTTGAACCTATGGTACTTCAAATCATCATAGATTGATGAGTTTAAGGACCTCAATTTTATACTTTTTTTGTGATTGATGACCTCAATCACTACCTATAAATATTTACATTTTCCCTCCAATTATATGTCTCTAATTGCCACCAATGTTCTCCTAATCAAGATCATAATTTGGTGGTGACCCTTTGATTTCTATTTTCCTCATATTAAGACTAAATTTTAGTAACCCAATTTCCGATGTGGGTTTTCCCACAAATATATTTTCTACTTTCAACCTTTTATTTTTGAAGAACAATTTCAAATTGCGAGGACGCAATTTATTGAAGGAGGGGAGAATGTAACACCCCAAGATTTCATAGTGTGTTATTCAATAACTTGCACTACACGCAACACTGAGTTCAATTGCACCATGACTTACCAAAAAAAAAGCCATTAAAAGAGGTCATGAATAGTATTATCTAAATTTTAAACTTTATATAATCCTTATAATTTTAGAATCCATATTATAAGTTTCTTAGATATAATGCAAGAACAAATTCATTTTCAGTATTGCACTTTTATCAACTTTTAATAGTGAACCCTTTTTAAATACAATATTTTAAACTTTTTGACTAAATGGGGACATCAAAAATTTAAAATGAAACATCCCAAGCTTCCACGGTACACTTTCTTTGAATAATACAGTAGCGTGTGTTGTACGCAACCTTGAGTTTTAACACACACCACAACCAATCAAACTAGCCGTTATGAATAGTAATACCTACTTTTTAAAATTATATATATTTTATATTTTAAAATGGACTTAATCTTTGGATTCGGAATATCGAATTTAGCCCAAGGTGAAATTTTGGTACATTTCGGATAACTTTCATATTTTGATGAATAGTGAAAATTACTAAATTTTAATTAAAAACAACTTTTTTAATCAAAATAATTAATAGTGATAAATTATAAATTTTAGTGGTTTTAAAGTATATTTAGAATATATTTTTACCATTTAATATAATGTTGGTCATTGGACATAATTTTACAATTAAACCGAACATAAACAAGTGTCAATCTTTTGATAGTTATTATCTCTTAAAAACACGCTTTTTGTTTTGACATCGGGAATTAATTTTAAATTAATTTCTGCCACTTCTGTGTTTAGAATTTAGGAAAATGGATTCCATATTTGGAATCAGGATATTCAAATTGTGTAAATAGGTAACTTTTATTTTTAGACATTTTGAATAATTACTGCGGTAAATATTTTATTTACCATGGTTAAGGGTAAATCCGGTAAATAAGGGTTAAAAAATAATATTATAATAATACTAAATTACCCTAAAACGTGTCTTAACCCTATTGGTTGTTACATGGTCGACCATGGGAATCTTTGGGTCTATTTTGGGACCCCATGGATCCACTTGTAAGTGATAATGACACTTTATTTTAATTAAGTCAAAATGAATACAAAAATGACACAAGCATATATCTTTTAGAACAACAATTGTTACATAGGGTTATATATGTTGGATTTTAGATTATAAATATTCATTAGAAATCTAAAAAGATTTCCTACATAATTATATTTTATTTATAATTTTTAGACATTAAATAATTTATTTTATTTATGACACAATGATGATGCAGTAATTACTCTAATAGTGAAAAATTAAAATAATTGATATTATAAATACCCAAAAAAATATAATATGAAACTTTTAATGAATTAAACTAATTTTCTAGGATAATATGATATATTAAGATTGATTTAATTGACTTTGTTCTAAGTAATCAATCTGTTATGAGTTTCACAAAAATCAACTATTGAATAGTGTCAAAATTGACATAAAAGAGTTCTTAAAACAAATATTATATTATTAATTGATATTAAATTCCTAAAAATCTAAGGTTCGGCCAAGAGACTTATATCAGGATAGGTTCATCATTAATGGACCACTTTGGGGTCGCTTGGATGTATATAGTAAGTTTATTAACCATATTATATAAAAATACAAAGAGACATTGTAAAAGTGAAACTAATTAACTTAGAGTTAATACTTAAAGATAAGGTTAATATAAGTACCCAAACCTGTCTAAATTCTATTGGTTGAGTGGTTTTCGACCTATCCCCACCTTAGCATTTGAATAGTCAACTTTGGAGCCATTGGAAACCGAATATGAATTTATTATAAATTAATATTTCTAGCTTTTCCAAAGGTGCCCCTCACCCCTCTTATAAAAGGGCACTCCTCCTTCTCATTTCTTCACAACTTCAAAGCCTTTTGGTTCGGCCAAACTCTGCCCAAATACTCTCCCAACATCCCTCACTACAAACTAGAGGCCTTAGTTTTATCAGAAAGCCAACCTAAGGAGCCCTTTTGATCAAATCAAAAGGAAGAACCCGAAGAAGAGGTAATGATTTCACCACCCTTTTCTAAGTTCATTTCTTCTTCCACTTCTTCTTCCTTTGTTATTACCATTCTAAAATAATAACTCCAGTATCTCACATATACTGTGATGTTATTATAAGTATGGTACAACCATATTCAGTATTCTATCCACCCTTTGAATAACATGTCACCATACGTGCGTACGTACGACTTACCGTCTCCACGTCGTGGTGTAATTGTTATTCAATATAATATTATTTGGATGGGTATAATATTGATGTGTAACTCATGTAAATAATAAATATAACATGTTAATGATTCTGTATATATGATATACCATTCATTTATATATTATTTTGATATCAAAAGAATGATATTGTCGCTCGTGCGTACGTACGGACTACCGTCTCCACAAACGCGATGAGATTCATTCTCCATCGTAACCATTCAAGTATAATTATCATTTGATGATTTAAAAATGATTTTTAAGGACTAGATATCATTCTGGATAAGAATAAGATACAACAGCCATGGCTTATGTGACAAAACATATAAAAGAAAATGAGTAAGTTAACTCCCGAAACAACGATAATTCTAAGATATTATTAACAAATCAATGTTAAAAGATCATATATGATATCATATTAATATATATGATTCTTGTATAATTTAATAACAACTATTTCACCATTATACAGGAGGTTAACCTACCCCAACCAAGGAAAAGTACAAGGTAAGGGTTATTTCACAATCTCTTCATTATCCGAGGTTGTTTATACGTAATAATCTACTGTGATCTCTTTATCATCCACATCCATGTTTCTTCAAAATGTATTTCAAAACATTTTTATTATTTAAAAGAATATGGGTTAAAGTCATTTATACCCTTGTTTGACTTTTTATAAGAGTAATCCTTCCGTCGTTTTCAAAACAAGGTCCTTTTTAACCTTTTTGACAGAATTAAGGTAAGAATGTTTTTTTAACTTATACGGCGGGTGCGGCTATTTTCCGCCATTATAAAATCTTCAAAGCTTCCTTTAAAAGCTTATAAGAATATTTTAAAATTAAATGTTTTATTTTATAATTATGTGACTTTTAAATGATTTAAAAAAAAGATATATTTCTATCAAGTATATGAAAATCCAGTGCAAATGTATACGTATTTAACGCAAGCTCCAAAATGTTTTTAGAAAACCCGACTCTCGAGTGTGCTAGACAGGAAGGGATTGGGAGTGGACCGATCATGGCCTGTAATTAGTCAAGCAGTCTCAGAACTAGTTATTTTGTTTTCATAAGATTGCATAATTTTTCATAAAAACACTGGAGTATATTTGAGTAATTTTAAACGTAAGTATCTTCTAAAAAAATTGCATCGGTAGGTCTCATGAGACAAACTAGTGTCTTGGCACAAGGACTTGACAAAATCTTATTTGTAGTCTTGGAACGAGGCCTTGGCTATGTGGTTATGATAGTCTGGCATTATGCATTCCAACATTATGAAAGTGGTTATTGATTTTTGCATGTGATTATTCGATTAGTAGAATATCCATGTCAATAAGTAAATGGAATTATTTCATTTTATTTATGCCATACCATGTTGAAAGTTCATATTTAAAAGGCTTTTGTTTTAGTTATACATTGCCTTAAATGTTTATTCTTATTTATGAAAGTTTCCGCTATATTGTTATCCTTACTGGGCATTTGAGCTCACCCCTTTTCTATGTTTTATGTTTCCCAGGATGTGAAGAAGTAAGTTATGAATGACCTGCAGGGATTTTATGAGGGGTTAATAGTGTGGATTGTGGAAACATTATGTTTTTGTAGTAGTTTTTCATTTTATGATGTAATGTAAAACTTATGAATATATCTAGTGTTTCCAAGGCTACTAAACCAATCGGTCTTTCGAGATTTGATCTTTCTAGTGATCATGCCAATGTTATGTAATAATGCACCGACTCTGGGTAACTGGGGTCGGGGCATTACAAATATGTTTCTTCCCATGTAGATATATTCATTTATATTTATTAATCAAACAACTTCTACAAAACAATAATTTGAATCCAACTATCGGATCTTTATCAAAATAACCTCCCCCATAGAACTTTTGCAGTGAAGTTACTGGAAGTAATAGAAACTTCTCTATTTACATGAAAATAATATATCATTAAAGCTAGAAGAATTCAACAGATTCTGGAAATCAAAATACTATATCCCATGTAATAGAAAGATAGTATAATTTCTTCTCTAACTTAATTTATCCACTATATGGGATGCGACACGATGTGGGGATTCATGGAACATACTAGTTTTTTATGACAAAATGGATAAGAACTTTAAAATCATGTCCATGAAACATTTTAATTGAAAGTATCCATGATATGATTCCTTCAATCATATTTTATGATTGAACCTCTCATGGGGTAAATTTTCTTCCTTGGAATGAGATTATTCGTGATTTCTTTGATATTGGTATAACTCACAACATGATCTAATGATTCATGGAGTGAACTAATTTTAGAAGAAAGAAAAGTGAAAATATTAACATTGATAGAATTTCCATTCAAACTTACAATGTAAACTCACAATCTCCATGATGTGGGAATCTTAAAAAATGTTTAGGATCAACTGAACTTCCTTCCTCATGTTTTCTAAGTTTGGTTCTGACCACAATCAGTGTTAAAATCGTCTTGCAATTGTGTATCTTAAATTTCTTTACCAACTACATTTTTCCGAGGAAATAAATATTTACCCCTACTATTGGTTATATTTCACCCCAATAAATTTTTTTTGATCTCCGATCATTGAAATTTTAAGATACAATGTTATCATAAATAAAAAATCCTCTATAAAATTATTATTACTTCCTTCAAATATGATATCATTCACATAGATAAGCACCATGAATTGTTTTTCCTTTGAAAATTTCACATAAACATTGTGATCAAATCCAGCTATCCCAAAATTCATATTTCTTAATAATGTTTCCATCTAAGAATTCCAGGCCTACATCAATTTTTTCAACTAGCATAGGTTCTTCTTGAACCTGCACACTTTTAATTCATCATGACCAATCTGAAAACACTCTAATTGTTAAATACAGACTTCTTCTTTTTTTATAATCCCATTTAATAATGCTATATTGAATCCATTTTTCATATTAAAATTTTCTCTTGATATCTTCAATGATAAATATTATTATTTACTCAAGTCTCACCACTTATATGAACATTTCATCTATATCAATTCCTTATACTTGTGTATAGATCATTCACACCAAATTTAATTTTTTTAATCAATTTATATAAAATTTCATAAATATTCACTATAATTAAAATAATTTAAAAAATATTACATTAAATACATTACCATGAAATATTTGGTTTATAGTTTTATTGTATTAGGAAACCCATTACATTAAAAAAATCCATATTTTCACTAAGTGTACATGTTTTCCACAAGTAAAAGTTTTTATAGTGACAAAATTTTACTATTTAAGAAAAATATCCATAACAAAAACTTGAATTAATTATATTTTATTCTCATACATAAACAATATATAATCATTTAAAGTCTTGGGATGAGAAAATAAATCTTAATAAGGGGTATATAAGGAAAGTAAACCAGTTAGGAAGTTGAAAAACATGAAAACCCATGAAAAAGTTTTTTTTTGATGATGAACTATTTGATTTTGTAAAAAAAATTATTTGTTAAAAGAATAAAAAAATTTCTAAATAAATCATGAAATCAATTTAAATTCATGAAGGAATCTTGTGAAATTATATTCATCACTTGTATTCACTCATATAAACCCATAATGGAATAACATATAACAAGTTAGTTTTAAAATCATTTCTCTAGATTATAAATCATTACCCAATACATTAGAGGGTTATATCCAAGACCCACCCATCATCATCTAAAATATCCGAGAACTATTTTATGAATAAATCACATAAGATATTTTATTTCATCATTTCATTAGTTTAACTCATAAAATATTACTTGTCATACTATAAGAATAATCTCTTAAGTTAGCCTATAAAATTATGATGCTTTCAAAAAAGGCTATCCAATTCAATATTGAGAGAAAATTGAAAGTGAAACATAGTATATTCAAGAATATCAATATGTAAATGAGAAATAAACTCATATAAAATATTTGATGTTTGAAATTAGTACTTTAAAATATAAAAAGAAAAGGTTTATAAGGAAAACCCATTACACATTTAAAATTTATTACATTAATGGAAATAATTTATAAAACCATGAGAATAGAAATTACTTTGTAAAACCATTAATACTTGGAGAAGAATCCTATTATATAAAACTAAATTGGATGTTGGAGAAAATTAATCATGTAGAAATTATTTTAAAATATACTTTATGCATACTTTTGTAAATAATGACCTATGGAGAAAATATGAAAAGAGAGTTTTTCATTCTTTTGCAAGAAAGTCGATGACAAAAGAAAATGACCATAAGAAATCCTAAATGTATAGATAAGAACATATATAACACATAGATAAATAATTTTTAATAAAAGATAAAGTAAATAGGAAACCTTCAAAACATTTTAAGTAAACCATTTAAAATAAAAGTCCCCTCACCTCAAGTTCCAACTCCTCTTATATGTTCTTTACGTTTCTTTCTCCTCAAACCACCCTTTTGGGTTGAGTCCAAATCCTTTTAGAGAAAGAGAAATTTTAAAAGACAAAGACTAATAAAATTGGAAAGGAGAATTTAGAAAGATATTTGGGAATAATTTAGAGGGGAAACTAAACCTTATATGTGGTTTGAAAAGGTGATAATGACTGTATTTTTATAGTTAAAATTCAATGAAATTATTAAAAATAATAAGTATTTAATGGTCAATAATTTAATTTTAAATTGTAAAGTGATTAAAAAGTGGGAAATAGATGATATTATAGACCATTTCCCAACCCAATTGTCTAAAAATAATATTTAATGATTTTTTTTATCAATTTATAAGTTATTTTTTAACATTAAATTCCCATTAATGTCATTTTTGGGTTATTTTTGTCATTTTAATTTAATAATATCTAGATAAATATTAAATTAAAATATAATAATTTAAATAAATACTTATTATTTTGATCCCAAAAATTCTTAAAATACCATAATTCATATAAATCACACCACTTTTAATTTTTTTAAAACCATTTACCATGACTTTTCTCATGCACACATAAGCTATTTATTGATGTTGCATAAAACTTTTGGATAAATGTACAATTATTAATTATTAAAAGTAAATTACTAATATAAATATATTTTATTTTTATAAATATAATCATATAAAACCATTTATAATGTATTTTAAATATCATCCTTGTTATGAATACATATTTATATTATTATTTTGAATTTTCTTACCCTGTACCAAATCTGGGTAAGAATTTATATAAATAACTTGTTATATAATTTTAAAATTCATGATTATATGTTAAAATAATTTATTATTCATTATTTTTTATCTCTTATGATTTTAAAAAGAATCATACCTTCATTGATACTACCTTAAATACAATAATTTTTTCTTTTCCTTTGATGCATAAGCATTGCGACCATATCAATAATTATTCTTTACATTTATCTTGATATATCATTTAGTTTATATTAAGTTAATAACATTTAAATGATAATTTACATATTTATTCATAAAATATTTGTTCTGTAAGTTTCATAAAATTTTATGTCATATTTATATCATGGAGATGTCATAAAAGATACAATATTCCTAAAAAATGTATTTTTAACTATTCATAAAAAAAACCAACTTTCTTAGAAAAATCCCAAAAAATAATCCTAATATAATTTTTACACATAGAAATAAAAAATTTATTCCATTTAATAAAATTAAATTTCTAAAGGTAAAGAATGTAACTTTTCAATAAAACTATTTTTTACATGGAAAGAAAATTTATTTAGAATAAAAACTTGTTCTTTTTCAAATAAAAAATCGTATTCTTGTTCCAAACCTAAATATAATTAATTATATGATTTTATTATTGGTAAATGTTAATATTAATCTATATAATTAACATGAGTATTAAAATAAAATTGATTTATTATTAAAAATATCTGGTTACTCACATGCCCCCTCTAAAATAAATTTAGTCCGCATAATTTATTCTCATTTGTAAATAGGTGGGGATGATTTTACTTTATAGATTAATTAGGTTACCATGTTTTTTTTCAATCATATTATTATTACATAAATCTTTACTTATAAAATTTACTTTTCCTTATATAACAATTTCTCTATAATATTGAGTATGAACAAGTTTTTCCTCATAAGAATGATTCTCTTACAACTTTATCGATTTATCGATCAATATATGAGATGCATCAGGTATATATTTACTTAATAAGGAAACATGAAGAACATTATATACCTGGGATAAACTTAGATTTGATTCTACTTCATAATCCACCAATCCCACTTTTTCTAGAATTTTATATAGACCCATAAATTTGGGTCTTAATTTCCATTTATTATCAAAACACATCACATATTTCCATAGAGATATTTTAAGAAAAACAAGATCTATTACCTAAAATAAAAGACATTTCCTTTAATTATATGTATAACAATTTTCCATACTTTGATTCAATTTCAAATTATATTGAATAAATTTTACCTTTTGAACTATCTCATTCACTAACTCAGGACCCAACACCTTCCTTTCCCCAATTTAATCCAAAAAAGCTATAGATTGAAAACTCTTTCCCAAGAATTATTCAAAATGTTCCATTTTTATACTTGAAAGAAAACTTTTATTATAAGAAAATTAAACCAAAGAAATTTATTGATCCCAACCGACATTACAATCCAATGGTTAATCTCGAATCATATCCTCCAAAGTTTGAATTATTTTATCTTATTTTTCATAAGTTTAAAGATAAAAATCTATAGTGAAACTTAATTAAGTAACTAATGAATTTTTAATTACTTTCCAAAAATTAGATGTAAAACTTAGATTATGTTCATATATAATAGAAAGAGGAACTCTATGTAAACTTACTATCTCTTTAGGATAGAGTCTATAATGTTAATCCAATGACACATTATCTTGAATAGGATGAAAATAAGAGTTGTCAATCAAACAATCAATAATAGACTATACATCATTATTACCTTTGAATTTTATTGGTAATAGCATGATAAAATCTACTGATATATGGTCCTATTTCCATTATGGAATTGAAAACATATGAATTATTCCTTTTAGTGGTTTTATTTAGCTTTAAACTATTGAAAAATTAAATAGTTCAAGATAAAATTTGCAATATCTTTTTTAATTGAGTCCCATAAAAAATATTCTCAAATATATCTATATATTTTGTGAAACTTGGAAGGTTTGGAAAGTGTGAATTCTGGATTCAATAGATTTCTTTTCTTGGCCTTATTGTATCTAAAGATGAAATTTCGATTGATTCTTCAAACACCAAGGCAATCCAAGAATGGCTAGCATCACTGAGTATAATTGAGGTACACAGTTTTATTGGTTTAGTAGGTCATTATCGACGTTTCGTCCAAAATTTTTCCCAGTTGGATAACCCATTAACCAAGATCACACGTAAAGGGGTTAAATTTGTTTGGAAAAAAGAGTGTGAAGAATATTTTGAAGAACTGAAGATAAGATTAGTCAACGCTTCTATCTTGACTCTACCATCATGGAATGATGGGTTTGTTATTTATAGTGATGCTTCAAAGAAAGGACTTGGTTGTTTGATTATGCAGAATGATAGAGTTATTGCCTATGCATCACGAAAGCTGAGAATTCATGAGAAAAACTATCCCACTCATGATCTTGAGTTAGAAGCTATAATATTTACTCTAAAGATATGGAGACACTATCTCTATGGTGAAAAATGTGAGATTTATACTGATCACAAGAGTTTGAAGTATATTTTATCACAATAAGAACTGAACATGAGGCAAAGGAGATGGATTGAACTACTCAAATATTATGATTACACAATACACTACCACACAAGGAAGGAAAATAAGGTAGCAGATGCTTTGAGTAGAAAGGATCATGGAGTTTTGAACAAGATGAGAGTTGAAAGGGATCATATTTTCATAGATCAAGTAAAGATGGATATGGGAATAACCATGGAAGGTGAAACATCAATACCTTTTCAAATGGTTTCCGAACCATCTTTATTATAAAGGATAAAAAGTTTTGATACTAATGATGAGGAATTTCAAAAGAAGATTAAAACAGTAAATGATGGGAGATTGAGTGACTTCGTATATGAAGATGGAATTTCAAAATTTGGGAAGATACTTTGTGTTCCCGATATACCTGAACTAAAAAGATAATTTTTGGATTATGCTCATAGATCCAATTTCTCTATACACCCTGGGAGCACCAAAATATATAGAGATTTGAAGGAACATTTTTGGTGGGATAACATAAAGAGAAAGATTGCTGATTTTGTGTCAAGATGTATGGTTTTTGAACAAGTGAAAGATGGAAGGAAATAACCTAGAGGATTCATGCAAACTCTTTCCATACCTGAGTAGAAATGGGATAATATTACGATGGACGTTATCATGGGTCTACCAAAGACTCTTAGAAGGAATGATGAAATATGGGTCATTGTTGATCATCTTACCAAGTCAGCAAATTTTCTTGATATAATAGAAGATTTACCACTTGAACATCTAGCAAGACTATATATTAATGAAGTTGTAAGACTCCATGGTGTGCCCCTATTGATTTTTTTTAATCATGATCCCCATTTTACATCAAGATTTTAGAAAAGTATTTAGAAGGCCTTGGATACTGAACTTCGTTTGAGCACTGCCTACCACTCTCAAATCGATGGACAATCAAAACGGACTATTCAAACCTTAAAAGACATGTTGAGATCTTTCTCACTTGACTTTCTAGGTATGTGGGATCAATATTTACCTCTGTTATAATTTTCCTATAACAATAGCTTCCATTAAAGTATTCAGATGGAACCATATGAAGCATTATATGGAAAGAGATGGTGCACACCAACTTTTTGGGATGATGTTGGTGAAAGAAAACTCGTAGGCCCAGAACTTGTTGAGGAAACAATGAAAAAGGTGAAGATTATCCAAACCCACATCAAAGTAGCTCAAGTAGGCAAAAGAGCTATGTCGATAACTGGAGGAAGGATTTTGAATTTAAAGTTGGAGATCATGTTTTCTTGAAGGTATATCCTTAGAAGGGTGTTATATGATTTGGTAAGAAGGGTAAATTGAGTCCCAAGTACATCAGACCTTTTGAAATTTTAGAACGAATTGAAGTTGTGGCTTATCGTTTGGCAATGACACTATGTATCTCCAAAGTCCATGATGTGTTCCATGTATCACTGTTGAGAAAATATATGCCTGACCTAACACATGTACTCACCTATGAGGAAATTGAACTGGAATCTGATCTGTCTTATTGTGAAAGACCTGTCAAGATTCTTGATACCAGAGAATAAGTGCTGAGAAACTGGACGAATCGTCTGGTAAAAGTTCTATCGAGAAACCATAAGATGGAAATGGAAACGTGGGAACCTGAGGAACTTATGATGAAGAACCACCCAAATATTTTTATGTAGTAATATTCTAGAAATTTTGAGGATGGAATTATTTTAAGTAGGGGAGAATGTAACACCCCAAGCTTCCACAGTATGTTTCTCTTTGAATAATGCAGTAGCTTGGGTTGTACACAAGTTGGAGTTTTAACACACAACGACCAATCAAACTAGCCATTATGAATAATAATACCCAATTTTTTGAAATTTTATAAATTTTATTTTTCAAAATGGACTTAATTTTTGAATTTAGAATATCGAAATTATCTTAGGGTAAAGTTTTGGAATTTTTCTGAAAATTTTCAATTTTTGATGAATAGTGAAAAACACTCCGTTATTGTTTAAAACCGAATTTTTATTAAAATAATTAGTTATTTTATTTTAATTTATTTTAGGAAAAAATAGATACATAATACCTATATATTTTCAACATAATTCATTGGAGTCATTTTATAATAAGTTTAGATATATAAAATTTTATCGAACTTTTTACCGTCTTTTACCCACCTTCTAGGAGCATTTGAAAATTTGCATAAAACTTAATTTTACCACTTATGTGAGTTGAATTTAAAAAATTTAAGATATGCAGTTGACATCAGTAAGTAAAATACGATTCAATAAGATGAAAATAATTTCTGGTGAATAGTAACTTTTTACTTTTATTTACCACAGTTAAAAGTAAATAGGGTAATTAAGGGTAAAAATGATATTATAATTACCCTAACACATGTCCTATTTCTATTGGATAAGTGTAATTAGACCCAAAAAGACCTTAGGAATAAAATATTATCCCTTTTGGTCTACATGGATTAGATTAAGACATTTTTTATTATTTTATTTAAATTAGAGTTAAAAGAGTTAAATTAAAAGTTTAATAACTAAACCATTTTTAATATAGAGTTACACACAATATAAATTCGACTATAAATATTCATTAGCAATATAAAAATATTTCCTACATAATGGTATTTTATTTATAATTTTTAGACATTAGATAATCTAATTTATTTATGACACAATGATGATGCAGTAATTTCCTTAATAATGAAATATTAAAATAATTGATATTATAAATATCCAAATAAATGAAAATTGAGACTTTTGTTGAATTCCACTAATTTTATAGGATAATATGACATGTTATGGTTGATTAAATAAATTTTACTCTAAGTGATAAAGTTTTTATGACTTTCAAAAAAAATCAAATACTAAATAGTGTCATAATTGACATAATTGAGTTTTTAAAAGAAATACTATATTATTAATTGATATAATATTCCTAAAAATCAAAAGTTCGAACAAAAGACTTAGATAAGGTTATATATATTAATAATTAACCACTTGGGTTTCACTTGTCTTATTATAGTAAGTTTATTAACTATATAATATAAAAATACAAAGAGACATGGTAAATGTCAAACTATTTAACTAGGAGTTAAACATAAAAGATAAGGTTAATACAGTGACCTAAACCTGTCTAAAACCTATTGTTTGAGATTTTTTCAACCCACCCCCACCTTAGACTCGAAATAAATCATTTTGGAACCATTATAAACCGAAAATGATTTTATTATAAAATAACATTTCAAACTTTTCCTAAAGTTACCCTCACCTCTCTTATAAAAGGGTACTTCTCGTTCTCTTACTTTTACACCTCCAAAGACATTTGTATCAGCCTAACCTTAACCAAATATCCTATAAACTATCCTAAATTCAACCTAGAGGCCTTAATTTTATTTTAAATCCAACCTAAGGAGGCCTTTTGATCAACTAAAAAGGAAACACCCGAAGAAGAGGTAATAATTTCACCACCCTCTTTCATGTTCTTTTCTTCTTCCACTTTCTCTTTCTTTTTTGTTTCCATACCAAAATAATAAATCCATTACCTTCTAATGCACCCTTTATCTTCAAGGATTTAATGAATATATTTTTCAAGGAATATTTTGATGACTTTTTAGTGGTATTTATTGATGATATCTTGGTATACTAAAAAAGCTACAAATATCATAAAAATCACTTGCGCACTATTATAAAAACCCTCAAAAGAAATGAATTATATGGGAAGTATAACAAGTGTGAATTATGGCTTCAAGATATTTATTTTCCTATCCATATTGTCTCTAAGGATGGAATCCTTGTTGACCCTTCAAATACCAAGGCAATCCAAGAATGGCCAGCACTGACGAGTATAACTAAGGTACGTGGTTTTATTGGTTTAGCAGGTTATTATCGACGTTTCGTCCAAAATTTTTCCCAGTTGGATAACCCATTAAACAATATCACACATAAAGGGGTTAATTTTTTTTGGAAAAAATAGTGTGAAGAATGTTTTGAATAACTGAAGAGAAGATTAGTCAATGCTCCTATCTTGACTCTACCACCAGGGAATGATGGGTTTGTTATTTATAGTGATGCTTCAAAGAAAAGACTTGGTTGTGTCCTTATGTAGAATGATAAAGTTATTACCTATGCATCATGACAGTTAAAAATCAATGAGAAAAAATATCCCACTCATGATCTTGAGTTATTAGTTGTAATATTTCTTCTGAAGATATGGAGACACTATCTCTATAGTGAAAAATGTGTGATTTATACTGATCACAAGAGTTTGAAGTATATTTTCTCACAAAAAGAAATCAATATGAGGCAAAGTATATGTATTTAACTACTCAATGATTATGATTTCACAATACACTACCACCCATGGAATGTAAATAAATTGGAAGATTCTTTGAGCAGAAAAGATCATGGAGTTTTGAATAAGATCAGAGTTGAAAGGGATCCTATTTTCACGAATCTAGTAAATATGTATAAGGGAATAACCATGGAAGGTGAAACATCAATAATTTTTCAAATTTTTGCCAAAACATCTTTAATATAAAGGATAAAAAGTTCTCAGAATAATGATGAGGAGTTTCAAAAGAAGATTAAAGCTGTAAATGATGGGAGATTGAGTGACTTCGTATATGAAGATAGAACTTTGAAATTTGGGAAGAGACATTGAGTTCCTGATATACCTGATCTAAAAAGGGAATTGTTGGATGATGCTCATAGATCCAATTTCTCTATACAACCTGGGAGCACCAAGATGTATAGAGATTTGAAGAAACATTTTTGATGGGACAACATGAAGAGGGAGATTGCTGATTTTGTGTCAAGATGTATGGTTTGTCAACAAGTGAAAGCTAGAAGGAAACAACCCGGAGGAGTCATGAAACCTATTCCAATACCTGAGTGGAAATGGGATAATATTATGATGGGATTTTTCATGGGTCTACCAAAGACTCCTAGAAGGAATAATTCAATATGGGTCATTATTTATTGTCTTACCAAGCCAACACATTTTCTTGCTACAAGAGAAGATTTACCACTTGAACGTTTAACAATAATGTATATGAATGAAGTTGTATGACTCCATGGTGTACCCCTATCAATTATTTCTGATCATGATCCCCATTTTACATGAAGATTTTGGAAAAGTATTTAAAAGGCCTTGGATACTGTACTTCGTTTGAGCACTGCCTACCACCCTCAAACCTATGGACAATCAGAATGGACTATTAAAACATTATAAGACATGTTGATATCTTTCTCACTTGAAGTTATAGGTATGTGGGAACAATATTGACCTATGGTAAAATTTTCCTATAACAATAGCTTCCATTCAGGTATTTAGATGGCACCATATGAAGCGTTATAGGGAAAGAGATGTTGTACACAAACTTGTTGGGATGATGTTGGTGAAAGAAAACTCGTAGGCCCGGAACTTGTTGAGGAAACAATGAAAAAGGTGAAGATTATCCAAACTCACATCAAAGAAGCTCTAAGTAAGAAAAAGATCCATGCCAATAATTAGAGGAAGGATTTTGAATTTCAAGTAAGAGATCTTGTTTTATTGAAGTCATATCCTTGAAGTGTGTTATACAATTCGGTAAAAAGGGTAAATTCAGTCTCAGGTACATCGGACCTTTCAAAATTCTAGAATGAATTGGAGTTGTGGCTTATCGTTTGGAAATGCCTCTAAGTCTCTCCAAATTTCATGATGTGTTCCACATATCACTGTTGAGAAAATACATGTGTGACCCAATGCATGTACTCACCTATAAGGAAATTTAACTGGAACCTGATATGTCTTATTGTGAAGAGCCTGTCAAGATTCTTGATACCAGAGAATGAGTGCTAAGAAACCGGACAACTCCTCCGGTAAAAGTTCAATGGAGAAACCATAAAATGAAAGTGGAAATGTGGGAACCCAAGGAACTTATGATGAAGAACCACATGAATATTTGTATGCAGTAATATTCTAGAAATTTCAATGATGGAATTATTTTAAGAATGGGAGAATGTAATATCCCAAGTTTCCACAGTACGTTTCCCTTTGAATAATGCAGTAGCTTGCTTTGTATGCAAATTGTAGTTTTGACACACCACGACCAATCAAACTGGCCGTTATGAATAGTAATACTCATTTTTAAAACTTTATAAATTTTATTTTTCAAAATGGACTACATTTTTGAATTTGGAATATCAAAATTAGCTTAGGGTAATTTTTTTTTTCCTGAAAACTTTCAGTTTTTGATGAATAGTGAAAAACACTGTGTCATTGTTTAAAACCAACTTTTTATTTAAATAAATAGTTATTTTATTTTAATTTATTTTTGGAAAAAATATATACATAATACCTATATATGTTCAATCTAATTCATTGGCGTCATTTTATAATAATTTTAGATATATAAAATTTTATCGAACTTTTTACCGTCTTTTACCCACCTTCTAGAAGCATTTGAAAATTTGAATAAAACTTAATTTTACCTATTCTATGTCTTGAATTTCAAAAATCCAAGAGAAAAAGTTGACATTAGTAAGTAAAATTTGGTTCAATAAGATGGAAATATTTTTTGGTGAATAATAACTTTTTTACTTTTATTTACCACGGTTAAAAGTAAATAGGGTAATTCAGGGTAAGAATGATATTATAATTTCCCTAAAACATGTCCTAATTCTATTTGATACAAGTAATTAGACCCAAAAAAATCTTAGGAATAAAATATTACCCCCTTTGGTCCACATGGATTAGATTAGGACATTTATTGTTATTTTATTTAAAGAAGAGTTAAAAGAGTTAAATTCAAAGTTTAATAACTAAACTATTTTTAATATAATGTTACACACAATATAAATCTGACTATAAATATAAATTAGAAATATAAAAATATTTTTGACATAATGGTATTTTATTTATAATTTTTAGACATTAAATAATTTAATTTAATTATGACACAATGATGATGCAGTAATTACCTTAATAATGAAATATTAAAATAATTAATATTATAAATATCCAAATAAATGTAAATTAAGACTTTTGATGAATTACACTAATTTTATAGGTTAATATGAAATTTTAGGGTTGATTAAATAAATTTTATTCGAACTGATAAAGTTTTTATGGCTTTCAAAAAAATCAAATACTAAATAGTGTCAAAATTGACATAATTGAGTTTTTAAAACAAATACTATACTATTAATTGATATAATATTCCTAAAAATATAAGATTCCACCAAATGACTTAGATAAGGTTATATATTTTAATAATTAACCACTTGGGGTTCTCTTGGATTATTATATTCAGTTTATTAACCATATAATATAAAAATACAAAGATACATGGTAAATGTCAAACTATTTAACTAAGAGTTAAATCTAATATATAAGGTTAATATGGTGACCTAAACCTGTCTAAAACATATTAGTTGAGAGTTTTCCGACCCATAACCACCTTATATTTTAAATAAATCATTTTTGAGCCATTATAAATCAAAAATTATTTTATTGTAAAATAATATTTCATGCTTTTCCTAAAGTGACCCTCACCTCTCTTATAAATGGGTACTTCCCCTTCTCTTATTTTCACACCTCCAAATCCATTTGGCTCAGCCAACCCCTGACCAAATATCGTCTAAACTATCCTTAATTGAACCTAGTGGCCTTAATTTGATGATAAAACCAACCTATGGATCCCTTTCGATCAACTAAAAAGGAAACACCTGAAGAAGAGGTAATAATTTCACCACCCTCTTTCATGTTCTTTTCTTCTTCCACTTCATCTGTCTTTGTTGTTTCCATAAAAAAATAATAAATCTAGTACCTTATACATATTGTGATGTTATTATAAATATGGTACAACCATATTCGTTATTCTATCCATCTTATAAATGATAAAGTCACCATACGTGCGTACGGACGACTTACCGTCTCCACGTCGTGGTGTAGTTTCTTATTCAAGCACTTCATTATTTGGATGGGTATAATAATGAGTATAAATGATGTAAATAATAAATATTACATGTTAATTATTCTGTATATATGATATAACATCCAATTACATATGATTTTACCATCAATATAATGATATTGTCGCTTGTGCGTACGTACGGATTACCGTCTCCATGAACGCGATGAGATTCATTCCCCATCACAATCATTCAAGAATAATTTTCATTTTATGATTAAAAATAATTTTTATGAACATAATATAATTCTGTATATGAATCAAATACATTATATCCATAACAAACATGGCTTACGTAACCAAGCATCTAAAGGAAAATGAATCAGTTAACACCTGGAAATATGATACTACTGAAATATTATCAGCAAAGAAATATTATAGGATCATATATGATATCATATTTATGTATATAGTTCCTATATAATTTAATAACAATGTTTTAACTATTATATAAGAGGTTAATATACCATCAACTAAGGAAGAGTATAAGGTAAGGGTTAATTCTACAATCTCTTTACTTATCCACGGTTGTTAATACGTAAGTATCTACTAGGACCTCTTTATCATCCACATCCATGTTTTCTTAAAAATGTAATCCAATTTTTTTTTAATATTTACTAGACTCTGAGTTAAATTCATTTATACCCTTATTTGACCACATATGTTTTGAAAGTAATCTTTCCGTCGTTTTCCAAACAAGGTACTTTATGACCTTGTCGACAAAATTAAGGTAAGAATGTCTTTTTTTAACTTATACATCAGGTGCGGCTATTTTCATTCGTTATAACATCATCGAAGCTACCCATACAATCTTATAATAATATTCTAAAAATAAATGTTTTCCTTTATAATTATATGACTTTTAAATTATTTCAAAATAGAAAGAGATATTTCTCTACAAATAGTTTTTATTTCATCTATGTCAACATCCTTTGATGGATTTTAAGTTTGTTTGAAGTTGATTTATTATGATAAAAATATTACATATTTTATTGAAGGTTTTTTGATATTTTTGAATGTGGATGTGTTGTTTTTACACCATTCATGGTTTATGGATAAAGTATTGACATTTTATATTCTAGTTTTAATACAAATATTTATGTTATGTTTAAACCTTTTTATATGAGGAATGCATTAAACTTAGTAATTGAGGGGTGGAGCCCGATATATCTCCTCGATGCAAAAATAGGTCTCATGAGACAAACTAGTGTCTTGGAACAATGCATTGAAAAAATCTTATTTATAGTCTTGGCACAAGGCCTTAACTATGTGGTTATGAAGTCTGGCATTATGCATTCCAACATTATGAAATTGTCTATAGATATTACATGTGATTATTTGACTAGTAGAATATCCATGTGAATAAGTAAATGGAATTATTTTATTTATCTTTGCTATATTATGGTGAAGTTTAAGTTTAAAAGGATTGTGTTTTAGTCTTATACATTGCCTTAAATGTTTATGCTTATTCTAGAAAGTTTCCGCTATATTGTTATCCTTACTGAGCATCTGAGCTCACCCATTTCTATGTTTTATTTTTCACAAGATGCGAAAAAGTATAGTATGACTGAACTACAGGGATAGTCTTGGAGATGAATGTGGTCAATGGAAAAAATTTTGTTGTTGTTTTTCATTTTATAATATTTTGTAAAACTTATGAATGTATCTAGTACTTCCAAGGATACTAAACTGATCGGTCTTTAGGGATTTTGATCCCTTGTGATCATGCTAATGTTATGTAATAATGCACCGACTCTGGGTAACTGGGGTCAGGGAATTATAGTATAGACACCAAGAATATCCTCTAGAAGAATGTTTAGGAAGATGTGTCTTAAATTTGATCAATAAGTAAAACTATTAAAAAATAAAAAACTATTTAAAAAAACCATTTAAATTAACTAAAACTATCCAATTGAACTAAATTAATCTATGATTGAGTCATGAATAGATGGAAGTGTTAGAGTTGTGATGCCTATTTAGGCGCATGGAATACCAATTATTTAATTCCCACACACGATTATTTATTTATTAAATTATCACAAATTCCAATTTTAATCAAAATACTATCAGTTATCATTCTATGATGTTAGAAAATATTATATTTTTCACAAAAATTATCCCTAATTTTGTTCTCTAGCCTGAAAAATATTTTTCATGTCATTGTAGCACTGAATCACTTGGTGAAATACCACAAAATGTTTCTCACAAGGTTAAAGTATCTATTGGTGTTGGGTTCGCTCGCATGAGATCCCTGATTAATTATCAATCATGAAAGTTTCAAGGTGAACACACACGAAATATTACCTGGAAAGATCAAGACACTACGGAAAAAATGCGTATTTGCGACGTGTTATTTGCGACGGGAATAAATCCTGTCGCAAATAGTCCCGTTAAAAACTTATTTGCGACGGGGGTATTTACCCGTCGCAAATAATTAGGCTTTTGTGACAGGATTGCTTTCCCCGTCGCAAATAGTTTTCCCGCGATGCTCGCCAAATCGCGGGAAAACTATTTACGACGGGAATATTTTCCCATCGCAAATAACCGGCGGCGGTAAAAGGTATTTGCGACGGGAATATTCCCCCGTCGCAACTAGTATGTCGGCAGGTGGTTATTTGTGATGGGACCCGTCGCAAATAACTATTTTACCATTGACCGTAATAAATGTTGGCTAACGTATTTGCGACGGGTACCGTCGCAAATAACACTACTTGCGACGGGAATCCCGTCGCAAATGGACCCGTTGCAAATAATCTAACCTATAAATACCCCCATCCGTTTTTTTCAAATCATTCTCATTCTTTATCTTCTCCTGCTCTCAAACTTGTGTTTCTAAAGTTGAGTTTTTCTTCAGTTTAATTTTTTTTTCGGAGCTGATATTAAAGTTTTGAAGAACAATCAGAGCAGATCAATTTTCAAGGTATTTATGTTCAATTTAATTTAATATTTATTTTTAATTTTTTATTAGTTTCAATTATTCTTAATTAGTTGTAATTTAATTATGTTTATATTGTTTTATTACTTAATAAATTTAAATTATTAGTATTGTTCATAGTTAATGGTAATTAGGAATAATTAGTAATAATTTTTAATAATTAAGAATAAATATTAATAATTAGTAATAAATACCAATAATTAAGGATAATAACATTATTACATTATTAGTGTATTTTATTATTAATATTAAAATAATATAATTTTTTATATATATACAGTTCTCTTCATCTGTGTGTTTGCTTTCTTCACATGTATTATTTGTATGTGGAGATAGAAAACGCACAGATGAAAGGAGAACTGTATATAAATTAGAAAATTATATTATTTTAATATTAATAATAAAATATACTAATAATGTTATTATTTGTAATTATTGGTAATTCTTCCTAATTATTAGTAATTATTCATTTAATTACTAATAATTAGGAAGAATTACCAATAATTATCAATAATTAGGAATAATTAGTAATAATTACCAATAATTAGTAATAATTACCCATAATTAGTAATAATTACCAATAAATAGTAATAATTACCAATAAATCGTAATAATTACCAATAATTAGTAATAATTACCAATAATTACCAATAATTAGTAATAATTACCAATAATTAGTAATAATTACCAATAATTAGTAATAATTACCAACAATTAGTAATAATTACCGGTAAATAGTAATAAATAGTAATAAATAGTAATAATTAGTAATAATTACCGGTAAATAGTAACAATTAGTAATAATTAGGAATAATTACCAGTAATTAGGAATAATTACCAGTAATTAGTAATAATTACCAGTAATTAATAATAATTAGTAATAATTAGTAATAATTACCAATAATTAGTAATAATTACCAATAATTAGTAATAATTACCAGTAATTAGTAATAATTACCAGTAATTAGTAATAATTACCAGTAATTAGTAATAATTACCAGTAATTAGTAATAATTACCAGTAATTACCAATAATTACCAGTAATTAGTAATAATTACCAGTAATTACCAATAATTAGTAATAATTAGTATTAATTACCAATAATTAGTATTAATTACCAATAATTAGTATTAATTACCAATAATTAGTATTAATTACCAATAATTAGTAATAATTACCAATAATTAGTAATAATTAGTAATAATTACCAATAATTATTAATAATTACCAATAATTAGAAATAATTAGTAATAATTACCAATAATTAGTAATAATTACCAATAATTAGGAATAATTACCAATAATTAGTAATAATTACCAATAATTAGTAATAATTACCAATAATTAGTAACAATTAGTATTAATTACCAATAATTAGTATTAATTACCAATAATTAGTATTAATTACCAATAATTAGTATTAATTACCAATAATTAGTATTAATTACCAATAATTAGTATTAATTACCAATAATTAGTAATAATTACCAATAATTAGTAATAATTACCAATAATTAGTAATAATTACCAATAATTAGTAATAATTACCAATAATTAGTAATAATTACCAATAATTAGTAACAATTAGTATTAATTACCAATAATTAGTATTAATTACCAATAATTACCAATAATTAGTAATAATTAGTATTAATTACCAATAATTAGTATTAATTACCAATAATTAGTATTAATTACCAATAATTAGTATTAATTACCAATAATTAGTATTAATTACCAATAATTAGTATTAATTACCAATAATTAGTATTAATTAGCAATAATTAGTATTAATTAGCAATAAATAGTAATAATTACCAATAATTAGTAATAATTAGTAATAATTACCAATAATTATTAATAATTACCAATAATTTGGAATAATTAGTAATAATTACCAATAATTAGTAATAATTACCAATAATTAGGAATAATTACTAATAATTAGTAATAATTACCAATAATTCGTAATAATTAGTAATAATTAGTAATAATTAGTAATAATTACCAGTAATTCGTAATAATTACAAATAATTAGGGATAATTACCAATAATTAGGGATAATTAACAATAATTACCAATAATTAGTAATAATTAGTAATAATTAACAATAATTAGTAATAATTAGTATTAATTACCAATAATTAGTATTAATTACCAATAATTAGTAATAATTACCAATAATTAGTAATAATTACCAATAATTAGTAATAATTAGAAATAATTAGCAATAATTATCAATAATTAGTAATAATTACCAATAATTAACAATAATGATCAATAATTACCAATAATTAGTATTAATTACCAATAATTAGTAATAATTACCAATAATTAGTAATAATTACCAATAATTAGTAATAATTACCAATAATTAGTAATAATTACCAATAATTAGTAATAATTACCAATAATTAGTAATAATTACCAATAATTAGGAATAATTACCGGTAAATAGTAATAAATAGTAATAATTAGTAATAAATAGTAATAATTAGTAATAATTACCAATAATTAGTAATAATTACCAATAATTAGTAATAATTACCAATAATTAGTAATAATTACCAATAATTAGTAATAATTACCAATAATTAGAAATAATTACCGGTAAATAGTAATAATTAGTAACAATTGGTAATAATTAGGAATAATTACCAGTAATTAGTTATAATTACCAGTAATTAGTAATAATTAGTAATAATTAGTAATAACTACCAATAATTAGTAATAAATACCAATAATTAGTAATAATTACCAATAATTAGTAATAATTAGTAATAATTACCACTAATTAGTAATAATTAGTAATAATTACCAATAATTAGTAATAATTAGTAATAATTACCAATAATTAGTACATTATTTGTATATTTTATTATTAATATTAAAATAATATAATTTTCTATATTATATACAATTCTCTTTTCATCTGTGTGTTTTCTGTCTCCACATGTAATATTCGCATTCTTTTTCAAAATTATCAACCTACTCGCCAATGGAGAGGTGAAAGTGAATGCGAATATTACATGTGGAGACAGAATGTTAAACACACAGATGAAAGGAGAATTGTATATAATATAAAAAATTATGTTATTTTAATATTAATAATAAAATATACTAATAATGTAATAATATTATTATTATATAATTAATGTTTATGAAAAAATTATATTAGTATTATTAAAATAATAAAAAATCAATATAATATTAAAATTATCAATATTTGTAACATGTTTTGCTTTATTCTCAATATATTCAATCTTTACTTGAGTGTTTTTTCTAACAAATTATTCAAAACCAGTAATGCTTTTATATTTTATAGAGAAATATGGAACAACGAGGTCGTCAACAATCATTATTAGGTGACCGCATATGGATAAATCAACGTAGAAATCCAAACGGTTCTGGTTTAAATCCAGTATATGTTGAGGGTGTGGAGACTTTTTTATCATTTGCGGAATCAAATTCAAAATTTGTTTCAGAAGGAAAAATAAAATGCCCTTGCAGAAAATGTGCATTGAGAACGTTTGACACGTTTGACAAAGTGGGAGAACATCTCTTGCGTTTTGGTTTTCAACCAGATTATGTTTTTTGGTATCAACACGGTGAACACAGTTCCAGAGTAGGTGATACCAACTTGATTCCGGATCCATCCCGGTTTCAAGATTTAGTACATGATGTTGCAGGTTCATCTGTTCAACATACAGAAACTCCGGCTGATATAACTTCAAATCCTGAGTTGGCACCATCTGAATTTTATGAGTTGTTGAAATCTGCTGAGGATGCATTATATCCTGGCTGCAAGATGAGAAAATTAGAAGCAGTTGCAAAATTTATGGCTATCAAATCTGATAACGGAATGTCAAACACCTGTTTTGACCAGATATTTTCTTTGCTGAAAACAATGTTACCCGAAGGAAATGTTTTACCTGCAAATTACTATGAGAGTAAGAGGCTGGTTCGAAATTTGGGACTTACTTGTCAGAAGATTCATGCATGTTCAAATGACTGCATTTTATATTCTGGGGAAAATGAGTCGTTGGATAGTTGTCCTACATGTGGGAAACTGAGATATAAAGAAGGACAACACGGGAAGTCTGGTTTGATTCCTGTAAAACAGTTGAGATATTTTCCGCTTACATCCAGACTTCAGCGTTTATTCATGTCTAAGAATACAGCGACAATGATGTCATGGCATAAAGAGAATATTTCAACCGATAAAAGCTTGAATCATCCAGCCGATGGTGATTCATGGAAACATTTTGATAGAGTGCATCCATCATTTTCTTTAGAAGCTAGAAATGTTCGACTGGGCCTTTCCACTGATGGTTTCTGTCCGTTTGGATCTTATGGTAGTCAATATTCATGTTGGCCTGTTTTTTTAACTCCGTACAATTTACCTCCATGGATGTTGATGAAGGAGCCATATATCTTTTTGACTTTACTAATTCCAGGACATCCGAAGAAAAATATTGATGTTTATTTGAAGCCATTGATTGATGAATTAAATTTATTGTGGAGTACTGGTGTCAGTACATATGATGTTGCAACGAAACAGAATTTCATACTGAGAGCAGCATTGATGTGGACAATAAGTGACTTCCCGGCTTATGGGATGTTATCTGGCTGGAGTACACATGGTCAGAAATCATGTCCTTACTGTATGGGAGAGAACAAAGCATTTATGCTCATTCATGGAAAGAAACCTTGTTTTTTTGACTGTCATCGCAGATTTCTTCCAGCTGATCATCCTTTTCGCAGAAACAGATCTCATTTCAGAAAAGGAACAGTTGAAAGGGATGGACCTCCAAAAATGCTATCAGGTTCGGAGTTAAAATCAGTTGTATTTTCATTACCTCCCATCACTTTTGGTCCCACAATAAATCAACAGAAAATTTCTGGTTTTGGGAAAGAACACAATTGGATTAAACGTAGCATATTTTGGGATTTGCCATATTGGTCTGATTTGTTGGTCCGACACATGTTAGATGTCATGCATATTGAGAAGAACTGTTTTGATAATTTGTTTCATACAGTTTTGGATACGCCAGGAAAGAGCAAAGACAATGTAAATGCACGTTTAGATCTTGCCCAAATTTGCAGGCGTCCAGAATTGGAACTATTTGAGAATGTTAGAACAGAAAGGTTACTGAAACCAAAAGCAGCTTATACACTGTCTAAAGAAAACCGTTTATTATTTTGTCAGTGGATTGCAGATTTGAGACTTCTAGATGGCTATGCTTCCAATTTGGGTAGATGTGTAAAGAATGGTCATATTACTGGATTAAAAAGTCATGATTGTCATGTTATAATGGAGAGACTTCTACCCATTGGATTAAGAGGTCTCTTGAATTCTGTGATTTGGGATTCCATAACAGACATGTCTCATTTTTTTCGGGAAATTTGTGCGGCTACAGCAGATTATGATGCTCTTGGCAAACTTGAAAAAGATGTTGTTGTAATTATATGTAAACTGGAAAAAATATTTCCGCCGTCTTTCTTCGACTCAATGGAACATTTGATGTTACATTTTCCATATGAAGCCAAATGTGGAGGTCCGGTACAGTTTCGATGGATGTACCCATTTGAAAGATGCATGAAAAAATTGAAAAGAAAAGTACGCAACAAAGCATCTGTTGAAGGATCTATTGCAGAAGCTTATTTGCAAGAGGAAATATCTTTTCTCTGCTCCCATTATTTTGAATCTGAGTATCCTTCAAAACACAACCGAATGGGACGGAATGAGAGGAATATTGATGAAATTGACAATCAATTATCTGTTTTCAACCAGTCAGAGCTTGGTTTTGGTGGAGTTTCTGAACGCTGGCTTTCAGATGATGAACATCATAGAGCTCATACATATGTTCTGCTCAACTGTGAAGAGATGACATCAGTTGTACTGTAAGTGTTTATATCACTTATTCTCTCATTTATGCTACAGTAAATAACTTTGGTTTTTATAGGTTGTTTGATAATCATATCAAGAAATAAATTCCACAAATTACAGCAGCTGCTCTCGAAGAACGTCGACTGAAAAATTTCTCTCAGTGGTTTCAAAAACTGGTAACATAAATTCTTTATCTTCTAGCAACTCATTCAATGTATAGTTTACTATATTGATAATTATTTCACAAATTTTCAGGTGTCTCGACATGCTGATAAAATTGACAAACAGTTGTGTGTATTGAGTAACCCACCTTCCAAAATTGTTAAAACTTATAATGCATATGTGGTGAATGGATTTCGATTCCACCCACATGCATATGGGGAATCGAAAAAAACAATGAACAATGGAGTTAGCTTGAGAGGATCTCATCATCGAGAAAATGAAGTTTACTTTTATGGAATACTTGATGAAATCATTGAACTCTGTTATCTTGGACAACATTACATAACCATGTTCAAATGTCGGTGGTTGGATACAGAGAGAGGCGTGCGTGTTCATCCGACTCATGGAATCATCGATATTAAATGTAAAAGTGTTCTCGCAGTAAATGAACCATTCTTATTAGCTCAACAGGGATATCAAGTTTATTATGCAAAGTACTGTGCAACATCAAGAGACTTGACTGATTGGTGGAGTGTAATAAAAATCAAAATTCGAGACAATCAGTTTAGTCAAAGTGAATGTGCTTTCACTGATGTGCAAAGAATTGAAGTTTTTCAAGAGAGTACTCAAAATCAATCTTTTTTACAAAGAGACATGAGTATCAATGACGACACCCCACATTTAAGAGTCGGTGATGACGATGATGTTAATGATGTCACATATGAATTTGAAACGGTAAGAGATGAAGCAACTATAACTCGAATGGATATCGATGATGTTGAGGAGGAATATTAAGATGACATTGACATATATGAAGATGATGATGAAGATGAACACTGATAGCATTTCATGGTATTTATATACAATCATAATATGTATATATGTATATATAATAGTAATTATCAATTATTTTCTAACATTAACATTTTCTGTTTCAGATGGACGACGCCACATTTCGTGCATTGGCGGATGCTGACCTGACTTTTGATGCGGATGAGTTGCTGACAGATGACCCTCAGCCTGCAGGCGCTCCAGGGAGTACGCGGAGGGGGCGCGGTCTTGCACGATTGATGATTCCTGACCCCATCCCCGAGCGACGTCCACGTCTTGGGTTTGATCCACGCACACGGAGGTGTGATAACCTGTGTGATAACATGTGGATTTGACAAAGATTTCATTAATCTATTCACATAATAAATGTTTATTATTTTTTTCAGTTTTCCGCATATAGCAGTCGGACAGGGCAGCGCTATTTTGCGCAACTATTTCTCTCAGCCGTGGACCACATGGGAGCAGATTCCCATTGATGTGCAGCAGGCCATGTTCGGCCATTGGTTGGTACGTACGTAAATAAATAATTTTTATTTTGAAAATTATTTCATTTCTAACTTGATATTTTGATTTATTTGTAGGGTTTATGGTATCCGATCGAGGATACCATGCGTGACGCCATCCACGAGGCATGGGAGGTGGCCATGAATGATCGTCTTCGTCAGTTTTTGCACAATTTAAGAAAAGCTGTGATGAAGAAAGCAGGAGTGTCAGATTTTGAGGAGTCATGTAGAGAACACCGACCAGAGTATATTTCATCACATGTATGGGATGG
The DNA here is from genome assembly GCA_963277665.1 of Viscum album. Lineage (NCBI taxonomy): Eukaryota > Viridiplantae > Streptophyta > Magnoliopsida > Santalales > Viscaceae > Viscum > Viscum album. Next base: position 385,271,294 of record OY728137.1, read on the forward strand.
ATTATGTGCGCACTGGTTGAGTGGTGCCTTTCAGAGGAGATCATCGGTGGGGAGGCAGAATCGGGGGAGACAGGAGGTGACTCATCGAGTTGGGAGTCGTTCTTTCAGTACTCATAGACAGCATCTGGTACGTACATTATTTATAAATATTTTATATAACTATAAATATTAACAGTTTATTTTTTATTCTTATAGGCTGTCGAGCACCCCGATATTACAGAGTACGACGTATATCGGAGGATGTATAGTGATCCTGCTACTGGGGAGCTCAGAGGTGATCGTCAGCATCACATCGTGGTCAGTATTATTTGTTTTCAAGTTTAAAAATTAACTGCATATAATATATTCACAATTTTAATTTTAAATTGCAACTATAGGAGTCATATGAGGCCGCAGCGGCACAGGCCCGACCTGAGAGTCAGGCCGAGTCATCAGATCAGACCACTGCCCGTCATTTTGATGAGGCGGCATGGATGCAGGCCACCCAGTATGCCTTCGAGAAGGGCCGGGTAGTTGGTATCGGCTCTCGACTGACTCCCGGAGATTATTATGGCAGTGCTGCGATGTCGGCGTCCAGCTCGAGAGGAGCTCATGCATCTTCTTCTACACAGTATGAGGATCAGTTGCGATCTCAGACTGCACAGATAGAGAGTCTCCGACAGGAGCAGGAGCAGATGCGTCAGCAGCATGAGGAGGAGCGTCGACGCCAGCAGCAGCTGTACGAGGAGCAGGCGAGTCGGTGGCAGCAGCAGCATCAGGAGCAGATGGAGTACATGCGCCGACTCACTCATGCTTTAGGGATGGAGTTTCCTCCACCACCATCTGCAGATCCCCCACCTCCCCCCCTCCCCCCCTCCTTCAGATTAGAGTTTGTATTTCTGTTATGAAATTTGTGAAATCAAAATATTTTTTTTTCTATTCGTAGTTTCTGTCTCATTATAAAATATTAATAATATTATATTTTTAAATAACAATATTAATATGAATAATAATATTATTTATATTTTATAATATTAAATTTTATATATATATTAAAATTTTATATATATATTAAAATTTTATAATATTAAAATTTAATTATTTTTTTTATAATACTTGAATTATTTTAATATTTGAATGTAAAATAATTCTATTATTTTTATTTTAATTAAAATTACTTATTAATATTTTTTTTATTTATAAATTATAATTGTAATATTATTATATTAATTAAATCATTTATTAATATTCTATTATTTTTTATTTTTGAATTATAATTCTACTATTATTATAGTAATTAAAATAATTTATTATTTTCATTTCTAAATTATAATTCTATTATTATATTAATTAAAATAATTTATTAATAATTTATTATTTTTATTTTTTTTATAGTATTTGCGACGGGATACTATGCCCGTCGCAAATACTAGTATTATTAATAGTTTTTTGTTTTTTTTAAAAAATAGTATTTGCGATGGGTCCCGTCGCAAATACTATTTATAGTATTTGCGACGGGATACTACTCCCGTCGCAAATACTAGTATTATTAATTTTTTTTATTTTTTTAAAAAATTGTTTTTGCGACGGAACCGTCGCAAAAGCGATTGCGACGGGTCCCGTCGCAAAAGGTATTTGCGACGGGTCCCGTCACAAAAACTATTTTAAAAGTTTTTTACAAAAATATGGAATACTATTTGCGACGGGGAGATGTCCGTCGCAAAAAAAGGCTTTAGCGACGGGCCCGTCGCAAATAAGTGTAGTTGCGACGGCGTTTTCAGCAACGGGCTATTTGCGACGGGATCCCGTCGCAAATAGCCCGTTGCAAATACCTGTTTTTCTAGTAGTGATACTTGAGTGATCTCTATCCTAAACATTTATTAAATTAAACAAAATTACATGAAAATACAATAAAACATGCAGGTCAAAAATAATTTCCAAACCAGAAATGTGGAAAAACAATGCCACACTAGACAGAGTCAAGAAAATTCAGAATCATTCTTATAATGATTAAATTTATCATCACGAGTCTCCCACTATGACTATGAGTTTCTTTGATTAAAGATAACCACGTACTTCTCTTTGATATTCTCCATCTCTAGAGTGAGTTTGTAAGAATAAATATTCAACACACTTCGGCCACAATCTCATGATGTTGTTGAACCATATCATTCATGTCCTCTTCCACATAATTTTGGATGTCTACCTCATATTTAGGTTTTGGAATCCTTATAATAAGTCACCCCATTGTCAATCTCATCCTGAGTGGAAGTAAACATCAAAGGTTGTATCGTCTTTGCTGCCTGGACATCCTCTAGCGAGCCTATCATTGGTAATATGTTTGGAACAACATCAACCTATGAGCAGTCTTTATATTTTACACTTGATATGAATCAATTAATACTTTTCTAACATCCTCATATGATTAAATCACTACATTTTTTTTGAATTAGACACTTACAAAGAACCTGTTCTCTCACCCTTTTCCTTATCAGATATAGGATGGATCAAACCATAAGGATATCCCGTAAAAATCACCCATGCCTGTTCAATTTGAACAGATGGAAGTTCAGTTATAAAAGGTAGATACTTTATAGGAAAACCAACTAGAATCCCTCCAAATATACAACCTTAACCACCCATTCATTTTTGTTGGTGCAATTAAATCATGTTTCAAGTTAGGATAAACTTATTCTTGAATGATAGCCTTATGATTAGATTGATCATCATCATCCTCATTAGCACAATTGTCCTAACTATGAGATTCATTAGGCAAACCCTTCTTTAATGAAAATGCCCAATGACCATCTTGAACTCATTTTTCCGAGCCAACTTTTGTTGGAACTTCCTCAATAACTATAACTACCCATGATATTTTCATGCATTAAGATATTTCATTAGCATTTCTCTTTTCAATGATTAAAGATGCAGGATGAGAGTCATGTGTATGACCAAGGTGACCAACCCTAGCTTCCACATTACTGAGATCATTAAGATCTCCTTCCTCCTACACTTTCCTAGGGGATTATTTTTCATTCAGGTGGGCACCACCTTCCATAGGAATGTCTCCCCTATCACCCAAAGGATGTTATTGGGGCACATTATAAATATCATTTTACATTATGGATTCCTTTACAGATATCCTGTATTTGTTAGCCATGTTCCATTAATCCTACTTGAACTACATAAAAACCTTCTTATACACTTATCATAGGCATTCCCAATATTGTGACAACACATGAAAAAATTAGGAACATTTTCAAAGTCAAGGGCTGAATCAAACCTGTAGTCATAAGCTGACAACACCACTATTTTGATCAGAGTGGATATGAGATCAACCTTCATAAGTAGTCTAGAAAAGTGGCCATATAATTCCCATTTTGTTTCCCTATCTATCTTGACTGGAACACCTATGGATGAGGCAACCTCCCATAAAATCTTCGGATTCAAATGAAACTAGCTGAGAACATGTATCTTAACCCAAATATGGTTTAGGAAATTATTTATAGTCAATGGATTAAATAGAGGATCCTTATCCTAAGTCTAAATTACCCGATGTTTAAAATTCACAAGCCCAAACCCCCTTTCCCTTGAATTTATAGATGTATTTGGGAAAACAACATGAAATAAACCCTTCCCCAATGAGGTGAGTTGACAACCATCAAAACTCCAACTATTAATGATAATTTTCCTAAGCTCAGAAAATCTCTAGTGATATTCCAGGACTTGAAAATAAGTGGGAGAAATAATAGAATTCTTACAATAATTAATTTTATATGCTATGATGCCTTTATTAGCTTCAAATAAGGCTGTATCCCCCTTATATTTTTTTGGGTTTCCGATTTGAGGGTGTCATTCATTCCTTCAAATGACCTGATTTTATGAGCATCTCTCGGGTCTTTTGAGGCCTCAAGCACAATCGATGCTTGATTCCCATGCTCTACTTGAGAATAGTTAAATTCTAAGAAACTCCAACTAAAGGCGCCATGGGAAGAGTCATGTCTAGATTATCAGAAACCCTATGAACCAACTTTCTTCCTAGGAGATCCTTGATCAAAACCAGAATCAGAACCACTTATCCCACATAAATCGATGTAGAAGACACTATACTCGGTAGAGGCCTCAACATCCCTACCGTACGCTCCTCTTATACAATAGTTCACACTATAGAACATAGAATTAGATAACCAGAATGCAATACCGGTGGAGTCATCCCAACCCCAATTCCATTCCCCAGCCGGTTTGGATCCACCGTCCATAGAGAATGAAGCGAAAACACCAAAAGAAGTCTGATACTCAAAACCACATATTCAATGAGCAATCCTTGTTATCTAACTTTCTAGTTCCAGTATTTCTTGCATGACAACCTTGCTTTTTCGATCCAACATCACAAGACCAAAAGGAATCAAAGTTCCCCTTTGTAAGATGACACACCATCGAGAAAGAGGTAGCCACATCATGGAAAACTAGGCACCATCATACACACAAAATATTAAATTTTCAATTAATATATTTATCTAGAATTTAATCACTTGAGAATTAAATTTATCTCACATAAGAGATCGATTTATGAACAAGTAAATTCAATGATGATCTCCTACCAGTGATTAATTATTAATTATCACACGAATGGGCACTAAATTATATGTGTAGACTCCAAATGAAAACTAATCCAAACATAAATATAATTAATTAAATAAAAATCCAGTAAATAATAATTTATTTGAAATCAAATATGTAAAAAAATAAAGGCATGAAAACACTGTCATTTTCATCACAACCCGACATTATTAAAATTATCCACCCATTATGAAAACACAACACATAGAATAATAAATAGAAGTCACTGTGTATGTGTTGTTGAAATGATCATTGCAAGCCACCAATGATGATCGGAAAATAATAACCTTCACTCCACCGATCACTGTCATGTTGAACCGAACCATCTAAATACCAAAAAAATAATTGGTTATGTGTTCTCTCTAACTGTGTAGCATTGATCTTTAGAATCAAAATGAATCTACTACAAATTTTGATATCACACCTAATATGAATGTGTGAGGCTGTATAGTGGGAGCTGGGCAATAACGTCACAATGTGCACACCCCTTGGATGAGGCAGCTAGTTCTCTAGTAACAGAGAAGGCATTGCCTTTGGTTACTTCAGATTAGGGAGGGTGGCTATGCGGTGTGGCTGTGCACAATGAGAGAGAGGGGCCAATCATCCCTATTGCAGCAGTGGAGATGAGAGTGGAGAGGTAGGCCAATCGGCCAAGTGAGGCACTACAAGGGTTTTACGAAGAGGATGAAGAGGGAGGTAATACTCCCCACTAAGGTTTCCAAGAAACTATCTAAGAAAATATAAAGAAGAATTCCACCCCTTTTGATGAAGGCCAGGATAAAAAAAAGAAAATAAAATATTTAAAATTAAAATTAAAATTCATTTATCTAAAAATGTTAAATAATAATAATAATTTTAAAAGATATAAATAATAATAATAATAATAATAATAAAAATATGTAACAATATTATAATTAGAGAGAAAAATTAATTTTTATAATAAATCCAATTATTAGATATTGTTAGAAAAAGAATATATAACATTTCCCCTACTAGGAATAGAAATAAAAAATAATGCACAAGTGGACCCATCAATATATCAAAACCTCAATATTACAAGTTCAAGAAATTTCAATCTCTTTTACCCATAAAATATCATGCTTTATTTAATATCCCAATTTTTAAAAATTGTTTCCCTTATACTCACAATATTTCAAAAACTAGTACGTATACTCAAGAATCATGCGACCAAACTCTTCACCACTCTCATTACTCAAACAATTTAACAAAGTTATGTTCAATTCTCAAACATACACATGGTTACCATAGGATTGCCTAGAATTTGACATCTCCACTAGTGGAAATCAAAATAATGAACCAATATCGAGGACTTCACATTAGGTTCTAATGTCTCCGAGGCTACAGAATGGTGGTTCATAATAAATGCTATAGTTTTTGGAAAAAAGGAGGATTGAATCTTGGAATAATTAAATGATAAGTTTTAATCAAAATATCTCCCTAAAAACCTCACTCTACCACACTTAAAATGATGCTTTTCCCTAAACATATGATAATCTAATGTTTATTTTATTTTTTAATTATGTTGGAATTTTTTTCCTCTTCTCATTTTTAGGACACAACTCACTCAAATAAAATGGGTATGAAAAATTAGTGAGTATCAAATCTAAAACCCCATGTAATATATGTTAGGAAAAATACCAAAGAAAGGTACCCAAGTAGCACGCACGCTATAACATATCAGTAAAGGTGGTAAATATAGAAAACTCTCTAGATCTTGGAGTAAAGAATCATCACTTTTATAAGTATCCCCAAAAGATAGGGTTGCCGCATAATGACCACAAAATTACTCATTGCTGGAACAAGAAAATATACATTCCCATATAAAAATACATGTAATGAATGTGGTTACTATGAAATATAAAACTTATAATAATGACATAAAAATGTCAATCCATGCCCATCAAATGAATTTCTACAAATCAAACAACCCTCTCTATGAATAAATCTACCCCCACACTTATATTGAAAATTATCATGAAAATATTCAAGAAATGGGTAGGGAAGGGTATTGACTATTGGTTTATCCTAAAAAGGATTCTTTGAAAGATGCCTCATTCATTTTATTGGAATATTCAAAATTCTAATCTATTTGATGGTAAAACATGACAAGTTCTAGAAGACATACCATAGTTGAGATTCCGTCGATAAAAATAGAAATATAATGTTGGAAAACACATATGAGCATGAGTTCAAATAAGCGTCTCAAAAATATATTCCAAAAAAAAAATATGATGCATGAAATAATATCAGTCATCATCTAAATAATGATATCAAGGATCAAATCATTTCATAATTGAATCATGTGATCAAATTGATATGGAAAAAATTGGTATGTTCTTGACCTTGTTATAGAAAAATGCAGTAGCTTTTATGTGGGTTTAATAAATGATAGGAATGTTATTTTTTTATTCATTTTTCATTTTTTTTTCATTTATTGAGTGAGTTATTTTTTATGGTGCTTTTATAATCATAAAATATAATATATAATAAAAACATCCCCTATGTAGGTGCATATAGACATAGAAATCCTACCTTTATCCGAAAAATCTATAGAATAAATGTACCTATAAAATATACACAGGGAAAAAACATACCCACATCAGATCAAAGAGATAAAACCAAAACAAAATAATGTGGATGATAAAAATATATATCATGAAATCAGATCCACTACAGTACCAGAAGAAAATATATTATAGTAAATTAATTCCATTTTATTACTTAAAAAATAAATGAATTTAAAGGAAAATAATGAAATTATGGATTGACTCCCATTGAGCACTAATTTTACTTCCTCTTCTATAAGAAATTGATGAAACTCCACCAGGATTAAATGGATATATATTCTGTGAATCTTATTATTTATCAGTAGAAGTGTGGAATTCATTAATTGAAAATGAAATTATCTTTCAAGTTGCACAATACCTCAACAGGAAATTATAAAAAAATGGATGGGTGGAGTGAAATTGAAATAGAACAACTCACATGGTAATGAATATATCATATCTGAAGAAAGACTCACTAAATAATTAAGGTTCGTGGAAATGGAATCATCATGAAGATTAAGAACATTAGCTTTTTTAATTTACATAAGAGAATAAATGACCTTACCAAAATCTTTCCGTGGTCAAATTATATTCATTATATCCTTGTGTGTAGTATTTGAGTTGAAAATGTATCCAAATACATTTTCACCACCAAGCACCAGCACAAAGAAATCCATAATTTTCCAAATAAATTTATAATCCATGGTTTCAGTAATTGTACGAAGGTTAAGATAATTCCTAGAATCTGTGGTTATTTCATGTGAAGTTATTTTAACATCAATTAATGGAGCAAGTGGGGTGAGATTAATTTGCGCATATGACTCCATTGTGTTAAGAATGAAATATTTTTCAAAGGCTTCTTCTATACCACTCTCAATATATTTATACATTGGAACATATAGAACCACAAAATTAGGATCCTCTAGGAAATATATTTTTTCCATTGTTTCAAGAAAATTATGAGTGTTATCTATCACCAATGCTGACTGATTTTATGAATCTAGAAATGTTTCATATTTATTCATTTTGAAAAAGGTTTCAGACTCATGGATATTTCCATAAGGAGTTGATTCAATTTCATTTGAAGTGATTTTTTATAACATGTGTCAATCCAAGGGGTCTTGGTTTAATTCTGACTCTATTATGGTAAAGAAGTGTCCAATCTCAATGTCCTCTTCAATCTCAAAAGTTTTATTTTGATAGAAATAAAAGGTATCTATTATCACTTTGGGATGGAAGGGTTGTGAACTCACAAAATAAGGACATAAAATTTAATTTTCTAGGGTACCTTTATATTAAAAAGGTTGGGAGACTAAGCTCTCATATTCTTGAAATGTAAAGATATCGAATGAATTAAATTTAAATGGATAAGTTTCATCAATGGTGTGATAAGAAGAAGGATCAATCAAATTAGCCTCATCCTCAAAATAAGGAATTTGATGTTGTTCAAATGGAACCTCTATTATTCCTGTATTTAATATAATGTTTCTGAATTAGATCATTAATTGATAGTGAGGTGACTAGTTGGATAATATGGGTTATTTAATTTTCTAGATCTTTCATTGAGGAAATTAATTTTTCATTACGTTCATCATGAAGTTCAAACATTCTATTTGTCTGATTGATAAGAGAATGAAATAATTTCTCAATTATTAAATCATTTGTTTCACATGAATTATCAATTTATAAATTTTTAAGAGTGATTTGACTTTGAAAATGATCAAATGGTGGGTAGGAACTAGTTATCTAATATGGTGAAGTATCCTCATATTGACCATGACATAGACTGGAATAATTATCATTAAAATAAATTGAGTTACATGGAGAACTCTTCTGTAGTGTAAGGTTGTATTCCATACCATGAAATATTAGTGGGTATAGTGGGTATTGGTTATAGGCATGTGGTGAGACCCATGTTTTTATGAAGTTTTTGTGTGTTGAAATTTTTCTTGCAACAACAAAAGAAACACCCAGAGTTGATCTGAACTTTTTTGTTGTTGTCTTTTTTTATTAATTTTATTGTTACTTATTTTTATTTTTAACCTAAATAAATATATTTAAGGACTTCATAATGATATTATTCAACCAAGAAAAGGAAATAGTATTTTTTTACACACACTGCAATGCTTGAAAATTTAAAATTTTATAAATCTACTAACTATTATAGAAGCAAAGAGCAGTGTCGAACCATAGAGAGAATGTTCATAGACAGTAGGAATATCCTCTAGAATAATTTTCTGGAAAATGAGTTGTAAAAGTTATTAAAAACTAAAACCTCTAATAACTAAACAACTATTTAAAAATAACTATTTAAATTAACTAAAACTATCTAAGTGAACTAAATTAATGTACGGAAGAAACAAGAAGAGATGGTAGTGTCAAAGTTGTGGCATCTATTCAAGTGTATGAAATACCAATTATTTAATTACCACATATGAATATTTATTTATTAAATTATAACTAATTATAATTTTAATCAAAATACTTTTAGGTCTTGTTATATGATGTTATAAAGTATACAAAAATCATCCAACATTTTGTTTTCTGACCAGACAAATGATTTGCACACCATTGTAGCACTGAATCACTTGTTGAAATTCCAAAACCCGTTTCTCACAAAGTCAAAGTATATATTTGTGTCGGGTTCAATTAGAAGAGATCACAAATTAAGTATCACTCATGAAATTTTGAAGGTTAATGCACAAAAAATATTATTATTTTTAGTTAATATATTAATTTATTCATAATTCATTCTCATGTGATTTACAATTTTCTCACACACACGATCTATTTTCAAACAAATAAATTTTCAGATGATATGCTTCTCATGATTACTTATTAGGTATCACATTAACGAGCACCAAAGAAGGTACACAGACTCCAAATGAAAATTAATCCAAAAAAAATATAATTAATTAAATAAACATAAAATAAAAAATAATTAGCTACAAAAAATATGGAAATAAAATAGAGTCATAAAAACACCATCATGTCCATTATTATCCAACACTATAAAAATTAGCTACCCATCATGAAAGCATGACACATAAAATAATAAAAATAAGTCACCATGTACAAGTAAATACAATGATCACTACAATATGCCACTGATGATCACAAAATAATAACTTTCACTCTGCTGATCATCATCATGTTGAACTGAAGCATCACACTACTGAAAAAATAATTGGATCTATGTTCTTTATAATCGTGTAGTCTCAATCTCCAGAATCAAAATGAATCCACTACACATGTCGATATCACCCCGAATTCGAATGCGAAAGGCTATACAATGGAGGAGGGATGCTGACATCCTGGTGTCCAAACCCCTCAGAGGAGGATGCTGGTTTACCATAAAGTGAGGATGCGTCACCCTCATTTTCTGTGGATGAGTGAAGGGGAAGATCAGTATGGTTATGCACAGCGAGAGAGATGGAGGATAGGCTGGCATAAAGTGATGCTTCTTGAGAGAGGACGTCGATGGTGGTTCTGCTAAAGGGAGAGGCAAACCATGTTGTATGTATCCTGGTGGAGAGGTAGAGGGAGAACATGTGGCATTGTTGCGCAGAGTTAAAGATATAGGGCTAAATGACCCTACTGTAGTTGTGGAGATGAGTGTGGGGAGGTAGGGCATTCAGCTTGGTGAGGCGCTGTAAGGGTTTCACAGAGAATATAAAGAGGGAATAAATCCCCCCACTAGGGTTTCTAGCAAGCCCACTGAGAGGAAATTAAGAATAGGGACTTCCCTGTTGATGAAGACTTAGATGGAAAAAAATGGAAAATAAAATATTCAAAATTTAAAATTCAAATTAAAATTCATTTATCTTAATATGTTAAGTAATAATGATAAAAAAATATATAAATAATAATAATAACAATATGTAGGAATATAATAATTAGAGAGAGAAAATGTAATTATTAGAATAAAAATAATTATTAGATATATCTATATATATATACATATAACTAGATAAACTAAGAATAATACATAAAATATAATAATTGTAACATAAAATTATAATCTATCCTAAAAAATAATTCTTCTAATATAAAATGTTAATATAATTTAATAATAATAAAAACTAATAATAATAATAATAATAATAAAAATATTTTAAATAATATACAATGTTAAATAATATATAATACTAAAATAAAAAAATAAAATAATTATTAATAAATATTCATAAACTAATAATTAAATTAATATTAAATATACTATAAAAATTAATAAAAGTTTTATATAAAACATGTTAATAAAATATACAATTAATATAAACTAATAAAAATACTAAATTACTCATATTAGTATATAAATTAACTAAAAATTATCAAAATATCAAAAATACTAAAAAACTAAAAAGAGAACCTAAAAACAGGAAAAAGGGGTTAGAAAAATAAAGAAAACTAAATTAGAAAAGAATAAAAATGTTATTAAAATTCATGCACATCAGAGATTCATGTGCTTTAGTGTAAGTCAAGAATTAATTTTAGGGTTTCTTATCTCAAATTTTCATCCCTTGAGACATATTTCTTATCATTATACTATAATTATTATTTTTATTTTAATTTCCATTTGAAATTATATCCTTCAAGATATTTTAACTTGAAATTCAATATGGTTTTAATGATTTATTTGTCTTATTTTCAACTGTATGAGACATATTTTATCTTGCACACCATCATTTATTTTATATTATATATAAACTACCCTTTTAATTTAATGTATGTAAATATATTCCATTTAATCAAATATTAATTTCCATTCCATGATCTCCTTCTCAATCTATTTTTTGTATTATGTTACCAATACCATGAGGATTTTGTCACTAATATCACTTTCAAATAGATATTTATTTTGAAAGATAATCCATTAGGGGAATTTTTATACTTTTCTATCTAAAAAAATTATATTTTTATTTTTATATGTTCATTCTTGGGGTTTTATTTTTCTTCCCCATATTTCATTTTCCCACATGGATCATTATTTACCCATTGTAAGGAAACTGAACCTACCTTTTATTTTTAGTCAAGAACCATCCTTTTAGATGTCCATATTATTTTTATTCCTTTTAATATTTCCTTATATTTACCTCAAAAATTGAGTAAGGTCATTTTATACTACTTGATAATTTTTAAAATATTTTCAATTTTTTTTAATGTTTTTCATATGGTTCGTTTTTATCAAAGTGTAGAAAGTATCACTTTTAATGGTTTCCATATGAAAACATCTTTACATCATATTTTTCATTTTATTTGAAACATTCTCTCTAAATTTTCATTATTTTTTAAAGAAATTATTTTTTCTTCTAGTTTTATAAAATAAAATTATTTAAAAAGACGAAGGATATCTCTTATTCCCAAAGTGATTTTTAAGACTCCTAAATTGTGTTTTTCATTTTTGTCATTACCCTTTTGACATATCTTATACTTGATCAAATATGCTTTTGAAATGATACCTTATATGTTATTTATTTGGATGGATTATGTAATTTTATATTCTATCAAATAAATGATGCATCACTACCTTTAGGTTTCCAAATCAACTTCTATTATAGGCATGATTTTTCTTCTAATGCTGTTCCTCTTTGAACACTCTATATTTCATTCCTTTTATTGAAGGGGTTTCACCAAGATTCTGTACATATATTTATTGGAGAAATTTTTGAATTAACCATATAAACATTTCTCTATATGGTGTTAGTTTTAGGGATTATTAAATATAAATCTAATCTATTTATTAATTTGGGAAATATTGGAAATCTGTATACTCATTGTTTCAATATAGATGTTTTTGTTACTATGGAAAGTTGGTTATATATTCTATTGTTTATTCATTCCTTTATATGATTAATATATTGGACTTAACTAGTTATCGATGTGGCTCTTAATATCCCCTTGATGCATCAATAAGTCTCATGAGACAATATTTCTTGAGTATTTTAGTGTATTCCTACCTCGAAAAAAATATTTCTTAAAAATAGGGCCGAGATGATATGATCATGATCTCCAAGATCATGATTTCTTAGATTAGGGAATATAATTAGCTGTCCTACATTAATAATTTATTCTATATGGAAGAGTTTATTATTATTCATGTGATATTTTCATTTTCATTTTTATCCATGGATATATTATGATTTTAGTTTTATTAAATTATGGAATTAATTTTGGTTATCTATTACCTCCGTATTATTTATACTCATATTATTATCACTTATGATTGTTGATTGTTAGCCCTTATATTTACCCTTACTAAGAATTTGAGCTAACTCCTTATTTTTTTATTTCCCTAGGTTATGAATAAATGTATTGCACATGATAGTTCTAATGGAATATCTTATGTGTAGAATTTATGGGGTATATTGAATAATAATTATGTATTAATTTATTTATTATATAGTTGAAAAAATGTCAATCAGTTGAGAAAGACATGAGATTTATTATTTTTTGATTTTGTTAATTATTTAAATCAATATACCTAAAAGGTATTGGGAATGAATATATTGTAATGTTTTCTTTAAATCTTGTGATTATGGGATAGTTATGTCTGAGAATATATAGTTGGTATCAAATAAAGTATGTAAAGTATATATTTTTAGCACTGGATTCCGGGGTGTGGGTCTAGGGTTATACCGCCATCTTTAGTTACAATTCTCCCAAGGAATTAAAATTTATTATAATTAAAATTAATATTTACTAAAGTATCTGTATAAATTCTTTTCTATTAAAGTTTATAAAAAAACTCAAATGTTTCTCATCATCCTCAAGATTTTTAGAATATACCATAATTACATCAATAAACACCCGCACAAATCTATCCAAATATTCTCTAAAATAACTATTCATTAAATACATAATTATATAATGTGTATTTATCAACCAAAATAGAATAACTACAAACTCATAGTGGAAATACCTCATTTAAAACACCATCATAGGAAAATATTCATCCCTAACTTTCAAATTATGATATCCATACCTGAGTTTAATATTCAGAATGTACTGAACTCCCTAGAGCTATTCAAATAAGTAAACAATATGTTTAAATGGATGCCTATTCTTAATAGTAATATTTTTGATCACTCTATAATCAATGAAAAGAACCATAAAACAATATTTTTTTCCTAAAAAATAGGATCACCCCAAGGAAAATTTCTATGATGAATGATACCCTTATTAAGAAATTCTTATATTTTATTTTATAATTCCAATATCTCCAATTAATCCATTCGATAAGGGTAATTTAAAATTATCTTATCATCAAGAACTAAGTAAACAGTAAAATTAACATCATGATCTAGAATAAAACCTTAAAAATCATTAAGAAATACATCTAAATAGTCATTTAATACCAAAACGTCATTATGTTGTAAAATTTCCTACTTTTCAATGATTTGAGAAAGATAACTTTAACCATTATCTTTTATCAATTTCTCATCCTCTTAATATGTTATCACTGGTATGGACTCATCCTTAAATACAAAGTAAAATTCATTTTTACAATTAAATATAACTTATATTTCTTTGAAATAAATCATATCATGATAGCCCAAAATCTGTTCCATGCCAAAAATAACATTAAACTCTAGTATAGGTAAGAAAACAATATTTTAAGTAAAAATAGTGCCATAGATAATTTTAAAAAGATCCTGTAAATCTTTGTTGCATTAATACCTCTGGTTAGAGTTTTTACAAAAATTCCAATCACAATTTTATGATATGATATTTCTATTTTACCAATAAATTTCCTTGAAAAAAAATAATTCATAGATAATTAATCTTAAAATATATCATCATAATTTGAGTAAATTGAAAAGGTATCACTACTTCATTTGATGGACCAACACTTGCTGAGGAAATAATAAAAGACTTTTCCACACCCTTAATAAAACTATAATATAATTAACATTTTTATATTTCATGGAACACAAATTCTTATTCAATAGGATTAATGTCTACTTTGAACTCACTAGTTCAAAATAATCCTAGAATGATTTTTTAAAATTTTTCCTTATAAATAAGCTTTTATGAATAATTAAAAATATAGTTTTAAATATATATGATTTTATTTATAATAATTTTATCTAATATTTATAATTAACCATGTATTTTTTTAACAATTTTATATAAATAAAGAAAAGATTATTTTGAGGAAAATAAGTATATATTTCAAAAAACAGTTTTTAAGTGTATATTGTTTTTCCATTTTAATTAATTAAAACAACCTCTAATAATGAATTTTTTAAATGAAAAGTGTATATCATGTATCAAAATATAATAATTTAAATCCACATAATTATTATTAATAATCATAAAATGAATTTAATATCATATTAATCTTGAAAAATGCATTTCTTGAAAAACTATTTTTCATCACTCTTTGCAGGATTAATTTTAAATTAAATTCTACCAATTTTTGTGAATTTAATTTGATTAAATAGATTTTATAGTTTTTAATAATCATAATTAATATTATTTTATAATATCAACTTAATTTTTTTCATAATGAATAGTAAAAATAGTAAAAATCTATTACTATGGTTAATGTTAAAATAGGTTTACTGGGGGGGGGGGGGTTAGAAAGATAATGATTAAAATAACATAAACACTTTATTATACCTCATTGGATGGTTTAATTTTTTATCAAAATTTTTACCTTAAAATAGGAGTCATTTTTGATCAATTTTTCTTTGAAAGTGTCTTAACAATATTTAATTTTTTTGAAAAATTACAAACGTGTCACTCACCTCAATTATAAAAGGGAACCTCCTCTAATCTTTCTTCACACCTGTTGAACTATTTAGCTCGGTCAAACATTACCATAATCTCTTATAAACATACTTATCCACATTCTAGAGGTTTTAGTGTTACCAAAAGACCAACCCTAGGAACGTATATAATATATCCAAAGGAGGTTTCTTTAAGAGAAGGTAATTATTTTCACCAAGATCTTTCTTTTTAATTCTTCTTTTACCACCTTAAATAATGTCATAATAATTACAATATAATAAAAATAGTATATACCATATACTCAGATATTATTATATTTATTTAATAATATTTATTGGTCTATTTATCAATAAAATGAAAAAAAAAACCATTACTCGTGTGTCTGGTGGACCACCACCTCGCAAATCGGTGTAATTTGTTTTGTATCAACGCCTCATGAATCAAAGTAATTTGTTTTCTATAATCTCACCACAAGGATATTCATAATGATAGAACTAATTAATATATATGACAATAATGAAATAATATCTATTATTTAAATTTAATATATCATCTACTTCTATACCATTTCACCCATTTAAAAATGATAACGTCGCTCATGTGTATGCACTGATTATCATATCCATGAAGTGATGTGATTCATTTTACATGTACACCTTTCAATAATGATTTAAAAATTGTATATAATGAATAATATGATATTTATAACATTAATATAATTATGAATATATTTAAACTATAACATATTCAGAATAATTGGAAAATCCAAAATGAATTATACATGGGAAAACTAAGTATTCAACACCTGAAACAATAATAATAATGAATTATTATTTAAGAACAAGTGATAAGATGCTATAAGTGGATAATATATGATATTTTAAATATAAATATGGTTCTATAATAACTTAATAACATGTTTAAAACCATTATACATGAGGTTAAATAGTGTTCATCTAAGGAGAAGTGCGAGGTAATTAATTTCATCTCAATTTCCACTCTATTCAGATATATTTGGTATCATGAAACTATTTACTTTTATATAGTTTATATAATAAAAATTTGATGCATTATAAAATTAATATATATTTAGTCATGATTATTAGTGTTTCAATTCATGATTATTATTTTAATGGGTTATAATTTAAAAGTTACAAAATAGGTAAGAATTTATTTAACAATCCCATTTTCAAGGATTGCTTATATTTTTCAATAATTGAATCTTATAATCTATCCTCCATAAAAACCATATATTTTCTTATCGTCTAGATATTTAAGGATTTTCCATGTTTTATTTGAATTTTTCCTTTCTTTGGAACTTGAATCAAGCAAATAAATGTTAAAAATAAAATCAAATATTATTTCTCCTTTTGATTGGATATATCTTTTGTCCATGTCCAAATTTTTTAAAATTGTTTTAAAAAGTCCTTTTATGTACTCAAATGATTTATTAAGGACATTTAATTTATCCTCTAAATTTTAAAAGGTTTTAAATGAATCTTTATAATGTTTTTTCAAAGGTTCATTTTGGATATTTTTTTTTGTAAAAAGTCAAAAGGAATGTTTTGTTTTTATTTTATATGGCGTTAATGGACTTTCCAACCCCTATAGCTATTTTCTAGTATTTATATTGTTATAAAAATTTAAAGGGTTTTACAAATAAAACTATTTAATTAAAAATTATTTTAAGTTTTCACTTATATTTTTTTATTCTCTAAAAGGTATAAATTTATTATAAATATATATTTCCGATGAATTAATGGTCATATTTTTTTATCTTATTAATTTTATGGTTATTATCTGTCTCTAAAAACATTTGATTTATTATGATAATTTTTAATTAAACATTATTTTTTATTAAATATCCATACTCTTTTTATTATGGATATGATTATTTCCTAATCCATTTACCATTTCTGCGTACTGTATTTTTCTCTGAAAGTTATTTAATTGATTGGGGAAATATTGATATTTCGTATCCTTTACTCAATAAGGATATTTTTTGATAAGGAATATTGTTGATGAAATAAATTGATCATTCAATATATTAGAAATTCATCGAAAATGAAGTGATGGGTGGGACTTGAAATTATATAGCCTCTCCATGAATCGATAGGTTTCATGAGACAAACCAATTGGCTAACCTTCTTAAAAGGTTTTTGTTGTATTCCTACCCACAATTTAAACTTTATTTGTACAAGTCCTTAGAAGTAAGGATATCAAGATGTCTAATATTATGGAATCTAAAATTATACATTTTCTTCATTGATAATTTAGTTATTATTATAAATGATAATTTTTTCATTGATATTATCGATGGATGCATTTCATACTCAAATTATTGATTAAATTCCATATGTTTTCAGTTATCTACCTTTCCATATTTATTATTCCTTATTTAACCATGAAAATCTCTACCATACATAACCCTTACTTAGTGTTCGAGATCACCTATATTTTTGCCTTTCCCTCGGATATAAGGCAAGAATCTTTGAATGAGTTCAAGGATATAAAATATTTACTTTCACTATATTTTATTTTATATTTTCAAAGTAATATAGGAAACATGTTTATATCTTATTCTTTAATAATAATAAACTAATCAGTCATTTAGAATGTTATTTATTGTATATTATTCCATTCTAATAACATAGAAATTTTTTTGGGTTACTAGAGTTGGGGTTGTTATATTTGGTATCAAAGGAAGTTTAGTAGAAATCTTGGAAACTAGATTTTGGAAAGCATAGATCATAGAACATAACCTTATGATAGAATTTGAGAATATCTCTAATTATAGGATAATGTCATAGAAGTTTTGTTAAGGTATAAATTATGTGGTTTTATAAGAAATACATCCTTTTTTGGATACTATAGGTGGATCTTGTTTTGACACAAATGCATATAGGGGTAATTAATCTAAAAAGAGTTGGTCAAGTATATCTCAACTATAATTCTGGTTAAATTTATGGGCCCATAATCCACATATAGTTTATAAATCTTAAGGGATATTATTGTTTGAATTCAAATTTTATTTATTAATTATTGTTAAATATTTGAAAATATTTTAATGGTTTGAAGAAACCAAGTTTATGATTCTGAGATTAGAAATGCATAAATTTTCAATTTATGTTAACTATTGCACCAAATTTATAATTCTATATTACGAATTTAAATTTATAATGATATTAGTAAATTTAGTATATTACATTGTATATAAATAGAACCTAGCATAAATAATAGTTTCAATACACATGGATAATGTGCATATTTTCTTTCTAAGAAACCTAATACAACCAGTGTCAGAGTTGAGTAGATCATGAGAATATTAAGTAAAATAACCCAGGTTATGAATAATAAATTTGAAAATATAGAAAAACATGATGTCCCATGACATGATACAACTATATTGGATCATTTAACATGATGTAAGCCTCTATATTTTTGTGGAACAACTAATACAATGGTAGTTGAGTAATGGATTAAGTCCCTTGAAAAGATATTTATGGACTTGGGATTAAATGAAATGGGAATGGTTATATTGGTAGTATATTTATTTAAAGGTGATGATGATAAAAAATGGTCATTGATCCAGAATACTATAGGGGAGAAAGAAATAGAACATATTTAATGGAGTGATTTTAAATTAACATTCTTTGATAAATATTTCCCTCATGAGCAATGAATAGAAATGAAGAGAAATTTACTCATATTAAATAAAAAGGAAAAGAAAATTATTATAGAGTATTTGGATACCTTTACAGGACTATATAGGTATGCTACAAATTACATATGTAATATAGAAAGTAATATTGATTTTTTTGAAGGTCTTAAGATAATCCACATAAGGACATTGGTTCTTCAATGGTTTTTATCATATGATGAAATAATATTATATTCCTTCCAAAGAGAGATGAAAATTTATAGAAATTATATATTAAAGGGTAATTAAGAAAGGAATATGATGATTGAAAACCCATAAAAAGTGAAAATTTCAATAAATAATAATAGAATAATGTAATTTCCATAATGTGAAAATTATGGAAAGAATCATCATGTAAAATGCCAGAAGAGAATGAGAGTTTTTTATAATTTTGGAGATAAGGATCACATAGATAATGAATTTAAGAGAAATAAAGGTACCAATTATATCTAGCGATTCAAATTTAAATAAATGTGGAATTATTTAAAATAACGTCCCAAGAATCATGGTTACTTACTGTAGAATATTCTAAGTAGATAAGGCCAAGTTTATGCGATCACTATAGTTGTGGTTGAGGTTCCTAAAGATGCGGCTGAAGAAAATTTAATCACTGACACAAATTTATATAATTATTTATTTTATTCTGAATATTTTCCCTCGTTTATTAATTATATGTTTATTAAGAAAATTTGATATTTCCCTTGAAACATAAGAAGGGAGTTATTAGTCAAATCTCATAGTAAAAACTCACCACAACAATGAAGTGTGAGTTAGTTCGCATTATAACACATAAACATGCCCTATTTTTAGACTTGATTATAATAAAAATGGTATATTTTGATATAATACTTGGTATGGATTGAATTTAAAAATATAATGAGAAAATTTATTACTAAGAGTATGAAGTTATGATTCGTGATGAAAATGTAGAATTCTCTATCCTTAGAGGGGATAATTTAACATATAGGTGATGTTTAGATCCACCTCTAGTAGATCTCATGAATGAGATACTTATAGAATAAGATAAGTCACAATATATGGATATAAAATGTAATCTTAAAATTGAGGTATTACGTGTTCTACAGAAATACATTGATGTATTTTTTGATGAATTACCCAGACATCCCTTAAAATATGAAGCTATGTTTTCCATCGTTTTAATCCTTGATATTAGACATATATCAAAGACTCACTATATAATTAACATAATGTCTTTAGTAGAGTTTATGAAAAAACTATATTAATTACATGGTAAAGTATTTATATTCCCTAGTGTTTCACCTTATGGAGCTCCTATTAAATTTATTAAGAAGAAAGATTCATCTATGAGGATGTACAATGATTATAGGGAAATCAATGCTATTAATATAAAGAACAAGTATCATCTACATCACATTGATGAATTATTTAATCAATTCCATAGAGATTAAGATTTTTTAAAGATTTAACTTTATTCTAAGTCATTTAAATTGTGCGTAAAGAAGTGATATTTTCCAAAGACCACATTTTGTATGTGGTTTGAACATTATGCATAACACCATGATATTTTTGTGATTTTTTTTTGAAATAAGTTAATCTTTTTGATATTTTTCATTTCATGCATAACTGAAACTAGTTTATTTTATATTAAAGAAACATGTTTGGATTGTGTTATAGGAAATGAAAATTTAATAGTGTACTACACACAACATAAAGTTTATATTTCTCTACACGGAACACCGATTTTAGATTACGTTACATGAAATACTGGATTTCCTTGATGGGTTTCATAACACACAAGACCAAGTGTTACTGAACAAAAATATTTTATTAAAAATATTATAATTTAATATAATAATATATAACCTAGCCATTAAATTAAAGATTATAGGATTAATTAACTTATGAAAATATATAGTTGAATTCATTGGTTAAATATTAATTAGATATAAATATATAAACTAGATGAATGTAAAGGGAATGATTTTATAAAAGACTATTTTTATGTGAAAAGGTGATTTATCTTAATAAGTAAAATTAATTACTATTAGTGAATGATATTAATTATATTTATATATTATATATTCAATAAAATATTGTTGTTATTCATACAATTGATTTTATAGCCATAAGATAAGAATATACTTGATATTACACATAAAAACCTATATTTCAATAAAAGCAGTTTTACCTCCATTTAATGGTGAACCTATTTGAAATCTTTATTTTGGAACTTTTATTATTTTTATATCATATCTTCTGTAGGATTAAATTTAAATTAATTTCTGCAACTTCTATAATTTTAATTTGGAGAAATGGATTTCATATTTTGAATCATTATAATTTATAATTTATAATAAGGTTAAATTTTTTTTTGACCACAAATATTAGTGAAAGTAATTAAAATTAATTACATTGATTAATGTAAAATCAAGCTTAACAAGTGACTGAACCTTAATTTTACGGAGACTAATGACATATAAAATTGTACAAAACATATTGTATGGACATATTTAGGCCACTACAACTCTAAGGTTCTATAATGGTCCATTTTTATAATTGGGGAACAAGTAATACTTCCGGAATACACAAATCTTTTCAAGCATACCAAGTGTGTCCTTTCCCTCCACTATAAAAAGAAACTCAACCCTCCCACTTCCTCAGACTTGTCAATACACTTTGGATTGAGAAATATTTACCCAAATATATCCTTAACTTACCTCCCCTAGGCATATAATCCTCACATTGGGAATAAATTAATCCAAGGAATCTCTTTGGTGCAAACCAAAAGGAGTTACTTGAATTAGAGGTAATAGACTTCCTTAAGGTATTTAGTTTTATTTTCATTATAAAACCCCTTAATTATTATTTCATATTTATATAATAATTAAATTATCGTAAATATACTTATATTTTTTTATTCTATGGGTTAAACCTTCACTTACACACACTTCCATTTAATGGGTAATGAACTTAGCATTCTTGTATACATAGAACTATCATCGCACGAAACGATGATGTTCGTTTTTACATTATCACCTATACTAGTAGGTAATTATGATAGAAAATGTATTTTTATATGTTATATATTATATTTATGATTTATTTATTCTTATTTAATTCCTATATAACACACACATTCATGCTTTCAATTTTGTATTAGTACGATAATTTTATTTGGGGAAATGTGGACTATCACCTCCTCAAAGCGACGTGACTCGTCAACACCTTACATGAAATATATTAAGGTTGAATGAAGTGAAATTATATGATATATATAAAATAATAATTATACTTTAATTATAATATATATATACACATATATTTTATTTAATTTTTTCTTTAAATACGTCAATAAATGAGAAACAACCTTCACGCGTACGTACGACCTACGATATCCATGAACAGTGTATTCCATTTCATAATTCTATCATATATAGATTATTATAAATATATGTATACTGAATATATATTATATTTATGCCATGTTTTAATTTGTTTAAATAATTAAATCACGATATAAGTAAAATTATCATGAATAAAAAGTCAAATCATATACGAAAAATAAAGCAGATATTACCAGAAATGTAACACTAACATGGAGTTGTTATTAAATGGGTGATATTAATCCATAAATGAATAATATATGTTATTATATATAATAATTTATTTCTTTTAAATATTTATAATAAACTTTTATTTATTATACCGTATGTTTGAAAGTTTATGAAGAAATTCAAGACTTAAGGTATGAGAGTTTCATCTCACCTTTTTATTTTCATGAGATACAAGCCTTATTCACCACTCATTTGATTTGTGTGGTGTGTATACTGCCAATGGATGTATTATATGATTATTATATTTAAATTTATGGGTATTTACATATCTATTTTATGATATTTTTTTCTTGGGGGGTATGTTTCAAAAGTTACCGAATCGGTAAAGTAATTTTGTATAAATTTTCCTTATTTGAGACACATGCCATGTTATGCACCTATATTTTTTATGAGGTGTATATACTACATTTTGACATGTTATATAATTAATATCCTTATTTTAATTATATTTTAAACTTCATGTAATTTTATTCTTTCCATTTTATTATTCTTTAATGTTACCAAAGTGGTAATGGTCTATAACTTCAATATCATCATTTATAAAGATTGTTTATGATTATGATTCTATTGATGAAATATTATGATCTATCTATCAATAACTCATGAATTTTTTTAACATCTATATATTCATGTTATATCAAATTAAGGGAACCATTTTCAATCTCTTTGGTACTTAAGATAATTATGAAAATGTTTTTATGAAAATTTGACTTTATATCTCTTTCCTATAAAAAATATGAATTCTTTCAAAACCATGTTTTCCAAAAAAAGTTTTCCAAAAAGTTTTACTATTATTTTATTATGTTTAAAGGAATTTTTTACCCATGTATTACCTTTTTACAAAACGTTTTTTAAAATGAATATTCTTTTTTTTTCTGATCAGGGAACTTTTCTGAAATTTTAAGGTACAAAAGGAATGTTCGGCATATACATACCTCACAAACACTATGACTGTCATTTTATTTGGTGCTTACTTTGTAAATTTATAAGGTTATATTTTTAAAATAAAATTATTTCCTAATATTCTATAATTTTTTAAAAATTATTTAAAAATAAAATGGTTTTTTCAAAAAAAAAATTATGTAAGAAAAATGTTTTATATGATTTTTCAAAGATTCCTTTATATGTTTTTGTAAAGTTGTTTTTAAAGAAAAGGATTTCAATGATATAAAATTTTCTTTTATATTTTTTCAAATTATTTTCTAGTAAAAAGGTTTCCAAATGTTTTTAAGCTTATTTTATAAGTTTTCAAGGAACGAGGTTTTCAAATTGTTTTCAAGATTGTTTTATAAGTTTTTAAGGTAAATAGTTTTAAAAATGTTTTAAATATTATTTTATAATTCTTTATGGGAAAAAGTTTTCAAAATTATTTCAATCCTTATTTATAAGTTTTTAATTAATTTTCAAAGAAAATAGTTTTCTGAAGGTTTTTTCTTTTAGAAATACTTTTCCAAGAAGAAAGGATATTTTCCTCAAAAAATGTTTTTAAAAGATATTTAATTTTTTTTAATTTAATATGACAACCATTATGTTACTTATAAAATTCTTGGAAATGATCCAATTTTTTCATTAATATTATTTCTTAAATGGTTTATGTTTTGATTGAATTATGCTTACGATACCCATTTAGCTTCCATGGGTTATATGCTTTTGAAAAGTGATCATTTTCATGGGTTATGTTTTGATGAAATTATTACAAGAAATATCTTTTTTTACATAAGTAATGATATAATAAAATGTTTATGATGCTTATTTCATTTCATGGTTTATGATACTATGATTGTTTATAATCCTATGGAATACATATTGTGAAATGGGAGGGACCTATATCTCACTCTAATGATTTTGGTAATGATGGATGATTCATGAGTATAAATGTTATGCATGAACTTGATTACATTTTCACAATGTTTTTCATGGACTTGGTTTTATGTTTATAATTTTATGCAAAAACCAGCTTATATGTTCAAAATTTTAGGCATGGACATGGCTATATGTCTATAAGTTTATGTATGAACTTGTTTACATGTTCACAATTTTATGAGTGAACCTTATTATGTGTTCATAATGTTATGAATGAACCTGATTGAATGCTCACAATGTTATGCATGGAACTGGTTTCATGTCCATAATTTTATGCATGAACATGATTACATATTCAAAATGTTAAGCGTGAACTAGATTGCATGTTCAAAACATTGTGTGTTGAGATGCATTCATGTCCAAAAGTCTATGTGAGGGCCTGATATCATGTATTTAACTTAATGAGTGAACTTGTTTCAAATTATAAATGTTCACGATGTTATATATTGATGTGTATTCCACAGTTCTTTATCTTATTACCTTGTTATGTTTTCAAGTATTATGCTCTTATTTCTATTGTGATTCATGTTTTATAAACTTATAATATTTATGCCCTGTCACATGATTATGATATTTTTATGCTGGGTATGATATTCAAATATTATAATCATGTTAACATACCCTTATGTTGATGTTAGACTTACACATTTCCTTTATTTACCCTTACTAATAATTCAAGATCACCCCTTTATTACATTTCCTTTACCTAGGTTATAAATAAAGGTTTTAAATAGGAGTACTAAAGGTTAAGATCTTTAAGGAAGATGTTTAATATATTTCACCATACTAGAATAATGTGTTCCATGTTTCCAAAGACACTAAACTATTACAATCCTTGGGCTCATATTTTTTTTAATGTGATGAATATTCATCTAAAATGATATAATATCCATTTATGTTTAGACTGGGTCACTATAGTTGATATTAGGGGAAAGATTTAGTCAATATTTGGAAACTAGGATTAGGGAACTTTAGTGATATCCCTAGGGATATTTCTAAGGATATATCTAGGGGTGTATCTAAGGATAAGTATAAGTACTAGTTAATGTTTAGGATAATGTATTGAAATTTTTGGTTAAGGATCAAGTGAGTGGAATCCTAGAAATACATTCCTATTTGGTTACTACAAGTGGACGTGGTTCTTGCATAGATGTGCTTAGGAGTAATAACTCTGATGAGGTACATTGGGCATCACATGAGAATAACCTAGATTATGAAAACGATCCTTATTATGCACCTTGTTTGACATTCCCGAGGGATATGATTTGGGAATTGACAAACTATTTTCGAACCATCATGTAGAATTTAAATAGAGTATTTCTATGAATAACCTAGGAAAAACCTAAGGTGTAATAGATTAAATAAGAATGTGTAATGATTTAGACATTTTATAAGTGTTTTTTTCATGATTATGTGGTTTTTTGCAATGATAAATATTTCTCACACTGTGATTTCGTCTGTTAGTCAATAATAGGAACTGGAAGGAACTGATTTGACATTGAATGTTTCAGATGTGGGAAGTATGGGCATAATGAAAATCGATTTCCTAAGTAGAAATATCATGAAGAGAATCAGTAAGGTACATGAGTATTGACCATACTTTTGAAGATATAAAGATCATGAATGTCATGTGAAAGGCGTGGAATGTTCTTCATGTATTTATTTCATTAAATGAAAGAAGAATGATTAGATTAATATTGAGGAACCATAATAAATGATTCATTTTTCATATTATAGGAAATTGGTAATAAGGAATAAGGTGATGGATCCTGAGTAATGGTCTAAGAATAAATTTGAATGATTGAAGTGTATATGTTTTGGAATTCAAAGATAATGTTATATGAACCATCAATTATATAAGGATTTTTTGATGTTTTTATTTAATTATTTTCAGGAATGTGTTAAAAGATACTGATGACCTACAAAATTCATTTAATGGAAAGATGATATTTTGAAATAAGGGAAGGTAACCCTTAATGTGTTCAAGATGTTGATACATTTGTGTTTATCTTGGATTAAGAGATGATTGATTTGGAAAAAGAAAATTGGATAGTCTTGATAATCTCATAACTGAAAAAGTATTTATTAACAAAGTGGTCTATGTTATCATAGATGAAGTTTACAACTTCATGGATTTACAGAGTATGTCTATTAATCTTTGGAATAAGGAAGAATGCCAGTTTTCAAAAAGGATTTATGGAAATTCAAGATATTAGCATGTTTCAAGAGAATATATGATGTGGGTCTTCACATCTTTGTAATGTGACAACCAAGAGCTAGTTTGTGATATGGGGGATCAATGTTAAGCAGATTTCATGAATTTTTTTTTCTAAATTTTGGAATTTTTCATCTTTTAGAAGGGTTATAAATTTAACCATTTATGGAAAGTTTATGTTATACTTTGAATGAATTTTGTGAGATTAAAGTATTATTTAATAACATGATAATTTATACTTATTGTATAACCTATTCTGAAAATTTTTATTCATGGTAACTGATGAAAAATGGTATTTCTTATCATGGATCTCATGATTTGTTAGGGCTTCAGGAATTAAAAAATTCACCTCCTTTTTTGGAGAAAGGGGTAAAGTGGAAAAATATCAAGGCACAACAAAGGGTGGTATTGTACTGAATGAAGTAAGTATATATTATCCTGGAAATTCTTCAACTCTAAGGAAAATATCTTAAAACAAAATTTTTTATCCTTGTACCTTCTTTTTCAATGAATCAAATGACCCCCTAGATCATCAAAAATTTATGGATTTGTGATTTTTTACTTTATCTTGACCTTATTCTCTATAACTCTCCATCAGAACATGATGGATTTATTTCTATTCTATTTACTTGTTTTTACTTCCCAACTATGTTCTCTTATGTGTAATCCCAGTCATGAGTTTCTTCGGGTAACTGTTATGGTTCTAACTTTTGTTTTTAAAGGAAGTTTTTGTATTCATTTTTATAATGTGGGTTTCTATGAAAGGAACTTTAAAGTATTAAACCATTGAAACCCAAATGAAAATCAAGGGTGAAATTATTTTTAAGGGGGGTATAATGTAACACCTTGATATTGTTTTATTGTTTTTCTAAATTAAGTTAATCTTTGTAATATTTTTCATTTCATGCAACATAGAAAATATTTTCTTTTATATTAAAGCACTATGTTTGGATTTAATTATACACAACACCAAGTGAATCAGTAGCTACACTCAAAATAAATTTTATCGTTATTTATAGGGAACACTAAAGTTAGATTATGTTACATGAAAGACTGGATTTCCTCGATGGCTTCCATATCACGCAAGACAGAGTGTTACCGAACAATAATGTATTATTAAAAATATTATTATTTAAAATAATAAGATATAAACTAAAAATTAAATTTAATAGTATAGTATTAACTAAATTATTAACATATATATTTGAATTCATTGGTTACCTATTAATTATAAATGAAATAGAAACCAAATAAATATAAAGGGAATGATTTTATAAAAGACTATTTTTATGTGAAAAATGTGATTTATCTTAATAAATTAAATTAATTTCTCTTAGTGAATGATATTAACTAAATCTATATGTTATATATTATATAATTTTTTTTAATATTCATATAATTGATTTTATAGGAATAGGATGAGAATAGACCTAATATTACACATAAAAACTTATATTTTTATAAATCAGTTTTACAGCCTTTTAATGGAGAACCTATTTTGAATATAAATTTTCTAACTTTTATAAATTTAATTTGTAAAAATAAACATAATTTTTTAAATAGAAACATAAAAATAATTTTAGGATTATTTTTTTGTATTTTTCTGTGAAGTTTCATTTTTTAATGAATAATGAAAAATGTCGAATTTTAATTCAAAAATTCTTTTTTGTCTAATTTATTTATAAGGTTAAATTATTTTTATACTATTTTAAAGTTTTATTATAATAATTTTTTATCAATTAATCCAATTTATGTCATTTTAATCAATTTCACTTTGAAATTTAATACAAAAACAGAGTAAAGTTTTGAACATTTTTTAATTTAGAATCCCACATTATCCTCCCATCTACGGGATTAAATTTAAATTAATTTCTGCCACTTATATGATTTGAATTTGTAAAAATGGATA
This sequence comes from Viscum album, assembly GCA_963277665.1. Classification (NCBI taxonomy): domain Eukaryota; kingdom Viridiplantae; phylum Streptophyta; class Magnoliopsida; order Santalales; family Viscaceae; genus Viscum; species Viscum album. The sequence continues at coordinate 385,300,476 of OY728137.1, forward strand.
TTATATTTATAATAATCATAATTTATAATCTCTAATAAGTTAAAATTAGTTTTTTAAAAATATTAGTGAAAGTAATTGAAATTAATTACATCGATTAAGGTAAAATTTAGATTAACTAGAAAATAAACCATAACATTAAGGGAATAATGGACTATAAACTTATCCAAAACGTATTTAATGGAAATATTTTGGCCTTTAAACCTATATGGTTACATAATGGTCCATTTGGACACTTGGGGAACACGTAATGCATTTCAAAAATACAAAGTGTGTCCTTTCCCCCCACTATAAAAATGCACTCACCCCTCCCACTTCCTCACACCTCAAAGGCCACTTTTTATCAAATAGTATCTACCCAAATAGCTCCTAAAAATCCCTCCCATAAAACTAGAAGCCTCAAATTAGTAAAAAATCAATCCAAGAATCCCTTCAGTGCAAACCCAAATGAGTTACCTGAATAAAAGGTAACATCCTTCCTTAAGATCTTTTGTTTTATTTTCATTCTCCACCCCCTAAATTATTATTATATATTGTTTATATATTAACACCCAAATAATCAATATATTGATATTTTTTTATTCTTATGATTTAACCTACACTTATACACACTTCTATATAATGGGTAACGAACTTACCACTTCTGTGTACAGTGTACTACCGCCCCATGAAACTATGTTGTTCATTTTTTGTTTTCCAACTCTCATGGTTGGTCATTATAATTGAAAATATAGTTTTATATGTTTTATATATATTATTTATGATGTATTTATTCTTATTTAATTATTATATAAAACAAACCTTTATTCTTTCCAATTTGTGTAAGTGCGATAATTTCGTTTGGGGAAGTGTGGCCTACTGCCTTGTATTAAGGATGTGTAGTGAAATTATATGATATACATGAAGTAATTATAATTTAATGATAATATATATATATATATACAGATACCCACATGTATGTTATTTAATTTATTTCATTAAATACGTCTATAAAATAGAAATAATGTTCATGCGTACATACGACCTACCGTCTCCATGAATAATGTATTCCATTTTATACTTCTATCCCATATATATTATCATAAATACATATATAATGAATATATATGATATTTATACCTTTTTTACATTATATAAATAATTAAACCATGATATATGTAAAAGTATCAAGAATAACAAGTCAAATCATATACGAAAAATAAAGCAGCTATTACCAAAAACTTAACATTAACATGGAGTTGTTAATAAACCGGTGATATAAAGCCACAAGAAAATAATATATGGTATTAGATATAATAATATGGTTATATATTATATTTATAATAAACTTATATTTATTATACATAAGGTTTTAACGTGTGTGAAGAAATTCAATACTTAAGGTAAGAGAGATTTATCTCACCTTTTTATTTCTGTGAGATACATACCTTATTCAGTACTCTTTTCATTTGTGTGGTGCATATACTAACCATGTATGTATTATATGATTATTATATTTAAATTTATTATTATTTAAATATCCATTTTATTAACTTTATTTCATGGGGGTTATGTTTTAAAAGTTACCAAATCAGTAAAGTAATTTTGTCTCAACTTGACTTCTTTGAGAAAGATGTCACGTTATGAACCTATATTTTATATGAAGTGTATATAATACCTTTTTACATATTTTATAATGAATATAATTATTTTAATGATAGTTTAAGTTTCATTTAATGTTATTATTTCCATTTTATTATGATTTAAAGTTACCAAAGTGATAACAGTTTATAGATTTAATCTTATCGTTTATCAAGATTTTTTATGATTATGCTTCCATTGATGAACTATTATTATCTATATCTCAATAAATCTCATTAATTTTCTTAAAATATAGATATTCATGTTATATCCAAGTAATTTTACCATTTAAACTCTTTGGTAATTAATATAATTAAGAAAATGTTTTTAAGAAAATTTGACTTTATATCTCCTTTTGGTCTAAAATCTATGTTATTTCAAAGCCATGTTTTCTAAAAAAAATTTCAATTATTTTTACTATTTTCCTATGATGTTTAAAGAAAATTTTTACCCATGTATTAACTTTTTAAAAAATTGTTTTTAAAAGTAATATTCTTGTCATTTTTTGATCGAGGCACTTTTCTAAAATCTTAAGGTGCAAAAGAAATGTTGGGAATGTACGAAACTACCCACCATTATAACCATCATTTCCTTGATGATTACATTTTAACTTTAGAGGTTTATCTTTTTAAATAAATATTTTTCTTAATATTTGGAAATTTGTTGATTTTAAAATTGGTTTCAGAGAAAAAGTGTTTTAAAAAATTGTTTTATGTAAAGAAATATTTTAAATGATTTTAAATCATTCTTTATATGTTTTCATATTATTATTCTAAAAGAAAAGTATTTAAGTGATATCAAATAATCTTTTTTATATTTTAAATTTATTTTCAAGTTAAATAGTTTTTAGAATATTTTCATGCTTCTTTTATAAGTTATCAAGAAAAATGGTTTTAAAAATATTTTGTAGATTCTTTTATAAGTTTTCAAGGAAAACAATTTTCAAAATGTTTATAATATTATTTTATAAGTATTCAAGTGAAAAGGTTTTAAAAATTATTTCAATACTTCTTTATAAATTTTCAATTAATTTTCATGTAAAATGTTTTTATAATGGTTTTATGTTTTAAAAATCATTTTCAAAGAAAAAAGGATATTTTCATCAATAAATGTTTTTAAAATATATTTCAAAATAACTTTTCATATAAGATGAAATTCATTTATGTTACTAATTACCTTATGGGAAATGATCCAAAGGTTCTATTTATATTCTTTCTTGAATTATTTATGTTTTTATTGAGTTATTTTTATGAAAACCATTTCTGTTTTCCAGTTTATATGATTTTGAAACCTGCTTATTTTCATATGTTATGCTTTGGTAAAATAATTATGAGACCTATCACTTTTATATAGGTAATGATATGATGAAATTTTTATGATACAAATTTTATTTCATAGGTTATGATATAATTATTGTTTATAATCTTGTAGAAAATGTTTTTTTGATGGTCAAGACCTATATCTCTCTCCAATGCATTGGGTAATGATGGATAACTCCTGAGTATAAATGTTATGCATGAACCAGATTACATTTTCAAAATTTTATGCATGAATGCGGTTTCATGTCCATAATTTTATATATGAACCTGATTAAATGTTATGCATATACCTGGTTTTATGTCTATAAATTTATGCTTGAACATGATTACATGTTAAAAATGTTATGAATTAAACTTATTATGTGTTCATAATGTTATTTGTGAACCTGATTTCTTATTCACAATGTCTGGAATATACCTGATTTTATATCCATAAGTTTATGAGTAAACCTAATTACATGTTCAAAATGTTAGGCATGAACCTGATTTTGTGTTCACAACATTATCAGTGGACCTGGTTTCATGTCTATAAGTTTATGCGAGGGACCGATTTCAAGTACTTAACTTAATGAGTGAACTTGTTTCTACTTATACATGTTAAATTTTTTATACATTGATGTGTATACCACAACTACTTATCTTATTTTTATGTTATGTTTTCATAGATTATGATCTTGTTTCCCTTATGATTCATGTCCTATGTACTTCCAATATTTATTCCATGTCTCAAGATTACTCTCTTTTTATGAAGGGTGTGATATTTAAATGTTATATTCTTGTTATCATACACTTATGTTCATGTTATGCTTATATATTTCCTTTATTTAAACTTATTGAGCATTTGAGCTCACCCCTTTCTCATGTTTCCTTTCCACAAGTTATGAATAAATTTTTTAAGAAGGAATACTGAAGGGTAAGATCTTTAATGAAGATGTTGAAGTTCTTTCACCATAATAAAATAATATATTCCAGGTTTCCAAAGACACTAAACTATAATGGTCCTTAGGCATGTAGTTTTGTAATATACTAAATATTAATCCAAAATGATTTAATATCATTGTTTGTTAAGATAGGTTCACTATATTAAGTGATTATATTAATTCCATTTGTATTGACTAAAGCAACCTCTATTTTTATGGATCTAATGAATAGAGTATTCAAGGAATATATTGAATTTTTTTCTTATGTTATTTATTGAGGATATGTTGGTGTATTATAAAATCTATGAGGACCATGATAATCACTTAACATAATTATTGAGACTCTTAAAGGAAATGTTTTAAATGGTAAGTTTTTTAAGTGTGATTTTTTGATTTAGAAAGTTTATTTTTTATCTATATTATAACTAAGGATGGAATCTCAGTTTATCCCATGATGAAAAAAGAAGTAAAAGAATGGAATACACTAATGAACATAATTAAGTTACACATTTTAATTGGTTTATAAGTTTACTATGAGTGATTTGTTAATTTTTTTACTAATTTTATTACATTTTAACCAATCTTACATATAAAGTGGTTTAGTTCAAATGGAAAATGGAATTTGAAGAATGTTTTTAATAATTAAATAAGATACTAGTAAATGATCTAATTTCGACTCAACCATTAGTAATTGATATGTTTTTTATATATAATGGTTCATTAAATAAGGTACTGGGTTTTTAATTAATAAAAATGATAAATTCATTGCCTATACATAAATATTGTAAAAAATTCATCAACACAACTATACAAACCATGATCTTGAGTTGGAAGCTATAATATCTTCTTTGAAGATATGGATCCATTATCTCTATACATAAATATGTGAGGTAAACATCGATTATATGATAAAAAAATACAACTCCTCATAGAAAGAGATAAATATGAGGCAAAGGTGATGGATTTGAATACTCAACGATTATGACTTCTCAACACACCACCACCTTGGGAAGGAAACTTAGGCAAACCATTCATTGAGATGGAAATATCATGGAGTTCTAACCAAAATAAGGATCGATAGGGATAATATCTTCATTTATTTGATGAATATTGATACAATAATTACTAAAGAAGCAAAAAATATAGTGACCTTGTATTTTTATACATAGATATGATATATTTTTATATGAATATTCCTTACATTACACAAACACATGCCTAGGAATCATAAAGGTTTAGCACATTTGGAAACTTGTAAATATTAACAATTAGTTAATAAGAGTTATAAATCATCTCCCACTTAGTTTTTCATAACTAGAACCCTTCTTAGACATATCAAAAGAAATACCTATCATCCTAACCAAGGGAAAAGAAATATAATAAAGCGTGATCTCAAATGGTAATTAAGGGTAAATAAGAGTGATAAAAAAACATAATATGAGTATAAGGGTATTAGAACATGAAAATATTATATAGAAACCATACCTTTCATAACAAAGATCAAAATATTGAGTCATGGCATAAATATTAGTAGTTCATAAGACATGAATCCTAAGTAAATAAAAGAACATAATCCATGAAAGCATAACATTGAAATAAAACAAGGAATTTTGGAATGCAAATAATAATAGAAAAACTTATGTAAATGATACTCACAGAGACATTCATAACATGTTAGGATTTGGCTAACCACTAGTGTACCTACTTTAGGCTTGGGTTAACCTTTGGTGCACCCCATTTTTAGGATTGGGATAACCTTCTATGTACCCTCAAAGAACATAAAACATTAATCATTACACAATGTATTAGAGAGATATATAGGTCCCACCCATCACATAATCCATACATTTGTGTCCCACAATATTTTAAAACATTCAACATATTAGAACCCATAAAATGAAATGGGTTTCATAAACATTTCATCATATCATAACCCATAGTAAAGAAACAAGTTTCACAAAAAGAATCATCATAAAAATAAACCATCTAGATAAATAATAATAATAAATTCATTAGATCATATCCTATTAAAAAAAATTAACATCAAAGGTTGTTATATAAGATGAAAAATGACTTTGAAAATAAACTAGGAATATTTCAAGAGGATAATTACCTTTTTTTTAAATTAATTTTGAAAATTAAAATCCATAAATCATTTTGGAAATCATTTTCTTTGAAGATAAAATTTGAAACCTAAAAAGTAATATTTAAAAAATTGATTAGTCATGACAATATTAAATTTGATACACATTAAAGAAAATATTCCTTTAATATTTTTAATAAAATATAAACAATACTTGTTTGAAAATGTATATGAAGATTCATTTCAATTTTTTTAAAAAAAAATAAAAAAATGGTAAAAATGACTTTAAAAAATTATTTAGTAATACTATAATTTTTTTTAAAACATTTTTATAAAACATTGATATGGAAGAAAAAAGTGTTTTTGACCAAAGAGAGAAATAAAATATGTTTTCTTTAAAAACATTTTTTTGGAATCACGAGTACATAAAGAGAGGAAAATGAAGGTAAAAATTTTATTCTAAATAAATAATAATAGTAGAAGAAAATTCATGAGTTTATTAAGACATAGTTCATAATATTTCATCATTATAAGTATAAATATAAATAATCTCGATAAATTATGAGATTGTATCATAAAAATCTTACCACTTTAGTAACTTTGAATTGTAATACCAATGAAGGAATACAATTAATTGAATTTTAAAATATCATGAGAATAAATAAATTCAAGATATTAAATTTCAAATGGGTTTTTTATATACCTCTTGGAAGGAAATAGATGTATAACATAATGTATGTTCCAAAGAAGGAAAATTTAGACAAAAATTCCTTTTCTTAAGTATCAACTTACTTCATGCATTTAAGAAAATTTTTTATAATAAATATAAGTTTATAAAGCATATATTTTAGAACTATAATTATATATATCATACCATATATAGTTTAATTATAGCATTTTATTACCCATTTATTAACAATTCAATGTTAAAATCATGTTAATGGTAATAATTGCTTTGTTTTTTGTATATGTTTTGTTTTTTTATTTTCATTACTCTTACTTTGATCATGGTTAAATCATCTATAAAATTTTAAACATGATATAAATATCATATATATTCATTATATATGTATTTATAGTAGTCCATAAAATTTCAAGATAGAAAATGAAATACACCGCTCATGGAGATGGTGGTTCTTACGTACACATGAAGGCTATTTTCATTTTAACAATGGATGATATAAAATAAAGGTAAATAATATATTAACCTTAGATAATAATTTTTATTTCATATATAACAAATATATTTATTAAATTTATCTTAATTAACTTCCATGAAAAGTTTTAGTGAAAAAAAAATCATATCGCTTTGTGAGGCGGTAGTCCAACGTACACACGGACGACGTTATCATATCTCTCATAGAATGGAAAGTAATAATGTGTCTATAATATAATAATTTAATAGTTATAATTATGTTAAAAATATAATATATCTTCATTTTATCTATCCTTATTACCATCCTAGTAAAATAAAAATTAAAAACACATCACATCGGTTCGTGAGGCTGTAATTCTCCATACACACGAGCAATATTTTTATTTTACAAAGGGATGAGAGGTAAGATGTTAGATGTGGTATTGTAATTATATAGGTATAAAAATATCATAAATATAATATATAAATATAAAATCTATCATTATATCCAACCGTGAGTGCTAGTGATGGAAAATGGATAACACCGGTTCGTGTGGTGGTAGTTCACCGTACACATGATCAAAAATTTCATTTCCCATTTAATGGAAGAGAAGATGAATATAAGTTATGAAGTTAACTAAATAAAATATCAGTATATGAGAGATATTTGTTTTTTTATATCATCATAATATAAAAATATTTTAAGGAGTTATAATAATAACAAAAACAAAAACACATTCTTTAATACGTTACCTCTTCTTCAGATAACATCTTTAGGTTTAACCTAAAGTATTCATAGATTAGTGTTATAATATCACCAATTAATATAGGATATAAGGACCCGACCTTAAACCTTACTTAATATTGAGTTATTACAAGATTACACGTTGAGGATCTTTTCGAGTTTAGAGTTTTAGAGAATTAGATCATAAAACTTGCATTACATTCCACATTTAAACAAAGTGGTTACATAAAAGAGAGTATTCATTTTTCCCATCAATGGAAACATATTTAAAATAAAACATGGATTCTTTCTTGACACTTCCTTGACACTATAATCATATCATGTACCCTTCCCTTGACCTGTGAAAAACAGTTCAAAAACTTGGGATGAGCATAAAAAGCTCAGTAAGGGATATAAAAATATGGAAAGGAAACATGAGTACATGTATACATAAGAATGAAATCATACTTTACCCCTAAAACATAAGCACTTTAACATACATTATAAAATCATGAATAAATCATAGAAATCATAAGACATAAAAGGTAACTTTAGGCATTCATAACATTCTTACATAGGGAGTAACCCTCTTGGTTACGTTTGGAATACCCACCATAGTATATTCCCTAAATCTCTTCGGAGAAACCTTAACGTTTCACTCCTTCGCATTACCCAATGCATTAGAGAGCTATATCGGGCTCACCCGCCCATAGTTTATCACGGAACTACCCGTTTTCATAACAATGCCCAAGAACCATAACATAAATGTATCACATAAAATATGCATAAAGGAAACATAACATTTCTACATTTTAATCACAATATAATATTTTAGGATATTGAAATAATGAATCCA